>JAAGEH010002531.1:27445879-27690020 GCA_011751065.1 Lasiurus cinereus
TTTCTTTCTTTCTTTCTTTCTTTCTTTCTTTCTTTCTTTCTTTCTTTTTTAAAGCAGAACCTTTAGCATTTCTTGCATTGCTGGTTTGGTGGTTATAAATTCCCTTAGTCCTTTTTTGTCTGTGATGCTCTTGATTTCACCTTCAATTTTGATTGACAGCCTTGCTGGGAATAGTATTCTTAGATTCCGACTCTTCTTTTGCATGACTTTGTATATTTCATTCCATTCCCTTCTGGCCTGATGAGTTTCTGTTGAAAAATCAGTCACTAATCTGATTTCTTTGGGGGTTCCTTTGTAGGTAACTTTCTGTCTTTCTCAGCCGCTTTTAAGATTCTTACTTTGTTGTTGGTGTTTGCCAATTTAATTATAATGTGCCTTGGCGTTGGTCTTTTGGCATTCATTTTGCTTGGGACCGTGTGAGTTTCTTATATTTGTATGGGTTTTTTCTTCCCTATATCAGGGAAGTTTTCTGTCCGTATTTCTTCAAACAGGTTTTCTATTCCTTGCTCAGTTTCCTCTCCTTCTGTTACCCCTTTTATGTGAATGTTGTTTGTTTTCGTGTTGTCCCAAAGTTCCCTGAGACTCTCCTCCTGCTTTTTAATTTCTTTTTTTTCTAGACACTGCTCTAATTGGGTATTTTTTCCTACCTTGTCCTCTAGCTCACTGATGCAGTACTCTGCTTCTTCTACTCTACTCTTGATGCTTTCTATTGAGTTCTTTACAGCAGTTATGTCATTTTTCATTTCTTTCTTTCTTTCTTTCTTTCTTTCTTTCTTTCTTTCTTTCTTTCTTTATTATACATATCTCCCCATTACCCCCCCTCCCTCCAAGGCATACCCCAACCCCCCAGTGTCTATGTTCATTGGTTATGCTTATATGCATGCATACAAGTCCTTTGATTGATCTCTTATCTAACTCTCCTAACTTTTATCTTCCTGCTGTAAATTCAGTCTGTTTGGAGCTTTACTGTCTCTGTATCTATCCTTTTGTTCATCAGTTTATAATGCTCTTTATTATCCACAAATGAGTGAGATCATCTGATGCTTCTCCTTCATTGACTGGCTTATTTCACTAAGCATAAGGCTCTCCAGTTCCAACCAGGTTGCTGCAAATGGTAAGAATTCCTTCTTTTTAATGGCAGCATAGAATTCCATTGTGTAGATGTACCACAGTTTTATGATCCACTCATCTGCTGACGGGCACCTAGGCTGTTTCCAAATTGTAGCTATTGTAAATTGTGCTGCTATGAACATAGGGGTGCATAAATGCTTTCTGATTGGTGTTTGTAATTTCTTAGGATAAATTCCTAAGAGTGGTATTACAGGGTCAAATGGGAGATCCATTTTTAGTTTTTTGAGGAAACTCCATACTGTTTTCCACAGTGGCTGCACCAGTCTGCATTCCCACCAACAGTGCACAAGGGTTCCTTTTTCTCTGCATCCTCGCCAACACTTGTCGTTTGTTGATGATTGCCATTCTGACCCGTGTAAGATGGTATCACATTGTCGTTTTGATTTGTGTCTCTTGGATGATTAATGACTTTGAACATGTTTTCATGCGTCTCTTGGCCTTCCTTCTGTCGTCTTTCGAAAAGGTTCTATTTAGGTCCGTTGCCCATTTTTTTATTGGGTCATTTATCTTCCTTTTATTAAGTTGTATAAGTTGGCTGTAGATGTTGGAGATTAAACCTTTATCAGTGATAACATTTGCAAATATGTTCTCCCATACAGTGATCTTTCTTGTTGTTTTGTTGATGGTTTCCTTTGCTGTGCAAAAGCTTTTTATTTTGATGTAGTCCCATTTGTTTATTTTTTCTTTAGCTTCCATTGCCTTTGGAGCAGTATCAGTGAAGAAGTTCTTTCGGCATATATACCTGAGATTGTGCTGCCTGTGGATTCCCCTAGTATTTTTATGGTTTCCCTTCTAATGTTTTAAGTCCTGTATCCATTTTGAGTTAATTTTTGTATTTGGAGTAAGTTGGTGGTCCAGTTTCATTTTTTTGCATGTATCTGTCCAATTTTCCCAACACCATTTATTGAAGAGGCTATCTTGGCTCCATTGAACGTTAATGCTTCCTTTGTCAAATATTAGTTGAGCATAGTGGTTTGGGTGGATATCTGGGTTCTCTATTCTATTCCATTGGTCTATATGTCTGTTCTTGTGCCAGTAGCAGGCTGTTTTGAGAACAGTTGCTTTGTAATATAGCTTGAAATCTGCTGTTGAGATCCCTCCTACTTTATTTTTCTTTCTTAGGATTGCTCTAGCTATTCGTGGTCTTTTTTTGTTCCAGATGAATCTATGAAGAATTCTTTCTAGGTCTGTGAAATATGTCATTGGTATTTTAATGTGTAGTGCATTGGATGTGTAGATTGTTTTGGGTAGTATGGACATTTTAATGATGTTGATTCTCCCAATCCATGAGCATGGTATGCTCTTCCATCTATTAACATCTTCCTCTATCTCTTTTTTCAGTGTCCTGTAGTTTTCTGCATATAGGTCTTTTACCTCTTTAGTTAGGTTTATTCCTAGGTATCTTAATTTTTTTGGTGCGATGGTAAATGGGATTGCTTTTTTAGTTTCTCTTTCTGTAATTTCACTATTAGTGTATAGAAATGCCACAGACTTCTTAGCATTAATTTTGTATCCTGCTACATTGCCGAATTCATTAATTAAGTCAATTAGTTTTGGAATGGAGTCCTTTGGGTTTTTTATGTACAATATCATGTCATCTGCAAATAAGCACAACTTTACTTCTTCTTTTCCAATTTGGATGCCTTTTTTTTCTTCTTCTTGTCTAATTGCAATGGCTAATACTTCCAGTACTATGTCGAACAGGAGAGGTGAGAGTGGGCATCCCTGTCTTGTTCCTGTTCTTAGGGGAAATGGTTTTAGTTTTTGCCCATTGAGTATGATGTTAGCTGTGGGTTTATCATATATGGCTTTTATGATGTTGAGGTATGCTCCTTCTATTCCCACTTTGATGAGAGTTTTTATCAAGAAAGGGTGTTGGATTTTGTCAAATGCTTTTTCTGTATCAATTGATATGACTATGTGATTTTTATCTCTCAAATTGTTTATGTGATGTATCACATTTATTGATTTGCGAATATTGTACCATCCCTGCATTCCTGGGATGAATCCTGCTTGGTCATGATGTATGATCTTTCTGATGTACTGTTGGATCCGATTTGCTAGAATTTTGTTGAGGATTTTGGCATCTATGTTCATGAGATATTGGCCTATAATTCTCTTTCATTTAATTTCTTCTTGGTTCTTCTTCATTTCCTCCTTGTTCTTATACATATTGTTGAAATTGTCTTCCATTCTTTTCAGCCACCTTATAACTATTCCCTGAATTCTTCCTCTGGCAGGTTGCTTGTCTCCATTTCATTTACTTCCTTTTCTGGTGATGCCTGCTTTTCTTTCACATGAGGGCTGTTTCTTTGTCTCCCATGGTCTCTCTTCTCTGGGTGTCTGGTTATGTAGTTCTCTCTCTTCTGCACTGATTTAAAGGCACATAGTACAACACAACCAGGTACAGTGCACAAGGCACTGAACAGAAATACATTCACAATATTAGTAACCCCAAAGAAAGGTGACCACCACCAGAGAAAGGCAAATTAGAGGATAGGTGAGAAAGAAGAAAGAGAGAAAAAAAGAAAAGGAGTGCAAAAATGAAATTGGGAAAAGAAAAAAAATATATAAGAGAGAAAAGAAAGAGAATAAGAAAAAAGAGGGGAAGAAAGTATATATATGGGGAGAATACTCCAATAGAAAAGCAACTAAACCCAACAAATGCCAGCAACAAGTACCTGGAGATGAATACAAACTACAAATAATAACTAATATCAAGTGAGGTGAGCAAAAACAGAAGCAAAAAACAAACAAAAATAAAACAAACAAAAAACAACTAAGCAAAACAATTTCACAAACAAGCATAAAAATTGATATAACCAACAACCAAGTAAACAGCAACAAAAGGAAAAAGAGAAAAACAGTTTTTTGGATAGTGAAGACAGAGAAGAGAGAGGTGTCTATGGACTTGGAGCAAGGGGTTGGAAATTATATATATAATAGGGTGAAATTTTAATAGGGGGTAAAAAGAAAGAATAGGGAATCTCTAAAGCAGGAAATGAGTAAAAGAAACAGGGCAACAAAAGGGGAAAAGTTAGGAACAGAGTGATGGCATAAAGGTCCAGTTGAGATAGAGTAAAATGATGCTAAAGGAAAGATGAAAATAGAATGCAGAACACTAATGCCAAAGTAAAATAAAGATAAAATAAAATGACACTTTTTTTAAAAAAAGTAACATAGTAGTAGATTGAAAATTAAAATGTAATACTGTAATTAAAAAGGCAAAATCAAGTGAAGAAAAAAAAATGGTTTCTTATGTAAAAGATGAAAAAAATAAAAATAAATAAAAATAAAAATGTGCAGTAGTGAAGGTCATTTCACTTCCTCTACTGTTCTGTTTGGCACACCTGTTTCCTAGTCAGGACAGAAATTGTAGTTTCCTGTGTTCCACTGCTCCTCATTGTTTTAAGCAAGTCCTGATTTTTAAGCAGGCATTGTGTCTTAATTGCTTGTATTCCTTTGAGTTTATACAAGAGTCAATTTGTGATTCAACCCCTAGGTGGCAGTGTTTCTGAATTGACCTCTGGATTTGTGGATCTTTGCTAGCCAGTGTTTAGATCCTGTTTACCTTGTGGGAGTGGGTTCACCCAGAGCTGGTTCCCTGATGGTTATTCCCCACTCTGATCCCCAGGTTCCAGAAAAACTACTTTCCTCTGTAGTTTCTTAGGGTTTTCCAAATTGGGTGATCCTTTGTACTGGGTTTAATAATCAGAAGCAAGGATTTAAAGAGGAAAAAGGAAAAAAAAGAAAAAAAATGAGCCAGCGTAAGTGTTCGAATTCCGGGGCTGTGCGCAAGTCTGTGTAGTCTTTTATTACCCCCTTGGGTCTAAGCCGTCGGCACACTTTTAAAATTTTTAGACTGTCTTTTTGTGTTAGATCAAAATGGGTTGTTTCTAGAGTTCCTTTATGTTAGCAGCCCTGAGGACCCCTTTCCACATTCACAGATCACGCCAGTCCCAACAGCTATGGATTTTTCTAGGTGCATACTTCCCTTGGTCCTCCAGCTCTCACAGTGTGCGCATTTCTCTCTCCTGATGGGACCAGAGACCTCACCTTATCCCACGTGAAATCTGACCTTTCCATGGTGGAGTGTAGAGCTCCTCTGAATCTGCGTGTTTGTGCCAATTGGGGATCAGGGTTCTGGGGTTTGCAGCTGTTAAGTGGGTGCAGTAGTTGTAGATTTTCAGGCTGGCAATAACATCCACTTTCTCCTTCGATCACTCCAAGAGGGAAATCAGCAGCAGTGCAGGCTGCCTGGTCAGGGGAGCCCCATCCAATAGTCCCCACCATCTCCTGGAGTATAGCTGTCCCTCAACTCATCAACAAACACTCTCCATGTGACCCTCAGCTCTTCTTTCTATCTGCTCCGGGACAATACTCAGGATATGTCTGTCTATTCCGCTGTTATTTTTCCCCTCTCTCTCTCTTTTTTTTTTTAATGAACTCCAGAGAATAGATGAAAAATTCCTTTTGAGCAAAGAATACCTTCATTCTTTTTCCTTATGTAGAATATATCACTTTTGACTATGAGGTGGCAAGTCATTATAAGATGTTTACAATTAACTCATGAAATAAGTAGTATATTTAATTAAATAATTGTACTATAGAGATTTTGGCTTTTATTTTCTGGGCAGTTACATAATAATGCCACTCAGAACTAGAGTTATTTCTTTTAACTTTTCTACATAAAATAAATATATTTATTTGTATGTTTAATCCTAAACTACCATTCATTTGGAAATCAAGTGTGTGTATGTGTGCATATATTTTAGATTTGAAATTATTTAATCAGCAAGTAGAGTTAATGGATGCAAAAACAATTTAACCTTCCTAAAGGTGAGTATTGATGTGTTTAGTATTCCAGTAGCTTCCAAATGTCAAATACCACAACCATATGTAAGATTTATATGTAATATGTGACATATTATTAATATACTAGAGGTCCAGTGCATGAAATTCATGTCTGGGTAGGATCCCTAGGTCTGGCTGGCAATCAGGGCCAATCAAGGGCCTTCCTTCCCCTGGCTGACGTCTGCCAGCCCTGCCTTCCTTCATTCTGTTCCACCCTCTGATGGTCATCTCACAACATAGCAAGTGGTCTAACTCCTGGTAGGTGGCACTCCTGAGGGGATAATTTGCATGTTAGCCTTTTATTATATAGGGTGCATATTTCTTCAATACTGAATATAAAAGAAAAATGAAGAAATTAAATGAGGTCTGTAAAATTTAATTGTACACCAAAATAATCTTTAAACAGATATTTGTGTCCTTATTAAAACTCAACAAAGATAGAAACAAAGAAATGAATTATGAATAAGATAAATATAATATGTTTGTCAAAAATGTATATATTATTGGAAATTTCTGACACTACATTAGTGCTTCTGGTGTCATTTCTTTCTCATATCCCACTTGTTTGGAAAACATGTGACCCACATATGTAACTTTCTTTTGACAACTTGTACTTGGATGAGGAGAATTGTTCCGCTATCAATTTTTTTCCAAATTTTATTTTAACCTGACTTTTCTTTTACTGAATATAATTTCAAGGAAAGTTTCCTGAACTTCTTGAATAGTATCCTGATAATGCAAAATAATAACATATTTTTTAAAAGCACCCCTAAAACTCTTTATTATCCCTAAAGATAATGGTATTATGGAAACTCAGAACCTAGTTTTGATGCCTTCTGTCTTTGATCTCTGAAGCTCTGATATCTAACCAAATATTTATATTATTATATATGTTTAATACAAGAAATATAAAAGATAGTGAATATACCACATAGAAAGGTACTTTTGTTTAACATAATTTTCTTCTTTTTCTTTCTAATAGACTTGATGTCACAACAATTTTAATATGCACTGAAAACATGTTATGGTCAGTTTGCACATCTGTACAGAAACTTTTGAATCCTCATGAATATATAGATGATAAAATTTTTAAAATTTATACCCATTGTAATAATCTGTTGACAACGTTAGTCATTTTGACTTCACCATTAACTGACTTATATCAGTAAGTATCAAATATATTTTCTTTTTAGCTATTACAATATAGAAAATAATGGGACTTAACAGTTATTTTCATTCTACTTACTGAATTGTATAAATAGTAAGTAGAAATTTTTTGAAGTACGTTTTTTATATTGTGAATTGGGCTGTTGTACAAAACTAACACTAACCAACAGGGTTTTCTTCATTCTCAAAGCAAGTTAGTCTGAATACTGTGTTATGTCTCTATTGGTAAATTTCATTCAGTTGATAAAGCTCTAATATAGTCAGGACCATTTTAAGCTTCACTCTTTGAGTTATTTAAGTGATCAAATTACATTAATCAATTGGTTATTTCAGTCATAGCTTGAAACTCTATGAAAAAATAAAATTATATCTAATGGCTTTTAAAAATATTTTTAGCTTTTAATTTTGTATAGATTGGTTTGCTCTAATAAAAATTAAGATTAAAAATGGTTCTAAAATATGCCCGAATCTGGAAGAGACTTCATAGTTCCACACTGTCAGTTAATCTACCATAGATTTTCATTTTTAATATTAGACTCTAGTATCTGAGCTAATAATGGCAACTGGAAATAGAACTAAGCAAGTCATTTTATAAATGTTGATGTAATTTACTTAGCTAAATAAATAACATTTAGGGAAATTAAAATTTCTGAATTACTTTTCTGGTTTATTTCATTCAAGTTAGTAATAGAAAAAAGATTGGAGTAGATTTTCTAATATAGTAATATAATTTTGTGTAAACTCTCCTCCAACGTAGTCACTTTATCTTAAAAGACTCGGTAATTTCATATTCTTATTTTTTGGATAGTAGAAATACATAGAGTTATTTCTATTTCTGAGGATAAGCTAGGTAAAATATCCCTTTCTTAACATTCAGATAAAGGCAATATATGAATCTTGATTTTCAGAAAATTTTGAGGTTTTTTTGGTTAGGATTTCTTAGTAAATAACTTTGATTTCAATTTCCCATAATTTTCACCTGCTCTTTGACTTTCAACTAACCCATTGCTTATAGATTGTTCCTTCTGGCATTGAAAATTAATTTTAGAAAAGGAAAATTCTTTCTGACAGGAGAAGAAACAGTGAGATAAACAGTGAGACATTTGGGATTAAATATATAATGGTTCATAATCATAAAAAGCTCAAGGTCTGAAATCCCTAGTAAATCCTAATAAACTAAACTGATTTAGCATAGATGAAAAAATTGTAGTGTTCTTAGTTAAATGGTTCATTTCATCTAAGGAGAAGGCCCTGTGAAAATTAGGAACAAAGTTGACAAATTTCATGGATTGGTCATGGTAAGCAATATTGAATTTCATGGTTAGTCATAGATGAATAGAAAATTTCAGTCCCCAATGTATTTGTAAAACAAATAAATTATTATCAAAGATTGCATATTTTAATAATAATAATATAATATACATTTATTATTGTTATCCTATAGCCTTTTAATACATTTTTAAACAACTATGCAATACTCAAATCTCTGTGATTTGTGCATTAGATATTTCACTATAACCTCATTAAACAAATTTAAATTGCTAATTTCAACTCAGATTAAAGAACATTTTACATCATGTTCTGCCTCTGGTTTTTTTCCTTATAAAATAGATAGCTATATTGCTTTGAAGTATGAACAAAAATCTAGATATACTTTAATTCCTTTTTAATCTCACTTTACAAAAATTTTCTCAAGTTTTATACATTCATGTCGGTTTAAATTTTATGTTTGTCTTCAAGGAGTATTAATCCAATCTTTGAAATATATTTTGCTTTTTTCTTGGCAAATAAATCTACAGGGCAGTATGTTCTCACCAATTATGAAAAAAAAATGTACAGACATTGCAAGAACCCTATTGACTTACTTAGCTTCCCTTCATAGACAGGATATGAAGTTGTTGTAAGTATTTTAGAAAAAACTGTATTTCCACCTCACATTAAAAAATTAAATATATGCTTTGAGGAAGTGGTGAAAAGTAACAATAAGATGTAGATAGTATTAACTTTTTTTATAAACTATACCTAACGTTTGTCACTCTGTATAATATGCCTTTTTAGAAGGTGACTGCCTTTATTCCAAGCAGTTCTGACAGATAAAATGAATGTATTTTCTTTCTGAGCTTAGGGTAGGTCCACTAAATCCCAGGGCAGGAATAAATGATTTTAAAATATTTTCAGGAAGAAGGAAACCTGTTTGCAAAAACGTGTGTTCTTTTTTACTCTCTATGGTAGATTTCTTTTAGAATGTTGTAAAAGGAGTACTTTAGTTTGCCCTCTAGGGAAAGAGACCTCCTGAAACATAAAATATTCACCAGGCATTTTCCAAAGTGCTTATCACTTATAGTTCTTTCATAAAGGCATTAAACTTACATGTTCAGAAGTGTAGTCAATGTGCATTCATACACACACTCAGACAATGGTTTCATATCATATTGTGCCTTCATAGAATGCTAGTTTTAATTTGTACATAAAAAATTAACAAATTCTTAGAACTTTATAATTCAGTTTCAGCTCAACTAATGTTGTTGCCTCCCTCGCCCCTGTGATTAGCACAAGAAATACAATGTTGCACAAGAGGAAATAACCTGTCCTTAATAATTTCAGGAAGTCTAATAAAATTTTAATGATAAAAAATATTTATGTGTCATATAAAAACTTATAAGTAGAAACTTTTTGAAGGTTTACTGTCCCCAATGTTTTAACATTTAATAACATGAAAGATTATACAATGTACCAGGCAAAGACCAAAGTCATTACAAATAGGTCAGAATGGAGATCACTAAGCCAAAAGCAGCAGACCTGTCATGGAGTTCACTTGGTGTCACTCATATGGCTTTTGAATGACTAAATTCCAAGGTATTTCAATATTTTGTCTCTAGTTTCAAACTCATGCTTGATCTTTTGAAGTTATGTTTTTTAGGCTATTATTTATTTGTTTATAAATATATTTTTATTGATTTCAGAGAGGAAGGAAAAGGGAAAGAGAGATAGAAACATCAATGATGAGAGAGAATCATAGATCAGCTGCCTTTTGCCCACCCCATACTGGGGATTGAGCCCACAACACAGGCATGTGCCCTGACAAGCAATCAAATTGTAACCTTCTGGTTCACAGGTCAACGGTCAACCCCTGAGCCATGTCGGCTGGGCTGTTATTTATTTATTATTATTTTTTAAAATAAATCTTTATTGTTCAGATTATTACAGATGTTCCTCCCTCCCTCCCCCCATATCAAACCTTCACCTCGTTCCCACACCACCTCATGCCCTTACCCTCCCTGCCACTGTCCTCATGCATAGGTGTAAGATTTTTGTCCAGTCTCTTCTCACACTCCCCATACCTCCCTTTTCCCACCGTGATTCTATTCTATTCTGTTCATCGGATTTTTTGTTCACTTGATTTTTAGATTCACTTGTTGATGATATGTATTTGTTGTCACTTTGTTGTTCATAATTTTTTATCTTTACCTTTTTCTTCTTAAATGATTCCATTCAGCGTTTCATATAATACTGATTTGGTGTTGATGAACTCCTTTAGTTTTTTCTTGTCTGTGAAGCTCTTTATCTGACCTTCAATTCTAAATGATAGCTTTGCTGGGTAGAGTAATCTTGGTTGTAGGTTCTTGCTATTCAGCACTTCGAGTATTTTTTGCTACTCCCTTCTGGTCTGCACAGTTTCTGTTGAGAAGTCAGCTGACAGTCATATGGGTGCTCCCTTGTAGGTAACTAACTGTTTTTTTTTTTCTTGCTGCTTTTAAGATTCTCTCTTTATCTTTTGCCCTGGGCATTTTAATTATGATGTGTCTTAGTATAGTTCTCTTTGGATTCCTCTTGTTTGGAGTTCTCTGCACTTCCTAGACTTGTAAGTCTATTTCTTTCACCAGGTAGGGGAAGGTTTCTGTCATTATTTCTTCAAATAGGTTTTCAATATCTTGCTCTCTCTCTTCTTCTGGAACCCCCATAATTCAGATGTTGGTACACTTGAGGTTATCCCAAAGGCTCCTTACACTATCTTTAAATTTTCTTCTTTTTGCCTTTCTGGTTTGGTGTTTTTTGCTTCTTCATATTTCAAATCTTTGACTTGATTCTTGGCATTGTCTAGTCCACTGTTGAATCTCCATATATTATTCTTTATTTCAGTCAGTGTATGCTTAATTTCTGACTTGTCCTTTTCCTTTTTTTTTTTTTTGTCATTCTCACTAAGATCCTGGAAGGTCTTAATAAGTTCCTCAGAGGTTTCTAGAAGATTCTTGAGTAACCTTACAACTGTGGTTTTGAATTCTATATCCAGTAGTTTTCTTTCCTCCATTTCTTTCATTTGCAATATGTTTCTTTGGCTGCTGCCCTATATTGATAGAGTGGCTTTTTGTGCTAAATGTCCTATAAGGCCCAGTGACTTAGCCTCCCCTGTTACCTGAGGTGGACTCTCTTTGTGCACTCCTTTGTGGGCTGTGTGCACAGTCTTGTTGTAGTTAAGCCTTGATTGTTGCTGGTATCACTGGGAGGAATTGACCTCCAGGCCAGTTGGCTGTGAGGACCAGCTGTGTCTACAATGGAAGAACTGCTGTGCTGGAGACACCATTATGGGGCAGGATTTGCTTCAGTGGGGCTTTGGTGCTCACTGAGTCTGCCTCTTGAGTGTATCACTTACGGATGTGAGGAGTTGTAATCTGGATGGACTCACACTGACCATTGGGTACACTGGTTTTTGGATCTCCAAGGAGGTGCAAAGTCAGCCACTGCCTGAGGCCATCCAGCAGGAGCTATAGAGATTTGCAGATTCCTCCTCTTTGTTTGTGGTTTAGAAGTGCCCAGATGAGGCCCACCTTTGAAGCAAGGCCAGCTGCTGCTGCCAAGCCTTGGACCTTCTTTTGGAGGCTTTGAAGCTCTCTGACCCAGTGCAGTTTGTTAGGTTAGACTAGAAAGGACAGGCCATTCATATGTAAAAGCCGCTGTGCACAGCTTGAGTGGGGTTGTAAACTGGGTGAGCCGGGGTCTCGCGGAATCCCCAGGGCAGAGCAAACAGCAATGGCTGCCAGTCAGCCTTGCATTGGAGAGGTCCCCACGTCTCTACATCTCACACCCTCACACAGGAACAATGATTGCTGTAAGCACCTCTGAGAGAAAGCTGATCTCATGTTCTGACCCGATGCCAGACAGTCCACTTTCTTCCCATATGAGTCTGGGTCCCCAGAGTCTCACCCAGAACTGGAGTTCAGAGCAGTCGGGAGCTTGTATGAAAAAAAAACAACAGCGCACCTAGTTGCCAGCCTGTTCTGCACGTGCCTCCACACCTCTGTACCGCTATACCTCTACAACTCCTACCAGTCTCAATATGCTTTTCTCTTCCCTTCTAGTTGTAGAACTTCCACTCAGCTAGCTAGCTTTCTCATGGTTTTGGATGATCAATGTTTTGTTTTTTAGTTGTAGTTTTGATGTAGTTGTGAGAGGCACAAATACAGGTGTTTTCCTATGCCACCATCTTGGTTCCTCTGTTATTTGTTTTTAAAAACTATTTCAAACTCCCTGACAAAACAAAATATATTCGTCTAAAACTTTGTTTTTTTATACCTCCAGAATGTCTGGAAATCATTGGAAAACAGATAGTTCCTAAAAATGGGAAGCATAGAAAATGCATAAGTAAAAAGTTAAGCATATGGTCATATGACCCAGCAAATTTTACTATAGTTTTATACCTGGAAGAAATAGAAACATATGTTTACACAAAGATTTGTACACAAATGTTCACAGCAACATTTTTCATAATATAATAAACTGGAGCAAACGCAAATGTCCATCAGCTGATGAATGGATAAACAAAATGTGGCATATCCATGTAGTAGAATATTATTAAGCAATAAAAAGAAATAGAATACTGATAGATATACAACAGAAGTGAAATAAAAAACATGCTAAGTGAAGAGAATCAGACACAAGAGCACACAAATTTACCAGAAATGTCCAGAATAAGCAAATCCATAGAAATATAAAGTAGTTTAGTATTTGCTCATGGGATAAAGAAAGAATGGTTAGTACTTGCTAATGGGTGCAGGGTTTTCTTTTTAGGCAGATCAAAATGTTCTACAATTAGAGACAAGTGAAAGTTAAATATATTAGGATCCATTTTATTGTACACTTAAAATAGGTATATTTCATGGTATGGGAATTATATCACTCAGTAAGCTGTTAAAAATGAGTAAAGATTGAATGGAAATAAAAATAAAAAATACTTACAAATGTAGACACGCAAAAAAATGATGTCTTCAAAATGCAAAACAATCCAGAAAGTGAAGTTTCTTGTCTTTGCCATTTTGTTTCAGATTAAATGACTGACTCCCTTTGTTCCCATTCCCTCTAAACATTATTTTAAGGGAATATTTCTATTTTAAAAAACCCACAACACTTAAATCGGGCAGCTTTATGTGTGATCCTAATAGGGTAAAAATACTGGTAAAAGGCTAGTGATTAACTTTTGTGAAGGCTTTTGTCCTGAATCTTTGACTACCTGGTTTCTGCTCTGTTCTCAGGGGTCAAGTCTTATTCTATTTCTCTACCACATCTTCTCTTCTCAACCTGCCCCTTCGCTGTGTACCACCCAAGACTGTTCTTCACAAATGGCCCCAAAATTTATCCCCCTTTCTGCTAAGCAGGGTCTGACATTACATTTTATTCATATTTCTATTTTTTATTTAACCAATAATTAATATGGTTGGCCTTTACTTTGGTAGACTATATGCCAAACATTGTGCTAGTCATTTTCTAACTTTAAGTCATCATTTTATAACCTCAAAGAGTTATTTTCATCACGAATAACACAAGCCAAGGGGGCAAGAGAAATATGGGGAACCCTGTTTTACTTCAAGTGTATCTTTATTTCTCTCCCTTAATGAAATTTAGGCAACTATTTACAGTCCTAGGGGTAACACTTGCTTATGAAAGCAAAGCAGTGACTTAATATTATGTCTGAAATGGTAAAGTATTTGCTTGTGATTTTAAGGCAATCAGAAAGGCTCACATGGCCTCAGTTTTCTCAAGTATTCCAGGGCTTTCTCAATAGTTTAGTTTCAAACCAGTTCTACGTCTTGATATTTTTATTTACTGAGCACCTCTAATGGCTCAGGCACTGTGGTAGGCACAGATGATACAAGACAACTGACCTGACCCTTGGACTGCCTTGTTTCCATCTTGGAGGTTTATTATACTGTATATTGAGACAAAATTCTACTGGGAGGGCAGCCAAAAACAGGGTGGCATAAGAGAAGCATAAAATCCATCCAGCTCTTTAGTTTATCACTTGTTCTCACTTTTTTATGTGCATTGGATTTATTTCATTCTAGCAGCTGGCTGCATAAGCCCAAGGAATAAATCAATTTATTAATGCAAAAGGGAAGGAAGATAGCATAATTGTAGATCTGAGGACCAGGAGGCTGAATCTGGGGTAGAGTGCTCAAGTGATGAGGTGGTATGAGCCCAGAGGCTTTATGATATTAATGGGAGGGAAGGGGCCTGGGTTAGTTGATGTTGGGAAAAGGGCAAAGGCAAAGAATTTCCCCATATTCATTCTATTCCCTTAACAAAGCCATCTTTACAATATGCTAATTTGGGTATGTAAGTACATGTATTCTGCTTTAACCAATAGACAATTACTTATTTTAAAATGAGTATTTAAGTTTGTTGTGTCAAAATTCTTTTATGTCTGTTGAAAAATATAATTCTGTAGCTCATACAATTGTATTTTACTTTTCACTATGAATTATTTAGAGCATCCTCTCTTTTAACTGCATACCAAAATATCATTAGAGGTTATCTAATAGCTAGCTCATCATTTCATTCTCCCATTGAGGCTTGTGGGCCAATTTTCACCCTGTTATACTCTCTAGAATAATGAAACTAATTTGGGATCTTGCTGTGGAATTAAATGCTCATACAGATCTCACCCCCTCTGAGACTATAAACATCTGCCATAACATTTCTTATAGCCAAATAAACTCACTATTACCAGTACAACTGAGAAACCATCAGTGAAGTAAAAGAGGTTAGGTATTGGCAGAAATGTTCTGGAAGTATTGGATTGCCAGTGGTTTATAGTCTAAGAAGATTTGGCACCAATAACTATTCCATTATCATTAGATCCTCCATTATTTTTCAAAACTTGAGGGTAAAACTAACTAGGCAACCATTTAGACTTTTGGAATTTCACATCCGTTTGGAGATAGTCATAGACTGTTTAGGAGTATTTACAACTGTCATTATACCAATCACTAGAGGCCCAGTGCACAAAATTTGTGTATGGGAGGTGGTACACTCAGCCCAGCCTGCACCCTCTCCAGTTTAAACCAGCAGTCGAATATCCCTCTCACAATCCTGGACTGTTGGCACCTAATTGCTCACTTGCCTGCCTACCTGGTCACCCCTAACTGCCCCCCACCTTTGCCAGCCTGATTGCCCCTAACTGCCTCCCTGCCAGCCTAATCACCCCTAACTTCCTCCCCTGCCAACCTGGTTGTCCCCAATTGCACCCCCCCTGCTGGCCTGGTTGCCCTATCTGCTCCCCCTGCTGGCCTCACTGCCTTCAAGTGCCCTCCCCCTGCAGGCCTGGTTGCCCCATGTAGTCTGTTGTTCAGTCATTTGGTTGTCTCTCACTAACCCTCCTGCTGGCCTGGTTACTCCATGCAGCCTGCAGTTCAGTCATTTGGTTGGCCCTCACTAATCTCCTGCCGGCCTGGTCATAGACAGCCATCTTGTGAGAGTATGAGGGTCAATTTGCATATTATCTCTTTATTATATAAGATACCTACATACATTGAGTCCTTATTATATACAACATACTTGGCTAAGTCCATATATGCATTATCTGAATCATCACACTGAGATGATTGTGATTATTATTCCCATTTTACAAATGAGAAAACTGAAGCAAAATAAATTAAAAAACAACATTACACATGTAATAAAAAGCACACTCATGATGCAAACCCAGGCTGTCTGGCTCCAGAGCTCCTACATGTATCTATGTACTGCCTTTAAATGATCTTCAGTGGCTAGCTGAACATGACAGAGAGCACATTCTAGAAAAGGTATTTGTTCTTAGACAACTAGGGTGGCCCCAAGATACTTGGACACATGGGAATTCATTAAAGAGCTCCAAGAGGTAGGCAAAGTAGGCAGAGGCTATGATCCTACTGTCCATCTCCAGTTCCTCCTGCTCTCTCACCAAGGCCCTTCTCTTTTGTCCTATGCTTCTCCCAAGTCTGTCACTTTCTTTGAGACTCCCTTTCTTTCCAAACCCCTTGCTGCATCTCCTCTCATTTTATATCAGCCCTCTGGCTATTGCATGTTTCTGCTCTGCACCTCTCTTTCTTGGCTTCTCTACCCAAGACTCTGGAACACTGCTGGCAAAAAAGCACTCAGCTATCCTTTAGTATCTTTTGATAACATAAAATCCCATTTTGTCCAATCTCTAAAGAGCTATCTATTCCATTACCTACTTTGGTCAAACCCACCACTAGCTCCCATCCCACTATTTGTTAGTAGATGGCCTTGCCCCTGTACTTTTCTAAGAAAACCCAGACCACCATAAATGTACTTGAACTTCTCATCTCCATTCTTAATAATTATCTTGATCCCTACTCACCTCAATATCCTTTGACAGGTGATCAATGTATCTTTCCTAACCAAAGCAAATATTTTCACCTAACCACATTTGCATCCTATTCCACGTGTCAGAATATTCTTTCCACTCTGGTTCTTCCCCCAACCTCTCCTGCACTAAAATGTATCTCTTCTTGACTACTCTTTTTCCCTCTTAAAATATAGTTTGTGCTCATTGTCTCCACTTTGACACCTACCATTCCTTCAATGCATTCACCATTTAGACTTTTAATAGAATTGCATCACTGCAATTGCCCTCATTGCTAAACCAACAACATGGGTCAGGTTATCCATGCATACCCAATCACAAACTCCAGTTTTTGTTTCTCCATTTCCTTACTCTCTTTGCACCTTTTGACACTATTAGCCATTTGTCTTCCATTGGCTTCCCTATGGTCACTGTCTCCTGGTTCTTTGCCTACTTCTCTGATCATTCCTTCTTGGTTGCATTTGAGTGTTTCTTTTTCTCACCTCACCCTTTAAATATCAGTGTGTTCTGGTGTTCTTTCCTTGACCATCTTTTCATTTTACACTCTTTCTTTGGGCAACTTCACCCATTCCTGTGGCTTCCTGTCATGCTAATGATGTGAAGATATATCAGTATCTTCAACCTAGATGTCTTTTGTATAGGTTAGATCAATAAATCCAAATTCCTGTTATATGTCTCTTTTTTAATGTACTTCAACTGTCTGCAGCTCCCTCAACATATCTATAACTTAAAATATCTGCAAGTCATCTTACAGATCTCCTTTTTCCTCAATTCTTCTGCTTTTCCCTCATGCCATCTCCAACTATTAGGGGATGAATATTGTTAACCATATTAATTTAATTTATATTGACATTTGTCTTCTATTCACTATCTGTCTGTATCTAATCTTAGAGCCTTGCCCTCTTCTACCTATCTTCCACAGTATCAACTTCATTATCTCCATTCCTCCAACCTTGACAACCTTGATCATCACTAGTCTAGTCTCCTCACTTGTGCTCAAGTGATTTTTCTAAAATGTAAAATAAGTAGTGTCACTCTCATGTTATAAACTTTTCAGTGAATCCTTATTGCTGATACAAAATCCAGACTCCCATATTCTGGAATCCTGACTAGCTTCTGCTTATCTCTCTAGTTCACACAAGGGAATGCATGGAGTGGATATACAACTCCCTGATTTTGAAACCTACTTAAGAAGTTTTATTCTATTTTAAAAATTAATGAGAAAAATGGCTTTCAGAAAGAAGATGATATATTAAAAGTATAAAAAAGTCTAAGTATATTTAATTAAAGGTGTTTTACTTGACAAGACAAATAGGAGAGAGGTCAAATTTAGAAAATGCAAAGGTACAAAAAAGAGGATGTGAAATGAAAAGACAAGAATTGGCATTCAAAATGAAATTCTGTTCTACATATTATCTAAAAGGTGCTATTGCTCCTATACTTTAGAGAAATAGTACCACTTCAAACAATTCTATTTCTAAAGTGGTCCCATTGTCGTTCTTAACTCCATGTGGACAAATACAGCCTCCTGTTACTATAATTTTTTTATTAAACAGACTATCTACTAAAGATTTTATGTAGCAAATTCGCATTACCTCAAGATTTATTGTTGAATTTGAGCCAATCTAGAAAAATATTAAAATCAATTCTCCAAAGATAGTTGGAGACCAGGGAGTCTGGCCAAATTGTTCACATTTTGAAGTAATAATCAAATATTTTACACTTAAATTCTTATTTACAAGCTCTCTGTAGGCCTTTAAGAAAATACAAAATTAATTATAAATTTTCATTAATTGTTTAGTTTTTGTAAATCTCTTTAAAGAATAAAAAGGGGAACCTTTATATTAAACATTTTTACATTAATGAAGCAAATGTGACAAAATATTGCCATTTATTGGATCCAAGTTGAGGACAGAGAGATAATTGGTATTCACTGTACTATTATTGTTTATACATTTATTTTTGACAAATTTTATAATGTGAATTTTTAAAAAATTAAATGACAATGATATTGTCATAACCTTCCCAAGTGTAAGGATTGTTATATAGAGGTCTGTGACTCATCTACTGGAATAAATCCCAAGTGGATGGTATGGATGCACAATATGAAAAAATCATTACCATGGAATACTATGTAAAAATAAAAACTGTCAATGGTCTCCACAGTTAATGCTTCCTGTATACACTGAAATAATTATTTTTATTTCCCTAGGGCCTTTCAGGATGGCATAGATGATTCTGCTTCAGATTCCTTAAAACCACTTTTTAAGCAACCATTACATTGGCTTTCTTGCATATCGCATTTCCACCCTTCTTCACTCAGGTGAGAACCTCTAAATGCTATCCTAGTTATAATTCTATATTTTTAAACTTTAATGGAAACTTTTATCCACAGAGATAAATGAATCTTACAAAAAGAACTTACACATTTTTATAACACACAGGTACATAAAAAATAGTGTTTATCTTTTTTTTTAGCTCAAGTATCCAAGGTACAGGCCTCCTAGTTATTCTACTAACTTATAGCTTTACTGATATAGCAGGAAAATGTGATTTTTTTTAGTTTAATTCTATTATAGCTAATCTCCTAGTCATTTAAAAATTCATCCTTCTTGACCCTTGACTGGGGATTTGGCAGTTCTCCAACTAATTAGCAAAAAAAAAAAAAAAAAGACAGCAAAACTGATTAATTTATGTAACTAACTCAAAGCCTTAGTGAAAGTAGAGAGAGGAGTAATGTTTAAAATTATTGATAGGGTAACTCACTTTTATTATTTTATTAGCAGTATTTAAATATAAGTTATTTAAAGCATGAAATGTGCTTCCAGAATAATCTGATGACATTTTGTGGCATCATGTAGAAAATTAGTTTGATTCTTTGCTAAATATATCATTAGAAAGTATCTTTCCTAGGTATCTGTGAGTAACTATATTATGTGTAGCTAAAGGACATACTGTTATTCCTTATACATTCTTGATTTATCTAGGAAACACACTATCAGTGATTTCATCATCTAAATTGACTGACTGTATCTTTTTCTTGAGGAATGAGAGTCGTACCCATAAATAGAGGATTGTGAGAATCTTATACACAAAGTCATTGTGGACATAGCAGACATATATGATTTACCTGAAACATGCCTATCCTCATACATTTAACAGGGACGCCAAGATCAATGAGACACAGACCTTACCTTAAAAGACTCCAATGTATTGTTGTTACTTCACTTAAATATAAAACTTTTTCAACATCTATGATAAACTCCTTATGATTGATTCTTAGAAGTGGAATGCCCTCAGTACTCTGTCTACTTGCATGTAAATACAAACTTATGTCATTGAGAATTAAATAACCAATATTTTAATATTAATTATTGGAAAAGTAACAAATTAAACAACTGGATCTTTTACAGTATCAGTTAAGTAAACAACCTGTTCATTTTGATGAATTCCCAAACTTCTAAACATGTTTGTTCTCCATGTTATTTTCACATTTGCTTTAATCCATTTGTATTATCTGCTTTTAACTTAATCTATAAGACTTCCACCTCTAAGCTTGCTCTGTGCAGTCCAGCTAGAGGCCTGGGAAGTCAGCATAGAAATGGGTTTTTTACCTTTCAAGTAGCTACCTCTTATACAGTGGTACTTCGAGATACGAGTTTAATTCGTTCCGTAACCTTGAGGCGTGGGAAACTATGAGACGCTCCAGTCGCGGTAAACTGGTGGGTCGTGTGCAGCCAGCCAATCCTCGCAATTACTCCTATCTCAAATGTTGCTCGTATTTCAAAGCAAAAATCGCTCGCTCGCTCGACGGCTCATATCTCAAAAATCTTGTATGTTAGGGCACTTGTATCTCGAGGTACCATTGTAATTAAGTTCTTTCTCTTTTCTATAACTAAAGCCAGCATAAATGTAGTAAGTAAGACCTTTCTTTCTTTTTGCTCTGTGTAGCAACCAATCTCCAGTATTATCCTAACAGAAAGATTAAAACATGGGGTGACTAGTCGTCCATAGTAGAAATGTAATTTGATACAAGCTTCTGAAGGACATTTTAGTAAGCTGTATCAAAAACATTAGAAATATTTGTGCCATTTTATTCAGCAAGTCCATTTCCAGGAATCAATCCAATCATAAAGAATTAATCAGAACTGTTGACAAAACTATATATGTAAAGATGTTCAAGGAAACATTATTTGTAAACGAGTAAAATGGGAATAAATATCTCAGACTATAGAATTAGATAAATCAATTATGAGATAGCCATACGATTAACTAATGTGGAGTCATTAAAAAGATTGATTTTAAAAAATATTACATGACAAATCATTGATATATAATTAAGGGCAATATGACATCATCAAATCTGTCCCAGTTTTTAGAGTGAAGTGAGTAATAGACTTGCAATGTGCTTCATGTATATTATCTCTCTCAAACCTCACATGGATCTGTGAGGTAAGCACTCATGTGCTTCTTTGGTGGAGATTGCAGTAATAAGAAGAGAAGGAACAGATTCTGAAACTAGGTTTGTCCCCTTTGAAAGCCCAAGCTCCTGACAATTACACATCTACCTTTCAAAGGGAGAACAGTTCAAGGGGATATTAACAGGTGTGCATGGAAAATCTAAGGTTGTTAGTTTTCCATTATGTAGTCTTTTTTTACAGTTCAACTTCATGGGGTCTCTGATATATTAATGTAGAATGTTTATTTCCAAGGGAGGGGGATCTAGTATGCTGATTCCCCAAACTTGCAGGATGAGAGAACCCCTACATCGCCAAGGATGAACAATTACTAAAAGGTGGGAGACTCTTGAGAAGCAGTGAGCCTCAGCATTAAAAATGTATGTATAAAAACAAACACTGAGTCGAGTCAGGGGCATGTACCTTGCTTGCGGGCGCAGCTCCAGTAGGGGGTGTGCAGGAGGCGGCTGATCGATGTCTCTCATCGATGTTTCTGACTTTCTATCCCTCTCCCTTCCTCTCTGTAAAAAATCAATAAAATATATTTAAAAAAATAAAACAAACACTGAGAGGATATATACTAGAGAGTTTATAGTTTTTATCTTTGTATGGTAGGATTACGAACAATTTTAATTTTTATCTGTATAGTTTTCTATATTTTCCAAATTTCTTATAACAAAACAATTTCATTTTATTAAGATAAAAACATTTTAAAAGTAAGAAGAAACCAAAATTTTATTGCTCTTTTGTTCACATGGCTTACCCTATAATTTACATACAGATGATTTCAAGGTCTGCATTCTAGCTCTGAGTATTTGCCTTTACCTGAACATTGCATGTCCAGCGGCCCATATTTCTTGAATGATCCACTGTATTACTAGATCTTTTTTGAATGATCCACTATATTAAAAGATCCACTGATATTTCTACACCTTAGAGTGAAGTGAGTAATAGACTTTTCTTCTAGGAGTGTCTATTCTTCAATGCTTTGGGGCAGAACCTTGAGTATGGTTTCCACATGGAGCTGCTTCTTTGTTCCTAGACTAGAGTGTCACCCTCTTCGGATGACTCCTCCTTCCGAGTTTTCTTAGAACCATCCTTTCTCTCAACCCATTACAACAACCTTAGACCATTTTACTACTGTTTGGCCATTTAAGATACTGCTCTCATTCTACCAGTCACCTGCTCAAGAACCTACAGTAGGTTCTGTTTCACCCACACTGTCTATTCACAGCTTGTTTCCTGCAGTACACAAGAATTTCCTCTGCTTCAATTGTTGGTCTCCTTGCTTGTCTTCAAAACACAGTTATTTCATACCTTAAACCAGTGGTCGGCAAACTCATTAGTCAACAGAGCGGCAAACCGTGGTTTGCAAGGCGCATGTGGCTCGAGAGCCGCAGTTAGCCAACCACTGCCTTAAACCTTTATTTATTGGTTATTATCAGATCCAGCCCTTTTATTTATGTAGATTTTTCCTTCCAGAATGCCTTTGTCTCTCCTTTGTCTCTCCAAATTCTCCGTGTAAGGTGCAGTATGACCCCCCATTACACTGACTGCATTACTTTCTGACAATAATTGTATAACAGGTCTATGTAATCTGCTTAGAAAGACATGGCCCATGTGATTTATGATTCAACACGTTCAGAGTAGTGGTATAGTCCATGGAACCCAGGGCAGCAATAATAGTAATTTCAAAATAACTCAAGTTCTTGATTTGTATTTGTCAGACATTGTAATGGGAATTCCTAGACCACCATCATATGACCTTAAAAATCTCCGCCTTGTTATCCGTCTCTCTCACATATATCAACTGTTTCAGTGTGTCTTTTACCCCAAATTGTTATTCAAAACTCCATTTCTTACCTTAGCAACTAAAATGAACTGTTCAAGAAAATAAATGGGTCAAATAAAAACAAACTAAAAAAATATTTAGGCTTTTCTTTTTTGAAAGGGGGAGACTTAGAGGAGAGATGAATGAAATATTTCAAATTATGGAGGATCTTAGTAATTTATCTATTTATTTATTTATACATATGCATTGTTTCAAAAAGGATTTCAGTCAGCTTTCAATAGTATTAAATATATTAAGACTAGAGGCTGGCAGCTGAAAATTCGTGCAGTGGGGTGGGGGGGGGTCCCCTCAGCCTGGCCAGCACCCTCTCACAGTCTAGGGTTCCTCAGGAGATGTCCTACTGATGACTTAGGCCTGCTCTCTGCAGGAGGTGACTGGGCCAGCCAATCAGGGGACAGCACCGCCCCCTATCACCCCACCACTGCTACCTGAATTCCCTCTGTGAGAGGTGACTGGATGGGCAATCAGGAGACAGGTCTGCCCCATCACCCCACCACTGCTGCCTCCCAGCTTCCCTCTGTGGGAGGCAACCAGACGGGTCAATCAGGGAACAGTGCCAGCCTCCCCCATCATCCCTCTGCCACCACTGGTCATGGACTCCCCATTGCCATTCTCTCCTCTGCCTTCTGGCACACACCTTGGCCTGCCTGGCACCGCCTTATCACTGGCCCTGCCCCCCCACCTTCCCCACCCCAACCCCCCAACCCCCCACCCCCCGCTGACTGTTTATTCCACTGTTCAGTTGATTTGCATATTATGCTTTCATTATATAGGACTAGGGGCCCGTTGCATGAAAAGATTCGTGCAATAGGCCTTTCTTCCCTTGGCTTCCAGCACCAGTTTTCCTCCAGCACTCAGGACCCAGGCCTTCACTCCAGCCAGAGTCTGCCATCTTCATCTTTACTGCAGCCCCCGGCTGGAGTCTGCCATCTTGGTCTTTGCTACGGACCCCGGAGTCTACAATCTTTGTCTTCACTGCACCAGAGTGCCACTTCTGTAGATCCCTTAGTGCCCCCCCCGCCCCCCGCCCAACCCCCATGCCCTCCTTCTCATAGCAGGATCCTGCCCTGCCTGGCCACTCCATACCTGGAGCAGCTGGGTGGCCTCCATATTTGTCCTTCTAATTTGCATATTCCCTCCTGATTGGCTGGTGGGCATAACAAAGTAATGGTCAATTTGCATGTTTCTCTTTTATAGTGTAATGAACTAAAGGTAGGTGAGAAGAAAGAAAAAGAACAAGGAGGAAGATTGAAATTATTACTTAAAACAATAGTTACAAATGTAAAACCACTTGTATGGGCCATACATTTGTCTATAGGATTTCTAGAGAAAACTACAAAGTATAAAATTGGTAAAAAAATAAAATTTTCTTGTTCTCCCAGAACTCCTGGAACAGAGTTTAGAAGACTTTGCTTTAGGAAAAGTAAATGTATTTTCCAAGCAATAATTAAAATGCACTGTATTCATTATCTCTAAAAATGGTATATGCCAGTCAGTGACTCACGAGCCTCAGTTTGCTGACCACTGGTAGGCTAACAATATGAGTTGATTTAGAAAGGGTAGTCAGTTTCATATTACATTAAACAAAGACATGGAGAGAAGATACTAATCTCAAGGTTAATCCTATGACACCATACTGTCCTTTTATGTAATGTTTGTCAGAATACTATCTTATTCAATTATACTGTGATACATTATCATGCTTTTTGTTATTTTCCAACTTTCACCTTCTTGCATATTTTAAAATATTTCCAAATATTTTTCAGATCTTTCTTAGCTCCATAGGTCATAACTGCACTGAATTCAATGAATACAATCAGTGTGAGTGAATAGTCCATTTTATATTTTCATTTTGTTTTTATGATGACAACATGATATTTTGATTTGTGGCCAGTCCATTCTGAGCTGTAGATACTTATTTCTACTATACTTTTGTTTCTATTATGCTTTTCTACATGTAATGCTGTTTTAGATTTATATGCTTTTTCCCCTTCCCTTGATATATTAATCTACCTTTGACTTCATTATATTGTAGAGTATGTGAGTCTTTTATTAAGTTCACCAATTTGTGTTTGCTTATTCTGTCAATAAACACATGTAAAAAATTTTTTTTCTCCAGGTAAGGTGTTGTGGTAGGTGTTACTAGTAAAAGAAAGTTAGGCAGTGAAGTTTGAGACAATGTTCTTTTCCTCAAATAGTTACATATTGGTGAGAAATACTATCTTAGTGACCTCCTTAACATACAGTACCATTGTCCAGTTCCTCTACCTTGAGACACACTCTCCTGAAGTATTCACCCAGTTCTCTTTCTTTTCTGTTTGTTTCTCTGTCTTCTTAGCAGGTTCATCTGTTTTGACCTAGCCATTAAATATTGAACATCTTCAGAGTTCTATCAGTTTTTCCAGGTGAAGTCATACTTCATGTACTACCTATGTATTTCCAAATTCATATCTCTAATTTTAAGCTCTCCTCTGACTACAGACCCACATATCCATAGGTGCCAATAATATATGAATGCTTGAGTTTTCACCTGGAGATTACAAAGACACCTCAAACTCAACATGATCCAAACTAAATTTAGGATATTTCCCTTCAATTGGATCCTCTTCTATTATTCCCTATTTTGGGTAATCCAGGCAATTGTAGAAGCCAGAGACCTAGGAGGCCACCTGAACACCTCCCTCTTTCTATCCTACTATATCCAATCCATTACCAAGTCTCATTGATTTTTAACCCCCGATATCTGTTGATCCATAGCACCATATTTGCCATTAGCTTCTCCTGACTATTGCAATGACCTCCTAGTTTTCTTTCCATATGTATTTGGACTTCCACTTACAATATTCTCCAAACTGCATCCATAGATTTCTCACACTGAAATCTAATTTCAAAACTAAATTTTATAATTTCACACATATGGCTTAAAAACCTCCTATGAATTTTTCTATTCTTTACATATATTCAAAAAAGTTATCTTGCCCTATAAGACCTATATAGATCTGGCTTATCCACCTCTGCAACATCTTCTGACATTATGCTACCCTGGGTTCTGCTCTCCACACATTATCCTTTTTACATTTTTTTTTTTTGCCATGCCATGCTTCTTTCTGCCATAGGATCTTTCACATGCTTTCCTCATTCATTAAAGTGTCTTCTTCCTCTTTCATCTAGTTCAGTGGTCGGCAAGCTCATTAGTCAACAGAGTGGCAAACCATGACCACTGACCTAGTTGATACCAACTTATCTTCCTATCTCAGGAAAAGCTTTCATCAACCCCAAAGATAGTTCACTACTTCTTACTACATCTTCTAATAGCACCTTTTGCTTTTCCTACACTGAGTTTTCATAGTTGTAATTTTATGTATATTTGTATTATCATTTAAATTATATATGTATTTTTCTCTAAATTCCATAAAAATAGAGACTGGTTTATGCTTACCATTTCTGTCTCCATGGCCTACCACATAGAAATTGCCCAACAAATATTAGTTGAGGAATGAATGAATGAATGAATGAATAAATGGAGGAATAAATGTGTTCAAAGTAGTATTTTATTAGATACTAGAGGCCTAATGCACAAAATTCCTGCAAGGGTAGGCCTTTGCAGTTCCAGTTGCTGGGGCTATTGCAGCCCCACTGCCATCCTTATTCACCTTGGCCTGGTGCTGCCTGCCCGCATCCACTGCCACACCCCCCTGGTTTCCTAGTTCTGCAGAGCCCCCTGATCAATCACCCATAGAGGGTGGCCTGGGCCTCCCTCTTTGGGGCAAGCACAAAGCTTCCCCTCCTCATCAACCACCCACTTCCTCCCCCTGGCCAGTGACCTGGGCCTCCCTCTGTAGAATGATCGTGGGGCATTGGCAGCCCCCCAACCAATTGCATCACACTCCCTTGGCTGGCCTGGCTCCAGTGTGTGCCATAGTGGGACAGTTGTTCTGCTGTTTGGCCGTTTGGTTAATTTACATATTATGCTTTTATTATTATAGATTACCATATTCATTGGTACATTTAGCTATTTTCACACATTTGATCTGAGTGGTAAAGCTCAGTCAAGGGAAGCATGGTCTTATTGAGGAGGTGGCTTCTAGTATCCTGAAGAGAGAACATCTGGGGAGGAGGATGAAAAAAGAGCTTTGCTCTCTCAGCTGCTGCTGACAGCTGTTCCCCAGGACTGAGGAAAAGAGCTTAGAGAGCTTACAGTCTGATGAGGTGCCAAGCTTTGACATGGAGCCAACAGGCAGGGGAGAAGTAATGAGAGCTTTTTAACACCAAACCTCTTAAGTGGCTGTTCCTGAGTGTGGATGGACAAGCAGCTGGATCTTTGAAAGATTTTCAAAGAGAAAGTCATGTGCTTATGGAGCAGTTATTAAAAAAAGTGAATATGTCAGATGAACTAGGTACTGAATGCACCTAGATATCTTAAGGTTTATATGTATTCATACCTTTTTTCTATTATGATTTAAAGGTTTTATGTAAATAAGAACACAGCAAAGGAACCAGCAATGAGATAATAGAAGACAACTATAGATTTTTCCATGAAACAGATGTGGTTTTGTAGATGCATAGTTTTGTAGTCTTATAGAGTTAACCTCTCTGAACTTTAGTTTTTGTGTACTATATGAAACTTTATATTTTAGTGAGGAAGTTGAGACATAAATACAATACAGTCTTGCTGATCTATTTGAAAACAGCAAGCAATATCATCATGTACTTCTTGCATTTTGAAACATCTTATTTCTTTAACTTCTGAGATACTCTCATGTCATGGCAGAGTCATGAGGATTAAGTGAACTAATGTGCCTACATGGCACTCATCACATAGGTACTTACTAAACAATCAATCAGTCTATAGTTTTAGTGAAGAGCTGTATGTTTCAGAAAGTTTCAGATTTTATCAATTATCTAAACATGTTTAAAGGACCCACTACAAGTGTGATAAAGTGTAAAAACTATTGAACTGCTTTCTCCTGGGCTCTCTGCATTTATACCAAGTGTGATGCCAGGAGAGATCTTTCATATATATATTTAGAAAGGAAGGGAGAGGGAGAGAGAGGTGGAAACATCAATGATGAGAGAGAATCATTGATCGGCTGCCTCCTGTATATTCCCCATTAGGGATCAAGCCCCAAATCCAGGCGTGTGCCCTTGACAGGAATCAAACCCAGACTCTTCAGTCTGCAGACTGACTCTTTAGCCACTAAGCCAAACCAGCTAGGGCAAAGAGATATCTTTCTTGATCTCCCTGTAACAGACTATTAATTACCAGTAGTTGGGGGCCAATAATAGTTAAAAGCTCTAGCCAAATAACTCTGCTCCTCACAAGGAAAGGCTGAGGTATTCATTAGTGTCCAAGGGTCTCAGATGCTAGATTAGCCTTCAGAGAGAGTCCAAAACTGATACCTGAAATGTAATATTATCTTAAAAATTAAAATTAGATTTTTAGAAATAGGATATGCTAACTTGTATAACATTCTGTACTAATATATTTGGGTGATTTGGGGAAATTGGAGTCATCTCAAGTGAAAAAGGTTAATTTGCTAAAAATCAGGAAATACCTTAGGTCTCACAGGTTGAATGCCTACCCTCTAAGTTGTATCCCAGATAGTGTAGATACAACCAACTCTGAAAAAAATGAGACTCAATGTCAGTCTACCTTATTGAACAAAATTATTTAAAATCAAATCCTCTGTATAAACATTCAAATGATTTTCTGTTTAATTTCTGTTTATTGGATCATCTTTAATTATAAAACTCAGAGAGACTTGACTATACCCGTTACAGAGTTTAAAATATATTCAAACATTTCCAATGCTATAACCACATATAATTTACACAATCTTGGTTAAAGTAATAAAATATGTTTTTTCTCACGTTAACTTTTTCTCAGGTACTGAAGTTACTTTCTTGAAAAAAGATGACAAATTTTCTTTAAAGATCTCTCTTTACTTATTTCCCTAGAAAGATTGTAAAGAATCAGTTTTGGAAAGCCAAGAGTAATAATAGCAATTCTGGGGCTTCTCCTTCGCTTTTATTTTCCCACTTTAGGGCTTTTACTCTTAGTTTATCTTTAGTTATGCCCTTGCCTTTGTTCTCTGAATCATGTAACTTATGGTCTCTGGTATAAATTTGGCCCAGTAATCTTTGACAGGAACCATCTGGTTGAAATCAGTCCCTAGATACCTTGAATAATATGTCTCCAATTTGGGAATAAGCCTTGAGACCACAAACTTGATTTTGGGTCAAAAACATGGTATCTTCAATCAGAAGATGAAATAGAGCCAAACATCCTCAATGCTGGAAAATACAACTGACCCATCAAATAACAACCAGGTTGAATGAACAGAAACCTGGAGTAGTGGAATGAGCATAGGTTTTAAAGTCAGAAAGACTTGGGTTCAAAGTCCAGCAGTCACATTTATTAGCTAAATGAACTTGAACTCATTTCTCAAAAATCCTGAAACAAGGATTAGGTAAGATGAATACTAAGTGTCTCCACTCATGTGGATTTCCCTAAGAAACAGACTCTGACACATGGATTTAAGAGACAGTAATTTATCTTCTAAGTGGAGAAAACACTGGAAGGGGAGTGAGTAAATGAGACAAAGTGAGAGAGGAAAGAAAGATTAGTATAATCAAGCCAACTACCAAGGAGTAACCAGAACTTAAACTTTCTGGAGAAATTCTTGAAACCGTGGGAAATTCACATCTCAGAGTCATCCACCAAAGGAACAAGGATGCTGAGATACTTACACAGCAATTTTCATATGGTTTTGATTGAGAATTGCCCCGGGGTGTTAATTTGCTGGTTCTTCCAGCCTGTTTTCCTGGAAGGTAGAGAAATACAGGTTCTTTTAGTCAGAAGTCTGTAGTAGTCAAGGCAAGAGAATGTGGGGAAATTGACCTATGTATTGGTCTCCCCCTTGCACCATAGAAATCCACCCATTCCCTACATTGAGTTCACTCAGTCCTATCATTGATTCTTCTCAATGGTGGCTGGTCAAAATTTCTTTTAAAAAATTATTATGGTAGAGTTAGTGGGACAAGCTAGAGTATCCCCTGCTACAATAATTTTAGGATTTGCAGCTGATATTCACTATTACAGTCCTCTACCTCTTATTTCAACTTTCCTCAACTTGCCTTTACTGATGACTAATTTGTGTTGTTGCCCAGTGGAGTCACTGAGACCTTAACTCTCAGAATATAGTTACTTCAGTTACCTATTTATGGTGATTACCAGTCATGAAAACAAAAAGGAGACTCCCTTGAATTACAGACATACTCCTTCCTAATCACCTTATAATAGCTTTTTGTGATAATTAGGATTAATCTAGCTTCTCATGATAATTAAGGTTAATCACCATTGCCAGTATAGTTACTCCTTTCTTTGCCCCATAGATTGCTGGCATGGGAAGCCAACAATACCTAAATGGCAACTATAACTTAAGTGTAGTGGAATCATTTATTCCCCTGATAGAGGACCACCATAGAACCAGGACCTCCACTCTTGCAATGCCTACAGGGCTTATACACATTCCCCAAGTGGATCAGTAGGAGCACTGGTGAGAGTTGCTCCTACTTTCACCTGTTGGCTCCCTGGCAGTGTATCTATTGGGAACATAGTATCACATAATGATTTATGGTTCAAAGTAAATATCAAATCCGGAAGCACAGTGCCTTAATACCACAGGATACCATTCCCAAGCTGTGCATTTCAGAGTGCATTCCAATTTTGGCAGCTTCTGTGTGATTATATATATATATATATATATATATATATATATATACATATATTAGGATTAATGAATCCCATGGCCATGTGATCTGAGCAGTAAGGCTTCTCATCTTGCAGTGGCAACTCAAGTGTGCACTAATAGAACTAAGATTTTTAAAACCTTTCTATTGCAGTATGAATACATATTTTTAAATTGCAGAAATTACAAGTAAAGTAAACATACCTGAAGACAGCTAAGATTTTCCTTGATGCTTCTATAAAAGTAATTTGTTAGTTTAATAAACTAATAATGATTGAATCTCATTATTGTATCACTGCTTACTACCTGGATTTGAAAAATTCTTTAGGTCAATTCATTCCCTAAAAATGTTGTACTTATTAGAGTATAAGTCTAATATAACACAGCCATAAATTCATCCTGTCTCCCAACTCAAGTTTCATACATTCCAGTGGATTTATACATTTTTGTTCTCTTCTTTGTATTATAGTAAAATTCAGTATGTACACATTTGCTACACATATAAATATATATAAAATTCCTCTTTCTGTCGTTTTTTTGTGAGGCTAATCTCACTTTCACAGCTCCATCAGCTCAAAGGATGAGGGAACATATGCTTCTCCATATGCCCAACACAGACTCCTCAACACATTTATTACTCAGAGCTTAGAGATTGAGGAATCTTTGTAATATTTTATTTTTTCTCATAGTGAGTCATTTTACTGTACATTTCAAAATTTGTGGTAAGTTGAAAAATCCCAGAATTAAGGTACTTTTCAACAAACAGCTTCCCATCTGCCAAATGAGAGGTTTTATTTATAACCAGGTATTGAAATACAGTGGAATGAAATTACACTCAAATTATTTTGCTTTATTACATGTTTAAAGGGCTGAACATAAACACAAACCCCTCTAATCTATTCTCCACACTGCAGTCGGATCAGGAAACTCATCCGCCTTAAACTCATCAGTGAGTCCCAAATACCCACATATGAGGCCCTCTATGATCTGGCTCTAATCTCTGTCTTCAGATTTTCTCTCAAAGACTCCTTACTCCTTTCTACACTTCATTAAACTGGATCTTTTAATTCATTAAATGTATTCTTAAGTCAACACTCAACTCAAATAAAATGTGTAGGAAATGTCCAAAAACTAAGTCCATTTTAATATATCACTTACAACTAACTTGTTGCTTTACATCTACCTGAACTCCAAGCAAGTTTCCAGAAGTTAGCACTTGGGGTTTAGTAAAGAAATAGGGATAGTGATTGTAAGGATCTGCCTCAGTGTTTCTGTCTGAAGGACTCTCCTAGTGGATTCTTCCCTTGGTACCATATATGAGCTATTGCAAGAGGCAGACCAATTTGGGAATACCCAGGTAATTCAGAGCACCAGAACTGATGGACTTGGTTCCTCTGCATCAGAGTTAAGTAAATAACTCCCCACTTCTCTCTTCCCCACCCACCCAAAGCAGGAGTTTCCATAGATAACATTGCCCCACCAATTGTCCAAGGAGTTTCCCTATTTCCAGTCGTGTTTATCTGAATCTCACATGGGAAGTGTGAGTGGGCCCAAAGTTCAGATGCAAGCTGAAGGATTTTGCAGATAATAAGATTGTGTAATGATCCAAATGCCAAGCCAAGCCAAAGAGTAGGTGCTCTGAAACTTCTTCTTTTTTATCTTTGGATCCCCTCACTTTCATTTAAACCAGCTTTTTGGCAAAGCATCAAAAAAAGTTGCTTTGCCATTTATGAGCCTACTTTTCAATAAGCTAGGTTCACTAGTAGATTTGGAGCTAGAAAACAAATTCTTGTGTTCTCACAAGACTTGAATCTGGTAGAGAGAAAAGTTTTACTTGATTAAATAATAAAGTGTTAAAATGTATATATTTGTCATAAGTGCTATAATTAACAGTGAGATAGACCACTGTGGAGAGAAATATTTAGTGAAGACTTTACAGAGAAAGCAACATTTTTGCTGTAGATTGAAAGATTGGTAGACTTAAGTAAAGGATTATTGCAGGGCTGGCAGCCACAGTGGACCCGAATGGGCACAAAGGCTCAGAGTCAGGAAAGGTGATGCCAGGTGAGTCTATCTTTACAAACTTGCACCAGAAAGACCTCTTATCACAGTTGTTCTAAAATCTTAGCATACATCAGAATCTCCTGCAGAGGGTTGGTTAAAGCACACATTTCTGCAACCCATCTTCAGAATTCAGATGGGATGGGGCATGGGAATTTGCATTTTTACAATTTCACAGGAAATGCTCACACTGCTGGTCCAGTTCCCAGGCACGAAAACTAATGGTTTAGACTATGTTGATAGCTGGATGGTTCACCATTCACCACTCTGTAAATTTGAAATGATCCCATAAATTGTTTCTCTTAGCAATACCCTTTGTCTTTTTTCCACTGTGAAGTTAGGTCCTTTCACTCACATACTCACATTGCCCAATCACACCTTTTTTTCCCAGTGCCACCCTATTCCCACAGTCTCCATTGCTGTAACCAGATTGAGTTTGATCATTTCCTGCCTTTTTGTTATGATTGTAAGCTGATTTCAGATGTTATGACCTTTAGCCAAAATAAACTAAGATTTTAGATGGAAAACATGAATTATGTTATCAGTTTTCAGTTTCTACTTTACTTTCTTATCTCCTGCAGATCCATTAATAAATGATATGGTAGACCTGACTTTGATTTTTCTGTCCAACACTGATGATAATTTCCCAAATAGAAGCTTATTTTCCTTGGAATTATTTCTCTTTGATGAAACAATTACCCAAGTTGGTAGCAGTGTGATTGTTAGAGTGGTTCTGATAATTGCATGCTGATTTAAGTCTTTACATATTAAATAATTAGATTATGGTTGACCCTTGACAGAAACTTTGAATTCCTTTAGTTTTATCAAAATCGTTGTACATGACAAATTACAAAGCAGTCAAAACCCATTGGAACTTCTTGCCATGAATAATGAAAGGAGTTAATATCACCTAGTAGGCACTCATATAGTTGATATATGAACAAATAAATGCATTCTAAATAAATGCATAAGTGATTTTTATTTGCTTCATGAAACTAAAACAGATATAGTTTTGTGGAATATAGGCATGGTGATTTTGTATCAGTTTTAAATTTGGCAGGCTACCAAATGTTAATTTGCTTTTAGCTAGTTGAGATTAAATGTATTCCTTCCCTGAGCAACCCTAAAGTAAGCAAGCATGAAAGCATTTTCCGAGTAATCTTGGAGGAATTGACATTTAAAGGAGTTAGCGTTACATCTGTACTTTAAGGCTATTAATTTCATAGATAAATTAACTTCATTACTCTATCTTTATCTTGCATTTGAAAGGATTCCATCAGCTGGACAACTGACAACTGAGGGTCAATTGAAACTGCTGTTAGCCCAGCCAGGTTGTAATTGGAACCTGCTTCTGGAAACTCTACTGCATCAGGATGGTTTTTTGCTGAAAATCTTGCTGAGGAGCTCAAGTGAGTATTTGTAATTATGAAAATGTCCTCAAAAAACCCAGTCATTGTTTGAGTTGAATAAAAATGTTTTTCATACTTGAATGTTGGCAGAGGGATGTAAACCAATTGCACTGTATCAACAGTTAGTGGGGTTAGCAGCAGGCAAAATTTGAATTGCTTTATAAACCTCTGGAAAGATTGTTTTTCAGGGACTCAAGTGAGAGAAAACAATATTTTTATATAATACTATTCTGTCATAAGTACCATTATATTGAAGTATATAAATGTATCAATATCTGGGGTTTAAAATGACTAAATAAATTATAGAACAGTTATATGTTCAAAACGGAAGTCTCAATTAGACCTAAGAGAAAGAGAGAGAGAGAGAGAGAGAGAGAGAGAAATTACATTAGAACCACACTAGAAATTTCAGTAGTCTTAAAGAACCAGGGTCATAACATCCATAACAACTGGAGGCTCGACTTTTGGCCAGAATGAGGGCACAGCAGGTGAGCAGGCTGAACTGCTGACCTCTTGGAGAGAGAGGCAGGGGGGAGAGGACGTAGGGGGGCGTGTGTGTGTGTTGGGGGGGTGCTGATCAGCAAGGGCAGTAGGGCAGTGGCTGCTGGCGAGGCTGGGGAGAGAAGCAGGGACTCCCTCGCCCGCAGCCAAGCCTCTCTCTTTCTCCCAGAGGTCAGCAGTTCAGCTGCTCACCAGCAGCCTTGGGCAGCTGCTGATCAGCCCTGCCTCTATGATCAAGTCTGGAGATAGGCTCTGAGATGCTGGCTGGCATAGAATCCAACCAATCAGAACTAAATCTGGGTGAATTGCAAGGAGCCAATGGCTGCCTAGGAGGCAAAGTTTTTGATGCTGACTGGCATAGAAACCAACCAATCAGAACCAAATTGGGGTTGAGTTACGAGGAGCCAATGGCTGCTTAGGAGGCATAGTTTTGGGCTGGCATAGAAACTGACCAATGAGAACCAAATTTGGGTGAATTACAGGGAGCCAATGTCTGCCTAGGAGGCAGAGCTTTTGACATTGACTGGCATAGAAACCGACCGATGAAAACCAAATCTGGGAGAACTGCAAAGGCAGAACCTAAGGTAAGGGCTGAGGAGGGATTTTTAAGGGAAACAGCTATTTGGTGTAAGGTATAAGGGAGTGATTCAATTTTTTAATGACTGATTTGGCAGTATAGTGCATATGGCTGGCTATTAGTCCAATTATAGGGATTATGTGTTTTTGTCTGCCAAGAGCATCTCCTCCTGCTGAAAAAGACTTCCGCTCCCCCCACCCATTTAAGCAATCCTATCCTATATAATCTATCAATACTAATAATAGGGTAATATGCTAATTAGCCAGGTCAACCAGCCATCTTCCAGACATCCAACTTCCTTCCAGACAAAGCCATAGTGGTGGCAGCCGAGGCAGAGGCAGTTAGGGGTGATCAGGCCAGTAGGGAAGAGCAGTTGGGGGCAACCAGGTTAGCAGGGGAGGGTTGTTGAGGGAGAGATCAGGCCTGCAGGGGAGGGCAATTAGGAGCAATCATGCAGACAGGCAGAGGCAGTTAGGGGCAATCAGGCAAGCAGGCAGAAAGGTTAGGGGTGATCAGGCATGCAGGGGGACAAGGAAGGGGTGATTAAGCAGGCAGGGGGGCAAGCTAAGGGTGATTAGGCCAGCAGGCAGAGGGGTTAGGGGCAATCAGGCAGGCAGGCAGAGGGACTAGGGATGATTAGGCAGGCAGGCAGGCAGGCAAGTGGTTAGGAGCCAGTCGTCCCTGATTGCAAGGGGGATGTCCCAGATTGGAGAGAGTGCAGGCCAGGCTGAGGAACCCCCTCCATGAACAAATTTCGTGCACCCAGGCTCTAGTGTAACTTATAAAAAAGCAAGCTGTGGCTTAAGCCATATCTATTGATGCATGGACATATAATCATGGAAAAATTATGAATGGAAATTGAGAAGTAATCGAAGAGCATAATTTTCTTAATTAGATTTTTTTCCTCTGTAAGTGCTATTTTAGAAAATGGTTAGTAATATTATGCCAATCTAATATTATATCCTACTGCTCTCCTGCTACACCTGTTTTCTAACTATTTTCACATATCCCTACACATTTCTCCTTCTATATCACAAGGCCAGATTGGTTTTATCAATCATTAGTTTCACTTTTGATTTCCCAAATCAAAATTGTTTTTTTTTCTCTAGTTCCCCATCACTAGGACCAAATCCATGTCCTTCAGCCATTCAGAAATGATCCAACCCTAGTTTTCTAACTTTGTTTTCTACTATTTCCTTGTCCTCTCTCCCTCCCCCCCCCCCCCCCCTCTCTCTCTCTCTCTCTCACACACACACACACACTTCAGCCATTGTCCCAAAGTCCCAGGCACATGTTTCCTGTACAACTGGCTCACCTATGTTTCCTAATTGACTCTCCATAGACAACTTGGTTTCCACCAGTCTGCAAGGATCAGCTGATGTTCCAGACTTTTTAAGGCTACAGTTCACACTGATCTCCTCTTTGCACTTCATAGTATCCATTACCTTAGCTTCTTATTTGCTCTTAGCACATTCTGTCTTACATTGTTAGTCTACTTGTATATGAGTGAGGCAAATGTCATCAGGCCCTTGGAATAGAAATGAGGTCTAACATTCCCCTATCCAAATCACTCTAGTAATTTCAGGGAATTTTTTGGTTTTTCAGATCTGCTCAGGACCAGTTTCTGATGCTTTTCTCTCCCATCCATCTTGATGTTTGCTTCCCAAAAGCCACTTAGGGAAGGTGCCTCACTACTGAGCCCTTGTGAGGATATTGCTTCTCCCCTGGTCCTCCCAAATCCTTAAAATTTGTGGTGTCAGTGTCACAGCATCTCAAGCTTCACTGTTTTTCACGCACATGTTTGGAAATGACCCGAATCTGACCTTATTCCCTTAGAATCCCAAGCAATACTGTTTGGGGCTTGCATCTCCCAGGTTCCCTTGGAAGCCATCTCTTTGGCTTCAGGCTGTAACTCCACTCTCATAAAGGGAAGACAGGTGCTGCCTCAGGTAGCCAACATTTATTGTTGATTTGTTTAGGTGTCAGGCACTGTGTCACTTTACGTTTATTATCTAATTTGATTCTTATCATTCATATATAATAAAAGGGTAATATGCAAATTGTCCCCTCAACCAGGAGTTCCACCAGAGTTCGACCAGGGGGCAGGGCCAGCCCACCAACCACCTGAGTCCCTGCCCTCAATCATCCCCACCCCCACCCCCCAATTAGAGGCAGGGATGGCAGGCCAACCTCCTGCATCCTTCCTCCCCCCTCTCTCCCCCCTCCCAGCCTGCCCCACCTGATTAGCCCCAATTGGGGCAGGCCAGCTGGCCCCCACCCAAGCATGAATTCGTGCACTGGGTCTCTAGTAACCTTATAAAGTATATACTATTGTTAAAAATAGTGGCATTAGAGATTATGATAATGTTACTTGCCCAGAGACACAGACAGCTGATAGACAAATGGTGGATCTGGATTTTGAACCAAGCCAGAGCTTTCTTCCCCCTATCCTTCCTATAAAAATACTTACACATATTAAATGCTAGAGTGGGCGAGGAGTATCAGGAATAACTGTAATCTGTCTGCTCTCAGGTTGGATCAACCAGGACACTCTGATACATGTGTATTTAACTTTCTAGTCTTTTCAGCTAGAAAGTCAGGTCCACTCAGAGATTTTTATATTTTTTCCTCAAACTAGAACAGTGCTTTTTATAGGGAAAGTCTAGTAATTGGCCAGTCAGTGATCAGTTAGGACATAAATTATGAATCAAGGTGGCTACGTGACATGGATAGTCTCTGACATGGATAGTCTCCAGCTGGAGAGTTACTCGAATAGAATTGTTGAGACTCATGGGCCTTGTCCCAGAAGAAAAATGGGTCTCTTATTGATAGAGTTATATAGAACGGCCTAGAAAATCAATTGAGATTAAACCTTTTCATTCTACTGATACACCCACTAAATAGAGGAAGAATGATTGTAGTTATGAATATTTAACCATGCTTTTCTACAAATAAATCCCATATTTACTTATCAAAAGTTTTAGATCCACCTTCTGGTATGTATGAGAGACTTCAGTTATCAAAGGTACCATATTATACCAACTTCAGATTGGTTCTTTCAGGCTCCACATGTGTATTTATCCAATCTGCTCAAATACCCATCATTTTTAACAAATGCTATTGGGTGTTTGATTAGGGTTACAAAGCTGCTCTGGTATTGTCTTGTATTGAATTCATTAGCTACTTTAAATACTAAAAGGATGAAGTGACAGAATTTACTAATCAATTGATTGACTGACTTATTAAGTTCTAGTGGAAGCCTTGTCACTTTAAGTTAGAAACAGTATACTCATGGAATCTTGTTAACCAGACAAAGATGGAAATTATTATGTAATAAAAATGAGTTCATAAAAATTTTCTTTCATTTGTTTAGAAGTCTCAGTGTATTTCAGAACACCATTTGGTAATTTAGAAGTTTAATCATATTTTTAGGAAAGCAAAATTTTAGAATAAAATATGCTGAATTCAGTGCTTTAAGCAACCTAATCAGCTTTCTTTTTTTATGGGGGAGTTTTTCTTTATAAATAGTGTCTTTTCAGTCTATGTGATAAAATTTAACTTTGTGTTAAATTGGTTCATGAAGAGAATAAATTTAAGCAGATTTTTATTATATATATTTTAAAACAAGGTTCTCTTCATTCACTAAGCAGTTATTAAATTCTTTTAGGTACAAAAAATGTTTGATAGACAACCATACAATAAAGATGAAAACATGGGGTTTATCTTTTAGTTAAAGTGGTATCTGTAGCTTTTGGAATGGCTTTATGAAAGTGATTTATCAGAATTTCTATTTATTTTAAAAGAATTAGCAAAACATATATGGAAAGACTATCATATAATATGAGGTACAACTTCACTGAGGATCAGAAAATTGCCAAATTAAATAAATGAATTGTGAAATTTTAACTTATAATATATGCGTCATAGGCTGCAGCTCCTAGGAAGTAGAATCATGTTTTTGCCATGGATAATAATTCCATGTGTAAATACAGTATTTTGAGGGAACACTTACACTGCTAAAACTTGATAAAAATAAACTGATTTCACCTGGTAGGTGGTTTATAACATTCGTTGGCTACAGTTCAGTTGGCATGAGGAGGGAAATGTTGGTTTCATTTTTAAATTGGGCCCCCTTAAATTTAAAAAGAAAATCTCTTAACTGCAAATGTTTATAGAAGACTTTAAAATTGTAAGACACTATTGTGGATTACTGACTTTAAAAACCCAGGGCAATTGTTTTGGTAATTGCCTCACTGAGGCCACATGGCTTAAGCAATTTCTTACATGTGGCATCAAAGGAACAAATATTTGGCAAATTTCCCAATTGTTAGCAGGTGGCCTTTTCCTGTTAGTGACATTTGAATGAAGTGTGACTAACATTCTTTCCTTTGCCCATTGCCCCAAGAATGATTTCCAGTGAAAACTTCTTGGCTTCTTGTAATGTGCAGTTGTAATATAATAACAACAAACTAGCAAATACATAATATTTAACATGTTCCAGACATTGTTTCTAAGTGCCTTAAATGTGTTCACTCACTGAATCCTCACAACAATTCTGTGTAGTAGGTACAGTGGCCATTTCCATTTCACAGATGAGGAAACTGAGACACATAGAACTTAAGTCAGTTAACTAAGTCATGTAGCTCTTAAGTGGCACAGAAAGATGCAAACTAGACCACTGGCTTCCAGAGACTTCTTTCACCCACCACACCATGCAGCATTCGGGTAGAGACAAGGAACCTATCCCAAATCACACATTGCGCAATTCATGGGAGGTATCAGGAACCTCTATAATGGATCATTTTGAAGGTGCATTTTGTACTTTCAAACTTATAACAAAGTGCCTAAAAATAATCAAGAAACAGAGCAGCAGAAAATTCTTGCTAAAGTCCTGCTATCCCTACCAAGCAATGATTGACGTAAAATGAATAAATCAACTCAAATTCTCTTATGCTATAGTTAATATTTTCCTGATCTTTTGAGTCGTCAGAGGCATGTTATGGATGAAGCTTGGTATTCTTGACTTTCAAGTACCTACAAACAGACCACCTGGGGGAGCTGGTTAAAATGAAAGATTCTGACCCAATAGGTGGGCCCAATAGGTGGGCCTGCATTGCTAACAAGCTCCCAGGTGTGCTGCTCCTGCTGCTATTGGTCCCTGGACCTCCTTTTGAGTGGCAAGGTCACCAAACAAAGTATCTGTTTCTATAAAAGGCAAAAGAATTGCGTATGTGTTTTGTCCTTCCAGTGTATTATAGGCTTTTAGCAACACAATTTACTTAAGACTATTTCTAAATCATTTTATCAGGAAATTCACAGCAGTCAGAAAGCACAATCTTATTCAAATACAGATCTGATTATGGCACTCCCCTGCTGAAAATCTTCTGAGGCTGCCCACTACTTATCCAATAAAAACCCTAATCCTTGAGGTAGGAGCAATGCCCATGGTGCTCTGACCTTGGGCAAGGTGTTCACCATATTGTGTCCTGTTGCCCCAGCTTAGCATGTTCCAACTCAAACACATGCTGATCTAGGTTGTGCATTCTAGATGTACCAGTTAATAATGCAAATTTTTTCAATAGATGGAGTTACACATATGTTGATATATATATGTATATGTATATATATACATATACATATATATATATATGCGATTTGACATGTATACTATTTTGTTGTATTGAGAGCAAGCTTCAAAACTTCATATGTCAAACTTGCTGAAGGTGTTAACATCATAGATATTTTTACACTTAAAAATGTTGAATTAGCCGAGACTGGTTTGGCTCAGTGGATAGAGTGTCAGCCTGCGGACTGAAAGGTCCCTGGTTCGATTCCGGTTGAGGGCATGTACCTTGCTTGCAGGCCCATCTCCAGTAGGGGGCGTGCCGGAGGCGGCTGATCGATGTCTCTCATCGATGTTTCTGACTTTCTATCCCTCTCCCTTCCTCTCTGTGAAAAACCAATAAAATATATTTTTTTTAAAAAATGTTGAATTAGAGGGCAAAAAAAAGAGCATTTGTGGGAAGTTTTAATTCATTACTTTATTTTGAAGAAAAAGTTATCATGTACTTTGGGAAGCTTATGGTGAACATGCTCCATCTCAAGATACTTGTGACTGCTGGTTTAAATACTCTAAAAATTATGATTTTGATGTGAAAGGCAAAGAACGTCCAGATCAACCAAAAAACTTTGAAGACAGATAATTATACCCATTATTGGATAAAGATGCATGTCAAACTTAAAAACAACTTGCAGAAAGATTAAACATTGCTCAGCAAACAGTTTCCAATCATTTACAAGTAATGGGAAAGATTTTAATGGAAGGAAAATGGGTGCCACATCAACTGATCAAAAGACAAATGGAAAACCGAAAAGTTATCAGAAAAATGTAGCTTTAACAGCATGAAATAAAGTCTTTTTTGCAACGAATTGTGACTATCGATAAAAAGTGGATTTATTTTGAGAATCCCAAATGCTCAAAATCATGGGTTAATGTGGGTCAACCATCAACATCGATTGCAAGGCCAAATTGCTTCAGAAAGAAGACAATGCTCTGTGTTTGGTGGGATCAGGAAGATGTGTTGTATTATTGGCTTCTAAAACCAGGTGAAACTGTTAATACTGATCCCTACTGACAACAAATAATCAATTTGAACCAAGCTCTGATCATAAAATGACCAGAGTGTGCCAGAAGACATGGCAAAGTAATGTCTCTTCATGATAATTCACCATGACACGCTTTAAAACCAGTTAAAGACATGTTAAAAGATCTTGCCTGGGAAGTATTAATCCACCTACTGTATTCACCAGATCTTGCTCCTTCAGATTACCACTTGTTCTGATCAATGGTACAGGCACTTTCTGAGCAGCACTTCAAAACATATGAAGAAGTGGAAAATTGGGTCTCTGAATGGTTTGCCTCAAAACAAGAAAAGTTCTATTGGGTCGGTATCCACAAATTACCTGAAAGATGGGGGAAATGTGTAGCTAGCGATGGCTATTACTTTGAATAACACACTTTTGATGTTTCTCTTGAAATCATCGTGTTTTCTTTAATTACAAAATCCACCATTATTAACCGGTACACCTATCTTTATATCAGCAATGTTCCTTAGAAATGTCTTGAGGAAAAAGGGATCTGCTCCAGCACCAATGACCATTCAGTTGCCCCACATATGTGCCAAATTCTTCCCATGTGCAGACATTTGAAATGTTGTGTAGAGGGGTCTAGAATCTTCTCACCCACCATATTGTGGAGAAGCATGTCTCAAGATCCATCAGCTATATTCTATCTGAACTTTATTTATGGACATTGAAATTTGAATTCACATAGTTTTTGCATGTCTCAAAGCATATTATATGTCAAATGTGTTTTAACCATTTAAGAACCATTCTTAGCTGTGGATCATAAAAAAAGCAGGTGGCAGGCTTGATTTGTCGATTGGGCTGTAGTTGCCAACCATTGTTCTAGAGAATTGTGCAGCACCCACACTCCCAGGTGGCTTTCTCACTTCTCTGTTATGTGGTCACTTGGAAAGGAGGCCTGCACACACCCCAGCGTAGAGCTTTCCCTTCTCTCCCAAGGCCTGAGCAGACATTCGGCTAGACAGATAGCCTTGATCTCTTCCTACAGAAGGGATTTCCCTTTGAAATAGCTTTACCTCAAAACTCACCTCTTAGTCTTTAGGGCTGCAGCTGCAGAATTTGGACCAATTAGTTCACCCAGGCTTAGTGGTCATCAGGCATTGTCTGCAATACCATTGTCTTTCTTGGCACAAAGTGTTTACAGGGATATTGCCCATTTAAGAGTCAACACAGCAGAAACAGGTTTGGCTCAGTGGAGAGAGCGTCGGCCTGCAGACTGAAAGATCCCAGGTTCAATTCTGATCAAGAGCATGTATCCTGGTTGTGGGCACATCCCCTGTAGGGGGCATGCAGGAGACAGCTGATCAATGTCTCTCTCTCATGGATGTTTCTAACTCTCTATCCCTCTCCCTTCCTCTCTGTAAAAAATTTAAAAAAAAGTTTTTTAAAAGAGTCAACACAGAGAAAAATGACAAAGATATTAAGTAGAAATGAGGCCATACCTTGCTTAAACAAACTAGGTATTTCTAACTTGGAGAAGAAAAGACTAGAAGAGGCAAGATAGCTGTCTTCAAATATTTAATCTTCATGTAAAAAAAAAAAAGAAAAAGAAAAGAAAAAAATAGGCTGTCCAACTCAGCAAATGGATGTGCTTAGGAACAAGTTAGAAGGAGATAGATTTTGGCAGTCGGTCAGAAAACCCCTAATGATAAATAAGGAAGTCATTTACAATACTCTGTTTCTTTTCTTTTGGTGTTTTTTTGTTGTTGTGGTTGACAGTATTACAGATGTCCTCCATTTCCCCTCTCCCCTTGACTCCCCTTCACCCAGCCCCTGTTTCGCCCCATGTTCTTGGGTTATGAATATATTTGTATATGTTTCTTTGGTTAATCTCTTCTCCTCCCTCCCTCTGACATATACCAGTCTGTAACATCTATCCATGCCTCCGGACCTCTTTTGTTCATCAGCTTATTTTGTTCATTAGATTTCACAGATGAGTGAGATCATATGATATTTGTCTTTCTCTGACTGGTTTATTTTGCTTAGTATAATAATCTCCAGGCCCATCCATGGTGTCTCAACCACAATATTTTTATAAGAGCTCCTTTTTTATAGCCAGGTAGTATTCCATTGTGTAATTGTATTGCTCTATAATCCACTCATCTATTGATGGGCACTTGGTCTGTTTCCAGATCTTAGCTATTGTAAATAATGCTGCTATGAACATAGAAGTGCATATACGTATTTTTTCTAATCAGTTTCAGGATTCCTATGATATACTAGAGGCCCCACTGATGCATGATCAGGGCTAGAGAGGAACATGGGAAGTTGGCCAGGTGGAGAGGGACAGTGAGAGGGCTCCAGGGTGTGTCTGGCCCATCTTGCTCAGTCTTGATCAGCCAGATCCCAGCAGCAAGCTCACCTACTAATTGGAGCATCTGCCTCCTAGTGGTCAGTGCACATCATAGCAACTGGTCGACCAGTTGACTGTCTGCCCCCCAGTGGTCAGTGCACGTCATAGTGAGCGATTTAGTGGTTTTAGCATATCATTAGCATATAACACTTTGATTGGTTGAATGGCTGATTGGACAACCAGACATTTAGCATATTAGGCTTTTATTACATAGGATTCCCAGAAGTGGGATCCCTGGGTCAAACAGCAGTTCCATTTTTAAGAGGAAACTCCATACTGTTTTCCACAGTGTCTGTACCAGTCTGCATTCCCACCAGCAATCTATGAGGGTTCCCTTTTCTCTATATCCTTGTCAGCATTCTTTGTTGATTTATTGATGGTAGCCATTCTGGCAGGTGTGAAGTGATACCTCATTGTGGACAGCCAATAGACATATGAAAAAATGTGCTTATTTTCCTTATCCACTAAAGAGACTAGCCTATATTTTGGTAGTCCTTTCTGATAAAAGTGATGTTTGCTAACTTGAGCTGTCTAGCAGAGGGACTGGCTACCTTGAATGTCAGTGGCTAGCCCAACACTGAAAGATTTCAAAAAGAAGCTAGGCCACTATTTCACAGGTGCTAGAGGAATTTTATTTACTCAACAAACATTTATTCATTTATTGACCAGACACTTACTGACCTCTCTGTAAGGCATCTGCCTGCCCATCATATACAGTAATCTCATTATGTTTCTTAACCAGATAGAACTTGATAGAAATCTGTGGGTTTAGGAGGCAAAGTTTTTAAACACCTGCTTTGGCAATGTTTTGTTATTCTTTTTTAAAAAAATTAAATCTTTATTATTCATATTATTACATTTGTTTCTCTTTTTTTCCCCTCCATAACACCCCTCCACCCAGCTCCCATCCTTCCCTCTGCCCTTACCTCCCTCCCATTGACCTCATCCATAGCTGTATGATTTTTGTCCAGTCTCTCCCTGTACACCCCTTACCCCTTTCCCCCTGAGAATTATCAGTCCACTCCCTTTCTGTGCTCCTGATTCTATTATATTCACCAGTTTATTCTGTTGATCAAATTTTTAATTCACTTAATTTTTAGATTCACTTGTTGATAGATATGTATTTGTTGTTCATAATTTTTTGTCTTTGACCTTTTTCTTCTTCCTCTTCTAAAAAAGTACCTTTCAGCATTTCATATAATACTGGTTTGGAGTTGATGAACTCCTTTAGCTTTTTCTTATCTGTGAAGCTCTTTATCTGCCCTTCAATTCTGAATGATAGCTTTGCTGGGTAGATTGTTCTTGGTTGTAGGTTCTTGCTATTCATCACGTTAAATATTTCTTGCCACACCCGTCTGGCCTGCATCGTTTCTGTTGAGAAATCAGCTGACAGTGGTATGGGTACTCCCTTGTAGGTAATGAACTGTTTTTCTCTTGCTGCTTTTAATATTCTCTCTTTGTCTTTTGCTCTTGGTATTTTAATTATGATGTGTCTTGGTGTGGTCCTCTTTGGATTCCTTTTATATGGGGTTCTGTGTGCTTCCTGGATTTGTAAGTCTATTTCTTTTACCAGATGTGGGAAGTTTTCAGTCATTATTTCTTTAAATAGGTTTTCAGTATCTTGCTCTTCTCTTCTGCTGGCACCCCCACAATTCTGATGTTGGTACGCTTGTAGCTGTCTCAGAGGCTCCTTACATTATCTTCACATTTTTTTATTCTTTTCTCTTCTTGCTTTTTCCAGTTGAATGTTTTCTGCTTCTTTATATTTCAAATTTTTGACTTGATTCTTGCCTTCCTCTAGTCTGCTGTTAGGACTCTGTATAATATTTTTTATTTCAGTCAGTGTCTCTAGTTGGTCCTTTTTCATCTCCTCTTGGGACTCGCTAACTTTATCCAACTTTTCTAGGATATTCTTGAAAAACCTTATAAGTGTGGTTTTGAACTCTATATCCAGTCATTTTTTTCCCTCCATTTCTTTTGTTTGTGATCCCTTCCCTTGTCTCGGCATTTTCACTATGCCAGGAGAACTTCTGTGTTGGAAGTTCTTATGATACCAGACTTGCAAAACCGAAGAAGCCTCTGTTGAGGTTGGGATGGGTGGAGTGTCAGGGCTTAAGGGACCGCCTTACCTTCCAGTTGGCCCTGCCCTCCATGGCCCTTGAATCTCATGTGACTGGGCAATCGCTGGAGCAGTTCTTGTGCGCATACGCCCGCAGTGCCTCTAGACAGCTGCCTTTCCGGCTCCCCTCCACTCCAGGACCACACGAGTCTAGGTCCCCAGGGTTTCACCCGAAACAGGGGCTTAGAGGAGTCAGAAGTGGCACAGTTGGGAGGGTCTGTCTCCCGCCCACTCACGAAAGCCAGCGGCACAATCAGCAATCTGTCCTCTGAGCAGTGCCGTGTGCGCCAGCAGACCTCTGATCTTTTGCGACTCCCCTAAATTTCCATGCACCTCTCCCTTTTTACAGTCCAAACTCCCCCCATATGAGTTTCGGCTGGATCTGGGGTTTAGTGTCGTAAGATAAGGGGTTCAATGCCTTTGAGAGTCTCCATTTCCATCCTGCCAGAGAAAACCAGCCAGGTATTCCGGTACCCACTCTCTCCACACGCGCGTCTCTGTACCTCAGCTTTTTGCAGCTCCTCTGGGTCTCCGTGAGCCCCTCTTCTTCCCTCTAGCTGTAGAACTTCCACTCATCCAGCTTTCCTCTGGTTCTGGATGATGTCCGTTCTGTCTTTTAGTTGTAGTTTTGAAATTGTTGTGTGAGGCAGCAGTGTAGGTGTTTACCTATGCCGCCATCTTGGATTCTCCAATGTTTTGTTATTCTTGCCAGTGCATACTGCTAAAGCAAAATCCCTCTTTGCTCCACAAACAATTAAGTTGAATTAAAATCCACCACTGGTGATCTTATTATCAATCACTTCTTTTCCAAATGACTCTCTTAAGTAGAATACCCTTTGTGTTCCCACCTTGCTTCCTTACCCTGAGAACTGCTCACCTAAAGGGCTTGCAGTTAATTTGAGTCCATTTGCAAATATTAGAGCCATGATTCCTAGGTTCAATTTTATAGTAGTCTTGCTAGATGCAATACTAGAAAAGGGTTTCATGGTCAGAAATACTGTAGAAACACTCCTTACTATGTATTAAAATTCTTCTTGGAGGTTTACAGGGCACAAATAGCAAAAGGCTCTGAGAAATACTGCAAAAAAAAAAAACAAACCCACATTTAATACTGTTGAAGCCAGCATTTCCAGAACATAAGTACTACTTATTAACATCCCATGAAATGCACTTTGAAATTTCACCTTATAAAAACTGTGGAGGAAAAATCTAGTAGATATAAGCAGATATAGCCAAAACTGTTTCAAAAAGGTCTGCCTATGTACATATTTATAAATATGTAAATAATACAAAATAATTTTTAGCATACATAATTCTATATAGATCAGTTTATCAGTTCTTCAGGAATTGGAATCAATTGCCCAAGTATAAACTTTTACTGAAGGTAGCTATTTTCTTGATGATTGAGAGTGCTTATCTACTTTAGTTTGTCAGGCTCTTTAAGAGTCGGTTTCTTCATCGGTTTAAAAAAATGGAGGTGATATTCACCTCAGTTTTTGTGAGGTTCAAGTTGAAAAATGTATGTAAAACACTTTGTTTAGTGCTTGTATCATTGTGGGTATTCAAGGGAAATATGATGTTTAATGTATTTGGGTACTGAAGAAAACAGCATAGAATAAGTTGTTAGTGCTGCACTTCAATTTGTAGATTAGCATTTTAGAATAAAACTTGAGAAAGAGGATCCCTAAAAAGAATGATTATTTTGTCTTCATATATTTAAGACCCATTACATGGGATTTTCTTTTTAAAATTTCAAAATTTGTCAAAATAAGAATAGTTTTAGGAAAAAAATAATGGAATAATGTTTACTTGAAAACAAGTAAACAGTAGGTCTTTATATCGATTGTTAGGCTTTTATTAAAAAAACTACAAGATTTTTAAAACTATTTTTCAAGACAGGTTTCAATTTTATTTTTGTTAATTTCTTGAATGGACTAGTGCTTTCCCTAAAGTGATTTTCATGTGATACTCCACCCCCTTTTCCTCAAGTATTAATTTATTGGTCTAGTGTTTTAGGTTTGGAGTCCTTGTATTATATGCTACACTTACTATTCTTGCACTTTCTCTCTCATACCTGTCTAATGTCAGTCTCTGACTCCCTTTGGTTAGGGATGTCTGTTAGTGCCTGGTTAATTCAGCATCTCTAAGCTCATGGTTAACTCTTCCACAGCATCACTGCCAAATCCATTTCAGTGACTCAGCAGGAGCTTGTCATTAACAGCATTCTTGTAGGAAGAAAACATTAAGCAGTCTTGGAAAGCAAAGTGCTAGCACACCATGTATGGTAAATCTTTGGTGGCAATAAACAGAGTCTCCTGGTGGGCGGTGGTGGAGCTCCTTGCTTGACACCACCCTTCCTTTGAAGAGGCACTTACAAGTTCAGTTTTCAAAAGGAGTTTAAAATAATGACTGCAGTGAAAGGGCCCTCCAGTGTTATTGAAAAGACAATCTGTTTCCAAATCTTGCATTTGTTTATATAATGTATAAACCATTTGGTAGATAAAGGAGAAGGCAGAAGGAATTCAAAATAGCAGCTTTATTATTGGTTAACCCTCGGTCAGAGAATATGGCTTTAAATATGTGGCTTGTCAACACTGCTCTCTAGTCTAAACTCATCCCTCCACCCCTCCAGCTGCCTTAACTTCCCCCTCTCCTCCTACTAAACCACCAGCAGAGCTGACATAGATATTAGGAAAGCAAGAACAAGAAATTTCCTCTACATAAAGTCTATGGTGCTATTTCTTAGTTTGCAGATAACATTGAGTTCTAGATCATGAAAATCAAACGATAGAAATAAAATCATCAGGCGTAAACAAAGTGATGAGCTTCTAGATGAGCAAGAAAAAGAAATGTACTCATTACAAAATAATCTAGATTATATTTATTTAAGATATTTAAGTATAAGAGTCATTTTTAATTAAATAAATGGTTTACATTATGATCCTGAGCATGTGATACTAATTATCCAAACAAAATATAAATTATTATTTCACTTTTCCAGTGTCCAACCTATAGATACAAAAGTATAGGAATTTCTTTTTAAAATATTATATTTTTTATTGATTTTAAAGATTGAGAAAGAGATAGAAACAGCAATGATGAGAGAGAATGATAGGTCGGCTGCCTCCTGTGCACCCACCCTGGGGTTAGAGCCCATACCTGGGCATGTGTCCCAACCAGGAATCAAATCATGATCTCCTGGTTCTTAAGTTGCCACTCGACCACTGAGTCACACTGGCTGGGCTGAATCTCTCTTTTTTTAAAAAATTTCTTTATTTGTATTGCTAAAAGTATTACATATGTTCCTCTCTTCTCTCCCATTGACCCCCATTTCCTCCTAGACCTTCCCACATTGTTGTCTGTGCCCATGGATTATGTATATGTGCATATAAGTTCTTGATTACTGACTTTTGAGGAAGTTATAATAAAAACAGAGGAAGGCCTTAAAGGGCAATTAAGATAGCTGTAACTTCGTGAAAATTCATAAAATAGTTTTATTGAGAAATCAGTTGATAAACCTCTTAATTCTGAAATGATAGGCCCTTTAGGTTTGAAAAACAAATTTAAATTTACTTGTAGAGTTGGTAGCATAATTCTGAGAACACTATAAATGTGAATTTTCCAGGAATTTTATGTTCTGAATAAAGGGTATAGTAATATTCAGAACACAAATTGCAAAAAGAGATACAAAGATTTAACTAGTTTTAAATAGATTTTAGATAACAAATGGGTATATATAGAATAATTATATTTGTAATTTAAGTTACACATACTTATATTCACTTATATATAGTTGTATATAATATTAATAAATACTATACCAAATATAGTGGATATCACTTATGAGTAGAATTTTAGTTTCCTTAATAGGTTTTTTATGATTTCTAGAATGAATGTGTATTACTTTTAAATGAAATAAAGGAGTCAAAATGTTTTCTTAAAGAGAAAAAAAAACATTTTTTACATGAAAGGAAACTAGGGATACTCATCAAAGGACTAGTGATGTCATTGTGGTCCTTCTCACAATTTTTCTTCCACATATATCCATGAATATCTCAGAAACAATACGGGGTTAGATGTGGCATTTCTCTTACTATTAATCAAATGCATTTTTATAGCATTATCCCAGGATACGTTATAAAAATATAATCATATTCGCAGATACCTATCTTATTAAGTCATTTCTATTCTTTCCAAGAACTCACCTTTCAAGAACAAGGTCCTGATACAGAAAATACTATGAAACAAGTATCCAGCTTGGTGGAAGCCATCTTTAAAATACTATACTATTGCAATTTTTCTCCACAAACATTTGGGAATGTTTTTGTGAGCTACATGGAAGAAGAACAATTATGGGACTTTTTATATAACATTCCAGGTATGAGAACTCTATAATTTTAAAAAAAGCATTCTAATGATACTTAAATGTATATTTAAAGGTGTTTTAAAGTTGTAATGATTTCAGTTTTGTTGGATCTGTTATTTGTATAATGTTATTATTGCTTTTGGTTTGTTTGTTTTCAGTATAAAGGCTTCTTTGCAAGTCATTAGCCATTAGTTCCTATCAAAATTTAGTATACTTGAGACAAGGTGAGGGGAGGTGAGAGGAAAAATTATGTGATACAGATTATTAGGAAATGTTCTCTCATAAAAAATGTAATTTAATATCTGCCAGAGATTATGTTTTGCTATTTAACATATACGACACTAGTAAGATGTGAAAAAATATCTTGTGGGTTTAGGGTACATTTATTCAATGAACTGATGGGTAAAATTAATGGTCAATTTTCTTCAAATATAAAAGGCACTTATGATGACAATGGTGCCTCTCTCTACAAGGCACCCTATCATTTTGGGGGAGACAATATATTTTCCCATTTGTAGTGTTATGCCTGTAGCTAGAGCAGATAATAAAGACCAGTTTACGTACCTGAATAGGAAGTGCTCATGGATTGCCCCAGGTTCAGGGCCAGCTATAAAGATTCTCACATTGTTTTCTTGACTTTAAATCTCCAAACTTAATATCTTGGTAAAACAAAGAATGAGAACTTAGACAGTGGTTATCATGTTAGTCCATTAATCAATTACATCATTTATATTTCTTTTTTCTTAGCATATACTACTTTTTTTACTTTATAAAGTGGTTGCCCTAGAGTTCGCAACATATATAGAGGAAAGTTTGAAACTAATCCAAGTCTACTTTCAAATAACACTATAACAATTCACAGGTGTGTGCATACTTTATAATAATAAAATAATTCTAATATCTCCCTCCCATTTCTTATATCATTTTTATTCATTTCACTTATTTATAAACATACAGAAGTATAAACATATGCAAATATAATCAATGTATGAGTTAATACATTGTTGGTAATTATTATTTGGAGCAAATTTATCTATTAGATCAATTATGAATAAGAAAAACAAAAGTTTTAATTTTACATTCATTATTCCTTCTTCAGTGCTCTTTCTTTATGTAAATTTGAGTTTTGACCTATATTATTTTCTTTCTCTCTAAAGAACTTTAACATTTCTTGCAAGGCTAGTCTACTGGCAACAAATCCCCTCTATTGTTGTTTGTCTCATTTACTTTTGAAGGATCATTTTGCAGGATAAAGAAATCTAGATTGTTTTTTTTTTCTTTGAGCACTTTAAATATTTCACTTCACTCTCTTCTTAGTTGCATAGTTTCTGAGAAGTCAAAAGCAATTCTTATGTTTGTTCCTCTAAATATAAGATGTCTTTTTCCCTATGGTTCCTTTCAGGAGTTTTTATTTATCTTTGATTTTTCTAGAGTTTGCAAATAGTATGTCTAGACATACTTTTTAAAGTATTTACCTTTCTTGGAGTTCTCTTAACTTCCTGTGATTTGTGTTTGACATTAACTTGGTAAAATTTTGTTCATTATTGTTTTAAAAATTTCATTTCTGTGTTTTTTTTTCTCTCTTTCCTGTACTCTATTTTCATTATACATATGTTACAATTTTTGCAGTTTTCCTATAGTCCTTGGAAATTCTGTTCTGATTTCTTTTCTTTTTTTTCTTCTTTCTTTTTTTTTGTTTTTGTTTTTTTGTTCTCCCTGCTTTTCAGTTTTGGAGGTTTTTATTGACATATCCTTAAGCTTAGAGTTTCTTTCATCAGCTATGTTCAGATTACTAATAAGCCCATGAAAGGCTTTATTCATTGTTCTTACAGTGTTTTTGATCTCTAGTATTATTTTGGAGGAAGGGGTAGTTCTTAGGACTTTCATCTCTCTATTTTTATTACCCTTTTGTTCTTTCATGCTATCTATTTTATCCATTAACACATTTAACATATCAATTATAGGTGTTTGGTCTGATAATTCTAACATCTTGTTATGTCTGTTTCTGATGCTTGCTTTTTCTTTTCAAATTGTGTAGGTATTGTTTTGAGATTTTTTTTGTTTGTATATCTTTTGTTTCTTTTCTAGAAAGCTGGACATAAAATACTGGGTAAAAGGGACCACTCTAAATAGAACTTCAATAATGTGATGGAGATGTGAAGGGGAAGGATAAACTATCCACAGTCCGTAGATTAAGTATCAGTTTTTTAGTGAGTCTGTGCCTTTGGATGGTATACTTCATAAATGCTTCTCAATTTTTTTCTTCCCCCTTAGACAATAGAGCATGGCTGGAGGAGTCTAGAGTTGGGAATTTTCTTTCATCCAGGTTAGGTTCTGGTAATCCCAATGGGCAAGGCTCTGTTTTAGTAGTTTCTCCTGAGAGCATGCCTTAAGAAGGAGAGTTCTCTGGTCTATTTCAAAATATTTCTTTCCCCATCCCCATGCTGGAAGCACTAGGGACATTTACTGTGGGAAACCAGTGGAGCTCCTGGAGGTAAAACTCACAAAAGTGTAACAGCTCCTCTTCCCCGACAGGGTCTTTCTGGAGTTTTACCTCTTAGATTTGTCTAATTGAATCTCCAGCAATTCATTACACTTCAGATTTTCCCATTTTGGCACTGCTTTTCATGGTGGTTTCGCTTCTGAGTCTTCAGTCCAGTCAGACATGGCTTCCTATATTTGCCTGTCTCTCCATTTTTCCTCGTGTCTTCATCTTTTACCACTTCAAGAAGAGTTCTTGATTATTTTTATCTGTTCAGCTTTTTATTTGTTGTTAGGACACAACAATGACTTTCAAGCCCTTTTTATGCAGTCAGAAATGAGGCCTTGTCATTTATTCTCATTCCTCTATTACCTCTTCTCCTATTTCTCTTTTTTCTTTACCTGTATCTTATTTCTACAACACGCATCTGTGGCTATTGTTTAATCTTCCCTATAGTATCTCATTATCAAGGTGTTGCAGAACCCTGAATCAAGAGAAAAATGGGCAGCCCCAACACTGTAACACTGTAAGAAAACTTTTATCTTCGGTAACAGTTTTTTACTACTTACCAGTTATTTTACTCAAATTAATTTCTATAAACTTTGAGATAGAGCTATTATTTTTCTCTATTATTATAAATATTTCAATTTAACTTTAAAAGGAATAAACATACCCTTTTAACAATAAGAAATAGACTAAGTTCTGACTTTCTAGAATTTTAGATACTTGAGATTATTTTAATCTATGACTCCAGAGTTGAACCAAAATTAATATTAAAATTAATTATTAATATAGTAAGAAGGCTTCTTTATGTCTTTCAATGGATTAAAGTCTCAAAACATCATTTAAAAGATAGACATCTATAGCTTCCACCATTCTCAGAAAGAACAATAGCTTACCTAATGATGATAGTGCCATGTTAAAAAAATAAATTCTGAATATTTGATATTACCCAAATCTTCTTCACCATAGTTGTTTTAATAATAGCTTGAGTCACTTAAGAAATATCACCTTGAAATTTGAGAGAGAGAAAAAGATATAGGTGCTTTTCTATATTAATTCAAATGATGGCCCCAGAATTTTGAAATTATATTTTTAAAATATTTTATTGCATTTACCACACAATTATATATCATAGTGAGTAATATAATTATATATCATAGTGAGTAATACAAATAATCTATATATATAAAAGGCTAATATGCAAAGTGTCTCCTCAGGAGTTCAACTGGGAGACTTGGAGTTTGATCTCTCACTATGATGTGTGCTGACCACCAGGGAACAGTGTGGAATAAAGGAAGGCCCTGTCCAGCAGCTAGAATGCCCCAATCGGCCTTGATCACTGGCCAGGCCTAGGGACCCTACCTGTGCATGAAATTCATGCACCAGGCCTCTAGTAAAAAATAAGTCAGGAAAGCAGAAAGAAGGAAAAAAGAAAGGCAGGGGTAGAGGGAAAAGAGAGGGAAGTAAGGCCAAAAATTTAAAAGGAGAAGTAATGGAAGAGGCAAATCATCATTAACATTATAAAGTATATATTTTATACTTTTATTTTTATACTAAACAATGCATGGCTATTGTGTAGATAGATTTATCTTGGCTAATTAAATAAATTACCAATTATTGGACATTCAGATTTTTTCCAATTGTTATATCCTTTCTATAACCATAATTAAATTCTGAGAATAAAGTTATAGAGAAGGAGTAAGTGAATTAACAGATAACTGAAGGTTAGAGCTTTTGATATTATTGCCAAATTGTTATTTAAGAAAGTCATTTATATTTGCAGCTGTCGAGTTCCAAACTACCAGAAAATATAGCTATTCAGTATTATTTTAATTTCTATTCACTTTATTAGCAAGAAACTTTTTTATGATTTCTAGATTAAAAGATTATCTCCTTTCCTGTATTTATATTAGGTCATTGAGAAACTGAATTCCCAATTGAATAAGGCACAAAGTATTGCCATATTCTGCTAACTATAATATGCTATCTGGTTTTAAAGTCTCAACGCGCATGGAGTCTGAGCAAGAGGTCATCCGATGCTTGAGATTGGCACTGACTGATGCTGTCAAGGACATTGTACAGCTCATCATATCTGTGATGAGCTCTGGGAGAAACTTCGAGACAAACTTAAACAAGCATGGTGTTCCTGAACGTCTACGTGAGAGCATTCCAAAAGAATGGAATTATATTCCAAAAGAAACAAAAAAGAAAGGATCAAGCAAAGGTATATTTATCTGTAAGAACACATCCCTAGAGAATCAATTTTCTAGGATATGAGGTCAAGTAAAGTGCTGAAAATAAGATTTATAAATGATATTAGTCTTATTCTTACCATGTATATTTGGGACCTGTTATTTTCTTTTCTGTGAATCATATGATCAAGGAAACTAGAAATGAACATGACTCAAATGATTATTTTCTTTATTTAACTACCAATCCTGAAATTTCTGTAACATTTTGTGTCCATGTAGTATTCACAGATTAGTCACATGATTTTGACTAATTTCCTTTCAATCTACTGAGTAACCCAAAATTCATACTCTCAAGAGGATTGCTATGAAATTTAGCTTAGTTATTCTTTCTTTGAAGTTTTTCCCCTCAACCACGAATTATAACTACATTTCCTCCTGTTAACACACTTATATATGTGGCTTTTAAGTAAAAAAATAGCACCCCATTTAGTGTCCACATATTTTTCTGACAGGGTATTTTTTTCCTCTGATACCAAAGGTTCTGAATTTAGATGCATTGTTCCTAATCTACCAAGTATACTTAAGAACCATCAGTTACTTACATTTTTAATTGACTTTATTAATCAAGTCCTCTCTTTTTTAAATGGTTTATTCCTACATAGATGTTGCTACTTTACAAGAAATTCACAAGATTCCTTTGAATATATATTATATAACTACATGTATTCATGAATCTTCTTTAGGATTTTTTTAAATATAATTTTCCTTTTTATATTCATTGATTGACAATTATTTAAGACCTTTATTAACAGGTGCTTGCAGTTTTTTGAAAAATATCAAGTTGTAAACTTTTATTATAAATTAAAAATGAGGTCCTTAAAAATTTCAACTTGATTAGACAAGAAACAATTTTAAAACCTTTAAAGGTGTATTGAGAAAAAGCAGGCTTTAAAAAACACACGTTTGTCATTACCAAAAAGAAGCCAGCTTTAGGTAAAAATAAAAACCTCATGCTACAATAAATAATGCTGATAGTTCTAATTATCTGGTCAATGGGCAAAAAGCAAGCACTTACAGTCTTCAGCTCCAGTCTTTTGTTCATTTCTTGAACAAATGAAAAGCAATATATTCATCTTTTAAAAAGAATATTTTTTCACTAGCTCTAAAGTTACTGTCAACAGTAAAATATTCCAGCTGAACCCACTCAAGTCAATTGAAGGGACTAGCCTTTCATTCTTCTTCATGAAGATCCTAAATAATGTGGCTCTTATCCAACAACCTTACATTAGAAACAAATCAATTATCTATCTGTGACCTTTCATAGTAATGTTTTAATTCTGTCCAAGCCCTATTAAACTGGCTTTGAATCTAGTAAAGCCATTTAATTGAAAGTGGAAAATGTCACCTTTTTATTACTTAAGTTCTGCCTTGTCTGAGTTCTTGCCATCACTATTCTAGCTTTTGGGTATTTCATAGATTTTGAACAATTCAGAAGGCATGACCTATTGCTAACATAGCACATCATAGGAGTGCCATCATTTTGCTTGTGGCTTTCTAGTCATTCTATTCATGAACTATTTTGCTTTCTAAAAGCATTTTGAAATTCTTCCAAAACAAATTAACAACCTCTGGTTCCAAAAAATACTTACTTTGTAGATCCTAGTATGTGTGGTTTTTCTCACTAAATGATCTTTGTAAAATGATCACTAAGAATATAAGTACAGCACTTCTCCAACAGATAGCCATGAAGGGGTGCCAAGTCACTTCCTATCTAATAAAAGAGTAATATGCAAATTGACTTCTGCTACACCCACCAGTCATGCCCACCAGCCAATCAGCGCAAGTATGCAAATTAACCCAACCAAGATGGCTACAGGCCACAGAGAGAGCAGGAGGGAGGCTTGGATTGCCCCTAGCGATGGAGGAAGCCAAGTGCCCAGGCTGGCCCTTAAGGCAACAAAGTTTCAATGGCTGTGCAGCAGAAGGCTTGGCTCTGCTGCAGGCTACAAAGTTTCAATTGCAGAAGATTAAAAAATCCCAGATACCAGGGCCTCCACTTAGGTGGCTGGGGACATGGCCAGCCTGCAAACCATCACCAGCCCCTTACCCAGGCAATCCCACTCCCCAAGGGAACATCCACCCTGATCCAGAACACCCTTCAGGATAAACCAACTGGCCCCCACCCATGCACGAGACCTTTATCCTATCTAATAAAAGAGTAATATGCAGATTGATCATCACTCCAACACACAAATGGCTGCCTCCAAGTGGTCAAAAGATCCTGCCCCCATGTGGACACAAGATGGCCAGCAGGGGAGGGCAGTTGGCAGGGACCAGGCTTGCAAGGGAGGGCAGTTGTGGGTGATCAGGCCAGCAAGGGATGGCAGTTGGGAGAGACCAAGCCTGCAGGGGAGGGCAGTTAAGGGTGACCAAGCTGGCAGAGGAGGTAATTTGGGGGTGACTGGGCCTGCAGGGAAGGGCAGTTGAGGGGGGGCCCAGACCTGCAAAGGAGGGCAGTTAGGGGTGACCAGGCCCACAGTGTAGGGCAGTTAGGAGTGACCAGGCCCACAGTGTAGGACAGTTAGGAGCAAACAGGCTGGCAGGGGAGCAGTTAGGCATCAATCAGGCTGGCAGGCAAGTGGTTAGGGGATGATCAGGCTGGCAGGCAGAAGTGGTTAGGGGCAATTAGGAAGGCAGGCAGGCAGGTGAGCATTTGGCAGCCAGCTGTCCTGGATTGTGAGGGATGTCCAACTGCCCTTTTAGGCCTGATTCTGGACAGTCAGACATCCCTAAGTGGTTCCAGATTGGAGAGGGAGCAGACTGGGCTGAAGGACACCCCCCCCCCAATGCACGAATTTCATGCATGGGGCCTCTAGTAATTATATAAAAGACTTTATAAAGCACTTTGTGTGTTCCTGGTGGATATGACAATGGGTGAACACCACTGTTCTTCATTTCTGCCCTCTTTTAGACAGAGAATGCTCAACCTCTCTTTTCAATACCATATACAAGAAAGATAGTATTTTACATGCCAGATATCGTCACTTATTCTTTCAGTAGATATGTACTAGGTAAATTACTACTACTACTAAACACTGGGGTGGAGGCCAGAGATAAACTTTAAATAAGGTATCTCCTCTTGATGCTTGAACATTTGTATTACTATTTTCAAATAGGTACAAACATCTTGGGGAATATACAAGACAATTCTTTGTTGTGTGAGCCAGTCATGTGTTGGGGACAATATTGTTGGATAGTGGATAGACAGGGTAACATCACTCTTTCATTAGCTTTTAGCATACAGTAATGAATTAAGAATGTCCTTTGCATTTCAGAATCTAGTTTTAACAGGAGTCATCACAAAACAAACCACTGGCTTTAACATATTCCTGTAAACCAACAAATCAAATGCAGTTTAAAATTAATGCTGAGAAAGCAAGGAAGAGCAAAAAAGGCCAAAGTGAAAAAGCTCACACATTTCTATTGTTCACTTGATCTCAGCCAAAAGGCCGAGAAGCCATCATTTCTATTCTTAACATGAGCTCTTTCTCAGCCATAGTATAAGGAAAAGCAATAACAATCTGATCAGATTTGGGGGGGGGACGAAATGTATGGAAAACCATTTGAAATATAGCTTCCCTTACACTGATATTAAATATGAGACCTTCCTGAGTGAGTATTGTGCCTTGAGATGTTAACTAGTAATAGTTTGAAGTTGTCTTGATTAGCAAAGATTTCAAAACCAAGCATTATAAACATGAAGACAAACCTCTAATAGTTTCCAGCAATGTTTTAAGGCAAATATATTTAATCTAATACTTTGCATATTTTATTGAAGTAAAGATAAATGTTTAGAGAGCTTTTTTGAAGATTGTGACTTATTAAAAGAGAAATACTCACTAGCATATGTGAACATTTGCTTGTCCTAACATGATGGAAACTACGAACATGGAAAAACACTATGGTGAAAAACTAAAATGCACATCTTTACTTCTTTGGCAGCAAATACCATTGCATAGAAAACACCAAAGCTTTAAAGAAATAAATATTACAATAAATTATACAAAGTAGGAGATTTATGGAAGAGTTGAATGGAAGTTCAGCTGTTTCTTATATAGATCAGCTTAGGTACTTGCTCCCTTATTTCAAGAGGCAAATCCACAAAGAACTAGTTTTCTTTGTCAACAATTAAATGAAAAATATACCAGAGGACATATTTTCTTAACAGTAAATTACTTTTTAAATAAAAAGAATGCTTTATGGGAAACTGTTGAAGTAACTGCTGTAACTGAAACTGGATTCTGGCAAGAATACAGGTAGCACCGCAAGAAAAGTGTATGCATTATTCACATGCAGATAGTTGAGAAAGAAATTGATGGCTAAATATACAATATACTATCAGAAGTCATTAAGGGAGTTTATTTTATTAAAAAATGAAAATATTCATTTTATAAAAACCACCATCACTTAGACAAATTTTATGCTGCACACTTAAGAACTTAGAATTTTCTTACATGATTAAAACATCCTATCTAATAAAGAGGTAATATGCTAATTGACCATCATGCCCTCACAAAAGATGGTGGCACCCACAGCCAATAAGGAGGGAATATGCTAATTGACTGCCACGCCCTCAAAGATGGTGGCGTCCACAGCCACAAGTTGGCGGCAACCAGTCTCCTCAGCTCTGCGCTCCTGCCTCCGGATCCCCTCAGCTCCCCAGCTGCCCAGGGCCTGCTTGAGGCACAGGCAAGGCTTGGATGTCGGCTGCCTAGCCATCCAGGGCTGCCTGAAGCTCAGGTAACCAGGGCCGACCAAGGCTTGTGCTGCTGGCAGTGGCAGCAGCAGAGGTGTGATAGGGGCATCACCTCCCCCTGATTGCCAGGTCGCCTCCTGCTCCTGAGGGCTCCCAGACTGTGAGAGGGGGCAGGCCATGCTGAGGGACACCCCCTCCAGTGCATGAACACCTACACCAATTTGGTGGCCAAGATTGAAAAGCAAGTGCCAGGTGGCTCTATGTATATTCAGGTAGTGGTTTTCCCCTGTGACAGCCATTGAAACCAAGTATGGAAGCAAACCAAGCTTTGAATCACTTTTCATAGAGCATTAAGCATAGATTTAAAAAGTAAGAAAGCATAGTGAATCATATTACCCTTACTCAATAAATTATTGGTGACATTTTATACTATTAGTAAAAATTTTAATTAATTTTAAGACATTATTTTGTCTTTATCTCATCCATTGCAAATTTTCCTTTTGCATATTTTACAATACACAAAATATATTATTGTCAAGAATATATGCATTAGAAAAAAGAAATGACAAATACATAACTATAGATGTTACATTGCATTTATTCTAAAACATAACTTTTTTTTGCACTTTATCAGCTTCAAAATCAGGATGGCTCTTACAATATGTTACATATATGTGGCTAAGATAGAAGAGAGGTTATCTAAATAGAAAAATAAGTGTGTGGCATTCTTAAAAGATCCCTCTTTGGTGTGTTGTTAACATCATCATATACTAAGAGCTCCTGTGATTAGTAGAATGGATTTATTAATTTGTTATCATCCTAAAGGTTCAGGTACTAGAATTTGCCTTAAGCTTTAATGAAATAGTTGAGGACTTGAGTACCTGGAGTGCTCAGATTTTATAAAATATAAGAAGTTCAGATGTGAAAAGGATTGTAATATTTACCTGAAATCTACTTAGATGGTCAAATGTTTACTTGGTGTCTGCAGTTAAACCCTCTCTAGGATCAGCAGAATATAAGATACTAGAGGCTCAATGCACAAAATTTGTGCAAGGGCCTTGGCTACGGCTCCCACCCACTGCGCAGCAGCCATGGGCCTCTGCTGCCTCTTCCACGGCCCCTGCCCACTGTGGCTTTGTCTGGAAAGAAAGACATCCAGAAGGATGTCCAGTGTAATTAGCATATTACACTTTTATTTATAGATAATCTTTTAACTAAAATAAATGACAGTAGAATGGGGAGTATGAGACACAGACACATAAAGAAGCATAAAATTTAAAATAATTTAAGAACACAGAGAAGAGGGGTCACAAAGGAGTCTCTTAATTTGTTTTATTTATGTTTTAACCCTCATGTAAGCAAATACATATATTTGAATGAAAAGAAAATATTTATTGAGAAACTATTTTTTACCAAGTACTAAGTAGGTACTTTCACATTTATTATTTTGCTTAATACAGCAGTTTTCTGAGATCATTCAAATATATGTTGTACGTAGTTTACAAAGTTAAAGAAAAACATGTTCTAGTTAATTTTTTAAATGATTCTGAATTTTTGAGACTAGACATGTTTTCCAAGAGCTTTGCACTTTATAGAGCAGAATGACTTCTTTAAATCAAAGTAGAAAATACCTTGAAAATTTTATTTTTGTTAAGTAAAAAATAATAAATGTTTTACTGAAGGACTCAAAGCTATGTTCTTTTGACTTCTCACTTAGTATCAAGGTTCAAATTAATTTATGTAGATAGTGGATTAAAACACTGTGCCCAGCCAAAACCGGTTTGGCCCAGTGGATAGAATGTCGTCCTGCAGACTGAAAGGTCCCAGGTTCGATTCCAGTCAAGGGCATATAACTTGGTTGCAGGCACATCTTCAGTGGAGGGCATGCAGGAGGCAGCTGACCGATGTCTCTCTCTCTCTCATCGATGTTTCTCTCTATCCCTAACCCTTCCTCTCTGTAAAAAACCAATAAAATATATTTTAAAAAATAAAAAATAAATAAAACACTGTGTCCAGCTTTGTGGGATACTCAGGAAGTAATGAATTTTCCTCATTCTCTTGAGGAAATTTTAGTCCCCTGGTGAGGGTAACTGATGATAACCTAAGTAACAATGTAATGTAAACAATAATAGATGATAATAAAAAATATGGTACACCATGGCACATTATGAATCTAATTCCCAATGTAATCATATGAGTAATAAAATATGTTCAAATAAATTCATAAGAGGAGAGGACTTTGAAACAAGAGTTGAAGAAGGTGGGTGACTCATGAAAAGAAAGGTCATTCCAAATGAGATTGATGAGATATTCAGAAGCCTAAAGTGGGCCAAGCCAGTTTGTGAGGAAAACAATGGATTTGGTTTTAGTTATACTGAGTTAATGATGACAAGGGCAGAGAAATTGGATAACCAACAGGGAACTAAAGTTTCAGGATTGCTACCGTGGAGAATGGCCAAGATTGAAGATTCTGGAATCATCTAGAAAATGATTCTCAGCCAGGGAAGCAGTTTTCCCCAGGAGACATTGCTTGGTCATCACAACTGAGATGGGTGCTACTGGCATCTAATGGATAGAGGCCAGAGATCCTGTTAAAACATCTAACAGTGTCAGGACAGCTCCTCATTATCCAGCCCAAAATGTCAATAGTACCCAAGTGGAGAAGCTCTGATATAGAGAGGGAGCATCAGTTAAGTCCTTCAGAGAAATAATACTAAGCAAAGGAGAGTGTGCAGAATCATTGGTTAATGAGCCATGGACTTCTTAGGAAATACCTTTAAGAGGTGCTAGTAGAACATGTAACTAGCATGAGATTCAAGGAAGCAGAATAATAGAGGTAACCATGAACGTTTGTTCAATAATTTACTCAACAAATACTTACTTAACAACTGGTATAAATGAGGTACTACTAGTAAGTGCTGGGGATACAGTAGTGGCTTCATTGAGCTTAAATTCTAGTGGAGGGTGACAGATAATGAACAAAGGAAATAATAACTAGGTGATACTAAGTGCTATAATAAAAACAGCAAATTGGTGTCTAATGATAAGGAGGGACTTGGCCTGGGATAGAAAGGGCATGAAGGGTCTGCTTTAGATGGGATGGTGAGCGGTAACATTTGGGCAAAGAACTAAAGGAAGTGGAGCCAGTCTTGACAAGAGATTAAATGATTCTGACTTGGAGTCCCAGGGAGCAGGAGAAAGGCTTGTGGGCGTGAAGAGCACAGAGTCCAGCAGCAGTGCTCAGCATTTGTTACATTTGTTAGTTGAGGACATCTGGGCCCTTTAAACCCCCAGTCTTAATAGATAAAAATATAACTAATAATTCCTAATTTTCTAATCTTTATTTATAGGAGAGAAAACTAAGTTTGACATTTGGGAAATTTTAAGCAGTACTACAGGGGACCCCAGTGGAGTTATGTTGGGATATGTCAAGCACTTATTCTTCTCAACAATTTTCTCCACAAAGATTAGACATCCCCACACAACACTCAAAACAACTCAGTGATGGAATGCAAATGCTAATATTAATCATGCCTTTCCTTTCTTTTCTTCCCCAGGCTTCACAAGGTTTGCTGCTCAGGCAGTATCTATTGTAATCAGCAAGTTACCTACGGTGATTGCATGTTTGCCTCCCCCAATTAAATACTTCTTTTTTCTGTCTGAGAGAAAAATGTCAGAAAACTTTGTTGACTTGAAGAAAGCTAGCCTGCTTGTCTGGAACTTGATTGTAATTATATGTCGGATATTTGAGGATGGGAACACTGTGGAACTTTTAACAGGTGCTTCCCTTGACAGATGGAGTAAAGAGAAACTCAGTTTATTCTGTATGTGTTTGAAAGGCATCATGGGAGAGCAGACAAGTAGCCCTAATCAAATGACCCAAAGGGTCATACAGAGCATTGAGCAGCAAAAACCCAACTGGATTAAAGGCCAATTGCTGAAAGCCAGGAAATTGAGCACTGAATGGTAAAGCAATGTTTTGTTTTGTTTTTTCTTCACTAAATTTTCATCAAATACATTCACAATAACAAATTATCAGTAAATAGCAACAACAAAATATTGACAGACAGGCAGCAATAGTAACTTAATGGGAATTTGATGAATAAAAAAAAGATAAATATTCCATTGAAAACTGGATTGTAAGATGTTCCTTGTCTTATTAAAATTTGAGACCCATTGATACACTGGAACATTATACCATCTTAAGGTTTCTGATTAAAAGGGTGGTAGTTAAACCAAGAGAATTTGGTTTCACTCCTTTTCAGTGTGCAAACAGGTATCTAGTGGATAGCTTGGAGCATTTTGTAAATGGATTGGGCATGGAGATTAAATTAAGAAGGAATTAATGGATATAAAAGGCTTTTTATTGCTTTCTGTGTACCTGATTGTCAAAAAGGTACACATTTTTCATCTGGTAATGTAAGAATCCCAGAGGGCAACTGGGGCATATCACACTGGAGCTATAAACACACCCAGCTGTTTCTGTATGAAAATGTCAGCCTTCTCATAGGTTTGTCACCAAGAGCTAAATGATTTGTGGTATTGCTGACATTTTTAAGGGTCCCTGCTGAATTTAAATATGTACATAGAGTCCTCCCTTCTTCAGTATAGAATTTCATGATATGGATAAAGGAATCACGGCTCATATGGTCTGCAGATCACTAAGTCAGCTCCACCTTTTCCTTTTTTTTTTACAGCACTCACACACACACACTGTCCCCCATTCTTTAAAATATACTCATGTTGCCAGCAGATACAATTATAACTTTCTTCCTGAAACGACTACAAGTTGCTAATTTTCCTAGTACATGGTAGTGATAAAGAGCTCAGGCTTTGGAATCTGATGGACAAATACAAATCCCTTGTAGTAGTAAGTGGGCCATCTTGTGCAAATTATGGAATCTTTCTCAAAGCCTCATTTTCAGGGATGATACCAACCTGAAAGAATTGTTTTGAGAAGTTAAATAACATCCATCAAGTTCTTAGCATCAAACTTAAAACATAGCCTTAGCTGGATGGCTCAATTGGTTAGAGCATTGTCCTGTATACCAAAAGGTTCAGGTTCAATTCCCGGTCCAGGGTGTATGAGAGGCAACCTACTGATGTTTCTCTCTCTTCCTCTCCCTCTTAAAAAAAAAAGAAAAAGAAAAAGAAAGAAACAAAACAAAACTAGTAAGCATTTTAATAAGTAAGCATTTGTTATTTATAAACTACTAAAATACATTGACCTCACTGGTTACTTTTATGATAACAAGTTATTCTTTACTAGTTTGTATTAATCTATAAAGCATTATACTAGTATTAATCAGGAAGTGTCAATAATCATGATTTTCCTGGTTTTGTCATATGATTTCTAGAAATTTAGTTCTAGGATGTTCTGTGGGTAAAAATAACAATAGCAGTCAGGTAAAAGCTTAGTAACATTTGCAATGACCTTCTTAATTTTTACATTTACATTTTATACCAATTTACAGGCTTTAATCCAATGATTTAAAGATTAAAGCTGGATGGCATTCTCCAGTGCAGTGGTTATGAAAGGAAAAGGCTAAGAACAGTAAAACTAATGGATCTGATTATAGTTCCAAAGTTAAATTGATGGTACTGCTGATTTTGGAGGCCCTATAGCAATAAGATCAGTTTAAAGTATTTTTCAGTCATATACCAGGGACCAAATACAGGAATCCACAAGTAAAATTGTTTCCTTAAAAGTCTATTTTGGTTCAAGTATTTTACAAACAATACCAACAGATGTGGTATCTCCTATGTAGGGAGTTGTCTAGCTATATTTGACTGTTTAGCTATATTTGACTAGAGGCTGACTTTTAAAAATATTTGCCAACCCTCAAAGATTCTGCATATCCTATCTAATAAAAGAGTAATATGGAAATTGACCATACATCTGCTATACTAACAAACCGAGCCCATAAGCCACACCCACAAGCCAATTAGAAGTGAATATGCAAATAAACCCAACCAAGATGGCTGTGGCCAAGGAGAGCAAGAGGGAGGCTTGAGTTTCTCTGGCAATGCAGGAAGCCAAGCTTTCTGCCTGCCCTTGCCGGCCCAGACCTCCACTCAATTTACAAAGTTTGCATGATAGAACATAGATAAACTCCAACAAAAATAGTGGCAGCCACGAAGCTGGAGAGAGCAGGAGGCTTGAGTTGCTCCCAGAGATAGAGGAAGCCAAGCTTTCCACCTGCTCTGTTGGGCCCAGTCCTCCACTCAAGGTTACAAAGTTTCAATTGTAGAAGATAAATCCCAAATACCAGGGCCTCTGCTTGGGTCACCTGGGGGCATTGTCAGCCTGAAAACCATCACAGGCCCCTCACCCAGGCCGCCCCACACCCCAAGGGAACACCCACACTGATCTAAGACACCCTTGAGGGCAAACCAGCTGGCCCCCACCCATGTACCAGGCCTCTATCCTATCTCATAAAAGAGTAATATGCAGATTGACCATCACTCCAACACACAAGATGGCTGCTCCAAGGGGTCAAAGTTCCTTCCCCCCTGTGGACACAAGATGACCTACACAAGATGGCCAGCAGAGAAGGGCAGTTGGGAGGGATCAGGCCTACAAGGGAGGACAGTTATGGGTGATCAGTCCAGCAGGAAAGGGCAGTTGGGGGCAATCAAGCCTGCAGGGGAGGACAGTTAGGGGTGACCAGGCCAGCAGAGGAGGGAAGTTGGGGGTGATCGGGCCTACATGAAAGGGCAGTTGGGAGGACCCAGGACTGCAGGGGAGAACAGTTGGGAGGGACCAGGCCTGCAAGGGAGGGCAGTTAGGGGTGATCAGGCCTGTAGGGGAGGGCAGTTAGGGGCAAACAGGCTGGCAGGGAAGCAGTTAGGCATCAATCAGGTTGGCAGGGGAGTGGTTAGGGGATGATCAGGCTGGCAGGCAGAAGCAGTTAGGGGCAATCAGGAAGGCAGGCAGGTGAGCAGTTGGGAGCTAGCAGTCCTGGATTGTGAGAGGATGTCCCAGATTAGAGAAGGTGCAGGCTGGGCTGAGGGACAACCCTGTCCCAGTGCACGAATTTCATACACTTGGCCTCCAGTATATTATATAATCATGTAATTAGCACAATGTTGTGTCTTTCTCAATTTCCCAAGTAACATCAATATTTTGAAAAACCAGATTTTAAAGTTCTTTATTATTATAACTTTAAAGTTATTTAAAGTTACGTTTATTTAAAAAAGGGTTCAATCTGGCTTATTCATTGACTTTAGGTAATTTCTTACAAGATTTGAGAGCTATAGAAATGTTTCTACTTTGATTTGAAGTTGAGTATCTGGTATACAAGTAAACTTTCAGTTCTACATAGTTCTCATAAATCAATGATCATTTGTGTCATAAATCTATACCAGGAGGAAAATGTATTTTAAACAATGATGTCTGTGTATAGGTGGAAAGTTGCCTTGGCTTTACTATAATATATATATATATATATATATATATATATATATATATATATATGTATGAGAATGGAAGCATTTAAACTAAATAGTTCTTCTGTTAAGATCAATGAAATCTTAATTTTCCATGAAGCTTTTCTTGGAACTACACAATATCGTTTAGCTCAATTTCTTTCACTTGCATCCAGATTTAACTTTGATTTTATGGAAATTGTGCAAATAACCACAGTGGAAAGGCGGCAGCTGTAAGCATTGCTTGTCTTGCATCCTGCCTGAAAGCATTACTATTCATTAAAATAACCTTCACTTTGTAGTAACACGCAAGCTGTAAACAGTCAACTTAGATTCTGGAGAACACACAGCCCCAAAAGTAAAGAAATGTCTGTCTTTGCAAAGTAATTTGTCGAGTTGAAGATTATTGTTTTTCATCATGGTGACCCTGACTTGGCTGGCTGGGTGCATATACAGATTAAGATTAATGCAGTTATTCCTTGGCTAAGGTCTGCCTCTTTCAGGGCACATTCTCCCTAATGACATGATTGATATGCAGTCCCAAATCCAGAGAGGAACTCATTAATCACAGCATTGACTGAATCCAATCATGTGCTTCACCTGCACAGTGATGGACAGGAAAGGATACAATTCCGGGGCTGACACTGAGGCACTCCTTTGTCAGAGGACCTCAACTTTTTCAATGTCAGCCTGTGCAAAACCTGATGAGAAATTTTGCTCGCATCCTATAGGCAGCTTCAAAACATTGAAAAACTTTTACTAAAACAAAGTCTTATTGTTTGTTTGTTTAAAGACTTACTCTAGCTATTGAAAATCTCAGAGTAGGGTTTGCTTTATTTTTTAGCAAGGCTGATACAAACATTAAGTTTTTGGTGTGTTGTGTTTTGTTTTTTGTGTTTTTTTTTTTAAGAAGCTACATGTGGAAGCAATATAAAAGTTAATGTCCAGCAGCTGGGTATCATTTGGTTCAGTCTTCAGGTCAGCGGCACTGACTCTTAGCAGAACTAATTTTATAATCATGGCAAAATCTCAATAATGAACTGCAGTATATAGCTGATTACGCCACATTAAATTTCATTTAGTCTGGGAAACAGTGGAAAACCATGCATTTTCTTTAGAATATTTAGATTGCAAAGCCTAACATGATCCAAATAGAAATTGCAATAAGAAAATTAGTGTGGAATATATATGATGTAAGTTAAATATCATGATTTATTTTGCACTTTTTGTTTGGGGATTTTAAAAAGAATTATGCCATCCATTATTACTATGTAAATAGTAATTAAAATCAATAATAAGTATATGAGTTCTTATATAACAGAAATATTTCCCAAATGTACCTTCAACATTCCTGGGGTAGTGATAATAGATCCTTTTTCCTAGAATAATCAGGGTAGTGACTTTTACTATATATCTGTTACCATGAAGAAGCAGGAGAGGGAGGTATATATTTAAGAAGGCAACAAGTGTCAAAAGGCCAATTTAAAACACCAAATGGTGAGCACAGGGCCAGGAAGCACCCAACCTATATTTAGCATAATAGGTTCTCCTTTGACACTTTAATTAGTCTCTAATGTGTTCTAAGACAGGTGTAAAGAGGAATGGACTAAAGACAGAATACCAAAGCTATTTCCAGCATCAAAGATACCTTTTTAACCCTCAAAGAGAAAATACAAATTATTTCATACATGTTCTTTAAAAAAAATGTTTTGTTCCCATCCCATGATGATGGCAATTTCAACAATTGCAGTAATGGGAAAATGTTTTAGAGGGAGGAGTGTAAATGCAATAAAGAAATATTTTAAAAAGAAATAATCAGTTTTTTAAAAATGCTTTCAGGTGCTTAGTTCGAAGGCACTGTTTATATGAGCAGCAGTGGTGTGGGAAGGCTTACCTACTTGAGCAAAGTCTTTATGGGTGCATCGACTCTCCACACTCAACCTCTCTGATTATTTTCCATCTTTACAATTCTTCACCACTGATATGTCTATGCATTCTTTGTATTTAGTGCATTTATGACAATAGAGAGAAGCACAGCCTTAGAAGAAGGAGATATTGCTCTTGAACTGACTGAGCAGAAAATAAACATGATGGTCCTGGATATCTGCCACAAACCAGGTGGCAGCGAGTACCTGAGGCAAATTTATCACATCATGCGGCTCAATGAGGTAGGGAAACGGCCTTTTTACCGAGCAATTAGGTGTGTACTGGCCTGAGGCAGCGTCTGCTGGCAGCTAAGGGTTAGTCAAGGAGGCGATAATACTTCTTAAAGTCAATACCAAACTCAATATTGCATTATTAATAGAATATATTCAGCCCCGGCTGTTCTGCATTTGTACAGAAGCTTCACCGAAACAATGCAGGTTTTATTTATACAGTTTAAACAATAACACGGTTCATAAACTCAGTTCAGTTCTGAATCCTATAAGAGGTGTAGTTTGGGGATTGTGTGTTTGTGACTATTAAGCTGATGTTAAACTCTGGTATTTGTGAAGAATTTTCTGCATAGAATTTTCTCTAGCTCTTCTCCTGTAGGCGTCATACTTGTGTCGGTGAAGTTGGAGACTTCTTACATAAAGAGAAAACTTCCTAAGAATATTGAGCCATATTCAGGAGCAACTACTTAACCCAAGAAAATGCATTAATGCACAGACACTGGTTAGAACCAATGTCATGCTTGTCCACCTCTCAGCGGGGTTAAGCCTCTGACCTTGCATGCTTCAGGCTGTTTTAGTAAAAATGTGAAGAGCAGCATCTCAGTTATTTACTTAAATGATATGCGTGTGCTCATCTAATCAGGTTTTTAATTTGATCATATATATTTGAATTAGAATATGACATCTAATGTGAATAGAATTGTTTTTATCTGCAAACATGAATGTATTTTTGAAATAGTAAAAATTGTATAATATGAATTATGTGAAGATAATTCATATTATCTCAATGAGATAAGCCTTCAAGACCATACGTTCCTAAGGAATTGAAACAAAAAGGTGGGGTGTTTGAGCCCGAGTTCATTGTCTCATGAAATCGAAGAATGCAGTCAGAGGACCAAAACGGTGTGCGGAACTGAAGTATATTGAAAGAAGCCAGTCCTGGAAAAGATGCAGCTGGGGTTCCAGGAACAGCCCAGTGTCCAGAGCTTCTTCCCACGTTACAGTCATTTGTTAAAAGTCTATTAGTCCATGTGTAGAGTCCCACATGGCCATAAGCCACTTGGGCACAGTGGGGGGAAAAAGGAGGGGAGGAGGAGGGACTGGAATCAAGTGCTTTTTAACCTAGGGGGCCCCGCTGGGTTGCCTTAGTAAATCCGCCTCATTGGGTTCCCTGTTCTACTCCCTCCCCGCCCTCTCCTCAGGGTCCTGTTCCTGTCCACATAGCTTCCCTCTGTCTCCTATAAATGAATTACATTCTATCACAGCATTTTATAACTGAGTTATTTAAATATTCTCCCCATTATTGTCTATCTGAAAGTTACTTCAAGTAAATCTGGTTTCCTGGCTTTTCAACCGCTTATCAACCAGTTAATAAACAAATGATGTAATCGTGTATTCAGTGGTCACCTGAGATGGAACTGCGGAATTCGTAGCTATGAAAACAGGGTCCTGTACCCATCAGACTTAAAGCTCAGTATAAAATTGTTACAAAGAAATGTAACCTATTCACTCTTGCTACTAATCATTCACAGCTAGTTGTGGGTTTCTACTTGGGGAACTTGGGAACTCTTTAACTCCTGACTTTGGCTAACTGAAAGACCTCCATTTATTGTCATGTCCACTTGGCCACCCAAACTGCTGATTTACTGAGGAACAGGTTTTGCTGGAGGATTCACTCAGGTCCCTGGTAAATGGTGCTACCGTAATTCTGAGATCAGCAGTGGATGGTATAGATGGCCAGGCTGAGAGGCTAGTCCTCTTTTTTAAAAGGTCTGTAACTCAAGATTAAGATTAGTAATCATCAGTAAGTAAAATCAGCAAAAAATGAATTGAATATTTAGGACATTCAAAAGCTATTTCCCTGCCACACCCATGGAACTCTGAGGCAGTTGTTCTAAATAGATAAGCCTTGAGGTCTAATGTATTAAGACCCTTTCCTGAGATACCAACACATTTTTATTAAGTTCAAAGTTGTGATGTTTCTTTCATTACAACTGAATATACTTACTGTTATGGCAAGGACTACTATCAGATGGGAGCCAGGCAGGTGGAGCTAAGTACTTGGTGGTTTACAGCGCTCAGTGAGACTTAGTGCTGCTGGAAAGTAGGATGAATATGAGGTGAGGCTAGAATAAAAAAGTAGTGAGGATGTTTCCTTGTTACTACTAAACAATGCAGGCATTAAACCCAAATAATAACACAATAACACAAGGATGATTATGATTAAGCCATAATACCTATAGGCTGCTTTTATGCTGTGAGGTATCCTTAGGTTGTAGATGAGTTTGCATTGTGATGTGTGTTGATTTGATGAGCAGGCCTGTGAATACAGCATTCTACAATGAATACAATGGGTATTCTCTATTCAAGAAGTTATAGAGCAACAGCATAAAAGCACAGTGGACTGAGACCAGAGACATGGCTTCTACCACTCATCTCTGAGTGACCTTGGGTTTGTCCATGACCTTTCAGAGGTAACCACTGAATATGTCGTGAGCTAGAGTTTCTCTAACTTTCCTGTGCCTGCCAGTCTCCTGGGAAATCGTAACAGCCAGATTCTGATTTGGTGGGATCTGAGGTTCTGTTCTAACCAGTTCCCTGATGAGGCTCATTAGGTTTACCTGTGCATCGGATTTAGCATAACAAGGCTTTTCTAGGTAACTTCTGAAGTCCTTTCCAACTCTGAAATTCTGAGCCTGGTCTGAATCCTCATCTTGGAGAAAAAATTATATTGTGACATCCTAAAAATTAGGACAACAATTATTTATTGCATGACTTGCTTATTAATAGTAAACATTTGATAGTTTATCATAAACTTTCATTTTTATTTGTTTTTTTTAAAGAGTCATATAAAATAGAATTGCTCATCTTATTTATGGATGGAAAATGTGGAATAATGCTTTGGATTGACATTTTTGTTGTTCACTCTATTATAGATGTCTCCCATCTCCCCACTTTGTCCACCTTCACCAGACCCTGCCCTCCCCTCCTTTTAGTCCTCACCCATACTGCTGTCTGTGTCCATGGGCTTGAGTATATGATCTTTGGCTATTCTCTTCACCTTTTTGCATCCAGTCTGCCTCACTTACCTCCCCCCTGAGACTGTCAGTCTGTACCATGTATCCATGCCTTTGGTAGATTGACTATTCTTGCTCAGGCTAGTACTGGCAGTTAGGAGATGAGAATTACATATTTTGATTTTCTTTTGTACTTTGATATTTTTCAGGCCACAGCATGGAAATTGTGTTTAGGTGCATGCATTGTAATCAATTCTACATCGAATGAGGCTGCTTGTCATGAAATATCAGAGTACTTAGCACTTCATTGAGCATAAAGTAGATAGCAACGACACTTAATAAATAAATAAGCAATCTTGTCCTGTGAGTAATCATGCACCTAAGTTTTGGTAACTAGGGATGTTAACACATGAACCAATGACAAGACAATGCCTATTAAAAAGACTCTGATTTATCAAGCATACATTCCTTATGTGAGAATTTGCTAAAGGGTTTTCTAATCTATTCTATATATCAGGTGAATCTGTTTTTGATGGGTTTATTGCAAAACTGATTAGTACTCTGCTGTGTTTCTTCTGAAAATGTATTCTGTCCTGAGGCAAGTAATACACTGTAATCTGGCAAATGTGCTGAAAGAGTAGATTTGGATATTGATCGGTTTATTTTGAAAGAGAATATATGCTTCCCACCACAACGACTTGTAATTTTTTTCCCTTGAAGGAATATTTAAAAGAACAGCTGTTTTCTATGAATGGTTCAGAGGAAAAGCCATTACCCATCCGACCTTTAAAAACAACCTTGAGGAGTGTGGAAGATCAGCCTTCTGCCTTTAACCCTTTCCATGTGTACAAGGGATTTAGTGAAAACATGCTAGATCAGGTATGTAATGGTAAATTTAATTTAAATGTGATTTCTTTACACTAATAAGAAAAGAAAATGGCTTGTGTTTGAATATTTACTCATAAGCCTTTTCTCTCTGAAGCAAAACACCTTATATTTATTTGAATGGTCCACAAAAATTGATTTGGAAAAGTTATTTTTCCTTCTTCCTATTTGTCAAACTGATTCATATGTTTGGTCTGTAAAATTTAGCTTTTGACCAGGTCAGTTCACCTCGGGCAGAGAGAACATCTGTTTGGCTGTGTCTACAAAAAGACCAAAAAACCAGGTGTTTTGTAACAGTCTTCTCTCCTTTGCTTCCTCCAACCCCTACCCTGTAATATCTGCACTCACATAATACCTTGGAATCTTTATCAATTTATCTAATTTATCAGGTAAATCATAAAATAGTTTACAATTCTAACTAGAGCATTGAGCTATTTTAGGTAGCATGTGTAAATTAGCTTCTTTTTATATATAACGCTGCACACAGTCCTGAATTTAAAATGAATTTGCTAATGATCCTAAAGTTGGGAGGCTTGGAACAAAGTCAATGTGATAAACACCACACATTTGTTAATGTCAGATTATGCCATTGTTTAAGCTGAATGTCGCAGAAGTTATATTAAAAACATCACCTTTATGCCAACATAGTTGATATCTGAAGTTGCTTTTGCTTTATTCATTCTTTTGGTGGCTTTTCTGAGAAGCCTCTTGACAGACTATTTGAACTAACAGGGCAGAAGAGAAGGATTGCTTGACCTAGAGCTCTGACGAAAATAAGAATTAAAACAATGGCCTAATTCGGGATGCAGATAATATTTTTACCATGCCTGTTACAGCCCTAGTCTACACTCATCAATACTGTAGTGGAATAAGACCTTCAAATGCTGACAACCCGGGGCAGAATTTTGCTGCTCTATGACAGGACTGGAGTGCTCCATTAATCAGCAGGTGACAGGGTAGAGTTCTTGTTGGATTTTAAACATCAGCCTGGACTCTTATCATCAAACCTATTTAGTTTAAGGAGTATAAACATCTGTGATACTTTAAAGCCTAATATATTTTATAAGTTTGAGCTTATTGGCTGCTTTCCTGTATTGTACATTAGATTACTACAGCCATAAATAATCATTGTGGCTGTTAAATTATTCTCACTTCATTTAAATAAATGGCATGTTTTATTCAGTTCTGAAACATGAGATTCTCTTTCATAGTAATTTTTCTCCTTGTTCTGTTGTGAAATTATCTATTAGAAAAAAATAATCACTTATTTCATTTACATTTATAGGTCCTAATATTTTCCCCTTTAAAGCATTTTCTTAACCAAAAAGATAGCATTAATATCACTCTAATTAAGTTGTGTCTATTAATTTGTCATAGCACTCCCAATTTGTTTCCTTTTTTAATCCATTGACGAGAAAGAGAGAGAGAGAGAGAGAGAGAGAGAGAGAGAGAGAGAGAGAGATCAATCTGTTGTTCCACTTATTTATGTACTCATTGGTTGATTCTTGCCCTAACCAGGGATTGAACCTGGAGCCTTGATGTATTGGGATGAGTCTAGCCAATAAAGCTACCCAGCCAGGGCCCCAAGTTTGTTTTCTTAATCAAACTTTTGGGTACTTAAAAAGACTATGAACTGATGTGTGAAAAACTTACCAATTATTTTTCTTTGCTTTGCAAAGAGTCACCCTCTCAGAGAAACTTGTTGGGCAAAAGCCATTATTAGCACTTGGAAGGAAAATGACTCAAGAAATTGATTTATGTTTTTATAAATAATGACTGCATCTCCAAATGGATTTATAAATTAATTTCTGTCTTATTGGAATAAAAGCCTTCTTCTGTGGACATGATTGATGTTATCTGTCTAAGTCCTTGTTCTGGACCCCCCTCCTCCTTAGTTAGTCTATCACAGCTGGAGCTTTAATTTACTGATCATATTAACTCTGATTAATAACTAACAATAGCATCTTCTCATTTATCAACAGTCAGCCATCACAAAATGGAACTGGAATTGGTCAAACTTGCTGCCAAATTATCTGGGACTGGATAAGATGACCTTCAGTGTACTGCTCAGAAACAGGTAAGATTGAGGATTACTTGGGGGTGAATATATATATATATATATATATATATATATATATGTATATATACACACACAAATATATATATGTATATATATATACACACACATATATATTATACATGTTATCCTTTTTATATAGACATCTATAGATATAGATATATCTGAAATTATAGGAAACATACTTTCTAAATATTGTTTTTACATAGTAAACATTTGCAAAAGGCAGTACTTATTTTCTGAAAATAAATTAGGTGATTTTAGTTTGAATTTTAAATATTTTGACTGTGTATATAAAGTCCAGTATTGTAAACACCAAAAGTTATTGACTTGCATGTCATTATAATGCTATGCCTTTGTTTACAACAACTTAATGAATGCATACAAAATGCCAAGCCAAATCAACTACTCTAACCAGGGGAAACATATAAGTAAAACTGTCATGATTGAATTTTTGCTGTTTAGCCAGTTATTTTGGCCCTGTCTTGTTATTTGGCTCTCTCAGTTATATATTACTTACACACACATGGGCATACATACACACACACCCCAGAACTTCCCAATTAAATAATGTTTTCAGCCTAGAAATCTGAAGATGTAATTTATTTTGCATAAAAATATAAACATTTTTCTTTATATTTTGGGTCAATTAATATAGTTTTTAAAAATAATTTTAAAGTTTTCAGTGAAAAGTGTAAGTTATACATTTTAAAAATTGGATTTCTCTATTAAGTATCACATCACATAAGATATATATCTGTGCAACACCTTTTATTGTTATAGTATAATCTATTTGTTTACAGTTACATCTTTGTGACATAGAATATATTTCTATATTTTAAAAAAATATATATTAAGTGCCATTTTTCCTGAAAGATAGTAATGACAATGACATAGTACAATTGTCAAATCATCCTTCAGAAATCTGGGTGCCCAAAAGAAAATATCTTGAGAGAGAAAAAGAGAGAGACCAGTATTTTCCAGATGATTGTTACTGTTGTTGTTTTCTAAAGGCAATTTTATTGTCAATAACAGCTGTAGCTTAGATGTGTGGTCATAGTACTATTCCTAATATTTTATGCCTGAAAGAAGTTCACCCACCCATCATGGACAAAGTTGAACAATCCAGAACAATCCCCATCAAGGGCAAAGCCTTCTCCCATTGAGATTGCACCCTGGCAAGCAGGAGTCCAGAATGCACCTTGTTCATGCACTAGCCCCCAGAGGTGTTCCTGTCCTGTCCCAAAGCAGCTTAGAGCAGTTGGAGGTTGGAACAGTGGAAGAAGGCAAGGTCTTGTATTGAACCAGTGGTTACATGATGTTTATTCAATGTTAAGTGTCTATCTGGAAACAAATTAGGAAAGGTATGTCATTTTTTTTCCTGCTAGTTGGAGTGTTTGAGATTTATGTATGTTAACTGCATTATATTTTACTAAGTTTCTTCAGCAGTGAATTGAGGTTTCCATTCTACTTAATGGTACTCTATTGGCAGTACATCCTTCAAAACTTACTGCATTTGCTCTGAATAACATTCAGTTTTGTGTGAATTTTTATTTGTACCAAAATTGCATATTGTTATTTTTGTTTAACAAATTTAGATATATTTAAATTAGGTAAATCGCTATAAAAATCTATTTCCCTGAAATATTACATGCAGGAGTGAGTGGGAGAAAAGAACTCCCAAAATTTTAGCCAGAAGTAACAGGTCAAAAACAGTTCTCTTGGAAAAGGATCATGGATTTTTAATAGAAACAGCTAGAATCTCATCTTAATAAGAGTCTTTGATTTTTAAAGAATGGCATGCAAACTATTCTGCTCCAAACTACCACACACCACAGCTACAATGAACATAATTGATCTACTTTGGAAGGATGAAAGACACCTGAGAGTTTTTAATCTCTTTAGCACTTTCCCATTTATTTTCAGAACATTATTTATAAGACCGATTAATACAGAAATGGTAAGAAAATTGTTTCTAGTGTTTTCTCTAAGAGACTCTCTTGTTTGAACTTATCTAAAAATGATTTATTAAAAAATATTGCATTGAGTTTTTTACAACATGGTTATCCTAAAATAGTTATTTAAAAGTAAAACTGCAGAAATTTGTATTTTTAGAATGAGAGTTATATGTGCCATCTTACATCCTCTGCTCACTATCAGGCTTCGTCTCAAAAATGTTCCCCTCCAGTCCATGAGTTTGAAGTTCATTGACTTCTTCATTTTCAATGGATTCTCTAAGCTCTTTCCCATTTTGCCATCTTCATAATTGCAATTCCCTCAGCTCTTCACATGGCCAGTGCTGGCTTGCCCATGTAGATCACATTACCTCCTCAGAGAAGTCTTCCCTTCATTCTAAGCCTTCCCCGGTAGAATATAAACTCCACAAGAATAGCACAGAGCCCATCTTATTTTGTGTCTTCAGTACTTATAACATCCCTTGGGCATATAATAGGCTCTGAGTAATATTTGTTGAATTAATTAACAAACAAATGAAGAATAAGAATGCAGAGAACAAGTCAGCTTCTGACAGATGAGCTCAGAGTTGGCTTTTTCTAAATGTGATGTTTGATATAATTATGTAGGTACCAGTTGTATACCCTGGAATAATCTCAAGTAAAACGTTATCTGCACGCATATTCATTCTCTTCATTTCCCAGATTTGGGTGAAAATCAGGTTAATTAAACTCTGCATGGTTAAAATGCTTATTATTATTATGTAAAGTTTGGCTCAGATTCAAAGCTCAAAACACTTGTCTTTATTTTTAATTAATTGATCCAATTCAAGCCATAACCTCTTCAGCAACAGTCTTTTCTTTACTCCTTGGTTCAGTTCTTTGGCATTTGGGTAATATAGAGTTAGTATTTGTTAAATGAAACTAAAAATGCAAGTTGAACATTTTAAGGTGGAGTTAGCTGACTAAAGTATTCAAGCAAACCTTTGTAAATTTGTGACTTTTTATTCAAGACATTTTAGGAAATATACAGTTGCTAAGACCTCAAGAAAAAAAAATATATGTATTAATGATATATGTTTTTCAACTTAGAAAGTTTGCCATTGTTAAGAAAAAAAAAAGTCTTCTTAAAGGTTCAGAAAATCAACATATACATCAGCTCCATACCTTTGCCTTTAATGCTGCATAAGATTGTGCATTGATCTTTTTAAATTACAAAGGAACTTTTCACAGTTTTGTTCTATTTGTTTCTTGCTTGCTTTATTACCCTTTTTCAAATCAACCTTGTAATGAGACAGTGATTGCATTTGCAGGAGCCTGCACCAAGAGGAACCTCGATCTTCCTTCACTTAGGCAAATCTCCAGATTGCCATTTCCATATTGTTTTCTTTGTCACCGGAACAAATTTATGTTGTCCCTTTTCTTTTTACCTTACTTATTCCAAACTAATTCCCAAGAATTGTGGTGTTGAAAATAATCTGTGAATATAATGGAATGCTATGTTTTTTAACCATCTAAATATATTACATATGTGCTTGGCTTCGAGTTGAGCAAACATAATTAAACATGATAGCAGGAACAGCAGAAGGGATGGTGGTGGCAGATTCCTGGTCATCACTTTGGGGCCTGTCCAGGGGACAAAAACCATACATCTGAGAGAAAACAGAGGTAAGAAAACATGTTTTAAAAGAGGCCTTAATCTGTAGAGTTGATTGTTTGCTTTAAATAGTAATAATTGTTAAGGTACTTTCATGCTCTATCAGGTTGTAGTGTGTACGCCCTGTGGTGTGTGGAGAGTAGAAAAGATTGCCTCTGGCCTGTAACTGCCGCACAGCACTCTCCAATGACCATTCTCAGGCAGTGCTGCCCTTAGCACTGTGTTGCTCATAGCAATGAATTCTTGATGTAGCAGAGGTTGCCAGTTATGCAGAGGTGGGTTTCAGAAAAAGGGGAAGCTGATTTTATGAATACATACCTCGAGACCATTACATATGCCATGATATTCATGCTTTAGCTCCTTAGAAAATCCTTTTCTTCCCTCCTCCACCAAAAGACCTCAGATTAGTGACTCTCCTCGTGTCACCATCTTCTCAAGCAGGAGCAGGCCTCCCCTCCCATCCTGAAGTCTTAGTGCAGCGTGTGTTCTGCACAGAGATCATCAAAGGCCTATTTCAGATGGGTACATTTAATCCCAGATCCTCGGTATTCACACATGTTAGGATGCTAGTACATGAACGAGACAAACCCATGCATGTGTATTGGTTTCTGTTTGACAACTTGTCTATGTTGTATTTTATGGTGCATAAAGTGCTTTCACTCAAATCCCATTTGACCTCAGTTCAGCTAGGTAAGAGAAAGAGATAGGACCCACAACCTTTCTGTGTAAGGAATGACACTCCAACCAACTGAGCCACACTGGCTAGGGCTAGGTTGATAAATTTTTAAAAATTGGTGGTACAGCATATCCCTTATATTTTTCAACCAAAATAAATAAAAACAAATGGTTCAAATGGTTACACACTCATAGTGTATCCATTGTGTCAGATTATTTTGCTCAATCTATATGATTCTATAGGCTAATATAAGTGTTCTGAGTACATTTTAGGTGGCCTAGGTTAAGCTATGATATTCAGTAGGTTTTCCACTTGCAATGGATTTATCAGGATGTAACCTCATCATAAGTGGAGTAATGTCTCTATTTCATACAGTCCTATTAGCTACTAGAGGCCTAATGCATGGAATTCATGCACAGTGGGGGGCGGGGGTGATTTTCAGCCCAGCCTGCTCTCTCTCAAATCTGGGACCCCTTGAGAGATGTCCGATTGCCCGTTAAGGACTGATCCAGGTAGCAGGCCTAAACGGGCAGTTGGACATCCCTCTCACAATCCAGGACTGCTGGCTCCCAACTGCTCACCCACCTGTCTTCCTGATTGGCCCTAACTGCCTTCCAGCCTGATCATCCCTAACCACTCCCCTGCCAGCCTGATTGATGCCTAACTGCTCCCCTGCCATCCTGTTTGCCTCTAACTGCCCTCCTCTACAGGCCTGGTCACCCCCAACTTTCCTCCTCTGCCGGCTTGATCATCCCCAACTGCCCTCCCCTTCAGGCTTGATCACCCCCAACTGCCCTCCCCTGCTGGCCATCTTGTGTTGGCCATCTTGTGTCCACATGGGAGCAGGATCTTGTGACCACATGGAGGCAGTCATCTTGTGTGTTAGAGTGATAGTCAATCTGCACATTACTCTATTAGATAGGATAGAGGCCTGGTGCATGGGTGGGAGCCAGCTCGTTTGCCCTGAAGGATGTCCTGGATCAGGGTGGATGTTCCCTTGGGGCCTGGAAGAGGGGCCTGTAGTGGTTTGCCAGATGGTCATGCCTCCTGGTGACCTAAATGGAGACCCTGGTATCTGAGATTTGTTTATCTTATACAATTGAAACTTTGTAGCCTGGAGCAAAGCCAAGCCTTCTGCTTGCACAGCCATCGAAACTTTGTTGCCTTACATGGAGGCTTGCTGGCCAGGGTGTGTGGAAAGCTTGACTTCCTCCATCACCAGGGACAACCCTAGCCTCCCTCCTGCTCTCTCTGTGGTGGTAGCATCTTGGTTGAGTTAATTTGCATATTTGCTCTGATTGGCTGGTGGGCATGGCTTGATGGTGTAGTGGAGGTATGGTCAATTTGCATATCACTCTTTTATTAGGTAGGATAATCACATGTTGTACATCTTCATCTTAGAATTGGAAATTTGTAATTTTTTTTAGCTGTATATTCACTATAAAAATACTGATCATGAGGATGGCAAACAGAGAGAATACTTGCCATAGCTGGCTTGATTTAATGAAATACATGCACATTTTTAACTGTGAAACCTTAAAATACTCTTATAAAATCAGTGCCATGTTACCATCTCTTTCCTGGTGAGGCAGAGAGTTCTAGGAGCTGCTGCTCAGCTTTGGGCTGGCATCCATGTTCTTAACCACATCTCTCTTCTGCTTCTCCAGAACTTTGCTTACTATATTCACTCAACAAGTATTTTGGAGCATATACTTTGTAAAAGGCCTTCATTTAGAATAAAGTAACAATTTGCTGGAGAATATCATATAGCTCAAAGGGTCCTTGAGTGCTGCTTCACAAAATCCTAATTCATTTTTAATTTTTACTTTGGTTGTCACAAAATCTGTCTCCTCTCTAACTTCTTGTGTTTTCCTCAGGAACTGGCTTCCCACCACTACTTTATCAGGACAATAAAGCCATCTAAGGCAGGGTGGGGCAAAAGTAGGTCTACAGTTGTGAGTATGAGAAACAGAGTCTATTCTTGTATTATTATTTATTAATTATGGAATTATTTTCCATATGAACAACTGTTAGCCTACTTTTGCCCCACCCTGTATAAATCTCCCAGCTTTCCTTCCCAAACCTCAGTTTTGTTTCTGTCATCTCCAGTCCTTTGTTTTTGTATCTAAGTTTGAAGAAAGAGAGCTTTCTTCTAGTTGAAATTTGAGAGGTAAGTTGACTTTTTAGATTGTGGAGGGCCTGAGGGCTAAGAAGTTTGGACTTCACTAGATTTGAGGGAAACACCAAAGCCTTTGTACATAGGAGTGATAAGAACAGAGAGCTTCTTTAGTAACAGCTGGGGTAGAGAGACAGAATAACTAAAGAGGGAAGGATGGGTTAGAGACTATGGCTAGAGACTGAGGAAGGAAAACCACATGTCCGTTATGAAAGATGTTCCCAAGGATGCTTAGCAGCTCAGCTAAATCTATCCCTCATTTGCATAAGGGTTAGGTGTGATTCTTTCTCTTTGAAGACAGTGGCCAGGTATTATTTAGGTAGAAGGAGTGCCATGCTTACCATTTCTTCAAAGTGCATGAGTTGGTTCACATTCTCCAAGTCAATGCTAAGATAGAGTTGTTTGTTTGTTTGTTTGGCTGGTTGGTGTTATTTGCAGGGGGAGATAAATGATAAAGAGTAGGAAGGGATAATAGGCCAAAACAAACAAACAAATAAAAAAACAATAACACTCTTCAGACTAAGTTTTAGATCCGTACTGTGAAAGGAGGTGGGGAGTTGGGTAGGAAGAGTCTCAGATAGCAGGGTAGTTCTAAGAAAGTTTTGACAAGGCCAATGGGATGCCTTGAGCTAAAGTCACACACTGGAGGAGTCTGATGTCCTGCAGGACTGGGCTGGCATTAGCACCTCCAACATACTCAGATACTGACTATGTGATCAGCTTGGGAGAAGCATGGCCTGAGCATTAATGTGATGGGAAAAGCAGAGGAATAACAGCGGGGGCCATTCGTCACCATGCTCTCTGCAGCAGATGTGCATGGTACATTTCCATGGCTACCCTGGTGAGGATGCAAAGTGATTCTTAGATATGGAGAGATTTTATGTGCATGTATTATGTAAGTTAACAGGAATGTGATTTAAGTAAAGGTCTCTATTACTTCAGTGAGGTAGAAATCAGAAAACCTAAATAAATATTTTAAATGCTATTGACAGAAATGCAAAATTGGCAACATTTTGATGAAAGGAAGGTATATTAATTTTTTCAATAGCAGCCACTGGAGAATTATTGGCTTGTCAAGTTAAACCAAAATTCACTTTGTAATGAATTTTCTTCTGCCTAATTATGCATTCATGTACTGGCACTTTGGGGTTCTTGCAATGGATCAAAAGCTATTAAAAATTTGCTCAGATGTAGTACATTCCTTTTTCAATAACTATTGTTTAATTTTTCCTCCTGTCAAATCATGTTCATACCCCAAAGCATCTGTGATGTCTTTCTACAAAAGTTTTAACAGAGACTCCACCAAGAATAGCTGTCACAGGCCCATTGATTCAGTTTGACTGAAGATGAAAATCCATTGATTGCTTTCAGGTGTATAGGTCATCATGGTGTATCTCAATTTGTTTATGTTTCCATATCAACATAAATAGAGGAAATTATCTCTTTGGAGATATTCTTACTATGACAAAATTATAAAAGAAGTTAAAATGTCTATTAAATATAATTAAATATTTTAATAAATCTGAGTAACTAATAATATTGCTTACTTTATATATTAATATTTATAACATTTTTATTATGTATCACAGTACTTCTGGTGTCCTGAATATGAAATTAGTCTAAATATCTATAGTATTTTCTTATTCTGTAAATGAAACTCTCACCTTTATGTACATTGAGAATAATGTTCTAAATCTGATAATAATGTGAAATCTGGGGAGAAATTGTTTAAATCAAGATGTTTTTGTATTCAGATTATCTGTCTGAATATAATTTTGAAATTTATTTTGTAATAATACACATGTATTATTTCAAATGGTATAGGAAGATAAGATATGAAATATAAAAGTTCCCCTCTTCAGCTCCCAAGTCACATAAATCCTACTCTAGGTGTAACCATTTGAACCATTTCTGTTTTTATTTATTTTGGTTGAAAAATATAAGGGATATGCTGTACCACCAATTTTTAAAAATTTATCAACCTAGCCCTAGCCAGTGTGGCTCAGTTGGTTGGAGTGTCATTCCTTACACAGAAAGGTTGCGGGTCCTATTCCTGGTCAGGACACATACCTAGGTTGTGAGTTCAATACCTCATTCAGGAAGGTAACCAGTTGATGTTTCTCACGTGGAAGTTTCTTTCTCCACCTTCTCTTTGCCTTTTTCTAACTCAATAAGCATGTCCTCAGATGAGGATTTAAAAAGTTATCAATTTAAATATTATTGATTCATTGCAATGTAAAATACTAGTATAGAATTTAACTTTCACTACCTCCTACTCTCCCCTCCAAGCTCTGCTAGCAAAATTTTAATTTCACTTCTTCTATTGGTCACCTTTATGTGATATATTATAACCCTTATTTTAATCAATTTGGGTTTTTAAATATTTTATTAAGTTTACATAAAGTCAAATTCACTCTTCTTGGTGTATAGTGCTGAATTATACAAATGCATAATGTTTAACAATCATCATAATGAAACTCACTCCAAAAGATTCCCTGTGCTAACCCTTTGTAGTCTGTCTAACATTATAAAGAAACTGTATCTTCCTGTGTTTTATCCTGCCTGTGAGAAATCTGATGCTGGGCTGATTCTTTTTTCCCCTTGTCATCTCTCTGGATGCTTTTAAAAAATAACTTTTTTCTCCTGGTCATTCTGAAATGAGGTTATGTATGCGTGTGAGTTTTTGGTTTCTCTTGGTACTGAGTAGAGCTCTTCAATATTGTGATTTTCTTCAGAATTGGCAGTTTTTTTCCTTATAATATTGATTATTCTCTCTGCCCCCATTCCTAGTTACATTTATATAGTTTCTGGAATTCCTATTAAAGACAGATGTTCTGATTTATTGTCTCCTCTTATATTGCAAAGGTTTCCTTTGCCTTGGTCCTCCATTCTCTCACTCTCTATATCCTTCCCACCTCTTTTTCTGCAGCCAATTCATAGCTTTAAGGGATTATTCCAGGGATCAAAATCAAATGCCGTTAGGGGCTGGACAAGTAAATATGTAACCGCAAAGTATAATACAATAGGGAAAAGTGAGTACATACTCAGGTAAAAACATCCAACTTCTGTCTTTAAAAATGCTATGTTAGCAAGATAATGCATGTCTTCAGAATGGATTAGGCTCATCAATATGAACCTCTAAATCTATGCCTGAGTCATCCATAGCTCTAGTTCTAATTGTTTAATAAGACTCCAGATCACATACACTTGGGTTTTTCACTGTAATAATATTTTAATATAATAACTCTCAATTTATATAGAAGCTCTAACACTGTAATTATCTTAATTAGAAACTGCCTCCTTTTTAGAGTTGTGAGATTTCAATGTATGGCACTAACATTTTTCTAGCTTCAACCTAGAAACCTTGAATTACTTTGCAGAGTTTCCATTTTTGGTCATTTATATACTGTTAGACACCAAACATCCTCTTAACATTTCTCCCAGCCATTAATTTTTATCTCCTAATGTCCACTCTCAAAATCCAGTGTCCTCATCCGAGACAGCCTGCTTATCCTTAACTTTTAACCATTTATCTCTATTGGATTAAGGGGTTTTTAATTTTCAAATGTTCCATTATTATGCAAACAAATAGAAATTAACACTAACATTTTAAAACACAGAAATGGTATGTTTACAATTGAATCCCGCCATCCTGTTCCAGCTCTTCATTTCTCCTCCTTCTCTTCACATTAATACAGCACATACCTCCTTTTTTGCACAGTCATGATGAGGGAGTATCAATACCTACAATTGTGAGCTCTCCATTTCTTACAAAACTATGTTTGCCATTCATCCGTGGGAAGGCATAATTTTTATTCTCAGTGACAGCATTATGCCAAATTAATGCAGCACAATTTAGCTAGCCTTTCCTCTATTACTTCCAGATTTTTCTTTGTTTTGTTTTTCATATCACACTCCATGAATGTGTAGATTACTTCCTGATGCTGATAGAATAAAGGTGGAACATAAAAAGACATAGGCAAACTTGTTACCAAATAGTCCAAGGAATAAAAGCTAGAGTGAAATACAGAGATTTGTAAATATCTTTTTTCTTTCTCTCTCTTTCTCTCTCTCTCTCTCTCTCCTTTCTTTTTTTGCCACTCTTCTGCTTCAAAACTGCAATGTGGCTCCATTGCCTGTAGCACTAAATCCAAACTCACCTCCAATTTCAAGGCCTCCTTCTTCTCCTCTCATTCACCAAATGCCTCCTTTATCACAGGTCCCTTTGCCCGTTCTGGATTATGATATCACATAGTTGAAAATATTTCTTTACCAGTTTACCTAAGCCTCCTTTTTCTTGGCTGTATAAGAGGTAATAGAGGCACCTTTATTTGTGTGAGTGGACAGATCAAAAAGGTTAACTCCCAGCAAATATTCAGCACAAGGTCTGGAATGTAGAGAATGGTCTATAAATATTATACAGAAGCTTTTGCCTACTAATTAGTCCTCTCTTTTAGAATAGTTATAATGGTAAACATGAGGCCACAGACAAAATAGAAAGACACAGCTCAAACATCCTGATAATTGAAAAGTGGGAAAGGGAGGACAAAAGAGAAAAAGCAAAATGAGAAAAAATGGTACTTAGGGCACTCTCTATCAGTTGTTGGCTGTGTGTGATGAATGGATTCAAGGCAGAAGTTGAATTTAGAAATGATGTCTGCTATTCCTGAGCCCAAGGCAGGGAAGTTGTGGTTAGAAGGATCAATATTTGACATTTAATCAATAAACATAAAAAGTATGTTGTGCCCCAAGTCCTGTGTTCAGTACTGGATTTTGAGTCACTCAGAAATTAGGTTCTAGACATGGGATCTGAGTAGATGGTGCCAGCATTCATGATGAAACTTGATCATCCCTCAGACTGTCATCCCCAAAGTTGGCCTTCCAAGATTGTTCAGGTTTACCATCAAGGTCGTCTCCAGTTCTTTAGCTCTCAAAAAGCCCACATTTTCCAAGTTTTCAGGACATTTATAGACTGTTACATATGTTAATGTTCAGCATGTCTTATCTTGTGATGTTCACTAGTGTTTTTTGGTTGTTTCCTCAGATAGACTCTCAGTACAAGGAGAGCAACCATCTCAGGTTCTTCTTGCTTGACACTTAACTCACAAAATACAGTGATGAAAGCATAGAGCTGTACAGGTCATGTTTTTTGCCTCCCAGTCTAAGTTTACTATTTCAAACGGATTTTCATTTGCTTTTAGACCTTTCTGAGGTATGGAAAGGATCACTAAGACAAAGAGGCTTTGTTAATTCACTTACTAAAAACGTTATTAACTATTTTAAATTACATCTAGTGCTCATTAGAATTTAAACAATACAAACATTATATAAAGTAAAAGTTACTAATCTCCTGCTCTGCTTCACCATGTACCTTATGATTCCACCCACCTGAGGTCACAAAGCTGAACTTTTCTTTTCTCATTTAAATCTTCTATTCATACTAAATAGAATTTTTAAATAAAAAATTATCAGGATTAATGTTGTGATTTTAAAAAATAACAAAAAAATAGAATATTCAAGTATTTTATAAAATAAAAAATTGCCTAAAGTTACAAAGAGATACAGGATTTAGCCATTGACCTGGAAGCTTGTGGATCTTTTATTGTCAAACAATTGATATTCCAGATTAATGAATTAAAACCTATTAATAGAGCCCTAGGATAAAAGAATTGATTTGTCTTCAGAGAGGAGTCAGTAACCTGATTATGATTTTGTTGTTTACCTGTCTCATTTGCCCAGAAGGCTCTTTTTCTCAGGACCATGTCTTTGCTGTATGTGTTCATCTGACACAGCCCAAAGCAAGTCATAAACATCTACTTATCCATTTCAGCAAATCAGATCTGTAAAGAAAGATAGTTAGGAATGCCTGGAAAAAGCAATCTTTGTGTAAAGGACAGTCCAGACTCTTGTTATTTTATTATATAGAGAACACATTTGCTAGCAGATGAAAGTAAAGTATTATGCAACCCATAAAATACAGTGTTGCTTGTAAGAATACCTCCATCCCACTATTCAGTCCAGCAAGACTTTGAGTAAATAGGAGGTTCTGTGACTGTTCATTCATCTATCCCTCAACATTCACCAGGCACAGCAGATAAAGAAATGAGCCAGACACAGCCCCTGCTGTCAAGAATACAGAATCTGGTAGAGAAGATAGACTAAAAAATCAATGGTTATAGACATCCTATAGGGTCATGCTTGGTACTCTAAAAGTACAGTGGAAGATCATAGAGGAGGGAAAGCTAACTCCTCAATGCAGGGACAGTCAGGGAACATATTCAGGAGGGATACTTCCACCGTGTGTTGTTTGAACATGACTCAGCCAGGTAGCCAAGGTGAGAGGTGGTCTATGCAGAGGGTTTGACACAACAAAAGAGACATAGTATGTTGTATCCAGTTATTTTTGCTAGAGTAATGATCCCTTCATTGCATTTTTCACTTTGAAATCAGTTCTATTTGCAGCATAGAGACCCGGTGAATGAATATTAGGCTGCTTAGAACAAAGTTGGATGCTTAACAGAGTGAGGAGTGGTGGGAGAAAAAGGGGACCACTGTCCTATGTAGGCCTGTAAGTGGAAAATATTGAAAGAGCTACAGATTCTGCCTTTTGAATCTTTGGCCTCATCTGAGCCTGAAGGTTTTCAGGCATGTGTAAGCAATTGCAGGGCTGTGAAATTCATAGACCAAATGGCCTTCTAGTCTGTTGCTAAAATTCTATTTGCCTTCTATGGCTCCGGATGGGATGTACCTTTATGAAAGCACTCTTGTGCATGATTGATGGCTCTTCAGACAAGATGTGCTAGTTTAACACTAGTCTTGGTCAGGAATGAGAGGTACACTTGATTTGTCTTGTTCTTCATCTCTCAGTGTACTTGCAGCTTGTTCTGGAGCTGCACAGTCTGTTCTTCACTTTCTCTCTGAATGTTACCTACAGAGGTGGGAATAGCCACAAGTGGCAATAGCACCTCAAGTCAGTGAGCTCATGTTTGTTGCTCTGAACTGGCTGATCTGAGATGGCCCCAAACTAAATTTATAGGCCCCTGGGGTTTTTGGAGAAGACAGTGTGTGGACTGATATCTTAAAGACTTTTTCATTTTTCCCATTTTTGCAAATAATCTAACAAGAATTTTAGGACTGAATTTTTATTTCAGCAAAAGTACATGCATTTCAGATATAGATGTTTGTTCCTAACAGCTCTGAAAATGTGGATTATATGTGTGATTTTAGTGCATTCGTTGGAAATAATGTTATTTTTCACAAAGTAGAAACATTCGTAATTTTGCTACAAGGAAGAATATTTGCGTCCTCTCACACATTTTATTTAATAATTTTACTTCTTTAAAAGCATAACAGCACACAATTTGAAAATGAAATTTCCCCAAAGTGTTCAGTTTGCTAATATGTTTTTCATTTTCTTCATTATGCTATAGTGGAATGTTGCCATACTTTGAAGTGTACAGCTTAGCTCCCTGGAGGCAGCAGATGGTGTGACTAGCTATCTTTTGGTACAGGATTTAGCATGAGATTGCATCTAGGACTGGCTGAGATGGGGGCCCTGCCCTCAAAGAGCATTGACTTTTGTCCTAATTTAATCATTATAACATTTATGTGAATTATTATTTTTACATATGAAAAACCTTGCAAAACTGAAAAGGTTTTGGTATTTTTTTAAAGCTCCCCTTTTTTGTTTATATAAGGAAATATTTTATCTAAAACAATTGTATTTGCAAGTGTTTTTTCACTGTATGTATGCCTCATTGCTAAGGGACCAGCTGATCTCATGAGTTGGACATGATTTTGTTGGCATTTCCACCCTAGTCTGTGATCCAGTCTTCAGCTTTGAAAGTCTGGCAATTTGGTTTCATATAGGAATGTTGATTCACAATAACCAAACTCACAACAACCTTTTGCAAAATCAGAGTTTGTGAAAAATACAACTTCAAACAGATTGGTCATTCTCTCTCATGAGGTGAATTGACATTATAGGTTAAGTCATGGCCAGCAAACTCATTAGTCAACAGAGCTAAATATCAACAGTACAATGATGGAAATTTCTTTTGGGAGCCAAATTTTTTAAACTTAAACTTCTTCTAACACCACTTCTTCAAAATAGACTCGCCCATGCCGTGGTATTTTGTGGAAGAGCCACACTCAAGGGGCCAAAGAGCCACATTTTGCTGACCACTGAGTTAGGTTATGGCAACAAAGTTTGTTTAGGAAGTAGGAGTAGACCCTCCTTCATTAGGACCTGATTCCCATATTGCCAGTCATGGTGTCCTTGCTTCTGAACTGTATTAATTTTTTATTCTTTCTGTGAATTTTTAGTCTTCTGCTATCTTCTTATATCATCTATTTAAATAAAACAGTGCAAGTGAGAAAAATCTTTCCCTTTATCCCCCTCTCCCCCAGATTAGAAAAATGAGTCTATGGATAACAGGCAGATTGACAGGAGAAAAAGTAATACCTTTTAAAAAATATATTTGTATTGATTTCAGAGAGGAAGGAGAAGGAGAGAGAAATAGAAACAATGATGAGAGAGAATCAATGAATGTCTGCCGCCTGCACACCCCACACTGGGTATTGAGCCCACAACCTGGGCATGTGCCCTGACCAGGAATCGAACCATGACCTCCTGGCTCATAGATCGACACTCAGGCAGTAATACTTTTAATATACATGTACAGAGGCATTACAAGAAAAAAAATTAAATATCTCACAAAATAGTGAGATGTGAAAACTTACATACCATCTTAATGAGGCAAGGGGAGAAGGGATGTAGTAGGCTCTTAGGGGAGAGTAAATGATTTTTAGAAAAGATGGATGGGTCCTTGGAAAAATAATAGGAGGTATGATGGTTTGTGACAAAGTTTGGACTGCTGTGGACATCTAATCTCCTCTCCTGTGATGACTCAGCTTCCCTGGTGGTTGAAACTCTCATGGAGAGGATTTATGTTGTTTGAGTTGTTTTTGGAGCATCTGTCTTCAGGCAGATAAAGGGAGTTCAGAGAAAACCTCTCTCTGCATTTGCTGTTTTTCAAGTGCCTTCAGAACTAATTAATCAATATACCAAAGCAGCATATATGGGGGTGGCATGTCCTGAATTCCTCCCACAGCTAATAAGCACTAATATGAAAATATAAAATAATTTTATCTTGAGGGCAAACTCCAGGAAAGGAGTCTTTTTCCAGTAGTGCTGTGATCTATTAGCAATGTCTGCCACAGACATGAGAAAAAAATGGTGATGCATAACTAAGTGACTCACATTTGCTCATCCTGGTTCAAAGCCTACCTTAGTATATAGAATCAAATCACACTCTGATTCGCATTTAAGGACAGCATTCTGCAGTCTTGGAAATTATTTAAGAACATGCTTTTAAAGCTGGAAGAAATCTTAATTTTCTCATTTTATAGTTGAGAGAACATTTGTCTTAAGGGACTTACTGAAGTTACAGAGCTAGTAACTGAGCAGTGATTCAAACCTAGCGTTTCTTGACTCCTAGCTGTCTAGCTTATTTTCTTATAAACCACAGTAAAGATCTAAGAATTCCAAAGACTGACAATTTCATTCTCCAACATAATTTGAGAAATCTCTTTGCCCTGATAGGATTAAGATTTTAATTATTTTAGGTCAGCAAAAAAAAAAATGAGGATTAGCTATATATACCAGCTATACCTGATCTGTGGTGCACATTAGAATTATTTGGGAAGAGAATTAAAAAAAAAAACTACCAATGCCCAGGCTTCCAACTGACCAATTAAATAAAAATCTCTGGGGTGGAGTACAGTAGTTGGTACTTTTACAAAGTTTTCCATGTGATTTAACCCAGGAGTGAAGTCATTGTTACACAGAGTGGACTGGTGATTAGATTACCAGAAGGGGATTGGTTGAAAGAGGTGAAGGGGAGTGTGGACATGGACAACAGTGTGGTGATTGCTGAGGAAAAAGGCATAGAGGGGATAAATGATGATGGAAACAATAAAATAAATAACTTTAATAAAAAATGAAAATTTTAAAAAGAGTAGTAGACTATTAAAAACTTTTTATTCCTTCATTCTAAGAATAGGTATCAAATGAGAAATTGAAAATATAGCAATGATTGTAATGATATGAACAATTATTTTCAGATTATTCCATGGCAAAATTAAGAAAAGCATTTCTTTTTATGTCCTGGGTGACATGTATAAAAATAGTATTCACTCTTCATTCAGTCAATTTTAGTCTTAGAAGACTTCAAACTTGGTGGTAGACATCTGAATAACTTCTCAGAAAGTCTTGCAAGTATGCCCTTCTACTGCAGAAGACTGCTCACTGATCATGTATACAGTAACACACAGTTTTGTTACTATACAGATCAGAAAATGATCATTGATAGAATGGAAACTTTTGGTTTTTAGTGCTCATTTATTGATAATACTGGGAGTGTCATGAATCCCTCTGCCACAGAAAGGTAGCTAAACCTTGTACTGTATATGTAGCTACGGAGGGGATGCTGGTCTAAGACCCAAGTAAAGAATAGCATATATTTACCTTTAATATGAATTTTAGTATTTAGTTAAGGACTGTTGATGTTTGAAAATTCATAGTGCTCCACAAATGAAGCCATAGTGTGTGAAGCCCTAAAGAGGACAAGGTTTCAATCTTTCATGTTTCCTTAGTTTACCATTACTTTGCCCCATACTAGACTTCTTGCAGGAGGCCTCCAGTATCGATTCTCCCTCCCTCCTTCTCTCCTTTTCCACCCCCTTCTTCTCTAGTTCACAATTTATTTTAAGAGGATAGGGAGAAAAGTAAGTATTTTTGTTTTAAAAGGCTTTCAGTCTCATAGTAGAACTGGGGACAGAGCAGCTGCAGTTCTGCCTTGCACTTAAAAAGTTGTAAGTACACCAGATACACTTCATTCAAATGGACCAACTAAAAGGTAAGGAACTTGAAACAAGGCTCAAACTTTCCTGATTGGATTAATCATTTATATATAATTAAAGCTTAATGGAGAGCTCACCATGAACTCGCACTTTTCTAGTTTTGATGGAAATAGAGACTGCGTACAGCAAATGAGCTGGCATTGTAGAAACCCTCTGATAGCACAGAGAAGTCCGAATTATCACTCTAAAAGTCGACACTGAAATGTGTCACCGAGGAAAGCTTTTTTGTGTTGGTCTTTGGATTGGCAGGTTATGACAAAACTACATTCATGTTACTTGAATACATCTTTTGTCTAGTTTTACATGCTTTTTTTGACGTGTCTAGAAAATGACATATTGAGGTTTTCATTAGCTTTAACCAGGTGTGGTTTTCTTATGGAAGACACCTCAGCAGGACTGCAGTTTAAAGCGAATAAACCAGTGAAGCTCAGAAAGGCCATTGCCCTCCTTCAGATGGTAGCAATGAGCTGAAAGACTCATTAATCAACCACAGAGTCACAGGTGTGATGGCTGGCCTACAAGCTGCCAACAGACTGTGAAAGTCACATCCGACAGGCTAAATTGTCAAACTAGACCCATCCATAAACATTTTAACACAGCAAAATCCCATATCTTTTGTCTCTAAGACAAAATGAAATGTTAACTAGCCTCCACACTTTCTATGAAATGTTGCTTATTTTATTTTATAATTAGTGTCTTTATTTTTCTTAATGCTTATTTACTACTCTTCTTGATTTGAAAAATGTATTCTTGTACTACATAAGAGGGTGGAGGATGGATTTGCCTGTGTCAAAGCTTTATCAGTCATGAAAACCGCTTTTTAGCATGTGTGTTAGCTTCAGTTGTACCATTCAGAAATGTTTCGTTCATAAGGAAATGTCTATAAATATTTTAGTGGAAAGACTATGTAAACTACATTTTTTTAACTAAAATAAATTCTCTACTCCAAGTTAATTTGCTTTGATTTTTATGTTCTCTTCTTTTTTTTTTTTTTTGAGCTGTAAGGAATGATAATCTTTATTTTGTTTTGTTTTTTTAAATGACACATCATTAAAGAAGTCAATTTAAACCTTAAGTTTTAATGTGTGGTTTGGCCAGAAGTCTTGCAAAAAAATGACAATAAGCTTTCAAATGAAAATGTAGTTTATATTCATTTGAATATAAACTGGGTTGGGGGTAAGGAAGATTTCAGTGAAATCTAGTAAAATATATAGGATCCCTTTGAGTAAGTTTGACATTCCCAGATCTATTTTGTAACTTCTATAGTAACTTGTGTTTTTTATTTTTGTACAAAGGGAAATTAATACATAACATCAAATTATTCATATTTTCCCCCCACTTTAATCTTATTCACTTTAAAGACATTGAATTGCGCATTGGTGTTCATTGAGCAGTGGAAATAAGTTAAGCATGGTGCAATTATAAGTTGTATGGTTTCTCTAAGACCTTGCCCCTCAAAGCTTGTCCAAGAACAGCAGCATTAGAAATCCACAATCTTGGGCCCCACTCAAGACCTACCAAAGGAAAATGTACATTTTTACAAGTGGAGGCTTTAGGCTTGGGGAGGAGCCAAGCCTGCGATCAAAGGGGTGGGGGGCCCGTGCCCCCTTCCCAAGCCTAAAGCCTGGGGCAGAGGTATTAGGCTTGGGAAGGGGCCGAGCCTGTGATCAGAGGGGCCGGGGGCTTCCCAAGCCTAGAGTCTGGAGCAGAGGTTTTAGGCTTGGGAAGAGGCAGAGCCTGCGATTGGAAGGGTGGGGTGTGAGGGAACCCCTTCCCAAGCTTAAAGCCTGGGATCAGAGGCATGGGGGGAGAGGGAAATGGAAATATATCCTCAGGTGAGGATAAAAAGAAAAAGAAAGTAATGTCATATCTTATGAAGGACACATCTTGAAAATGCCTAAAGAAAGTTTTCATTTTTTCATAGTGAAGGGACTAGAGTCTGTGTTGATGAAAATACTTTGGTTACTTCAGTGACTGGCAGTGGCTGTAGCAGCAGGTAATGGGGCTGATGCCTTCCCCTGATCAGCCCAGCCTGAGGGCTCCCAGTATCTAAGAGGGCACAGGCTGGGCTGAGGGACCCTTCCCCAGTGCACAAATTTCATGCACTGGGCCCCTAGTAATATAATAAAGATAAAATTTCTAATCAAAACACATGTGTTTGAAATTTTTATTTATATAATATAATATTCTATGCTTATATTAGCATCAAAACATTTGTTTTAAGCATCTTCATAAATTTTCCCCCTTTATCACCCTTTTTTGCTATCTATGTATGTCAACGCATAATTTTTAGCAACTATTCTGTTATTTGCAAAGACTAGAAGAAAGGGCTATCAAAACACAAGTCTCATCATAGGTGAACTATATAACTGAATTTGTTTCATTTTAATGGAAATATGTATAAAAAGATTGTCATTGGAATTATTGAAAAATATGCTTTGAAGTAAGCCTAATGACCATTTTTTTTTATCTATATTGTTAGTGGCTAATAATTTTGTTATTATTTTAACTTAGTAATTACATACCTCCCTCAAAAAAAATAAGAAAATGTTCTCTTTACTTTTCATAATAAAACCCCTGAGAATGGCATTTAAATACATCCAGACTCCTACTGGTAAAATGTTACTAAAATTAATAATAAAAATATATAGTGATTTCTACTGGTATAATTACATGGGTAATTTAACAGTAGATTTTGATGAAATTGGATGCATTTGTATAATATACAGTTAAACTCCTATAAATAGTATATAGAAAATGAAAGATTCCCATTGTCTTTGGATACAAAAGGAATTATAAAAATGTTAAGTAGTATCAGGTCCTAAAAGGTAAATTTTCTCTTTCATTATTCTGATAACCAGCTCTTTAAAAATATTTGACTCGTGTTGTTTCATAACAAAGTTATAAATCCAGTTTCTTTGTTTTTAAATTATGTCTATTAAAATGAAAGAATGAATTAAAACTTCTCAAGAATAACTTAATTTGGGGCAATTTTCAACTTGATTTATACTCTTCAAAGCTGATTCTGTACAAAAATATTCTTGACTATCCAATTATAACAGATTTAAAATGTGAAGAAAGTTGTCTTCTAAAAGGGAGAAAATATTTGACTGGCTACATGCTGTGTATTTTTACATGAACTTTTAATTCTCAAAACTTTATAAAATACTTGCCATGTTCTTAATTATCAAGATAAGAGAATAGATTTAAAGAAGTAAGAATTTGTACAGTTTGTGCACACATGGCTAATCTGGAATTCAAGTCCAAAGCCTGTGGTTAACTCCAAAGCTCTGTCCTTTTCATTATAGACTGCTGGCAAAATACAAGTTGTAATGACATACAATGTGAATATTTTGTTTTCTGTCAATATGCATGCCATTTAGAGTATATGTTATTATAAACATTTTATTGTAAAGTATGACACACAGGAAAGGACACAAACTTTATAAACTGTCATAAAGCAAACATTTATTTACCCACCATTGATAACCAATGTCCAGGAGTAGAATGTTGCCAACACCCTTGAAGCATCCCCCATACTCCCTTGTAAACATTATCCTCTCCATCCATGTACTCTTCTGTGATATTAAATGCAATTGCATTATTGTACAATCATCACCACCATCCATTCCCAGAACATCTTCATTTTCCCAAACTGAAACTCTGTACCAACTACACAATAACTCCCAATTCTTCTCTTCTTTTAGACCCTGCAACTACCATTCTATTGTCTGCTCTATGAATTTGACCTTCTAGGTACCTCAAAACCATTCTTGTATTACCAGGATGAAACTCAGTTCCTCAAAAGTCTTTGCTTTTTCTTATTTCCAGGCATTTTCCCTTATAATGTCTTTTGGTTGGTGCCCTCTTATTCTACATATACTTTCACTGGTTAAATACCATTCATTCTTCTGGTCTCAATTTTAGTATCATTTCCTATGGAAAATATTAATTTATTCTAGATTAATTAACTCTGAAATGCATCTCACTTATCAACTCAAGGTGCAATTTGGGGCTCTTTGGCCTGTCTGAATAGCAAAGGCCTAAGGCAGTGGTCTGCATGTGGCTGGAGAGCCGCAGTTTGCTGCTCTATTGACTAATGAGTTTGCCAAGCACTGGCCTAAGGGCAAGAGGAAGCACAGTACTTTTAAGGAACTGGGAAGCACCCAAAGTGGAAGGAATAAAGCATGCAGGGTGGCAAGCAGTTCTCTATGAGTTATAGTGAGAAATTCTTCAGGTTTTGAAGTGCCTTGAGGTTTGCAACCTTAAATTAACTTTTTTAGTGGGTGAGCATGGATGGGAGATTAACATGATCAGGTTTGCATTTTGTTACTAAGATTGATATTGAATGTGTGTTAGATACTTTCAACTTTTAGAAACTATCTTTTTAAATGAATAAGTGAAGCCATAAATGTAATGTAAAAATCTAAAGTTACAAACAGATGGATAGTGAAAAGGAAGGCCCCCTTTCATGTCCTCAAGCCATTCGGCTTTCCCCTGCAAATTGCTATTTGTTGCTGTTAATTCTTTTAATGACTACTCTAACTAACTATAACTTTGTATAACATATTTAATCATATTTCATAGTCTTTTCTATTGACTCCCACAATGAACAATGATGAAATTAATATCTACAACTTTCTCCCTCCTTTACTCTCTAACCTTTGTACTCTTTAACGCCTAATTTTAATTGAATATGTTATTTGTCTTAGTTGTTTTACTGTCTATAGTTATAAGTTTAAATATACATGTACTTAATTAAAGAGCTGTTGTAAATAATGCTGCAGTGAACTTAGGAGTGCATATATCTTTTCTAATTAGTATTTTCCTATTTTTTAGTTAAATACCCAAAAGTAGGATTGCTTCAGTTCTATTCGTAAGGGTATCTTTTGACCTCCAATATAGAAGATAAAGAAAGTATACTTAAATTTAACTTTATTTTTCAGTTTTTATCAAGATGTTTTACCTACATTATTTACAAATCATGATGGTTTTAACATTTACATTGTTTCTGAACCATAATTCTCTTAGTTATTTTAATCTTCGTTATATATTTAAATGGATTCTGTTCTCATTGTCATCCTCTGATCATGGTTTCTTCATTTATTTCTCATCTGATATTCAGTCTATAGAAGTTTATTTGAGATCAGTTCATGATAGTTGTCATTCTTCAGTATTGCACATTTAAATATTCTTTGTCTGTTGCCTTTATTTTTTAATGACAGCTTAACTGGCTATGTACAGGGTGTGGAAGGTGTAGCAAAAGTACACCTTTAAAGTTGTGAATACACAAAACACATAATTTATTTTTATATTATTATTTATTAATTATTATATTATTTTCTATACAAACAACTGTAAACCTACTTTTGTCCCATACAGTTCTTATTGGCTAATGTTTTGTTTCTCAGAAGACTTTGTAGCCATAGCTCTACTATTTTAGTACATAGCTTTGGACCCAGCCTATCTTTTCTTCCTTCAGCAACTTGGTATTTTTAGTTGAAAAGTGAAATGATTATTTCTTATCATTCTGTGTCAGTTATCCCAAAGACATATGTCCTTTTGACTTGTAGATTCAAATATTACTTTATATCTGCTAAGTTTTCGTAAATTATGTCTTTGGATATTTTCCACACTGCATTAGTTTAATTTCTCTCCTTTGGGGGTAACAATTATGCTTATTTTGGATTTTCTTCAATACCTTCCATCTTTTATTGTTTGCTTATTTCTATTTTATTTTCTTACTTTTCTGAAACCTTATATGTCCTCTTTTTGCTGTTCCAACATGGCCTCCAAGAAACAAAATAACTTTAATAAATATTTAACCCATTGTACGTCATAAGCGTCTGTAGATGCAAGTGGTGTATCTTCCCCACACACCACACATGTCTATGAGAAAAATGTTTTCCCTAGATGGCAGCCCTGACCAACTTTAAAATCATTTTTCATGAGAATTTTCAGCTAAAAATATTTAGAAACACCTGAATTGTGAGTAATATATTTGTTTTTATAATAATCATTGCAAAATGATTTTCTAAATTAAATTCAAATTATTATAGCATGTGGTTTCCATTTTGGACCCGTGGAAGTTAATTGGTTAAATAAGGTGGCAAAATTTTCACTTCTTTATATTGAGAGTTAATGGCAGGATATATTTTCATATTCTTTTTGTGGTCCTTGGAAGATGCATAGTAAAATTTTTTCATAATAACCTACAATCCTATTTCTAAAAGACTTACTCAGGAGAATAATAACATTTACTTTAGACTTATGACTTTACTTTTTATATCTATATGTATAGTCATATGAGAAATATATTTTGCTAATGTTGTATCTAATTATAAATAGGTGAATTGTATATTATAGTTACCCTTGATTAAAATTACTGGTTTAATATTTGAAAATATTTAAGTCATATTATTGTAAAGGTATATCTATGATCATTTTTTCTAGCTTACATTGTAATGTTTATTTTTATATATAAAGTGCATTTTACTCACTATATGACATAATTTTTACTTTATTATTTATCAAACCATCTGTTAGTCTAAAATATAAGTAAATAATATAGTGATAATGAATTATTTTACACTTTTCATCTTATTCTTATTTTTTTTAAATAATGCACAGTGGCATTTTTTATGGAACACTATTTACTCAAATAAGATCCTTTTGAACAATACCAAGAAAATACAATATAAATTTCTAAAGAGAGACTGTTTATTGTTCTGTATAATTTCATATCATTAAAGTGAAGAACATGGAATAGTTTTAGAAGTATCTATGTCCATTTCAAATTTCAATCTATAAATATTATCAAAGAAACTTATTGCCAGTCTAAAAACAGTGTGAAACTAATGAAAGACACTTGAGAAATTTTTATGTTCATGATTTTTTTACAATTGCATGTCAATTCAAACTCATTTCTACAGGGCCAGCTTTTATATATTCTTTATAAAAGAAAAATAAATTGATTCAGTTAAAAAACAAAAATACCTATGAATGAAACTCAGTAATGTGTGCATAAATATCGTCTTAGTACTCTGTCAGGAGAAGTGAATCCATTATTATAGTTACTGTGTGTAAACTCTTAATCACTTCAAAAAATCAGAAGTGAGATACATATGAAATATTGATCATAAAACAAAATCTGAAAAACATGAGTTCTTATTCTCTGGGAAACCTTTTGAAAGTATTAGTTTATATCCAAAATACTAAAGCTTTTCAGATAAATATTTGAAAAAAAGGTTGAAAATAGAGAATCAAATAGTGCATTTAAATTTGATCTTTTTTTAAAATTCTTTGTTTAAAATATTACACATGTCTCCTTTTTCTCCATTGACCTCTCCCCAGACGTTCCCACTCTCTAGCACATGCCCTCACCCCCCTACTGTCTGTGTCTACGGGTTATACTTACATGCATGCATACAAGTCTTTTGATTGATCTCTTACCCACCCCCCAAAACCCCATATTCCCTCATAGGGTTTGATGCTTCACTGTCTCTGGATCTATTTTTATCCATCAGTTTATGTTGTTCATTATATTCCACAAATGAGTGAGATCATATGATATTTATCTTTCTCTGACTGGCTCTTTGCGCTTTCAGTGGTTGGCAAACTCATTAGTCAACAGAGCCAAATATCAACAGTACAACATTTGAAATTTCTTTTGAGAGACAAATTTTTTAAACTTAAACTTCTTCTAACACTACTTCTTCAAAATAGACTTACCCAGGCCATGGAATTTTGTGGAAGAGCACATTTAAGGGGGCAAAGAACTGCATGTGGCTCAAGAGCCACATGTGGCTCACACCATGGGCTTAAGATAATGCTCTCCAGGTTCATCCATGCTGTTGCAAATGGTAGGAGTTCCTTCCTTTTTACAGCAGTGTAGTATCCCATTGTGTAGATGTACCACAGTTTTCTAATTAATTTATCTGCTGATAAGCACTTAGGTTGTTTACAAATCTTAGCTATTGTAAATTGTGCTGCTATGACCATAGGGGTGCATATATCCTTTCTAATTGGTGTTTCTAGTTTCTTGGTATGTATTCCTAGAAGTGGGATCACAGGGTCAAATGGGAGTTCCACTTTTAGTTTTTTGAGGAAACTTCATACTGTTCTCCACAGTGGCTATTTCAGTCTGCATTCCTACCATCAATGCACAAGGGTTCCTTTTTGTCCACATCCTCCCCAGCACTTGTCATTTGTTGATTAGTTGATGATAGCCATTCAGACAGGTGTAAGGTGGTACCTCATTGTTCTTTTGATTTGCATCTGTCAGATGATTAGTGACTTTGAGCATGTTTTCATATGTCTCTTGGCCTTCTGTATGTCCTCTTTCGAAAAGTGTCTATTTAGGTCCTTTGCCTATCTTTTGATTTGATTATCTTTGTTGTTGTTGTTAAGTTGTATGAGTTCCCTATAGATTTTGGATATTAAACCCTTATCAGATATAAGACTGGCAAATATATTCTCCATGCAGTGGGCTCTCCTGTTTTGTTGATGGTTTCTTTTTCCTGTGTGGAAGCTTTTTTATTTTGATGTAGTCCCATTCTTTATTTTCTCCTTAGTTTCTATTGTCTTGGGAACTATATTGGTAAAGATATTGCTATGACATATATCTGATATTTTGCTGCCTATGGATTCTTCTAAGATTTTTATGTTTAAGTCCTTTATCCATTTTGAGTTTATTTTTGTGCATGTGCATGATCTACTTTTTCTTTTTTTTTGCATTTTCTCAACACCATTTATTGAAGAGACCAACTTCCTCCATTGTATGCTCTTGCCTCCTTTGTCATATTAATTGAGTATAATGGATTGGGTTAATTTCTGAGTTCTCTATTCTATTCCATTGGTCTATATGTCTGTTCTTGTGCCAGTACCAGGCAGATTTGAGAATAGTGGCTTTGAAATACAGCTTGATATCTGGTATTGTGATCCTTCCAACTTTGTTTCTCTTTCTCAGGATTGCTGCGACTATTTGAGGTCTTTTTTTATTCCATATGAATTTTTAGAGAGTTTTTCCTAGGTCTTTGAAATATGCCATTAGTATTTTAATGCGGAGTGCATTGAATCTACAGATTGCTTTCGGTAGTATGGACATTTTAATGATGTTGATTCTACTAGTCCATGAACACAGTTTATTATTCCATTTGTTTATCTCTTTTTTCAACATCCTGTAGTTTTCTGAGTACAGATAATTTACCTCGTTAGTTAAGTTTATTTCTAGGTATCTTAATTTTTTGTTGCAAGGGTAGATGGTTAGTTTCTCTTTATGTGAGTTCATTATTGGTGTATAAAAAGGCCATAGATTTCTGGGTTTATTTTGCATACTGCCACATTGCCAAATTCAGTTATTGAGTCTATTAATTTTTTGATGGAGTCTTTAGGGTTTTCTATATACAACATCATGTCATCTGTGAATAATGATAGTTTTACTTCTTCTTTTCCAATTTGGATGCCTTTTATTTCTTTTCTTGTCTGATCGCTGTGACTAGTACTTCCAGTACTATGTCAAATAGGAATGGTGAAAGTGGGCATCTTTCTCTTGTTCCTGTTCTTAGGGGAAATGGTTTTAGTTTTTACCCATTGAGTATGATGTTGGCTATAGGTTTGTCATATAATGCTTTTATGATGTTGAGGTATTATCCCTCTATTCCCACTTTGCTGAGAGTTTTTATCAAAAAAGGGTGTTGTGCCGAGACCAGTTTGGCTCAGTGGATAGAGCGTCGGCTTGTGGACTGACAGGTCCCAGGTTCGATTCCGGTTGGGGGCATGTACCTTGCTTGCAGGCACATCTCCACTGTGGGGCGTGCAGGAGGCGGCTGATCGATGTCTCTCATCGATGTTTCTGACTTTCTATCTCTCTCCCTTCCTCTCTGTAAAAAATCAATAAAATATATTTAAAAAAGGGGGGTGTTGAATTTTGTCACATGCTTTTTCTACATCAATTGATATGATCATGTGATTTTCTTCTCTCTGTTTATGTGTATAATGTTTATTGATTTGCAGATATTGTACCAGCCTTGTATCCCTGGAATAAATCCCACTTAGTTAAATTTGATCTTATTGCTATCAAGTGCTGTACTTTACCAAGACTCAGCATAAATGAATAATCAACTGTAGAGTACATATAATTTCATCCTACTGAACGAAGAATTAGCAAAGCCATGATTTCTCAATGTGGACACAAACATATCTGTAGAGTCTGACAGAAAGATAGAAATAATCCCCCCTCTCTCATCCTGAATTCCTTATAAAGCAAGAATAAAAATCCAAAAAATAGTATTTTCACTGCATAAAGTAATATGGAAGTTCTGTGCTATAAAGGAAATATAAATAAAGGCAAAAACATGTAGGATGAGTATGGCTATATTAATAATTTTAAAAGGAACTAAAGATTGTATAGAAACATGCACCTTGCGACTTAGCAATGTGGCTTATTAACATTTGCTGAATATCAAAGTATAGAAAAACAGGACTCTTAGATAATTTAAAGCAGTCTTGCTAGAAATCTCAGGGTGGTATTTAAGTCTGAGAACTATAGGTATCCTCAAACACAGTGTTCAGCTTCTGCATAGAGCACTTAGCATATTTCTTTTTTCTCTATAGTTTTAAATGTGTGGGAACATGTGATCAGGGTCCTTTTTATATTCAAAATGGATCAGCTTCTGTCTAGAAAGTGCCTTATTGTCATGATGTCACCACATCTCAAGATTTGTGACCTTTTGCACCATATGGATTCATGGTTGTCCACATCCTAGCTTACAGGCCAGAGTGCTTTTGTGCCCCCGCTAGAGGGTATCAAAGGCTTTTGGACTGGAATTTCAAGTGCCAATAGATTTGGAGAAACAAAAAGTAATTTTTATATATCCTAAGGACCGCCAGATGTCGCAAAGGCATCATTGATTGAAATGGTTTTTATCCAAAATGTGGCACTTATATAAGGAATACTAGTATTGTGTTTGAGAGTCATAGAGGCCATAACAGGTCAGTGAAATGTCCTTCAAACATCTGATTTTTACATTCAAGAATGGGCCCAGATGAAAAGATAACCACATATCTGACATTGACGTTAGTACCATTTAGACAACCGATTCAATTGCCTTAGTCAGTGGGATCAATCAGTCCTTTATTACTTTGAAAAAAATCATAGAAATACATATTTTTTCTTTTTTTAAAAAAGCATGGTTTAGAACTACATTGAACCACTATATTTTAACTATAAATATTAAATGCAGTGTAGAAACACATTAAAACTTTTGTAACTATTTCTGCCTTCTAAGTTTAAGATATCTTATTAAATGTACAAAATTATAATAATGAAAGAAATGGTGCTGAGTTAAATTCTGCTGAGCCAAACTGTATGCATAAATTGGCAGTTTAACAAGTAAAACTTGGAAGCAAGCATTTGATGATGATTGATTTTCTTTGAGACAGAGCAAGCATGATAGTGGGGAAAGTAATTTTCCTTATTGAGAGAAAATATAGTGTTTTTTAACATGTCTCCAGTATGAATGGAAGTCTTATCAAAAAAACAGAGCAACACATAATATCTTTAAAAAGGTGAATTAACATAAGTATATCATTTATTTATATATCAAATTTTATACTTGTCAGTTTTATTCAGAATACCATAAAGTTTATATCATTACAATGGTATTATTACCTTTGTTATATCCTAAAAAAATCTGATGTCAACAGATTTGTAAGTAGATTATAAAGTATATTCAGTTGAAGAAATGCAATGATGAAAATTAAGGCCAACATATGTAGTCATGTGTAGGTCTTAGGCAACTCCCAGTAATTTTAAGTACTTGAAATACATTATTCAACAGGTAACCTGCTGTATAATTGTATATAATATGCTCTGATTGAGAATACAAGAGCTGTCAAGATAAAAATAAGAAACATGCATCATTCTAAATTAATTACAATTCATCAAAAATTTACCTCTTGTATATACTGCAAGGAGATGTGTAAACTTTCTTATAAAAATAAGCATATACTACAGTTAATTGAAATTTGCTGTTATAATTTGTTGTATATAGTTTTCTATTGCTTATGGAATATATGCAGAAATACATATATCAACATGTATATATACATCCAGGTATTTGGTTTACATGAACTCTTACTGCACCTATTTTATAGTCACATCCATGGGAAAATTTAAATGATGAATATGAATTTGTTTACAGAGGGTTCTTTCCAAGTTTGTAAATGTACATTTATTTCCAATTGTGTTTTCTAACTATATTTTGTAATTCTACTTAGCTGTGGATATATTATTCCCATTTGGAATGAAATGTATAACAACATATGGAGGACATTCTCATGCTGTTTTTCTGGATTTAATTAGTAAGCAACCGGTGAATCTGTGGTTCCCATTCCATTTGAGTATGTCTATCGTGAGTCCATGTTCTGCGTGAAGGATGATCTCTATTTTATTCTAAGACTTTATGTATATTTAACCTTTAATTTGACTAGCAGGTTGTATGATTTACATAAAAAATAGATCAGCTTTGAATTCACTGAATGTTATTGGTATAACATAATCAATCATCTCTAAATGTTAATGGTGTTAAAGAGCAATGAGAGCATATGTCTTATATTTGTAATCCTGTGGGTTTGTGACATTATTTAGAATGTCTAAGAGCATTAGATCATGGCATTTTTCTGTGGTTATGGACTTAAATTTTTTGAATGGTGGGTATCATTCTAATAAAGTTGATGAATCAGCCAAATATAAGTACTTTATTAAACTATGAAATACCTAAGGAATATTTTGATGACTAGAACAATTTTATGAAGGAAGGTATATAGTATACAATGCAGTACTTTAAATGCTGTGACTTTGTCTCATTCTCTTTTTACTATCTTTTAATAAAATATGACTTTCATTGGTGTTATCCTAATTACATCATATACACAATTCCTCAATGAAATAAAAAGTCAATATGTGAATGACAGTAGTGAGGGAAGAAAATAGGATTTCAAATGGTAAGAAGCCTGTTCCGGTAACAAAGACTGAATCAGTCCCTGTGTTATATAGCAGCTTGATCATATCTTTAAAACTGATAGTAACAAAGAATATTTATTTGTAACCATGCTATTGTAGGATTTATTTGAAAACTCAAATCCCAATTATCAGGAAAATTGCGTTCTCTTTATCTCACAGAAGGGCTTACTGAATCATAGCATATTTGGTTATTGGGACTATAATATTGTTACCTTGCTTGAAACACATGGTCTCTCTTGATATACAAGAAAAAAACTGAATCCATTTCAATAAATTAATAGGGATGAGAATCCCAATCCATCCTTCTTTTCAGAGGTTCGCATACATTGTAATGAAATGCATTAGGAGTTTCCTTCACTTGAAATCCAAATGAGACCCATTTTGGCTCACACCCTGACAGTCTCTTTTATAAGCATTGCTGTCTCCTGTTCTTGTGTGGGCCCAGTAAAATGCTTCCTTTGTGAGATGCACAGAGACAATATAATGCTACGAAAGACGAAGGTGTCAAAACACCAAGTTAGAGGCAATCTAATCAATGCCTCCTGATTTAGCCTTTGAAGGCTCTCTTCATTAAAACTCTTTAATGGTGAGGCTTATCTCGAGGTAGAGCTGTTACTTAATATTTTTCAGTGTCATTCTTTGGACAGTCATTTGTACCTTTTAAATGTATTTTCAGTATTCATTGTTTAGTAAATTGGATGTCTTGTTAGCATGGTGGTGGTATGAATGACTTGCATCAAAATGATTGAAGGTAATAGTGTATGAATTCTTGGTACATTTTTTCCCTATCCCTTTATCCCCATTTTTCCTCTAATAAAAAAAAATTTCTTTATTTCCTTTGGAAATGTCAGGTTGGAAGATACCATTTGATGCTTTCCAAAAACAGACATTTATATCATTTGTCGTATCCAATAATATGAAATCAAAAAATAACACAAAGCAATTAAAATTTTTATTTGAGAGCAGTTTATTACCATTGCCATCCTTTTACTAAATATGCTTTTCAAAATAATTATATTTTAATCTAGAGCTTTGGGATAAAGCAATGAGAATCTCACTAAAGTGATGGGGAAAATCCTAAGATGTTCCATGCTCTCCTGAGTTTTTGTTTCTCAGTAAGTATATTAGAAATGCTGAGAGATAGAAGAGGAGAAATGTAATGCCTACCCAATACCGGATAGGATTGTGAACTTAGGAATTATATATATATCAGACATTCTTTAAAATGTTGTTTTCTTAGATGTAAGTAAAAATGTATAAAATATAAAATGTTTTGACTCTTCAATTCACTGGTCCAATTTGTTCAATTTAATAATTGAAAAAGCTTTAAATTTTCTTTTATACATGGACCATATGGCATCATGATTTGAAAAGTATATAGAGAGAATACATTGAAGAACATCTTATTAATGACATATGTGTGTATTATACTTAGACCCGTTTTATCCATACACAATGGGTGGTAATTCTTATATACACAGCAATGAAAATACTTTATTGTTTTTTGTTTGCATATTTACAGAATGTATAATCCTTCCTGTAGACAAATTTAACAAATATGTATGATTTTGGACCAGAAAATTATATCAGTCATCTAAAGAACCTGAGAAATCAGTTTAATTTAACATGCCCAACATATATATATATGCCCTTACTCTCCCTTTCACCCCAATCTACCATTACCAGTAAAAATAAATAATTGAAAAAATGCAGAAAATATAAAAAGATAAACATTATAGAATTTATGCACACCATATCTTGAAAATGGAAACGAGCTCAAGCAACTTTGACATGATTTTTTAAATGACTACTGTGGTGACTACAGCTGCCCGAGCTTAGTAATTATTTGTGATAGGTTGTTTTTGAGTCCCATATGATTAGGAGCTCCAGGACCAGCTATCTCATTTGCTGGCACACAAACAGATTCTTCCAGGTGCTGAAAATTAAATTTTAATATATTATTTAAATATTAAGAGAATTACAGTTTCAGTAATTTTACAGCTACAGCTGGAGTGCAAAGCATGCCTGTAGAATGCAGTGTTGGACAATAGCATATAGGAAGTTTATAGTGATTTTTAAAATTATTATCTTATGTAGTTTATTAGATGATGGCCTTATCTGGCAGTTAGTTTATATATAAGGTGTCCAAAAAGTGTATACATACTTTAACATCTGATAGCTCAGCTAATGTTTCTTTCCTTTCAGATTTAACCCATTGGAATTAATAACTATTTAAAGTGTGTATACATTTTTGAGGACACCCTATATAGGTAACCTTGATTAAGTTTTGGTTGTTTTAACACCCTCTAAATTATTGCAGATTTTTTGGTCTTTGCATGTTGGCTATGTACAGAGAACATATTGATGGCACAGAAATTTAAGATTTTCAAAGGTAGATGGTTAAGAAATCTGTGCTTCTTATGTTTTTTTTTGTATATGTAGTATCCTGTTCTGAAATATTTTAGGTCAGTTATTTATACTTTTCAATGAGAACAAACTCAAAAGTTGCTAGAAATTAGGGGAAAAGGCAATAAAATTCTAATCTTTAAAGACCCAAGAAATGGGATTTATCGCTAGCATACCTCTTGAATTTTTTTCTGTGGCTTTTGACCTGTTCAAATTATATAGAAATCAATTTTAAATAATATGTGTGTTTTGGTAAGATGTCCATAGTTTGTTTGGAATTTAGAGTAAGAAACAAATTTAATAATGGATTTTTATAAGTTGCAATCATTTGTAACCTAATTTGTATGATAAAGTCTTACTTTTCTAGGCATTATATACATTTCAGTTTACATTTAAAAACCATTGTTTTGCTAATATAAATACACTTTGCTTGCAGAATCATGAACTAACAGCCTATAATATAATTCCAGAGCAGCTAATTTTACATGCACTGGAGCCAAATCACTTAGGTTCATTTCTTAGTTCTGCCACCTTCTAGGTTTGCCCAGCCAACCTTTCCATGACTTGATGTTTTCATCTGTATAATGGAGCTATTTTGGAATTGTTACAAGGAGTAGATGAATTTATCAAATAAGAGTCTATAAATAGAACCTGACACAAAGTAAGCACTTTCTATTAGTTTTTTTTAACGTAGTATTCATGCCACTAATTTTAAGCTCATGGTATAAATAAATAAAATACAATTCTCACTTTTATAATTCTTGAACGATTTTAGCATTTATTCAAAATGCTTCTCATAGATAGTTAATAACTCTGTTATTTAACTCATTAATATAAACTTTTTACCTTTGGGATTTCTATTTTACCTACCCTTAAAATTTCTAGGCCACTTACATTTTCATTCATAACTCCAGGTATGAAACAATGTGACACAAACTGTCAAGGAGTAAATTATTTAACAAAATCTCTGTAGGAAGAGTTATATAATTGTTAAATCTTAGAACACATTTTAAAAATATAAGAGTAAAGAGTTTGTCAGTCTTTTCATTTTTTTTCTTCTCATAACATAAAATACTAGAAAGTATTTACTTTGAACTGCTGAACAAAAGCAGATCAAGAGACAGAGAAGCATCGGTCAGACCATCAAACCTCAGAGGGAAGGTAGGGGAGGGTGAGGGTAAGGGGGAGAGATCAACCAAAGGACTTGTATGCATGCATATAAGCCTAACCAATGGACACAGATGCTGGGAATGGGGGAATGAGTGCATGATTGGAGGAGAGAGGAAGGGGACAATGGATGAGATTTAAAAAAAAAAGGTCTTAACTACTTTTGAAAAATTCAATTGGCTTTGAAAATGACTATAAGAAAAATAATAATTCAAACCATATTTTGAAAGATAGATTAAATGTAGACTAACATTTTCCTTCTGTAAAACCTGATTTTTATGTGTCAATATGAGTTAACTACTATTTTTCCCATTGTGTCAAAATGAGCAATTAACATACATTTACCTTCTGGATCAGGACTATTTTAGGCTCAGAATGGGGCAGTAGAGAGCAAGTTTACACTCAAATGATAGATAGTAAACTGATGAATATATAAAATAATGTCAGGTAGTAATAAAGGCTATAATATAAATTAAAGCATAGATGGGTATGGTGGGTAGGTGCCTCTTTAGATAGACAGGAAGGATAGCCATGGAAGGAACCTATGAGGAAGTGTATTTGACCTCAGGGAGAAGCTGTGGTTATTTCCAGGAAAGGGCACATCAGACAGCACATTCCATTCTTTTCAGTGATAGAAACAAGCCCCAAATGGTGTAGGAAGAGCAAGAAGACCGTTATGACTGGAGCTAAATGAGTGAGGGGAAGAGAGAAAGGAGAGGAGAGCAAAGAAGCAACCAGAGACCAGATCACATAGGAATGCTTTCATTTTGTGTGATAAGAAGTCACTGAAGAGTATTGAGTTTGAAGAGTAGTGTGACTTACACTTTTAAAACATTGTTCTGATTGCTTTGAGAGAAAGAGAATGTAAGGGTGAAAAGGGTGTAAAAGAAAAAATTAGAATGCTGCAACAATAGTTTACATGGAATTAGATTGATGGAAGGTGTAGGAAGTGGATGGATTTTGTCCTCTATTTTGAAGATACTGAAGTAAACCATATAAAAACAGAAATTGAGGATTGCTGTTGGATTAAGTATGAGTTGTGAGAGGAACAAATCAAGGATCTTTCCCAGGCTATTGGCACAAACAACTGTGTGAATAGGGTATGGTTTATTAGATGAGGAAGAGGGTTGTGTTTTGTGGGGGGTGGGTGGTCAAGAATTCACATAGTGCATTTGAGTTGCCTTTAAGACATCTAGGAGGAGTAGGAGATGTATATAGTAATATGGAACTCAAAGGAGAGTTTGGAGTTGAAGTTATCATGGCCATGATCATTGTTCAGATGGTATTTATAAGCCATGATAGAACTGATTAGCATCATTTTGATTGAGATCTGAGGCCCAGGGCACTTTAACATCAAGAAGTTGGGAGGAGGAAGATCTAGTTAGGTCAGAGGTGAAGGACTGGTCAGTGGAAGAGGGGAAAACATGAGAATGTGGTGTCCTGAGACTCAAGTGAGGCTCTCAGAGTGGGGAGGGGATGGTCACATGCCATGATCCATCTCCCTTGAGCCCTTTCCTATATCACTTAGATCACAAATGTTCACAGACAGTCCATGACTTTGGGGATCCCTGTCTCTCCTTTTTAGTCACCACACTTTGACTTGTTCCCTTTCTTTTCTCCCGCAGCACCAACTCAAGTACTGCCATCCACAGAAATGCGCCTTCCTTATACCCAAGTTCCTCATGATGCTCCTCATTTTGCTCTTAGGTGGATATAGGATTAACCCCAGACAAACTTTGTGGGAACAAGAAATGGGTACTGTCAGGAAGGAAATATTACTCTTCAGCTTCTCCTCTTGCTCCCCCTACTAAGGCTGCTGCAGCGCCACCATTGCTAGGCCTGTCCTAATTCCTCCACCTACTGCACCTCCCACATGTCCCAGCCTGCTAGATATTCTGTTTAATATATTTTGGGCAATATTTACTAACCCTTTCTTATATACCAGAAAATGGAATATTTACTCTCTGCCTTCATTTAATTCCTGTTCCTGGTCAATCAAGTTTGGTTCATCTGCTCTCTGTGCTGTCAGAGCCCAGGTTGTTGTAGTACCCATTTTTTGCAACTCCGACATGGCCAGTGGAAGAGCCTGGGGTCACGAGCAAGAGCAGATGTGTATTTTCTCCAGCAAAGTCTCCATGCTTGGTTATTAATCTTATGGTAAATTATGGTCAAATGGATTTTTTTCTGAGCTAGTTGGGGATCACCATATCATATTAATGTTGTTTATATAAAATATATTCCATTTTAATAAGAAACTTACTTATAAAATTTCAGAATATAATTTACATTTGAGGGACTGCTTTCTGTATTTATAGCCATCTTGCCATATTTTATATTTGTTATATGTACATAGATATAGCACACATCTTTTATTTTTTTTAATATATTTTAGTGATTTTTTACAGAGAGGAAGGGAGAAGGATAGAGAGCTAGAAACATCGATGAGAGAGAGACATCGATCAGTTGCCTCCTGCATGCCCCCCACTGGGGATGTGCCCACAATCAAGGTACATACCCTTGACCAGAATCGAACCTGGAACCTTTCAGTCTGCAGACCAACACTCTATCCACTGAGCCAAACCGGTCTCGGCTAGCACACATCTTTATGTATACTCTACAGTACACATAATTAGTAATGATAAATTCAATAGATAATTCAGATAATCATTTTCAGAAATGTGAAAATTAAAAATTGATATCAAAATAAATTATTTTAGATTACTATTTTATTTCATTAGAACTTGTTGAATCATAGAACATTTCTTTTTTGCCTTGGACTATTATTTCTCTTACTTTATAAATTTATGGATTCAAAAGCATATTCCAACACAAAAAAATGGCATATAGGAATTAGACATTTTTAAGTTAAATACTTTCTAAAGAAAACACTTTCCATGTTAACATCTTAAAAATTAATGTTTTATAATTTAATGTAATATGTTATAAAACTAAGTTATAAGTGTACATTTGAAGATTTTAAGGAAAATGTAACTTAATGGCTAAATTAATCTGCTTGATTCTTATTTTTAAAATATAGAGAAAATAGGATTCAAGTACAATGTATATATATTTTTTAAAGTGCATTTGCATCTGTTCATCTCACTTTCACTGCACAGTATCCTAGCAGGAGGGCTGATATTTAAAAAATTCCTATTTTATAAATGAAGATGTAATAGCTCAGGAAGGTCACTTAAGGTCTGGGTGCTAGTGAAAAATGTCTGACCTTGTCATTTCCACTCTAGGTCTCTTTTCACTGTTCTGTGCTGCCTTACATTTTCCGAGGTAAACTGTCTGTAAGTTACATCCCTGCAGTAGTGGAATGAGGCATAGGTTTCAGTGGCAACATGTTTAGCTTTCATTCTGGCTTACCATATGCCTCTGGAGCCGATTTAAGCCTTGAGCACCAGTCAGTGAACCACTCTGTATTTGGAGTAGATCTGTGCAGTGCTGAGCAAGAGAAGAAACTGACTTCACCATTCTTTGTATCTCCAAACTATTTTAAACACTTACAGGCAGGGCTTTCCTTTTACAACTCAGCATGACAATATGGTGCTCCAGGGAAGAGTATGTACTACTGCTTCTGGATCTTTAGTCACATCAAGGAAGTTCCTCCCACCCCATGGGAGACTGGGAGCACATGGAGGGTTGTGACTTCCACCCTCTTAGACTGTTGGGAAAGGAACCACCTGAATCTACTTCCCTGCTTCAGGGTTGTGCTGTTGATGATAGAGAGGTGAAACAATTACTTTACCTGTCTTACTCTCTAATTTATTTATTTGTTTATTTATTTGTTTGTTTGTTTGTTTTTAAGATGGGTACAGAATAGTTAACATAGTTTTTTTTTAATTGTGTTACATGTATACATATCTTCCCGCCCTCCCTCCCCCCACTCCCAGGCATACCCCAATCCCCCAGTGTCTTGCGTTCATTGGCTATGCCTACTCTCTAATTTAGGAATAGAAAAAGAAATAGAAAAAAAAATTCTATTCTCTTTTTCCTTTCTCATATGACTTTTTATCATGGTCATAAGGTAGAGGAAAAATGAAATGAGGTGCTTTTTAAAATGGCTTTGATATAAAGAGGTGTGAGCAGATGCATAACCAATTATTAACTTTAAGGTGGCACTTTTTTTTTTTAGAGTGGTTAACTTTGGGGAAAAAAGGGAAACTTTCAAGATATTTTTTGACTTTCCTGTGATAAGACTTAATTACCTTGAATTTAAAAAACATTCAAGGAAACTTTTAAAAATTGTTTTTCTCTCTGAAAGAATGCAAGGAAGACTATACTTCCCTAACTTAGAAAAACAGCTAAAGCCTTATTGTGGGAGAAGAGTATAACCCCCTTACTCAGAGTGGACTGTTTCCATCTGATCTTTCAGATAGCCAGGTGAGGTGAGGTGCATGCCCGCACCTCCCAGGTATGTGCTCACCTTCCAGGAGAGCTTCAGGAGGACACAGCTTCTCATGTGAACTAGACATTGATTTGGATTTACTGTCTTCATTGTGTGTGGTGTGTTTTTTTTAATTAAACAGGGGAGCAATGTTCGTTTATCAATAGAAGCATAAATGTCCTTTGCTAGTCCCCTGCAGTTTTCCATGTAACAAGGACGATGGGTTTGTTTTTTTTTTTCGTTTTTTTTTTCTTTTGGTATTTTAGAAAATACTACACTTCAATTTTTGAGGAAAAAAAAGTAATATTGCATCTGGTTTAGTAACATAAATAACTTAGAATAAAACTTAAACCAGTAATTAGTCATATCTTATTTAGACCACAGTAATAAAAGTATTATATAGACAGTTATAATAATAGAAGAGTAGAAATTAGTAACTACTAATACAGGGTTAGCTTTTTTATCTTTTGCTCTAAACACAAACTTTTTGTTTAATATGTACAGATATAAAGCCATATTTAACAAGGGAATACTCATGTATTATAGACACTCATTTCCATTTGGATTTAATTTGTGTGCTGACATTTTAAAGTTTGAGTAAGATTGATTTTCTCAGACAAACCCACAATATACATGGATTTATTTGATCTTATTAAATTGATTGTTTTAACTGAAAATTAAAGAAAGTAGTAGCATCGCCAGTCAGTTAATATCAAAAGGCTAAATTCTGCATCTTGACATATAACCCAGTAACAGGTACCAAAGAACTGAAATATGCTAAAAAATAGTTTACGGAATAGAAATATCCAGCTTGCTTTTAATAAACCTCTTATAATGCGATTGCACGTCAGGTCAGATCCTTGAAACTGTCCACTGTGCATTGAATTTCATTGTTCCCTGAGCCCCACATTGGAGAAACAATAATTAATATCACTTGGATTGTATAATTGTGAATAAATTAAGTTTTAAAAAGAATTACAACTTATATATTAAAGTATTTCTATTTTTGCCTTGTATTTCAAGTAAAATAGTAAGAATTTGAAGACTGCCATTGTAAGATGATAGTGATCTATAAAACTTATGTTTACCATCCATCCTTTTTTTCATGCTCAGTAATTAAAAATGGCTATGGGCATTTTTCATCCACTGAGATTTACCAACTGCTATAGCTTTCAACATTTATAGGAAGATTTCTACACCTGCTTTTTTAATGAAATAACCAAATATCAGAGCAGCTTGAAGTATTTTCTTTCAAAGAAATAATAAGTTTACCTCTAGGCCTCTGGTTTTCAGCAGATAGAAAGCACTATCATTAGCCCTACCATCCGATTTAATTTGAAATCCTAAGAACAAAAGTCATTAATAAGTCCTTTGTCATGGATTTTAAAAAAGAAGACGCCTTTTTAGTATTTGTATGTCATCATGCCAAGCCTAGAAAATTAGGCTAATTTATTATTTAAAACACTGGTGGGATTCCTAATTGCATTCATCATTAGATATGACACGTTTAGGACTGAGAACCATATCCAGTGAGAATTTTCTAGTTTGAATTTTGAAAAAAAAAATATTTTTCAAGAGATCCCTAGCTATTGCCTGTTACCATGGCAACAGTCCTATTTGTCTGAGAGCTCTGTCCGCTGCCAATGAGAGAGCAACATCAACTAAACATACGAATACATCAAAGACAAATTCATATGCTCAATCTGATCAGCTCAATTAATGTAAGAACAGAAGCTGAAGGGGGTTAAAAGAGGGCACCCATTCAGGATAGATGAAGCCCCTTTTAGCAGAATATACACGCCGGCCTTTTGGGGGAGGAATTTAGCACACTGTCAAAAACATTATCAGAAAAAGAAAGTACTAGGCCTCCTACACCTAACAGATATGAAGCTGTCAGACAAAGAATAGCACTATTCATTAAATGACACTTATTTTCTCCCACTTTACAAGAATACAGCGAACAAAACAAGCAGGGGAGCAGCTGAGAAAGACACTTTTTTCTCTTGCTAGTGATGACAGACATGCAGCAATTATGGTGATAACTAAGGAATACTAAACCAGAGGCCAGCCTCCATTCTGTTTATCACCTTAAATTTTATGTTACTAAATTTGCATGCAACTCCTGTCCCGTTTTATTATTTATGTCTGGGAAAAACTGTATGCCTTTGTTTTTAACATGGTGCCTTGAGTTTTGTGTAGCATACCTCTATACTCTGTGAATTCTATCACTTTTCTTGTTAAATGGCCATATCAAGTTGAAATGCTTTTGAAGTAAGACATTTCCAAAGCACAACAAAACTGCTATTATCAATGAGAGGTGTGTTGTGGGGCTTGGAGGAGGAGGTATCTGTGTTCATTAGTGTAAAGGGAGATAGTCTATATTACTTCTGCATGTTTTTAAAGAGACAGAGCAAAAGTTATATTAATTGCCATCTTTGCTTTTATGCTTCATTTTACATGCTGATATATGGGATGGTGTGTTTTTAATACTCCCTTTTTTCTTTCAAAGAAGTTGTAGTTGATGGGTGTAGAAACTGGTTTGTAGGGTTTGTAATAGGTACAGGCAAGTAGGAGTTCCTGGGAGATTGCTGCCTTTTAAGAATCTTATGCTTAACCATGATGATGTGATTTAAGGTCCATTATCAATAGTCTGCTACTTATATCTGCATGATCGTGGGCTGATTGATACTGACTTTGTAGCCATGTGCTCCATAATGCGCTGTCAGGAAATGCTGACAGATGCAATGAAAGAACAATAAATGTGGGGCAGCCGTAATGTAAAGGTCCAGCTAGGCTGTATGAAAACTGATAGCTAGGATATTGGCTCCTATGTTACCATATATACCAGTCCCTTTGAGAATTTAGCTGGTGAGTGAATTAAAATGGTCTCCTGATACCCAGAAGGGAGGGAAAAAAAAAAGATCTTCATTTAAGGAACTTGCCGACTTTGCCAAAACATTGCTTTATAAGAACAGCGCCAAGATCTAAAAAAAAAAATCTCTTACTCAAAAATCTAGGCATGTCTGACACATCTGAGAAACTATTTCTTAAAAGTCAATACACACAAAAAAGCACTTATCTACCTTTTATGATACTTAATCTATTTGTACATAATTACAAAAAAGTATTTTGTTAGAATTCCTATTTTAAATGTAAGGCATTTGATACTTATTTTTTAAATTCTTGATCTTAAACTTGGTGCACGAATAGTATGAATATAGCTGGCATTTTGCCAGTGCAAGTTTTTAACAAATAATTAGGATGAGAAGTCAATTTATTAAGCCATAAAATTTACTCTCTTCTTCCTGGTCTTAAAATGTAGCTTTAAAAGAAGTGAGTTGGACTATAACATAATATTTTATCATGCTTTTTCTTGCTTACCTATTGCTTTACAGATAACCTCTGCTTTCTTAAGTATCGCTTAATAATTCTTAGTATATAAGATTCACATTCCAAAATTGATGTCTCAAATTAGGATCCTAATACATTTTTTAAAAATCATTTTTTCAAAAGCATTTATGATATCTTCAGAAATAAAAATATACTCTAATATGTGACTTTAATTTTTCTTGGATTACAGAATGTAATACTTATGTATTTTCAATGCTGAGCCCCTTGTATTGGCATGAATTAAGGTCAAAGCTGCATTGATCATTTTGATTTGTTTCCTTTCTTAAGAAAAGTAAACAGTATTTTCTTTATTTATGAAATTATCTAAAATTTTTTGGAGGACCCTAGAGAATATACTTTAACTTGAGTGGAGGATGAAAATAATTTGCTTAGGTAAATTCAATTTTTGATCCAATCTTTTTTATGGTATTAATTTGTCACATTTAAAATAATATTTAAAAACAAAGTTTTAAAATGAAAAAATATATATTCAAGCAAGATTTCAAAGATTCTGTCTTCTAAGAGTACTCAAAGAATATTCTAAGTGGGTCATTGACAAAACAGGCCTAGACAGACTGTGACTGTATGCATTCAAGAGAATGACTTTTTTATATCAAATTATTGACATAATAGATTGAGTCATCATTACTGTCTGATATGCAAAGGCTGGTTTAGAACTCTTCTGTGGATCCTCTTTAGCACACAAAATATTGACACAATAGATGATAATGGCTCCTTTGGAACTATTAGGGTCCGTCATGTCAGGGCCGCCTCCAACATTTCATAGCAGGTAGCACACAGACTCATGACATGATAGATCATAACAAGGCCAAAGGAATAATTATAGTTCCTTAGATTATACTTGGGAATTTCAAAGTTTATTAAAATTACATTATATTATCACCAATGTGAATTTTAAATGATTCACTAATTATATTTTATTAGTAACAAACATTTGATACACATACACCATGTATATTATAAATTATAAACACACCTGATCACATGCAGTTATGTACACCTTTCCCTGTCTAGGAACTTAAGAAGTTCACACTACTTATTATGAATATTCATAAAAAAACAACTCATTTTCAGTCTTATACCTTTTATGCCAAGAGTCAGCCTCAAGCAAATGCTACCATCCTGGCCTAGACCTTTGAAAGCAGAGAGGCCTAATGGAAAGAGTGACAGAGCTTGAGTGACACTGACTCTGACAGGCAGGAGCTCTGGTGGGCACCCATATAATTAGATCTTTTGTGTGGTCCGGTTAGCTAAAGCAGAACTTGATATTTTACTAACAAAATCTTTTGAAAAGAAACCTCATTTCCCCAAAGTTTAGATTGTTTGCCAAGTAAAGAAATGAAAATAAAATATGCAGAGAAAAATTCCCTGATAGTTCTGGATGATTTGTATTATTTGCAGTGTAAAAGATGCAGCGAGTGATGCTGGATTGGCTTGCAAGGAAAGCATCATGCTTTTTCTTTTCATGTGAATAGTTTTTATTGTGTTGAGATTAGAGGCAAATAGAAATTATATTATACAATGTGGCAAGCCATTAGCTTTCCATAAAAAAGAAATTTTATCAACAGTGAAGAGCTTTTGATCTTGAAGACTTTCTAAAACGCTTTTTAAGTTTGATTTTTGGTGGTGTTAGTTTGTTATTTGATGTAAGTATTGGTAACAGTGTATGGAAATTTTATCAGGTGGGTTCACAATTTGCGTGGCAGTATGTCACAGTTAAAGAATGCTATTAAATTCTTCTTATTCCTTAAAGCTTTAATGAATGTAAGTCTTAATCATATCACACACACACACACACACACACACATATATATATATATGTAGTTTTCTTACTTTTATTAGCCATAGATTCTTTTTCCATGGTTTTTGCTTTTTTCAGGTACTAAGCAACATCATAAGCATTTTTTTAAAGCAAACAAAGAAACAGCACTTCTTTAAACTTAAAAACTCATTTGACACAGAACATCCCCTTTCTTTTAATCTTCATCACTGTAAGAGAATTAGAGTAGGCCAATGCACATTTTCTGTTACTGAAAAAATGCAATGGCATAAATCTATTGCACACTGGAGGTCACCCTTGCTATTTACAAATGTTCTACAATTTTACAAAACAAAAGTAGGTGCTGCATTATTTTAATATGCACCACAGTTTGCATATTTTGGTATAAATACATGGATGTTATATGTCTTCCATCTATAGTTAGTCATATTAAGTGCAATTAAGGAACCCATTATAAAAATCATATGGTTGTCTGATTTTTCTGATGAAATAAGCAAATGACAAGAAGCTTTTCAAAACAAAACTAGAAGCTTTCATTATATATTATTTTTAATGGATTTTGAAAATCCTAATTGTTAGAACTCTAGAATAGAGTTTGTATGCATTTCTTACTCAGTAATTTGTCAGATTATTTTTACTACATTCATTTCTCAGGGTAACTTTAGTTTAGTAATACAGCTTGTTGATAAGAAAAATTACTTCTGTAGTAATTTTACTTTCACATAATTTATTTTGGTATGCTAAATAGTTGACCATGTTCTACTGTTTTTCCACCATGTTACTTTTACATTTTTATGTCCATTCAAAATAAAAATAATGACATGATTTGAATTTAAACAAAAATTTATTGCTTAAAAATCTAGAAGCAAGGGCATATATAAAAACAAATTTATTAAACTCAGTAAGAACTCTGGTATTTGCAAATACCTCAATAATAAAACATAAAACTGAGCAAGAAAAAAAAACATTTTGCCTTCATCTTGAAGTCATTCAAAATAGGAGCCTAAAATAGATTGAGAAGTGTCTGATTCCATTTCAGTGAGAAGAATACTCTGAAAATGGAAGGGTTCATCATCTGGAAGCTGTAATGAATGAAGTGTAACATTTACAGGGGAAAAATACATCTTATCTATTTTTTTTTCTTAAGATCGAATAGGAATGCCTTGAATTTTTCCTGATACATATTACCTCAGTATACATAGCTAGTTTTCTTCGAATTCTTTTATTGCACTTTTTAATCTTTCATGAAAAAGGACTCTTCTATCCAGTTTCATAAATGTTTAACACAATATGTCAATTATCTGGCACAAGAGTCAGAGGTCAGAAGTGAGTTAAATATAGGAAGATGTCTTTAACAGATTCGTGTGAGGTGGCAAGATCAAGGGAGCAGAGGGCACACCATCATGCACCCTCGTCAAAGCCTAATGACTTCCAAGGGTATTTGTCCACTAACCGCAACTCAAGCCTTCTCTGCTATTTATACCACAAGGGCTTCACCCACTCTCCTCACCTCTCCTTATTTAGGGTTCATTGGAAGGAACTGATGAGCCATAACTCAGGCGCCAGCTGGTTGATTTTTACAAAGAAGCAACTGCATAGCATCTTCTTTTTTTCAACTTCCTTTCTGATACATCCTATGTCTCAAATCCCCCTTTTTAATCTAGTCATTCTGTCCATTGTTGAGCGTTGGACGCTAAGTGTCTCAGTGAAGCCTTTCCCAGACACCCCTGCACCAGGAATATCTCTCACACACAGATAGCATAGTAAAGTACCCCACTCATTTTGGATTTGATATATGCATCATTTAGTTGTTATTTAACCAGAAACTGTGCATTCATTTTATCTCAATAGTGAGTTTGTATATCCAGTTGCAGCACTATGTCTCCTATCCCACAATCCTCACTGCCCTAAGCAGAACATGGGACGCTGAGCAGCTGGAAGCAATCTCTTCCTCCTCTGACTCTCTAGCACTTCCTCAGCACCACTTCTCTGACCCTTATCACTTCATACATTGTATTACAGTTATGTAAAAGTGTGTTTTATCTCCTCAGCTACGATGGGAATTCCTTGGGAGAAAAACTATGTCTTATGCATCTTTATATCCCACACTATAAACTCTAAAACAATCACATGTAGAACCATGTTTTCAGTTAAATTTTTTCACCATCTTAACTAGAATTTATGGACTAGCTTTGAACAGAGCACTATGCTAACTGCTGAGGATGATACAACATAAAGCATTATTGTTTATACCAAAAAGGAGCCTAAATACAGTGGTGAGAGTCATGAATGGACAAAATACAAGAATATGACCAGAGCAGAGTGAATGGAGATAGCCCCCAGTTGTGGCTGAGAATGGAAGTGGCCAGTTTTAGGCTTTCAGTGAGATATTTGCTGGTGTGGTATATGTTACCTTTACATCCAATGTCAGTGGCATGGTCCATGGCAAAGACTTTTCTCTGTGGGAATCAGAGAAGAGGCTAAATGGAAAAGATTTTCATGCAACACCATCCCACCAAAAAGAGGGATGGCCAAAGGCTGCTTAAGCTTGAGCACCCCACTCTATCACAGGCCAGGTTGAAGGAAACGCTGAACAAAGCCAAGCACTCATATGTTTGTTGAACGAGTGAATAAATATGGGTATTCACTCTGATGTTTGCTGGCTGAACAAATACAGAATAGATAATCCCACCTTGAAACATAAGCATTCTTTGTATTCATCTGGGAAGTTTATTATTTAAATGTTATCATAATAAATTTTGTTTTCCTTCCGAAATGTTACTAACTTCCCTTTACTTCATCCAGTAAACTGGGTGGCTGCTTGACCTTTGAAACCAATACTAGATTCAAAACTACTTGAAAGAAGAGGCTGCAGCTAGTCATTCTCTCTCACACAGGTGCTTGAATTCTTACTTAAATTAGTTTTAGAATAGAAAAGAACTCTGTTAGCTTCAGAAGGAGTTAGCTTCTGAAGGAGTAGCTTCAGAGGTCAGAGTATCTTGCCTTTTGCAGAAACACTTGGTGAATGTTTGTCAGATTTAATTTTATTTTACTGTGAGTAACACCTGAATTTTTCTGTTATTGAAAAATGCTTTAAAATCTCCATTCACTCTACCATGAAATGATTAAACCCTTGTTCATCTGTAGTGAAAGAGACCCATGCTCTTTGATCCTGTAGCTTTTAGTCTACCAACAACAGTTTGGTTCTTAGTATTCCTTCTAAAGAAATGACTCTATAATCCCAATCAAAAAAGATTTCCTGAAAGTATGATTTCAAAAAAGTACTAAAGGAAATTTAAAAAATGGGAGGGGGGAGATCCTGCTTTCAATGTCACCATATTTGGCAGAAAAAAAATTTAAGTTAATGAAAATATAATATGTATTAAGTCCCAAGTGGAAATTCTATGAGGATCCAGAAAGAAGTGTCTTTTTTTTTCGGTAGGGGAAAGAGTCTAATCCAGAATGATGTGGAACTTGAGTAAGAATTTGGAGAATGAACTCTGGTTCAGGACAGGCAAAAAATTGTGGGGATGGTCATTAGCATAAAGCAAATGATGTGAGCAAAAATCTAAAGGCAGAACCATTTTTGGCATATGAGATCACGAGATGACCTGGCTGTAGTACAAGGAAAGCATGCTAGAGAGGTGGATTGGAACCAAATCACAATGGGTCTCATGCTCTGCAGGAAGGAACGTCCCTTTGATCCCTTGGGCTTTGGGACACAGTGAGGGTAAACACAATTTTTGAACTTTGAGTTGCTAACCACAGCAGTTGAAGGACCATCATGTATCGGACTGACAAGGATGAGTTAGTGAAGAGATCATAATCAGGAGCCAAGATGAAAGTGAGAAGGGGCACTGTCAGGCACAGGAAGCACTAAGGAAGTTAAAAATATACAGTATTCTAAATGGAGTACTTTTTATGCTTTCCTTCATTTTCCTAAACCCGTGGTTGGCAAATTGTGGCTCGCGAGCCACATGCGGCTCTTTGGCCCCTTGAGTATGGCTCTTCCACAAAATACCACGGCGTGGGCAAGTCTATTTTGAAAAGTGGCGTTAAAAGAAGTTTAAGTTTAAAAAATTTGGCTCTCAGAAGAAATTTCAATTGTCATACTGTTGATATTTGGCTCTATTGACTAATGAGTCCAGGAGGTACCTAATCAGAATGCCTGGGCATGAGGCCTGGGTGTCTATATAATAACTCTCTGAAGATGATTGGGATGCATACTAAAGTTTGAAAACCAGGACTGTGTGTTCTATCATGCTTTCTTTCCTTATTAAGGCAATTACCATTCTTGTGGAGAGGAGTGATGGCTGCAATATCCATATTTAAAGATTAATATCAGTATTGTTATGACATCTTGATAAGTTCTCTTTAATATCTCTGTATTTTCTCAGTGATCTATTAAAGTTCACTGAGAAGGAAAGAGTTTAAGTAGCTTTATTTCTAACTTTATCTGAAGGCTGGGTGACTACAATGATAGAATTTAATAGTAAATCTACCAACCTGGTCAGGATTCTTAACATGCTGTGAACGTTCTAATGGGACATTTCACTCATGTGAAAAAAATATGGCTGTTACTTCCATGTCATTTTTATATGATTCTGGAATTTCCTAGACAATTCATCATAATAAATTATTTTGTTAATTCTTAAATAATGAGGGCATATAAAAACCAAACAGACTTTTTTTTCAATATATTTATCATCTTCTGAGTTTAGGATTTTGTAGTTATAGTTCTATACTTATTGGTTTGGATGACTCTGAAAGGCAATAAAATGTAAACATATTCTTGATTTGGGAATTAGTGATGTAATTAACTTTTCTAAGAAATAAACTGTCAATTGAATCTCATATTTCTATTTTTTACCTTTAAATAAAACCTGTCATATGGAGATATATATATATATATACACACATTATATACATTACTCAAATTGTTTTCACTATTTTGCTTTATTAACAATTTAAAATTTCCCCTTTATGGATGTTTTAAGCATTAAGATCCTGGGGGCATTAGAGAGGTGGGGCATGGTTCATGGAGAGGTAGTAATGCGTATAGGCTTCCAATAGGCAGACGGTGTCTAAGGCAGCTTTTAAGTTAACTAAAATAATTTTCAGTATGACATGCTATCACTTACTAAAATTAAAAATGATTGCAGAGTTAGATGTTATCTTTGTTTCTGGCACTGTTTGAATCTCTTGATAACTTTGAATGCTTCCACTCGTACTTGTATAATCACCTTTTACATTCACAAATAAGTTACTGAGCCTCTCTCTGTGATGATAGTCATGAAAACAAATTTTAATTGAGTTTAGCATGTCAAAACATTTTCTTGGGTTTTATGTTCGCTATACCAGGCCACAGTTTCAATGAGTAAAAAAACTGCCTCCTTGCATATTTATTACAAATTCTCAGTTAGTGAGATTTTGTTACACAAGCAGTTGCCTTATTATTTTTTACACCTGCACTTTGATATTACAGTGGTTCATTGTCAATAGACGTAACAGATCAGAAGTGGCACAGCTAATGAGCACACAGGTTGCCTTTAGTTCATTTTACATTGTGAAATACTACTGGGGAATAAGCTGTAAAAATTGAGGGAGGGGTGCTGACATTTTATAAATGTCATATGTCAATCCTACATTGTGGTGACTGAGAAGCATAGCATTCGATGATATCACAGTCATATGATGGGCCATTTTCACTAGCAGGCAGTGAGGTGGTTTGGTTTTTTTTGTGTTTTTTTTTTATTATAGCCCTAAAGAAAGGTAGGGGTGTGTACATGTGAAGGAATAGGGAATGGAGAGAGGTTTCTGTTTTATAAGTTAACTACTGTAAGCCTTTGGGCCTGTGTACATGAATCAGGAAATATTGGTCATTTTAGAGATAAGTAGAGATAAAATTTTGAATAAAGTAAAGTGACATGAAAACTTGAAGTTTTATTTTCTACTAGTGACCTGGTGCATGAAATTCATGCACATTAAAAGGGAATTAATTAGAGGAAATAATTTAATATTGCTATTTGCCCTTTTTCTATAATGGAAGTGTCAGAGATTTAAAAAAAATTAGTAAAATGTTTATGAAAACCTTCTTCCTGTCAGAGTCTGGTCCTCACCATGAGACCCAGAGTCAAGTCTCTATCCACCCACATGCACCTCAAATTCTGTGAGACCCAGAACCAGCTAGCACGTCCCCGCCCCCCCTCCCCGCCCGTCGCCCCCCCCCCTCTGCATGCCTTGTTGGGCTACATCCAGACCCAGCCAGTCCCATCTTTGTCAAGCCCTGCTGGACTGGGGGCATAGCCTCAGGTCTCCTGGCCTGGTTCTAGGATGGGGGGAATGGCCTGAGTTGCCCCATCCTAGACTGGGGCGGGGGACATAGCTTGAGATCCCCTGTCAAGCACTGCCAGGTTGGGGGGCACAACCTCAGGTCCCCTGGCCCAGCACTGGAAGAGGGGTGCAGCCTTAGATTACCATCAAGTCTCACTGGGCAGGGGCACAGCCTGAGTTCCCCCAACCCTCAGTGTACCTTGAGGTCCCTTGTCAAGCCCCGATGGGTGGAGGGCATGGCCTGAGTTCCCTATCAAGCCCAGCCAGGCAGGGGCCGCAGCCTCAGGTGTGCTGGCCTGGTGCTAGAGCGGGTGGCATGGCCTGAGGTCCCCCGGCCTCGTACTGGGACAGGAGCAGCAGCCTGAGGTCCCCTAGCCCAGCACCAGGATGGGAAGCATCCCTTGAAGTCCCCCGTCAAGCTCTGCTCGGGGGCATGGCCTGAAGTCCCCTGTCAAGCCCCAGCTAATGAAGGGCATGGCCTGATGTCCCGTGGCCTGGCATTGGTGTGGGGGAAGCAGCCTGAGGTCCCCTAGCCCAGCACCAGGATAGGAAGTGCACCTTGAGCTCCTCTGTCAAGCCCTGGTGGGTGGGGAACATGGCCTGACGTCCCCTGTCAAGCCCTACGGGGGCAGGGGAGGGCATAGCCTCAGGTCCTGCTGATTGCTTGTTAAGGCTCCTTATGGGAACTTGGCCTCAGCTGTGGGTGCAGCCATCTTTGTGATGGAGTGATGGTCAATTTGCATATTCCCTCTTTATTATATAGGATTATACAATATTTTTATCATAAAACAAAAGAAATTGTGATATTTTCTAGTTCTTTTAAAAATATATATTTTATTGATTTTTTTTACAGAGAGGAAGGGAGAGGGATAGAAAGATAGAAACATTGATGAGAGAGAAACATTGATCAGCTGCCTCCTTCACACCTCCTACTGGGGATGGGACCTTTCAGTCTGCAGGCTGATGCTATATCCACTGAGCCAAACCAGTTAGGGCTATTTTCTAGTTTTATAAATTGAAATTTGTATTGGAGGAGCAAGTAGTCAGTCAGAACATATTATTTAAACTTAGCTTTTATTTATTTAGTTAGTTAGTTAACCTTTTCTAAAAAATAAACTGTCAATTGAATCTCATATTCCTATATTTTTATATCTAAATAAAGCCTGTCATATGGTCATATATATATATATATATATATATATATATATATTATATACATTATTCAAATTGTTATCACTATTTGTATTACATTGACCCTGCGCAGCCCCACCCACCCCTGATGGCAAGCACCCACCACCCCAGTGTCCGTGTAACTTTTATCTTAGTGTATGTGTTTAAAACTTGTTTCTGGCATAAGATGAGATTTAATTTAATTGGTTATTCCTTGGTGCATGAGGGTTTGGATTTTGAGAAAAAAGGAAATTACATTATTAATTGCAGAATGATGTGTATTTGTGTTTTTATTGCTTTTAAGGTTTTATGGTCTTGTGGTAACTTTAGAATTATGAATTCAGAATATAATAGCAAAGGGAAAGTGGGATATTTTTGGTTCTGAAATGCCTTTATTTTAAAACTAATTAATTTAAAATTCAAATTAATTAATTAATTAATTAATTTTAATCTTCACCCAGGGCATGCTTAGAGAAAGGAAGGAGAAGGGAGGGGTGGGAGAGAGAGAGAGAGAGAGAGAGAGAGAGAGAGAGAGAGAGAGAATGAATATGAATGTGAGAGGGAACCATTCCTGCCCCACCAGCAATAGAATCTGAATCTTAGGTATGTGCCTTGACGTGGAATGGGCAACCTTTCAGTGCACAGGATGATGCTCAACCACCTGAGCCACTCCAACTAGGCTAAATATAGTTATTTTATAATTGGAAAATTTCTTTCCTTTGAGGCCAGGTGTGTGTGTGTGTGTGTGTGTGTGTGTGTGTGTGTGTACAGTTGTCAAACAAATCCTTGAATGGCTCACTTTGCTCATTATCTGACCAATAAGAAAGCAAAACAAAAAGGGAGTGCGTGAAATTGGGCTGATATGGAAATAATGATAACAGTTAAAAGAGACTCAGCAAGTCTTCAGATGTACAGTTTTATCAGAAACATTGTTGACCAAATAAGCATCTTCCAGTGTTACCGCTTTCTAGTTGGTATGGGTTTCCCATTGTATTATCTCCTCTCTTCCCAGACTAAAAGGAGCAGCACTACCCTCCATGTATGCAATGACTAATCATCATCAGAGAATGATCCCACTCATGCCACAGGGAAGCAGGCATTATTTTTTCCAGTTTCAGAGAAATGACTTGTCCTGGTTTCATAAAACTCATAAGGGGCAGTGACACGAGTACACTCTGATTTTTATAACTTCTATCCCAGGACTTTTTCTATGACACCAAGTATTTGCTCCATTAATATATCCAGGTGAGGAGAACCAAGATGGCGGCATAAGGTATGATACCTGTACGTGTTGCCTTTCACAACCACACTAAAACTACAACTAAAAGACAAAATGACTATCCCCCAGAACCATGGGAAAACTGACAGAGTGGAAGTTCTACAACTAGAAGGAAAGGAAAAAGTGCATCCAGACCTGCTAGGACTTGCAGAGGCTCAGAAAGGCAGAGGTACGGAGATGTGCATGAATCGGGCTGGCATGCGCTGTTTTTTTCCAATTGGGAGGGAGTTACAAGTTCCCTACTACTCTGAACTCCAGTTACTGGTGAGATTCTGGGGACCCAGACTCATACAGGGAGAAATTGGACTGTCGGCCATCGGGTCCGAAAGAGAGGGTGGCCTTCTCACAGAAAAGTGCACAGGAATCATTGTTTACTGTGCTGGGGTGCGGGATGTGGGACACGTAACAGAATGCAGAAACACGGAGATGCAGAGAGGGCTGACTGGTGGCCATTACTGTTTGTCACGCCCTAGTGATTCCCTAAGACCCTGCCCCACCAAATTTACAAACCCACTGACCTGTGCACTGCAGCTTTTTCATATGAATGGTCTGTCCTCTTGCAGCATAATCTAACAAATTGCAACTGAGTCAGACAACTCCAAAACTTCCAAACTCAAGCAAAGAAGAGAAAACTGCAGATCTCCCTATAGCTCCTGCTGGATGGCCTCAAACACTAGCTGACTTGCACCTCTTTGGACATCCAGGAACCAGTGTAACTAGAGGTCAGTGTGAGATGACACCAGATTTTAATTCCTCACATACATAAGTGACACACTCAAGAGGCAGACTCAGTGAGCACCAATAGCCCCACTGAAACAAGTCCTGCCCCATAGGGGTATCTCCAGCACAGCAGTTCTTCCATTATAGACACAGCTAATCCTCACAGTCAATTGGTCTGGAGGTCAATTCCTCTCAGTGTACCAATAGCAATCAAAACAAGACTGTGTATCCAGCCCACAAAGGGGTGGACCAAGAGTGTCCACCTCAGGTGATTGGGGAGGCAGAACTACTGGGCCATAAAGGACAGCTAGCACACAAAGCCACTCCATCAACACAGGGAAGCAGCCAAAATGCGGAGACAAAGAAACATCACAAATGAAAGAAATGGAGAAAAGCAAACTCCTGGATATGGAGTTCAAAACCACATTTATAAGGTTACTCAAGAATCTTCTACAAACTGCCAAGAAACCTAGTGAGATCTTTAAGGATCTTAACGAGAATGCCAAAAAAAATGGAAAAGGACCAGTCAGAAATTAAGCATACACTGTCTGAAATAAAGAATAATATACAGAAATCCAACAGCAGACTAGAGGACCCCAAGAATCAAAGATTTGAAATATGAGGAAGCAAAAAACACCCAATCAGAAATACAAAAAGAAAAAAAAAAAGAGCCCAAAAATGTGAAGATAGTGTAAGGAGCCTCTGGGATAACTTCAAGCATACCAACATCAGAATTATGGGGTGCCAGAAAAAGAGAGAGAGCAAGATACTGAAAGCCTATTTGAAGAAATAATGACTGAAAACTTTCCCCACCTGGTGAAAGAAATGGACTGACAAGTGCAGGAAGGGCACAGAATCCCAAATAAAAGGAATCCAAAGAGGACCACCCTAAGACACATGATAATTAAAATGCCAAGGGCAAAAGACAAAGAGAGAATCTTGAAAGCAGCAAGAGAAAGACAGTTAATTACCTACAAGGGAGTATATATATATATATATATATGACTGTCAGCTGATTTCTCAACAGAAACTATGCAGGCCAGAAGGGAGTTGCAGAAATATTCAAAGTCATGAATAGCAAGAACCTACAAACAAGATTACTCTACCCAGTAAAGCTATCATTCAGAATTGAAGGTCAGATGAAGAGCTTCACAGACAAGAAAAAGCTAAAAGAGTTCATCATCATCAAACCAGGATTATATCAAATGCTGAAGGGTATTCTTTAAGAAGAGGAAGAAGAAGCAAAAGATAAAGATAAAAATTATGAACAACAAAGTGATAACAAATTCATACCTATCAACAAGTGAATCTAAAAATCAAGTGAATAAAAAATCTGATGGACAGAATAAACTGGTGAATATAGTAGAATCAGGGGGCTAGAAAGGGAATGGACTGACAATTCTCAAAGGAAGGGAGTGTGAGGGGTGCAGGAAGATATTAGACAAGAATCTTACATGTATGGATGAGGACAGTGCAGTGGCAGGGTGTAAGGGCATAAGATAGGGGGTGGGGAATCAGGTGGAGGGGCGCTACGGGGGGATAAAAGAGGAACATCTGTAATAAACTGAACAATAAAGATTAAAAATATATATCCAGGTTTGTTCTGACACAATAGATTTTTATGTAAACTTAACAATTCATAACTCGAAGCAAAGGTGAGGTTTCTAGGCCAAACAAATGTGTGGATGTTTTCTGCATCTAATATAATTCTGATTGCAGTATTCAATGCTTATCTTTCAAAGAATATGGTGAAAAAAATCAATTGCTTTCTAAAATCATAGAATATAACCTTCTTAATGATTCTCATTGTAACCAAGTTTCAACTTGGTGACTTGAGTGTGTGGCACACCTTGGGAGCTCCTGTCCTGCTTTATTATGGACAAGTTAGGTAAGGGTGGAGAAAAGCTTCACTATGGACAGATCACCACAGCATTCTCTTCTATGGGCCAATGAATGCTTTTTCTGTTGCCGTTGTTAACCCTCACCCAATGATATTTTTTCCATTGAGTTTTTTAAAGTGGAAGGAAGAGGAAGAGACAGAGAAAGATTGATGTGAGACACATCAATTTGTTGCCTTCCACACTCAACCCAAACAGGGGCTGCAGATCAAGCCTGCAACAGAGGTACATACCCTTGACCAGGAATCGAAACCAGACCCTTCAGTGCTAGGGCAGATGCTCTGGATATTGAGCCTAACCAGCTAGGACAATCATCCACTTAATGCTTTAATAACTGCATTGAAATTGTGAGCTTTAGTGGAAAGGACAATGGGAATGATTTGTCTTACTTTGGATGACTCTGTTAATTTGCCAAATTTGAGCATTCTACTTCATTGGATTCCAGCTCTTCTTTATAATAAAACAAATATGTATTTCCAATTTTAAAAAATTTTCCGCTCCAAGATTTAAACTTGACCTTTTATGAAATTTTTACTTAAAAGGAAATTTTTGGGAGAAATTATAGAATCATATTGGCATTAATGCCACCATTTATTAGTAAGAAACATTTCAATTTATTTTTTAAGGAGGAGATGTTTTGTTTTTATTGCAGTTGAAAATTATTTCAAATACATGACCTGACTTGACTAAACCCTATCTAATAAAGAGGGAATATGCTAATTGACCATCACTCCATCACAAAGATGGCTGCACCCACAGCTGAGGCCAAGTTCCCATAAGGCGCCTTAATGAGCAATCAGCAGGGACCTGAGACTATGCCCTCTCCCACCCAGCAGGACTTGACAGGGGACCTCAGGCCATGCCCCCACCCAGAAGGCCTTGACAGGGGACCTCAGGCCACATATACCCCCAGTGCCAGGCTAGAGGAACTGAGGCCACACACACCTCAACCCAGCAGGGCTTGACAGGGGATCTCAAGGTGCACTTCCTGTCCTGGTGCTGGGCTAGGGGACCTCAGACTGCACCTCTCACCCTAGCACCAGGCCAGGGGACCTGAGGCTATGCCCCCCCCTTCCTGGCTGGTCTTGACAGGGGAACTCAGGCTGTGCCCCTAGCCAGCAGGGTTTGACATAAGACCTGAGGCTGCACCCCCTTCCTGGTGCTGGGCTGGGAGATCTGAGGCTGTGCCCCCTGCCTGGTGGGACTTGATGGGGGACCTCTAGCTATTCCCCACACCCAGCAGGGCTTGACAAGAGATCTCAGGCCGTGTGCCCCATCTGATGGGGCTTGATGGAGGACCTCACGGCAGGCTCCCCACCCTAGTCTGGGCTGGGGGACCTGTGGCCATGGCCCTTATCCTGATACCAGTCTAGGGGACCAGAGGCTAAGCCCAGCAGCGCTTGACAAGGGTGGAACTGGCTAGGTCTGGATCTAGTCCAATGTGTGTGTGGGGAGGGCAGCTGGGTCTGGGTCTCATGCGATTTTGAGGTGCATGTGGGTAGGCGGGAACTTGACTCTGGGTCCTGTGGTGTGCCCCAGACTCTGACAGGAGGAAGGTTTTCATATACATTCATATACTTTCATCTCTGACACTTCTATTATAGAGAAAGGGAAAATAGCAATATTAAATTATTTCTTCTAATTAATCCCCTTTTAATATGCACGAATTTCATGTACCCAGTCACCAGTATAATAATAATATATATTTTAGTAAATATTCTCTTTTTCTGGTTTTTTTTTTGGCTGAAGTTTGGGTTTAGGATTCCTAATTTCATATTTCAAATTTAGGCTTATGATAGATTTGAAATATAGTTAAGAAAAGTTTTGATATATATTCTAATTTGAAAAGATTTAGAAATTTCTTATATTAAGCCCACCATGATATTTCTTTTAAAACCAAAAGTACCTAGAGCTTTTGTGTGGTAATAGTTAGGCCTCAATTATTTTTCTTTTTGTTACCAAACTGTTTCCTTAGCAAATATGCATATATGCAATTATGTGTCAGTTGAGTTCAGTAATTTTAACTTGTCTGTCAATGTGTTCTTTTGAGAAGTTGATAATATTAGTTTTATTTTAAAATGTAGTTGAGCTTATTGCTCTTCCACCATCTGAAAATAATTACAAGTTTCATTTTCATTAAGTGAAGGAGGCAACAATTTTAAAATATCTTTTTCTCATAAATGCTAAAAATAAGAACTTTTTTGGCAGTATTATTATAAATAATCTGCCTAAATTATTAGCTGTAAATATGTTGTTAGAGATTTGCCAAGAGTAGACAACCCATTAAATTTTTTTTTGTTTAAAACTATCCAGTTCTGTTGTTGGGTAAGACAATTTATTCATACAATCATATAAAAATCATATTTAATAAAGAACAATCCAAGGCAAAGAGCAAAAAAATGTCTTTATCCATAAGCAACCAGATGAGAAATGGATTTTTATTCAGTCAGATCCTTTTAGTCAATGAAACAGCATTTTCATGCATATTGCACTCAAGTGATAATTAATATAGTCTAATTCAGGACTTGATGCCTGAATTGATGTACTGTCATCAATACCCCATGTTAAAATCAAACCTTGACAGGGGTTTAACACCCTGGAACAGGTCATCATACGATAATACTCTTTGCCTCTCAGTATTTGTCTTCAACCAAGCAAAGTATTACAAGATAGGGTAAGAAAAAAAAAGGGGGGGAAATAATTACAAATGAAGAGTGACGCAGGCTGTGAATAGAACATATGTTAGGCTAGGCTGAGGCATCAGTGAATTATATCATTTCATGATGAAGCGGCACTGGGGCTGAACGGGCCTATTTTAAACCTTGATGTATTTTATCTCTACTGTATTTGGACTGTCATCTTTAGAGAAAGACTTGGTGTAATTGAGAGTCAACTTCAATCTGCATGACTCATGCATGAAGGGGGGCCAGATGAGCACTGCTGTGGAGGCCAGGGAAGCTGCTAATCAGATAAAATGAACAATCACCTTTTATTTCTTACAGTTACAAATGCATTCTGTGAAACAGTGTTCAAAGTATGGCTTACAAATGCCATTCACATTAACAAAGTTTGGGAAGTGTTCTAATAATTAGGACATAAAGGAAACCAGCTCATCTTAATGCTCATTTTAGAGGAAATAGAATCAAAACCTGGTTTATATTAGGCTTTCCTTGTGAAAAGCAATTAGATGTAATCAGCATGATTTTGGTCATAATGTGTTTTTGTTATATTTGATTTTATTTTGGTTCTTTTCCTAAAATCTTTGTCCTTTTTGCGCACATCAACTAAACACTTTTAACACCCATTCACATGCCCTCTTCTTTCTTGAAATTTATCTTGATAACTTCTGCCAGAGAAATCACTCCATTCTCTGATTCCTGGAGTGATTCCTGGAGGGACTTCACAGCTGGAGTCCCTACTTTATAATGCTTCCCCTTTTACCAGGATGTACAAGCTCATCTCATCAAGGACATTGTAAGCTCCTCAAGGGCACAAGCCCTAAGTTCATACTGTGTAGGTCTAGGTACTCAATGTTAGATGAGTAAACAATTTTGTTTTGTGGGTATACCTATATGATAAATACATTCTATCTATTAGATCTGGGAATAGTTCTGCATCAATCAACATTGCATTGTTTGGAAAAACTGTTTATCTGATGCTAAGTTGGAGGCTAAGGATAAAACTGAGTGTGAACAGTTACCCCTAGTATCTTCATAGAATTTACATTATTTTTCTTTCCATAAATTATCTTCCCTCATTATTGGAAATTCAGCAGGAAATAGCATAAACTCAATACTAGATTCCTAATGGAGAGTTTCAGAAGTGGAATGGGCTGTGCAAAATTGTTATTAATAAAGAGGCTCAGAAAAGCTATGTAATTCTATCGTAGGTCTAGACAAGCCATGTTTCCTATGTGTTTCCTATTACCCACTATTAATGTTCTAAGAAAAGTAAAAATCTATCCATACCGAAGCCAAGTGTATTTCATTTCACTTCAAGGCAGTTGACTTCATGGACCCAAACCATCAAAATAGGGAGCATTGCTCTCTCCCCTTCTTCAGTCCCCTGCCCTCCTCTGCCTTCCTTCTCCCTCCCTTTAGATTGGGCTACCTGTCTATTTCTTACTCACTTATAACAAGAAAGTACTGGAAGAACAATTAGCAAGATCTGAAAACCATAGTCATCATTCTGTTTAGCCATGGCCTTTAAGCCTCTCTTTTATAAAGGCAAATGCAAACAGACCTTGCTATTCTTTCCAGACTTTGAAAAGTTTTATGTAAACTTTATATAATAAATTGTGCTGTTTCCTGTTGTAGTGTAGTATATGTCTAGTGAGAGTATATGTTTGTGTCATTGTCTTTAAAATATAATTGAAATAAATAAATTACTATCACATTTTAACAATTCTACAAACCCCCAAATAATTAATTTTCTTAAAATTTTGATAATAAATTTAATTCAAATAAATTAATGTATACTGTTATTAATGGGACAATTGACTCGGATCAAATTACAAATTAAAAATATGTATAATTGGGAACTATTTCACTTCTTAGGAAATACCTTATCATATGAAAATGAATAACTAGATTTTATTATTTTAATATGATTTAAACCAATGTTATGTACATACAATTTTACAAAGGAATTAAATGTTAATTTTTAAGGAGAAAGACGGGGATTATCTGGCGTTAGTGTATGATGTATTTTATCTTGACACTTAAATTATTTTGAAGTATATACAAAATACTATTATGATCTTCTAATATATGACTGGTTAAACATTTTGTTTGATAATACGTGCTATATCATGATACCAATCTTGTCACTTAAATTTTTAATAATACTGTTTATTCATATGCAAAATGTAACAAGAAGTTTCAGGGAAATTATATATTTAAGAATTTGACCCCAATTGTCTTTTTTATAATAATTTTGTCTAGCCCTTGCTGATGTGGCTCAGTTGGTTGGAATATCAGGTCCTGTGCACCAAAAGGTGGCAGGTTCAATTCCCGATCAAGACACATATCCAGGTTGGGATTCAATCCCCTGGTCAATGCTTCTCTCTCACATTGATGTTTTTCTCTCTTCCTTTCTTTCTGTCTCAAAAAAAATCAATAAAAATATATCTTTGTGTGAGGATATAATAGTAATAATAATAATAATAATAATAATAATAATAATTTTGACTAGGTCAATTGTCCTTAAAAAATTAAAGTTACTTTTGTTTTAGATATATGCCTTCATGTTCCAAATAAGAAAAAGATACAAATATTTAGAAATTTTTACCCAGATAAGCTGAAATAGTTAATGACTCTAGTTAAGAAATTACCCTATTCTTTATTCTGATATATTTCAAATATAAATTCTCTCCTTTTACTGAGGCTCCTCAAAACCATTTAAAAGTTAATAATTATTATTAGCCCCATATCTCTTGTCTATATTATTAAACTTTTAAGTGTTGAAATAAAATTCACATTAGAAATTCCAAATCATGAGGCCAAGTAGCATTCACCTTAACAATTTAATAGATGTGAATTTGAGTAATATTATATATAAACCTGAAACAGGAAGGATTTATACATATTAAATTAAGAATGAGTCTATAGTTATCCAGTATGTGCCCAGTCATTAGGATGATGTATAGGTTAGCTTTTAGAAATTTAATCAGTTAAATGGGGGTGGAGGGAAAGAGGTGCTCTTAAAACTGAATGGAAACAAACAAAAAGCCTTTGCCTTATAGGTAATTGTGTAATCTGCTAAAGAAAAAGTAGTGAGTTTATACAACTGAGTTACTTATTGTTCACCTACACAGTAATATGGTGGTTCCCTTACCTCTACCATATCCTCATAGCCAATAAAAAAGGAAAGGTTTGGTCATACCAAATATTTCTTTATGGTGACACATTTTTTAATATCTTCACAACTAACTACCTTGGCAGCTGATTCTCCCACTGCTCACATGTAATATGAATATATTTCAAAGGAATCTCACTGCTGATATTTCTGGAAGGAGGCATGAGTTCAAAAACTAAAATTCTCAAAGGCACCTGACTGGTATTAGAACCCTTCTAATGCAAAAGTTACAAAAACTTACATAAATTAGATCTGAGACAGGACGGGGTGAAGAAAAAGAAGGATAAAGTAATCCAACAAATAACCTGGAACCTCAAAAATAAAGTGCACAAATTCCCTGTGGTAGCTCAAATGAGTTCTTTCAGTCCCCAAATGACAAATGCTTAAATTCCATACAAATAAGCACTGCCTTCAGAATTCTAAGCAGTCTTAATTGCGGCTTCCTCTGAGCTGACAGGAACTTGAAGAGATCAGCAATTTCCACTAGTCTTCTAAATTGTGCATTTTTATCATAACTGCAACGTGGAAGAAAGAAGAAACTAATGACGTCAGTAAATGGCATGAAGTTTCTATTTAAGCCAGTGGCATACTGCACACATTTGACACTGGGAGGACATCATTCTTCACACCCACAGTCTATATAACACAGTTACATCTAGCAACAGCCATAAAGTGAAATGAATAGTAACAGTGAGGAATGGTGATGTCTGGAGGGGAACATACATACATAGTGAACTTTTTTTTTCAAAATTTCAAATGATTAAACCTTGAGCATATGGTCATGTCAATAAACATATGAATTATAAATATTTCAGCATTATATAAGGAAAAAGTAATAATTGTTTTTTAATTGCATTGATATATTTTTTAGAAAAAAAAAGAAAAACATCTTTACATTTAAAAAATTTTTTTGACATCAAAAAAAAAGCTCCAAGTGGTCATAGAGATGAAGAAATTGAAATAATAAAACAAGTTCTGTTTTTTCATCTCTATCTCACTATGCTATCTTGTGCTATTGTAAGTTATTTTCAACCCACTATTTAAACACAGCGATATGTCATAGCACAGGAGTTGGAGACACCAACTGCACTTGAAGCCAGATTGAACAATTTGGAGTGGCTATAATCCTTTGCTTGAACTTAGTGTTGCAATGACCACATGCAGCTGGGCTTCCATATGTCTGAGCTGAATACATAACATTTAAGTTCTCTGACTTATTTCTGTGTTGAATAAAATGGTTTTTAAAGACTTAGTAATAAAAATGTGCTAATTTTTTGGAGGTTTGAATTTTTTTTCTTAAGTTTTTAGGTTGTCTGTTCTTTGAGTTTTGTTTTTCAATTACAATTTACATTCAATATTTGTTTTTGTTTCAGGTGTACAATATAGTGGTTAGACAATCATATACTCTAGAAAGTATTCCACTATTTCTAGTATCTACCTAGTACCATCCATCGTTATTATAATATTAACTACATTCCCTGTGCTGTAGTTTACATACCCATAACAGTTTTGTAACTACCAATCTGTACTCCCACTAAGTTTCACATGACAGTCACTCTTCTTTCTTTTGGTACAATGGTCATTTATCTTTTCCTAAAACTGTGTTTACATTATTAGAGTTGTATAAGAAATAATGAAAACTCTTCTGTCTTTTGCAGTACTATTTTTAGCAAGCAACAGAAAGAAAAGTTATAGAAAACTAGAGGCCTGGTGTATGAAATTCGTGCACTTGGGTGGTGATGGAGGGGTTGTCCCTCAGCCCAACCTGCAACTTCTCCAATCTGGGACCCCTCAGAGGATGTCCTACTGCCTGTTTAGGCCCAATCCCACACATAGATCAGGCCTAAACAGGCAGTCAGACATCCCTTTCACATTCTGGGACTGCTGGCTCCCAACTGCTCCCCTGCTTGCCTGCCTGCCTGATTGCCTCTAACTGCTTCTACATGCCAACTTGATCACCCTCTAACCACTCACCTACCAGCCTAATCAATGCCTAACTGTTCCCCTGCCGGCCCAATCATCCCCAACTGCCCTCCCCTGACAGCCCAGTCAACCCTAAATGTCTTCCCCTGCATAGTCCCTCTTTATTAGATAGGGCTTTTTTCTTTAACCTATTGGACAGTGTACCTGCCGTGGTCTTAGCAAACCAGTAAAAATGTAAACCCAAATTAAAAGTGTCATAAAATAAACTTAAACAGGAATTCCATGAAACCTTGGAAAAGTGATATCATATTGTTGTTTCTTCCTTTTTTCCTTCTCTTTCTTTTTCTTGATGCTTCATCTTTTGTCCTTTCTTTCTTTCTTTCCTTTTATTCCTTTTCTGTCCTCTCTTTGTCTTAACTTTTCCATAGGTAGAATCATCAGTACTTGAATCTATCTTGCTCCCAGAAGACCAACCTGAGGGAAATACACCTTCATCTGAAGAAAAAGATGATCTATGTTGGGATCGGTGGTGTTTCTAGTTTTGCTCTTTTCCCGGTTTGTCATTTCTGCCAACCCCAGCATCTTCAGGACTTGTGCACTTCTTATTCATGTCTACAAAACCTCCCTGCCTTGGTGAAAACTGTAGGGGACAAGGCCATCCTGGATGGGCTCAAGCCCTGCCCCAGGTGCTGAGGAACCAGGGTGGGGAGTGCCCACCACCACCACTGTGGAGCCCGACCTCCAGACCTTAGGGTACTCTCTAGTAATGTAACTGCAATGTAGCAGTTTGCCTTCAGAAATTAGTTATAAGTTATTTCCTATGTGAAATCCTACCTCAGACATTTCCATTGTGGTTTCTAAAGATTTTAAATAAAACCCATTTTCCTCCCTAACCTGGTCAGAAATTTCTACCCAATGGGAGAGGTTTGCTGGGCAGCATGGCCTAGATATCACCCCCCGTCTCCAATCACTTGGCTGGGGGCAAGGGAAATTTCAAGGTTATAGGTGTGTGTGGGTTGCGGGGCACAGGCCCTTTGGAGGCTGACACCCCAGGCTGGCCACTAGGAGGGGATAGTTCTGGGGGCTGCGGCTGCCTCTGAGGCCCACACCACCTGGCTGTGGATGAGAACTGATTGCTGGCAGAGGGGGGTAAATTGGGGCACGGGCACCTCCCAGGCCCACAATCCAGGCCCACAGCAGATTGTGCTGGAGATGTGGTGAGGGAGGGGGATGCGGGCAGGACCACGGATTGTGCCAGGGATGTGCAGGCACCTCACATGCCCATGGCCTGGGCTGGGGCTGGGAGAGGATTGCGCTGGGAGGCACGGCCACCTCCCAGGCCAACAGCCCAGGCTGCACACTACCTGCTCTCAGAGGAAGCCCTCCCTGGGACTAGGGAACTCCAGCGGGCCTGAGAAGACTGGGCATCACCATCTTGTGTTTATGGGCACTGCCATTTGTCGTGGAGTGATGGTTAATTTGCATATTACTCTTTTATTAGATAGGATACCTCTGCTAGGAATATTCCTGTTCTTAGCCAATGACCTTTTCAAATGCACTATTACACCCAAAGGGTACAGAAAAAGATAGAGGAACAAGAACATAGGCCTTAAATTCCAACTGCAGCAACAGAAGTTCCCTAATATCAGTCAGTCAGTTAAGGAGATTGCTAAGCATTATATCCATACATTGAGGGCCATCCCAGAAAATGTGACTCACTGCTCATGCAGCTCATGTTTAGAGTAGGCCTTTAATTCAGAAGCCTTAACACACTTTTAAGAAGTAGTTGATAGGACTGTAATCATTGTTATATTTAAACTAGAGGCAGGAAATGAAGCAGTGAGCCCAGGGATTTAGAGCATTTCTCTAAATTCTTGATTGTCATCCATCCCCAGCTCAGATTTTTTTTCTCTCATCTCTGATTTATATTAATTTCCTAAGAACAAAAAATACTTAAAATAAAATTAGGGCTAAATCGTGTGTGTGTGGGGGGGGGGGGTTCCCCCTAGGCCTAACCTGCCATCAGGGCCATGCCCGCTGCACTCTGAAGTCCCACACGCTCTGCGGACGCCAGAGCCTGGAGATGCTCCAGAAGTCCCACCCACTGCAGCTGGCATGGAACCCATTAATGCACTTGCTGGTGAGTCCAGTACTTGGTCATGACGCCTTCACAGTGTCACAACCACAGGTCTTTCATGATATAGATAATCTCTGGTGACTTTCAGAACAGTCCAGGTTTCACAACTCTTGACAGAATTGGCATATTGTTTCACTTGGCAAACAGTGTTTAAAGCTGTTTTTACAAAAGTTTCCATTATTTTTATAAAAGTTGGTACAGAATTTAAGCTATTTTCACATTTCAAACATATGTGTATTTGTGGACAGATAAAACCAAAGAGAAAATAGGAAAGCATTCCAGATTTTGAGCTAAATTTCTACTCAAATAGGTATGCATCAAAAAGACTTGGAGCTAGAGCTCTTCAGGAGTACAGTGACAGGCAAAGTTGCCATTTGGCCTGGCATCACCAAAAAGATAATTTCTAAAATTTATAATTTAGTGATGGCTATGAAATGTTTAAGTTTAGCACACCTTTCTAGAAATTTATGAGTGGGAAACAGATATTTCACCAAGTTTTTCATTAAGATGTTCAAAATGAAGCTGTCCTTAATATAATAATTTTCTTTGGTTTCTAAATGTATTTTGGAGAAAAGAAAATGCCTTATTTTCATTCATCATTTCTTAGCACTTGAAATTTCAACATGAGTACTATAATCTTGTATGAACATATAGTAAATTTTTTAGAAGTCTTGATTGGACAAATAAGCTTTTGAGCATATATCTCGAGGCCTCAAAGTAATTATAGTTATTTTCCAAACAGAAGGAAGATCCAGCAGCTGAATTTTCCCCCATTTTTATTCATAAAGTGATAATTAGTGAAGGTATAAAATCTGGCATGCCAGGATTTAGGAAAGAATGTTTGTTTGCATTTAAGCATCTAATTATGTTCTAGTTGCCTTTTATATTTCAAGACAACATTGCAGACCTTGATTTGGATGTATCTGCAAAGAATGGTGTGTGTTAGCATTCTAGCCAGAGGTCAGCTGAAGACTGACCTGTATATTTGTAGCTAGAGGTGATGTTGGTAGAAATGGTTTCATAATAGTTACCATTTATTCAGGGTCTTCTATGTTCCAGGAGCTAGTGGCAGAGGGTTTATATAAATGATTTCATTTCATCTTTATGATAACCATTCAAAGTATAAGCATTAGTACGTATTCTCATTTAACATCTGAGGAACCTGAGGCTCAGAGAAAATAAGTTATTTTCTAGAGCATACAAGGCTAGTAAAATTGGAGCTTATGCCAACTCTTATTCTAGACAAATAAAATCCTGGAACTCCAGGTGTAAGGTGAGCATAAGGACATTTGGAACTGGCACCCATTCTTTAGGGGTCAGAGTCACGGGTGAAGCAGGACAAAGAGTTGTCAATTTCCCTGCAATATGCTATAGTAACCATAGCATCAGGCCACTGGCCTCCACAGATGGAACTAGGATTTCAACCAAGCACTGTCTATGTCAAGTTTTGTGTTCTTCTCTATGTGATTTGTGAAGCACCACTCAGTGCCAGTACTATGGGATACAGAGGTTAGTAGGACCTGAAAAGAGCCTACAGTCCCAAGTGGGAGGCTGACACACAGATATTATTCATGGTGTTTGGTCACTGTATATATATATATATCAAATATCAAGGAGCTAGGACCTATAGGAGGTGGGGGTGGCAATTACTGAAGGTTTATTGAAAAATTTAAGCAGTAGTTAATATACATTATGCACACATACACATATATGTATGCACACACACACACACACACACACATACACACACACTCATGTATGGTGTGGATGAGCCTTGATATGCCACTTTGTCCAAGTCTGTTAATCAGAAATAAAGAAAAGAAACAAATTAATTTTGTCAGCATTCAATATTTTGCTTGGTTTGACTTTGTAGCCATGTAGGCACTGCACTTGATCTACCCTTGTCCTTAATAGCATTCCAGCTTCTTGATTAGGGGTTTGTGTTTTGCTATCAGTTCATTAGGCAATGTGCTGCTCAGGTAGCAGAATTTGATTATAGTTTTCATCTTTGCTTTCTGAATTGCTGTGGGTTTGCTCTGGTGTTGGCTGACATGTGACCTCCGCAGTGTTTTATTTGAAAAATTTCCTTCAGAAGTTGCAGGATAGACTAAACCGCCATCTCAGCCGCCGGCTTCACGTTTTCTTTACTCTTTCTGATTGTGGCTCTCTGTGCTGTGTTTAGGAAGGCTGAGCCTATGATTATAGGGCTGCTTTATCTGGGAGCTATGAGAAATGGATCAAAAGTGGATCAGCTCTGGCATAACTAGTCATTACCTAGTGGACTCTTCAGTCTTTATAACCCTCTCAGTTCAGTTCTAGTTGGGCAAGAGCTAGAGAAGTTTCACATGCTGACAAATTTGAGTTTAATCCTTTCATAAGGTCAACACATAGACAATAGTTCTCCTCATCACTGACAACCTGAAACCAAACTATCTGCTCAAAAAAGTTCAATGGCCTCTCTCTTTCCAATAAAGTATTTTAGTATGCGAACCTTGTGCTCAATGTATGTAGTTTTGAATTTTTCTTAATATCTTGGATAGAGACATTAGCAGATATATTTAAGAAATAAAATTGGACTAGATTTTTTTAACTAGAATGTTAGGAAATTGATAATGAGTATAAGTATAAAGAACATATAAAAGCCAGAACATATTTTAAAATAACAATTTTTGGTATTTATTTGTTCATTCAATGAATATTTATTAAAGGCCTATCATATGCCTGACATTGTTTTAAGTACCTAGAATATATCAGTGGACAAAATAAACAAAAATTCCTGTCTTAAATATGTTTATTATCTTCTAAAACTATCTTCTTTTGTTTGGAGAAGTAAATAATTATTTCAGTACCCAGACTGAGCTATAAGTTCATGTAAATAACATGTACAGCTTTTGATTTTATTTACTTACCATTTTGACTATCTTGCATAATACCTCTAACTTTTTTCTTCTCCTGTATTCATTCACTTAACAAATATGTTTTGACCAGCCAGTGAGTGTGAAGTACCAGCATGCCAGGATAAAGACCTTCCTCAGGACTCTCACAGTCCAGCAAGAGAAACCAAAACTTGTACACAATCAGCCATTCAGGAATTAATACATGATACATTTAGTAAAAGTCATAAAATGTTTCTACAGAGTTGCGGGGTGGGGGGAGGGAAGCTAGGGCAGGGGAAATGGGAGAGAGGAGAGATGAATGGATTGATCAAGGAATACTGAGAAGGTAACATTTAAGGTGGACCATTTGAGGAGCTATTATTGGAACACTAGAGGTCCAGGCCACAAAATTCGTGCACTGGGAGGGGGTAGAGGGGAGGGTGTTCTCTTTCAACCCTGCCTGCACCCTCTTCAATCGACTGTCAGTGACATCCCTCTCGCAATCCAGGACTGCTGACTCCCAACTGCTCACCTGCCAGCCCAGTTGCCCCCAACTTTCCTCCCCTGCTGGCCCCGTGTCCCCACCTGCTCTCCCCTACCAGCCTGGTTACCCCTAACTGCCCTCCTCTGCAGGCCTTTTCCCCCTGAACTGCCCTCCCCTGCAGGCCTAGTCACCCCCAGCCTAGTTGCCCCCAACGGCCCTCACCAGCCAACCTGGTTGCCCCCAATTTTCTTCCCCTGCAGGCCTAGTCCTCTTCAACTTCCCTTCCCTGCTGGCTTAGTTGCCCCTAACTGCCCTCCCCTGCCAGCCATCTTGTGGTGGCCATCTTTTACCACATGGGAGCGGCCATCTTGTGCAATGGCATTAGTGTCAATTTTCATATTACCTCTTTATTATATAGGATAGGATGGCTTTGCAAAGAAAGCTTCAAAAAATAGGCATGATGTATTTAAAGAATAAAAACTCAAAATTGGTGCATATTGACACTAGAAAATTGTATTAACTTCAGATTGTGGATAAAATCAAATGATAAGCTACAAGTTTGTACTTAATAAATATTCAGTAGAAATGAAAGGAGAAGGGCACTGATGAATTTTTGCTATAGAAATGGCACTAAATAGATCATGTCTAAAAGAAGCTAATGCATTGTCTGCAGGATGACTGGTCCGGGCTAAGCACACACTGTGGTCATTAGTGGTGGCATTTTTCTAATACAGTGTGTTAAGGTATACTTATTATTTGGACCAACTCACAGTGGAATGACATAGGCAAAGATGTTGGTGGAGTTTTCAAGCATGCCAGTATCTTTCTATAATTTCAAAACATAATTCTTTCAAGGTGATACCTTTATTAAAGACAAATCAGTTATGATTAGATATTGGGAAACTATAAAAATTTGAGAACATGAAAGGTCTAAGAAAAGAAAAATATCAAATGGGAAAGTGACTGGTGATTCATGTCTCATTAATTTATCAGAGGGAATTCAGCTCAAATGTGTAATTTTCATATAAATTTTATGATATAAGTTTACTTGGGAGAGTGGTTTTCAATGTCACTGTTTTCTATTTATGTCAGATTCAAATGAATAATTATATGCATCAGTAGACTGTTCAAACAGCAAAAGATCAATTATTTGTAGTCAGTATATAATTGAATAACTGGATGGATCCCTCACTTAAAAATATATCATCATTAGATTCCATAAACACTTAGAACATCAGAATAGTATTTATGTGGTACCAATTTAGGTGTTCAGTAATCATGTTTGTGTTTAATTGGTAACCACTCTCTTCTTGTGAATGTTTATTATATCAAAAAGATGTGTTAAGCTTAAAAAAAGCATAAACTATGCATGAAGTTATTTTCTGGTTTGGAAGCAATTGTTTTTAAAAATACTAATTGGACTTTCCAGGAACTCATTAAGAAGACAATTAAATAAATTATTAGAGAATAAAAAATAGATTTTAAATGTTTAAGTTAAAACATATTTGAATTTGCTAATTGCTGTTGAAATTTTGTCATGTCTCCAATTGGTCTTATTTAAATAACAAATTAAGTTTTTCTTAAAAATATTTAAATATTTGAGTATCTTAATGCTTTTATTAGTTATATAATGTAAGCATAAATCTTAGATGAGGCATGACTTTCACAATTACTATTTAAGAATCTAGTTTATTCCTATAGTGAGTTAATTATGGATCATTTAACATGAGTTAAAAAACAATCTCTACACTGGATAGCAGAGAAATTGAAATTCCATTTTCAGCATTATTATTGATTAATTGTGCCAATGAATAAGTCACATAAGTTCTACATAACCTCAATTTCTCCACCTGTTAAAAGGAAATAATATCCGTCACAAGATATTTTCAGGGCACTTTGGAATCACTAGCATAAAGATATTCAATAAATCAAGAGCAGTGTTATTACTCATCCAAAATGTAATAAAAAGAGTTTTTTAATGTAATAACCATTCAGCTCAAATTTAAAGATAAAGTATCTGATTTTAGAATTTCTTCCTACTCCTGCCTTTTAGTCTTGAACGTTTATACTATTTCTTTGAGGCTTCGATCCTCTGGGGGTAATTATTGCATTCTTCTGCTTTCTTGAGAATCATTTTATTTTATGGCTTTCCTTAGCTTCTATTTCAGGTGCTTTTTTCTGCATTTTACACGCCCTCTCTCCACCCCCAGAATTTTTACACCTCGTAACACTTTTGTACTCTGTACTTTTTATATTTTCATCTGAAAATATTCCTTATTATTTCCTTTTCTTTTAACTACACAATTATTTACCTTGAAACTGGCTATACATTTGAAAATTAAGTCAAAGTTATTTGCTTGTCACTGGACATTCATACAAACATTTATCATAGGGAATTAATCTCAAATGTGTAATTTTACGATAAAGTAGCAGGTTGCATTTTATGAAGCAACCAGCTGAAAAGCAACTTGGTTTTGAGGATGAAACTGACAAAACAAAAATTAAGAGTTGAAATTATTTGAGAAAATCAAACGGTTACTGAATTTAAATATTTCATATCAAAAGGATTAACCGAATAAAATTTCCTAGTTGATAATTTCCTCAGCTATGCTAAAATTGATGTGTGGTTCTACTTTATTCAAGTAGAGTAAATTCACATGCATGAGTCTGTTTTGAGGTCTGTATTTTGTTCTATTCTTCAGTTGGGCTATTTCTGTGTATGTTCAATATGATTTATTATTATGGCTTTATTGTGTGACTTAATATTTGGCAGGACAAGTCCTTCTTTTCTAAGGTATTATCTGTGTGTGGGTATTCCTCCATATAAATTTTAAAGCAAGCTTGAATTCCTTAAAAAGTATACAACTGGAATTTTAATTGGGAGATATAATATTATATTAAGTTGTATCTGACTCTGTCTTATATATTGCCTGGTAAAGTCAAGAAGTGCAATAAGATGATATTTTAAAATCTTTCGTTTTAACAATTTGCTTGCCATAAGTGTCTATAGACCAACTTTAAAATCATTTGTCATGAGAATATTCAACTGAAAATATTCAAGAACACTCGTATTGTGAGTAATATATTTACTTTTATAATATTCATTGCAAATAGATTTTTTAAATTAAAATCAAAATATCATGGCATGTGAGGATGGTTTCCATTTTGGACATGTGACAGTTAACTAGTTAAAACAAAGTCTATGATTCTAAATTAAGCAGACAATGCTTTCATTCCTTCAGTGGATTACAGTCTGATTTAGAATGACCTCCAACAGAAGAGACAAAATATTTTGGATGCTGCTTGCTCACATTCTGGTGGCAGACATACTGAGATGACGGAAGGAAGAGGAAATCAAGATGGGTGGGATCACTGGGGAAGACTTCTTGATAGAATCCTATGTCAGAGGTGGAAGGGAGAACATGGAACAAGGTGAGGACAGGCAGTTTTAAAGAGAGCAACATAGCAAACCATGGAGACCACAGGGAAGTATCCACATAGCAGCTGCTAAGAGTCACCAGGAGAGGGCAAGGAGGATTTCCCCTTAAAACAGGGGTTCTGGATAAGGGCTAATTTGCCCCCGCTCCCAAATGGGCATAATTGTCAATGTTGGCAGACAGTTTTGGTTATCACAGCTGGAGCAGAAGGAGTTGCTACTGGCATGTAATTGACAGAAGCCAGAAATATTGATAAACATCCTACAACACACAGAGCAGCCCTTACAACAGAGAATTATCTAATCTAGATTGTCAGTAGTGCTGAGGTTGAGATTCTGACTTCCTGGGTCCAGGCTGGGGCCTTGGATATTAGCCTCCCAAGCGATTCTCATGTGCAGCTTAAGTTGAGAACTGTTGTTCTGGACCCATGAAGTTGAGAGGGAGAGGCAATTTGATTTAAGGAATTATATTTTGGGGAGAACCCAAGATGGCAGCATAGGTAAACACCTACACTGCTGCCTCGCACAATTTCAAAACTACAACTAAAAGACAGAACGGACATCATCCAGAACCACAGGAAAGCTGGCTGAGTGTAAGTTCTACAGCTAGAAGGAAAGAGAGGGGCTCACAGAAACCCAGAGGAGCTGCAAAAAACTGAGGTACGGAGACTCGCGCACGGAGAGAGCGGGTGCCTGAGTACCTGAGTGGCTTTCTCTGGAGGGAGGGAAACGGAGTCTCTCAAAGGCATTGAACCCTTATCTTACAAAACTAAACCCCAGATCCAGCCGAAACTCATACGGGGGAGTTTGGACTGTGAAAAGGGAGAAGTGCACGGAAATTTAGGGGAGTCGCAAAAGATCAAAGGCCTGGTGGCGCGCATGGCACTGCACACAGGACAGATTGCTAATTGTGCCGCTGGCTTTCGCGAGTGGGGCAAGAGACAGACCCTCCCAACTGTGCCACTTCTAACTTCACTACGCCCCTGTTTTGGGCGAAACGCTGGGGACCTAGACTCGTGTGGTCCTGGTGCGCAGGGGAGCCAGAAACGCAGCGGTTAGAGGCACTGCGGGCTTGCGGGCACAAGGACTGCTCCAGCGATTACCCAGTCACGTGAGACTCAGGGGCCATGGAGGGCGGGGCTGACTGGAAGGCAAGGCGGTCCCTTAAACCCTGAGACTCCACCCATCCCAAGCTCAACAGAGGCTTCTGCGGCTTTGCACGTCTGGTATCATAAAGCTGAATTCAACACAGAAGTTTCCCCAGCATAGTGAAAATGCCGAGACAAGGGAAGGGATTACAAACAAAAGAAATGGAGGGAAAAAAACGACTGGATGTAGAGTTCAACACCACGCTTATAAGGTTTTTCAAGAATATGCTAGAAAAGTTGGATAAATTTAGTGAGACCCAAGAGGAAATGAAAAAGGACATACTAGAGACACTGACTGAAATAAAAAATATTATACAGAGTCCTAACAGCAGACTAGAGGATGGCAAGAATCAAGTCAAAAATTTGAAATATAAAGAAGCAGAAAACATTCAACTGGAAAAGCAAGAAGAGAAAAGAATCCAAAAATGTGAAGATAATGTAAGGAGCCTCTGGGACAGCTTCAAGCGTACCAACATCAGAATTGTGGGGGGTGCCAGAAGAAGAGAGAGAGCAAGATACTTAAAACCTATTTAAAGAAATAATGACTGAAAACTTCCCACATCTGGTAAAATAAATAGACTTACAAGTCCAGGAAGCACACAGAACCCCAAATAAAAGGAATCCAAAGAGGACCACACCAAGACACATCATAATTAAAATATCAAGAGCAAAAGACAAAGAGAGAATATTAAAAGCAGCAAGAGAAAAACAGTTCATTAGCTACAAGGGAGCACCCATACCACTGTCAGTTGATTTCTCAACAGTAACGATGCAGGCCAGACAGGTGTGGCAAGAAATATTCAACGTGATGAATAGCAAGAACCTACAACCAAGAATAATCTATCCAGCAAAGCTATCATTTAGAATTGAAGGGCAGATAAAGAGCTTCGCAGATAAGAAAAAGCTAAAGGAGTTCATCAACTCCAAACCAGTATTATATGAAATGCTGAAAGGTACTCTTTTAGAAGAGGAAGAAGAAAAAGGTCAAAGACAAAAAATTATGAACAACAAATACATATCTATCAACAAGTGAATCTAAAAATTAAGTGAATTAAAAATTTGATCAGCAGAATAAACTGGTGAATATAATAGAATCAGGAGCACAGTAAGGGAGTAGACTGATAATTCCCAGGGGGACAAAAATCATAAAGCATCAAACAGTCTGTGAAATTACAGCAGAAAGATTAAAGTTAGGTGAGGTAGATAAGTGATCAATCAAAGGACTTGTATGCATGCATATAAGCATAACCAATGATCACAGACACTGTAGGGTTGGGGTATGCCTGGGAGGGAGGGAGGCAATGGGGAGATATGTATAAAAAATTAATAAAAATTAATAAAAAGAAAAAAAATTAAAAAAAATTTTTTTAAAGAAATTATATTTTCACTAGAGGCCCGATGCATGAAATTTATGCAAGGGGCTCGGCCCTTGTAGCCCTGGCTGCATCATGGCCCGCCCCCCACCCACTGGTCATTCTGGAAGGTCATTCCGGAAGGTCGTTCACCATCTGGTCTAATTAGCATATTAGTTTTTTATTATACAGAATACTCTTAATTCATGCCACCTTTTAGAAAATTCATATTTATATACTCTAAATGACATAAAGTACAAGGAAAAGCTTTTGGGTATGGCAGGTGTGTGTGTTTTTGTGAGTGTGTGAAATCACTTGACTTTCTATTGGAATTCTACGATTATATGTAGTTAAGATTTCACATTCTCCCCCACCTCCAACTAATGACCCCATGCTCTAGTAAACCTGACATCTTGTAAATGAATCCCAAAAATACCTACTTTAACTCTATTTATTCATCTATTAAAGTAAACAATATTTTTGTAACTTATGGCTTTCTCTCTACATTGAGATATTTAGAAGGATAGTGTGTACACACACTGAATTGTCAATATTTTTATAAAATGATATAATGTTTATTATGGTTTGTACATCATCTTGCTCATAACATGGATGTAGCTTTTTTTTCATGTCCTGGAGTTAGGTTTTCAGATGGGCTCCCTTTTCCCAACTCCAAATCTATGGAGCAGCTGGTGTTGGTTAGTGGCTGTCTGCACCAGGAATCTCATCTTTTTAGCTATGAAAATTAATTTTTCTCATCTTGGCATATAAAGAACTCAAGTATGCTCTTACCTCATTACCTGAAATGTTGCAGTGGTACCAGCAGTGGGGGGTAGGGAGATGATGGAGAAGCTCTTTGGGTATCAGAAGTGGCAGCACTGAGATGTTACGCATAAAGAAATTATACCAGGAGAAGGCCTTAACCTTTTATGGTGGAAATAAGAGGCTTATATTCACATGGATTCCAAATATCTGATAACAGTGAATATAACATCGAAGGCTCTGGTTGGCATTCTCCTTCCCCCTCAAATGGCACATCTATATGGGCAAGAGATGAGCATGCTGTGCCAAATACTCATGGTAAATTAATAGTGAATTGCTCCTCATAAAGAAAATGGCAGCTGAGTTCCCAGAGCTCACTAATCTGGTCATCCCCAAATCATTATCCTTTATAGATTTACAGAGGCTACAACAAAAATGTTTTCGTTTCACCACAGGATAAGAAACTGTATTTCTGGTATAGTGGAGAGAGTTCTGAACTGGGAGTAGAGAAACCTGGGGTTTGATTCTGAATCTACCAAGCATGTTTAATGTTCTTTATTTCATGATCACCAGGCATTAGTTATCCCTCACCTGGAATCTGGTAAAAAATGTCCCCAACTGTTTTTCAGAACGCATTTTATTCTTATTAAATCCACTTTCCACTCTGCTGTCAGCATGACATTCTAAAATATAAAATTAATCCTGTCACTCCCAGGACACCAAATGAGGCTGTGCAGTCTGAGTTTCTCATACAGATATTGTCTGATGCTTTCTGTTTCCTGGGTCTCCATTCATGGTTTCCTCTCTACCTGGTACACATTTGTACATTTTTCCTAGATAGTCCTCCTCATGCTTTAAGATGTACCTCAGGCTCTCTTTCCATCATCCACAGAAGCACAGGAGCCTGAAGTTTGTGGTGTCTCTCCAGGATGTCCCTGACCTTGTTTCAGCCACCAGTAGACCACTGCATTCTATCATTCCCAAAAGGCTAATGTGTGTATGCTGCCACTCTACACTTTTCTCATGTTCTTGGGATGTGAATGAGCAGAATGGTTGCTGATTCTTGCAATGATAATAATTTCTTATATTAATTCTAAAATTCTGATACTGTGTTTCTTTTCACCTCAGTTAACACAGAAATCAAGATGAACCTGAATCTTCTGAAATATTAGACTTCTCCCCAAATTAACCAAGGGAGGGAACTATGCAACTTCCTTATTCTTGAGCACTTACGATAGGATTTCAAGCTTTTTACTTAAGGTAGCAATTAAAGATGTGTGTGTGTGTACATACTTATATTTAAAGATATATGTACTTACCTATTCTGTCTATAAAAAGAGCTAGTTAATAATCTGAAATTAGTTTTTAAATTTTGTGAGATTCCAGTTAAAGTTTTTATCAGTTGTGATCACTACACAGACAGTGAAAAATAGAATCACAGAATATGTTACTTTAACCACACTTTTATAAATAAAGTTGGGAGCAGGAGTTTTGTATGTAAAAAAAAAATGCACCCCAGAAATTACTCATCCAGAGAGCCAGCTAATTTAGGTGCCCTTCCTCAGCTTCCCTTTACTTACATTATAAATATCATTTCCATTATAAATATCACACTGCATGACAATTACCTGTTTAGGTGCTGGCCCTCCCATAAAAATGCTTATATGCTCTTTGAAGACAGATAACTGACTCTAATGAGCTTTCATTGGTATCCTAGCATAGGATGGGCATTCAGTGGGGAATGGTATACAAAGGTGGAAAAAGGAAGAGGAAAAAAGAATAAGGACAGAAAGTGGAGGGAAGGGATATGATGGAGTAAGATCAATAAAATAGGATAGGAAATATAAAAAGGAGGAGGAGGAATGATGGGTGATAGAGTTGGTCTGTGGTGATTTCTAAGGTCTAGCCCATTTTTCATATTTGTGACACTATACCGTTACAATATTCCATGTAAAACCCCACTCTTTCCATGCTGTTATACATTGCGCCACACTAATCCCTGCACTGTTCTTTGAGTTTGAATGGGTTGTCTAGCAATGAATCTGGTAGAGGGCAAAATCAAGATCAGGAAGTGGATGTTCAAACCTCTCTAAAATTTGCTGTTCTGCACTAAAGTTTGCTGATCTCTTTTTGAGATTTTTATCGTTCATGTGAGTCTCTTGGTATCTCCTGAGCAGCTTACTTAGATATTATGCCATTTAATATGTAAATAGTACTTACTTAAGAATATATGAGTAGAAAATTTGTTAAATTTTTTAGAGCTTATTGTTAATACTTTATGATCATTAATTATCTAAAATATAGGTGGCTCATTAAACCTGTCTTTTAAGTGGCTTAGGCTAATGTGTATAGTTCTGACAAGGCAGCATGTTATATTTCATTTTGATAAAAATAAAGGTATAGTATTGAAATAGCTAATTTATATTATGTGACCATCTGATTCTCATCTTAGAGAAAAACTAAGGGTAAGAGATAGGGAAATATATAATTCATGGAGTGACTTCCCAATCAGAGGCCCACATGTATGGGAACAACATTGAAAACTTAGGAAATTGTTCAGATAATTTAAGAAAATGCAAATTTGTCCTTTATGCATATCTAACTTTCACTATCTATATATAGGTATATTTTAACATCATTTACTATCAAAAATGTGACTTAAGAAGTAGTGATCATTCAAGATTACTTAACATAAGACTTATTTTCACCTACAGCATACTATCATAAATATGAGTTTCCTAAATTCCTGGACCCTCAGTGCTACAAGAAACTTTGATGGAGCTCTAAACTTGGGGTCCCTGACTATAAGAAAAAACTTTACTAACAATCGAAATTAGTATCAATAATTTTTTGAAGTGCTTGATAGAATTATATAACTTCATGGTTATACATTATCTTTTATGGGCCATTGAAAAATATAGCAAACACTCAATAGTATAGGTTAGTGTTTCTAAATTTCAACTTTTTATACCTAATATATATATCTATAATATCTATATATCTATATATCTATATATCTATATCTATATCTAACCTATCTATATATATAAAGCCAGTGACCAGAACACTGTAAGAACTGGAACAACCAGTTGCTATGACACCCACTGTGGCCAGTGAACCTGCCTGATTATGGGACAGCTGCCCAACCTCCTGCAGCCCTTCCCCGAAGCCAGCCCTCACCACCATGATTGGCCCACAGCCCCTCCCCTGGCCAGCCACACCCTCAATCATCCCAAACAGGGGCAGGGCTGGTCCGCCAATCTCCTGACATCTGCTCCGCCCAATAGGCCTGATTATGGCTGGGCCACCAGACCCCACACATGCACTGGGCCTCTAGTTTGTATATAAAATACTTAGAAATCAATGCAAACAATTGTAAAATGTTGTAACCAGAAATGCTTTAATGTACTTATTCCCATTATATATTAATATTAATTATTAGGACAATTTTAACTCAAGAAAAGTGTTTTTACAACTTCAATTCTTTGCTTTTACATATTTGTACTATTATAATAGCAATATGTCTCATTGTCTTTCTGGCAGAAATACACTCAACTTTAAACCAGACTAATAAGTGGCATATTATTTATTTCTGTTTCAAATTCATTAATAAGCTAGGAACCACTTAGCAATTCACTAGATAGGATCATAAGATAGTTTAAAGCTAATTGCTACATCTGTACATTTTTATCACATTTGTCAGTATGATATCTTTATACTGATTTTAGAAATCAATATCATGCCATAGCAGAACTAGAAAAATTTTCTTGATGAATTTGTCAGTCAAAATTTTAAATTCTGTTATCTGTAAGTTTTCAATTAATATGTTGAAGGTTAGCCCTCCAGTTCATTCAACCTTCTATTTTAATAGACAAACTTGATCTTTCTTAATTCATTATGTTCATTATGTTGTTATTTTGAGTAAGCACATAATTTAAATCAAAAGGTAAAATTAGAAAAGAATTAAAATTTTATATAGACATATAAAAAAGAGCTAGAATACTAAAGACAGACTTATGAGAGGTAGAAAAGAATGTCTGAAATAACTAGAAAACAAACTACTTTCCTCACATTTTTTTTGTACATGCTTTTCCATCTATTTATTTTCTGCTATTTATTTGTTCAAGTGTCAGTCATCCTTTTGAGCCAGCTTAAAGGAGGAAAGCACCCATCCCCAGGCTTTCTACATTCCTCAAGTGCTGGCTGGTCTAATTATCTGGGCACCTGTTTTTGATATAAATTAGGCACATTTTATTATAGTTATTTTTACTTGTTTCTCTCCCTTCCCCAAGAAGGGGCCATGTCTTATTAATTACTATATTTCCATTTTCAGGTCTAGTACAGTATCTGGCACATAATGCTGAACAAATTTATTTTAATAAGATTCATCTATTTTTTTCTCATCTAAAATAATGTTCTATAAAGGAGGACTTTGGGTTTTATCTACATTGATATTTTCTAAAAATACTACAAAGGCATTTTGCTTTGTCAAGCAGAGAACAACCTCACTAATTAATAATGGCTGGAGTTTTCTTGAACCTTCTAATCTGATATATAAGTGGCAGAACAGAAATTGTCATCTAGGCTTGTCAAATCTCACACTTCTTCTGCTACTTCTCTGGCTTCCTATGGCAAATGGCCTTGCATAGCAAATGTAGTCTTTTCCATATTCTGTGTAGAAATATCACCTTTACTTCATCAATTTCACAGGAAAGAAATCTGTCAGTTAAAAAAAAAAAGCCTGGGCATTTGGGAAGCCCCCTAGGTAAATATTAAAGGAAACAGCTATAAAGCCAAAAGTAACTTTAAAACAATAAATAACACAAGGCAGGATATTGAACAATAATATTTGCCATGCCTGTAACCACTCACATTCTTGGTCTAATTTTCCTTCCCAGTTTATGTTATTTCATTAGACTCTGAGTTAGACATCTATACATTACTACACACTTAATAAAGATATTTCATTTTTCCTGGTGCGCTTCCAGAGACCTTGCATGCAGTGAAGGTTTTATGGTCCTGTGCGGTGCAGCAGATGTCATTCCATTTGCCTCAGTCCTGCTGACATTTGGAGATGTGGATTAATTGAGCTACAGAATGAAATTTAATTAAAATTAAATACAGACTTGGCCATTGTATCTGTTCATTTCCTGCACTCTAGTGTGCGTATTTGCAGGCAGCGCCATAGTTAATTTGTTTAATCAGGATGCTCTGTGGGGGAAGCTGCACTTTGTTTTATGCTGAAAGGCTGAAGGTGTGGTGGATGCCAGATTGGAATTCATTACACACAATGTGAGCTGTGCAAATGATGCTACTGATGGGCCCCGGAGGGCTACCTGAGGGAGCAAGGTGGCTCCGAATGAACTTGTAGAGGAACAACTTGTCATACACAAGGTTTAGTGATGGCTTTTAAATTGACATTACAGGACCACAGGAATCTCATCTATTACCCATTAACATGTTGCCATAGTATTTGTCCATTCAGACATTTATTCATCTACTAATTCAACCAAGATTTCTTGAGTGCCAACTGTGTGCTAGGCCCCGAATTTAAGGTAGGCACCATTATTTCTTAACATATTTTTTAGAACAAGATAATATAGATGTTTAAAGGTCATTCCAAAGTAAGGAAAAACTCTCATTACTTTAGGTTCTGGTGAGATTGTATCAGGGCACATAGGTCCAACCAACCCTTCCTTTGGGATCCATTTCAAAGCCACAATAGGTAAAGAACTCTGTTCCAACTCTCCAAAGGAGAAAGGAGGACTTTGGGTTTTATCTACATAACTTCCTATCTGCCTTTCTAAATTAGATGCTTAATGCCAAAACCCGTTTGGCTCAGTGGATAGAGCTGTCGGCCTGGGGACTGAAAGGTCCCATTCGATTCTGGTCAAGAGCATATATCCTGGTTGCAGGCACATCCCCAGTAGGGGGCGTGCAAGAGGCGGCTGATCGATGTCTCTCTCATTGATGTTTCTAACTCTCTATTCCTCTTCCTTCCTCTCTGTAAAAAATCAATTAAATATATTAAATTAGACGCTTCTTGTCAACATGCTTTTAATCTTGAGAAATTCCAGTGCATCATCATGTCTCCACAATATGTTCAAAACACTTTCTTGAACATGTCAAGCATGTGTATCCCTAGTTAGTGGACATGTGCTATTTTAGCAGTCTAGCATCACCTTCTTTCTGAGGCAAATGTACCCTGCGTCTGCTTTGGGAAATTTCTCCTCCCACAGCTATGTGCCTCAGGTAAAGGGGAATGTGCTGAAGACTGAGCCAATTGGGCATTTGATCCCCTAAACCTCTGAAATTGGTTCAGAAATGAGCACGTGATCCACACCAGCCTAATCAGGGCTAATATCACTGCCTTGTAAGGCTTTGATTTCCCTTCTGTTGTACAGAAAGGATGCATGAAACTCATGAGCTCCCTTTTTCTGCAAGGGGGGCATTGTCCGAAGATGGAGCCAACCTAAAGAAAGCTAAACTGAAATCAAGAGAATGATCCCCCTGTTATGCTTCAAAGTTCTGTTGCTTCTCTGTTATCTTAACTAATGAGTTTTTTAAAGTTGGTTTGAGATGGGCTTTCTGGCTCCTAACATGCAAAGGGACCAGACTTCCCCAGACTCTTTGTAACTGTAATGCACTGTTGGAATCACTTATATGACACTTCCTATTCTGTGAGCTCTAAGAACAGGAACTTTGCCTCTTCATTTAGTGATGTATCAACCAGCCAGGGCCTAGAACAATATATACTCAAGAATTATTTTGTTGAAATAAAAGAGTACATGTAAATTTACATGATTATGTGACAATGCCAATAAATAATCTTTGGCTTTGTAATAAAACTAATTAAATTGACATATTGCTGACAAACCCTGTTACATTTTTTTTCACTGACATTCATATGACTGAAAGGGTCCTAAATGATCGTTCAACAGTTTCTAAGGGTGAGAAAGCGAGTCCAGTCATGTCATATTAATAATCAACCTTGTGTTAGTTATATATATATATATGGCTATACAGAAGTCAGTTCCTAACTACTTAGTGGTGATATGAAGATGTGAATACCAGACAAACAGGGACCATCGAGAGCCATTGTGCAGGCTGCCTACACGGAGGCCTAAGTGAAGCACAGGGTCTGACAGGAAATCACATAAAATTGCCTGGCATGGATGACAACATCGGAATGTTACTTGATTTTCACCCCTTAAAGGTGAAGCCCTGGAAATGTGGCCCAGAGGGGCGTGACTTTCCCAAAACCAAATAAGTGAAAGCCAGACCACTTTTAAGTGGTATTCCATGCTCCATCCCATTCCTCCTTATAATTCTGGCACTTCTGAGTTTTTACATCAGACACTAGGAAAAAAAAACTCGAAAAGGGAAGTTTGTATCCCTATTCTGTTATATATATGCCAATGTTAACTAATCTTGCCACCTGGAAATTGTTCTTTATATTCCCTATATGAGATATGAAGCTTCTGAGTTCTTGAGAATTCCAAAGTAAGCCTTTTCTCAGTTGAGTTATGTTGCTTCTAGCTGTGGACTTGAATAGTCTCGATAAATGAGCACACCATGTGCTCTGGCACATTTTTCTCTATTCTCTACCAGCTACACCTATTTTATATGCACAACATCCTATTCATCCTTGGAGTTTTGGTATTTTCTTCTCCTTGCATATAATGTTTATGAACTTGATCCTGTTTTTCCCCAACTCTCTTAATTTTCCATGACTATTTCATCTTAACATCATTATCAGCTAGTATGTTAACCTTGCATGTGATAGGGGCTTGATAAATATTTGTTGGATGGACCAATAGATGGATAAGGATATGACAGCAGGGTGTGTTTTTTTTGACAGTTTCACAATGTTAATGAAACTTTCTAATTTTAGACTTAATTTATTCAACAAGTATTTATTGAACACCCACTGTGTACATGGCACAGGTTGGTTATTAATATGAAATGACTGAACTATCTCTAATAAGTTTACATTAAAGGTAGAAGAAGCAGGTTTGCACAAATATAACTAGACTTCCAGTCTAAAAGCAATTTATGACAGAAGAACCATAAATAAAGCGTGAAGGGAACTCTCAGGGAAAAAAGATGCTTACTGAGGAATTATGTGCCATTTATTCATCAGAGTGCTTCATTTTTCGAAATTGGGCTTCTGGTGTCTATCTGTGCAGGTGTGGCTGAATAGATAAGCAGAATATGACCACCTACCCTTTTCTCATAGAATATGCTATAAAGATTCTCCTTTGATAGGGGGCTGCAGCTGCCGTTTGCCTCTTAGTCTCTTTTGGCCCAATGCCTTCGCTCAAAAAGAGCCACTCTGTTTCTATTTGTGGCATGGCAGTCCAGTCTATCACTGCTGCGGGTTCTCGGCAGTCAACAACTTTGCCAAATGTTCTTGACATTGTAATTCAGAGTTCCTTTGAAGTGTTGCTCTTGCCCCCTCCCCGGGTGGTCACCCCACTTCACTTCCCTGTGTGGCAGCTGCTGGAGTGTCCTCGGCCATACATTTCCCACACCCGCCCGCCCAGAGGAGCTGTGTTGGACAGCACAGCCCCAGTGCTGGTCGACTGGCCACTTTCCAGTATTGTGCAGTTGCGATCCAGCCTCCCAGGAACTGTGTGGCAGTATTCATAAGTCACGTTTGCTAAAGCGATTTAAGAGAAGCCCGACAGTAGTTCTTAAAAATCTTCTCAGTGCAAAGTGAGGGAGGCATTTTCTCTGTTATTTGGAAATTCCTCTTTTATTGGGAAATTTTAAGAACAATTAATCCTGCTTCCATTTAAAATAGCTTCAGTTGACATGTCTCTGATGGAAGACCTCATTGCTTGCTGAAATTGAGTAGGATTTAGTCTTCTTCACTTTGGTAACAGCCAGTATTGGAGGCAGCCCACAAAAGTGAACCCCTATTCAGGTAATGAGGCTTATGCAATCACAACCTTCCTTGTTTCTTTTGTATTATTCCATTGATGCACTAACTCCCCAGTCATATGTTAAGCAACTATTGCAGTGGCTCCAAAATTTTTTGGTCTCTGGACCCTTTTCTGTTCTTAAATATTACTGAGAATGTAGAAGAATTTTTGTTTATGTAGATTATATCTATTAATATTTCCCAGTTAGAAATTAAAACTGAGAGGTGCTTAAAAGTATTTGTTAGTTCACTTGAAAATAACAAGTCTTTTACATATTGACATAAATAATGTTTTATGAAAATATATTTTCTGAAACAACAAAAAATGATAGAAATACCATTGCTTTATACTTTTTCAAATCTCATTAATGTCTGGATTAATACAGCCAGATTCTTATATCTGCTTCTGCATTAAATATGTTTTGATATGTGGCTTTGCTTTGAGGTAAATGGGGGGAAATATGGTCTTACACAGATTTGTAGAGATACTTTTATTTCTACTTCAGGTGATTGAGGCTATTCTTTTCAATACTGCCCCAAAACTCACCAAGTGGTGTCTTCTTAAAGGTTAGCTGCAGTGGGGAATCTGAAACCATGTCTTAGACTTTGAATGGATCTTTTACCAAGTAACATGTAGTAACCTCATGTATTGTTCATTTGGAAAATACTGGTTCACTGAGTTACACATATTTTCAAATGTTGATACATTTCACTAGATAATGTACAAATTTATAATTGTTAATATCACCTATGATCTCATAAGAAAACTCATTAAATATTAGGAAGCTATCAAGTTTGTGGTGGCAGACACAATTTTCCAAAATTCTGATTGTGCTTGAATGTTTGAGTTTTGTCATTGACAACAAACATTGTCAGTTGCTCTTCTTTGTCCATTTTTGAGAAAATATCTACCATACACCTATCAATTGTTCTTTCAAGTAAAAGTGGAATTGCATGGCCAAGGTGGCCAGGTCAGCCTGCAAGTCAATCCCAGGAGTGCCTCCTCTATGATCACTGTACTCTGGAGTGCAGTGGAAGTGCTGTGTGTGTGCTCTCTCTCTCTCATCATACAGAATATTAAACAGTGTGTAGTCAAAGGTCTTAATTTAATAAAATTGATTATTTTAACTGCCTCCTCACAGGTGTCCCTAAGTCAGACTGGCGTTTGTTTCCTTCTGTTTTGTTTTTTAATACAAGTGCATGGCAGTGAAGAGTACAGCGGGCACCAGTGGAGAGTGGTGCTTTTGCATCGGTTTGTAGGAAGGCACATTTTACTCACCATTGCTTTTGCACAATGGGTGCACCTTTCAACACTGTGAAAAGACAAATCATACTTTAATATTATTATGAAAATTGTTTTAATTTTTATGGACCCTGAAAAGGCTCTTCAGAGCCCATATAGGTCCACAGACCTCACTTTGAAAACCCCTGGCATACTGTCTGCATAGAATTGTACCCAAGGGGGAAAAAAACACACACAACTTTATGACATAATAGCTTGCTTTGAGGAAGTTTATAATTAAGTTGAACCACATAAAATGGCTATTTTTGTAGGTCCAAAACTTTGACTATTGTCAGTTTCATCTTTAGAAAAAATATACTAGTCTGTGTGGGTGCATAAGAGAGAGTGTGTGTGTGATGAGTCATGTCATACAATGGTGTGGATCTAGGAGAATGCAAACTAGTACACAATCTGCCTGAAATGCAGAGCATTTGAGTTTCTATGTTGAAAAGAGATGTACTTAGAAACATCATACAGGTAGGAGAGGCAGAATTAGGGAAAATAGTGAAGCTTCAGAAGTGGATATAAGTGCAAATAAAGGTTATTTATTATCTACGTGAGGCACAGAGCCCTGTCTCTGAGTCATGAAAAACAAAGAAGAAATGTTATTGGGAAATGAATAGACAACTTGAAAGAGTTCTCCAATTGCCATCCCTATAAAATTAACTTTGATGTAGAAAAGCAATGCCACAGTAGACCTTGATTATCGCACACAGTTGATCCACTTGTTCATTCCACACACATGTATTAGGTTACTATCAGGTGCCAAACATTGTGCTAGGCACTGGAGGAGTCAAAACTCATATTTTAACAGTGGAACTCCTAGTCTACTCATTGAGCCAGCTTTGTGCTTTGACCACACAATAGTTAATGGTCCTAAAAAGCTGGTCCGGACACATTGCTATGTGTCTTTAATGTGTTATCAGAATGCAGATGAGCAATCAATTAATTCAGTTTGTGTGCAAAGAGAAAAAATTGCACAGGAGAGATGATTTGTGAGATTAAGTGGAAGGAGTTCTAGGAGTTAGCCTGCAAGGGAAGGCCTATGCTGGACTGAGGAAATTGCATTGGCAAAGAAAGGCACAGAGATGTGGGTAAACTTGGCACTATTTAAAAACAAAGGGTGTGGTTTATCATGGTAAGAAAGTAGGAAACATAGGCAGGGTGGTTGGAAGTAAGACTGCACATGTCAAGTGATTCAAGGAGCAAAAATCCCTGTAACCTATAATTCGGAAGGGCACTGGAGACTTATTAATGCTATCCTGGCAAATCAGAGGGTTGTTTAGATGGAGGTACTACAGCCCTGGGAAACAGAAGACTAAACTAGGAGATTACTGAGGACTGCGATCCCTGCAGTACAGCAGCGTGAAAAGAGCAATTTGGGAAAGCACTGGAGGAAGAATTAGTAAAATACCATAAGCAGTTGTGGAGAACAAAAAGATATTAAATGCTTGATCTACTAAGAGCTAGGTAATGGCATTACAAAAGGAGACATATTGGAGAAAAGAGAACAAGTTGGGGATGCGTAAAGTTTCCTGTAAGCAACTCAGGAGAAAGGTCAGGACTAAAACATAAATTTGGGAGTTGTTAGTGTGCAGGTCATTGTTGAAGAAATGGGATCAAATAATCACTCATGTAGAAAGCATACAGAGTGGGAATAAAGTACCAAGCACAGGAATCATATTCTGGCATACATACGGAAAAAAACAAATCTTAAGTGGGAAAGAATGAAGTAAAAAGTTAAGTTCTCTGGAAAAGAAGTGATGGAGGCCTATATTCAATTGGCAGCAGTGGAGATGGAGGGAAAGGGACCAAATGCAGACCATTGAAAGAAAAATATGTTAGAAGACTTGCATACTGGAATTGAAGTGGGGAAATGAACCAGAGGCTATTAGTATTACTGCATCTGGATGAGAAAGACAAGATGGTCTTCCTATGCTATTTTCTGATTGGATTATCTTGCTTTTTGTATTTCAAGGTTTCTAAAGTACCTAGTGGCCTAGAACTCACCAAAATTTTCCTGTAAACTGAAAATGTGTGAGCCCCATATACACTGAGTGGCCAGATTATTATGATCTCTGAACACATAATAATCTGGCCACTCAGTGTGTGTGTGTGTGTGTGTGTGTGTGTGTGTGTGTGTGTGTGTGTGTAAATATATACATACATATACATATATTAGAGGATTAGAGGCCTGGTGTATGAATTCATGCATGGGTGGGTCCGGCCAGCCTAGTTAGTGGGAGGGGACATGGTAAGTTGGCCGGCTTGCCTTATGGTCGAACTCCTGGTCAAGAGGACAATTTGCATATTAGCCTTTTATTATATAGGATATATACTGAGTGGCCAGATTATTATGTATTTAGAGATCATAATAATCTGGCCACTCAGTGTATAATTCAGCAATAATGTTTCTATCCCAAGGGCTAAGAGAAACCTCCTCTAATGTTTCCCAGTGTCCATTTATGCAGACCATAGTAACTCTAAACTAGATCTGGGATGGAGTCCTCATAATACCACAGAAAAAGAAGGTTGAGTCTCCTTTTGGACAGAATCAAAGCACCTTTATTGGGGAAATCATCTCCCAACCCCCTGGTTCTCATGCTTACATTCTTACCCTTACTTAGAAAGCCCTTCACACCTATTTCCCATTTATTACCTCATTAAAGATCAAGTGAAAACCTAACATTCACAATAAAATCTACCCTTATTTTTCTCTCCCCATTCTGTTAATTCCCATATTCCACAGTTATGGGGACTTCTCTTCCTGGCACTGTAACCCTGGGCTGGGAGGCCTAGTGTGGGGCTGGGACCCCTTGCTCCTCAGAAGAAGACCTTTGCAGCCAAGATATACCGTCCAAGTTTTATCCCTCACATGTGGGTGTGGGACTAGCCCTTTCCATGTCTCCACCCCTCCTACTAGTCTTGATGTGAATCATTTCATTCCCTGGTTGTAGGACTCCCTTTCAGCCAGATTTCAGGTGGTTCTGAATGATGGTTGTTCTGCAGTTTAGTTGTAATTTTGATGTGGTTGTGGAAGGTTCTGAGTACTGTGTTAACCTAGTTCGCCATCTTTTTTTTTAATATATTTTATTGATTTTTTACAGAGAGGAAGAGAGAGGGACAGAGAGTGAGAAACATCGATGAGAGAGAGAGATCGATCAGCTGCCTCTTGCACGCCCCCTACTGGGGATGCGCCCGCAACCAAGTTACATGCCCTTGACCGGAATCGAACTTGGGACCTTTCAGTCTGCAGACCAACACTCTATCCACTAAGCCAAACCGGTTTCAGCTAGGTCACCATCTTGACCAGAAGTAAGAGAGTACATATTTTGGAGATTAGATTAATGTTGTCAGTGTTGAGCCTATATATAAGCTACTAACTGGATCCCAGCAGGATAAAAGTATACTCAAATCTTTCAACAAATGGAAGCTGCAGACAGCTACAAAAGCAAAACAAAACCATATGAAGGCAATATTAAGTGTTAATATGAGCAGTAAAAATGGAAATTTATGGTAAAATACTTTTTTTTTTTTAGTAATTCCCTTGTACTATTTTTTTTTAAACCTGCCCTGTTTAGGCTGCATAGAATATTATTTTATAGGTGACCATGTTGGTCTTTCCTTTCTTAACCCATCAGTCTACCAGTATTAATTGGTATATACGTACAGTTAACCTTTCCCATTTCCTATGGGTGATTCTACTTCTTTTCATAGATAAATACTTATGTTAATCATCTTAGATAATAATTTAATTTAATAATGATTAAGGATTAAAGCTGCATCTCTATGTATTAAGTAATATTACAAAAGTGTTATACACTATTTTAAAAATGAATTGTGCTATTATCAAATATTCTGAGTATTATAAGATGAGATAGGAAAATGTATCATAATTAAAACAAAAATAAAACATTTTACTTAATTTGAAAATTGAAGCTTGATTTTTTTAGTATTTTTATTTTATAATAAAAGCCTACCTAATTCCTGCTTTTGAATTCCTTTGCAAAATTGTCCATCGAATGTCCTTTTACATAGATGAGTGACAAATCATACCAGCTTAATGCTGTTGAGTTCTCTCACTGTAATTGAAATCACATTAAAGGCAGGTATAGCACCAGTGTGAACTACAAACACCTCTTCATTCAAGGAGAGAGATCACAGTAAGCAGCAGAGACCAAATTAACTCTGTCTATCTTGTGCTGTCCTATATTTCTGTAAATAAGGAATGTACTCATGTTGAATATATTCTGACTTCAGAAACTTATAATTTGAAATTAGAGACCTCCGGCACTATTTTGGAAAGACTTTTAAACCTGGACAATTCCCTGCTGTTATAAAGACTGACAGTGCTTCTGAACCGTAACAAGATTTTATAAGATGGTTCTTACTAGAACCTGTTTTATATATGAACATTCTTAAAAAGCTAATTTCTTTTCTCCTTTTTGCACTGCAATCCACAAAGTGTGACTAATAATAGATTTAAATTTGCTAAGTGCATTTACTCCTTTGTGCCATCATAAAGAGAATCTATTACTGTAAAATTGAGGCTTAGTTCCAAATTGCACCATTATGAAGTTTTCTTCCAGCAATGTTTTGTCTCTAATACACTTCCCTCATTGTAATTCTATTGCAAACCTGATGTCTAGCATCAAGTCTCACAATAATTATTTTAAATTGCTACTAGGAACAGTAGTCCTGGTGGGATATATTACTACCATTCTAACAAGATGAATTTCAATGCACTTGTAACCATATTATAGTATATTATGAAAGAAAGAAAATCTCTGAGTTTTATATCTATGGACATGCATGTAACACAAAAACAATTTTTATAAATTTCTAAATGCTTAATCTTGAACTTCTACTTAAACTAATTATATAAATCACAAGAACAAATTAGGATATCTAACTACATGCCCCATTAATATCATGCTTAGTGACTTGAAATGAATAAATAATTATAAATATAAAATAATAGTAATATGTAGAATAATTATGCATAGTGATTATATATTTATATGATATATTGTAATGATAATATAAATCAGATTACCATAGAATGTACCAGTTAACTATTAAAAATGAAGCTGACATAAACTTTACTTTTCATTTTATCTTTCCCAAGTTTTTAGGGTCACTTAAACTACCCCAAAAAATGTGTTTCAAAATAATTTGAAACTTAGAAACTTTAAAAACTCATATTCAGCAGTCTAAAACATTGAGTCATTCATTTGCTAATATGTCATAGATGGGAATGCTACTAGAAATCAACATGGAAAGCGCTTGCAGACATTTGAAGTCACCTGGAAACTTTAGTGATTTTTTTAACAGTAGTATTATGAAATATACTATGTATCTCATGCATAATTTTACATCTTTACTGAAAGCATTCTAAACTGCACTTTATTAATAACTTGCCTACAGACTTACAAATAATTCATTGAGAAAATGATCACTTTAGATTACTAATTGCATGAATCTTCAATTTAAGGCATAACAATTATTGTGAAGAAATAGTAGAGCCAATCTTACCTGTTATAGTTAAAATAATGGTCAGGGATCAAAAGCTAGTTCAATCAGCAATTTAAATAAGTTGGAACATAAAATTTAGAAGAAACTTCAAGTATCAATTCTGTATCTGCAGGAATTCTCTTTTTAAAGTGTTCACATGCACCCCAAATGAAAATCACTTAGCTACCTAACAAAATTTATAGTTACTCCCTGAAGTCAACCAAATGGGAAAGTAAATCTGCATACTTTATAGAAGGGGCAGTTGAGTTTACATGAACAATTTAGCATTTTACCTATATAACACACCAGAATGAACCATATTACACACCCTCAAGCATGAAGCTACTAGTTCAGTAGTGAGAGATTACACTAAAATGTTGTATGCCCATTTTATAATATAGTGCAAATACTGTTGTGCAATAGCAACCATTTTGTAGCATTTCTAGTATAAAAAAAAATCTAGAAATATATTCGCATGTCTGGACATTACCTTGTAGAAACCTAAGAAGGTTATCTTCTCACTATTAGGTCACTTCTAATTATTGGTACTATTTGAAAGATTAATTACAATCACTTTTCAGTGATTTAAACCTGAAATTACATACTATTGATTAGGAAACATTAGTATTTGTCCATACATGTGTCATTATCCTTGCTTTTACTCCTTTATGCTGTACATAAGCGTGCATTTTCTTAAATATACTAAAGTGTTACTGGAATAAAACAAAATTTAAGGTAAAAATGTTCATTGTCAGCAGTGCTTTTGGTCATAGATCTGTTCTTGAAGTGACAAAATGTAATGCATTATTATATGGACAAATGCCTCAATAGAACTAAGTATAAGATTACATACCACACTTTCAGGTTGGGAGGAAATATCCAAGTTAATAGAAACATGATTAGAAACAGAAGGTGTCTTGGCTCTCAATTTTCTTAATAAAAAAAACCCTCATAAACCATTTACAATTTTCTACCAATACTTTGCCCTTCCTTCTTTTAAATTATAATGTTTTTTGTAAGATTTATATAGAAGCAATTATTTACAATAGCTCAGAATAGCATACCAAATGAGTATTTCCCAAGAGTATGACTAAAAAAATATTCTGGCCCTGTGCTTATCAAGCCTTTTAAAATCAGCACTGATTTTTAAAGGCAGATATAGAAAGCTATTATTTTTAATATCATATGCGTATTCCTGTTCCTTTATATGTCTTCACAATAGAAATTTGAGTTAATTTTTTGAATGTTGTGTTGAATATTCACCAACAATTATTTTTATTATTGGAAATGTATTCCCCCAGCTTCCAGGTAAAATTGATTTTAGGGGTTTATATACTATATTGAAAATTTTTAGAAGAAAGGAACCACTTAGAAACTTAGCCAAAATCCAAAAATCTTAAAGGACAAAGAATATCAGATCTTTCTGAATTTCCTGATCTTTCACGATCCTGGGTCACCTGGATCACTTGTTACACTATAGAAAACAAGGGCCCTTCCTGAGTATTCTGTTTGCATAGACCTAGGGTAGGGACTAAGAATCTGTGTGGGTTGTTGTGTTTGTTTTTTTGTTTGTTTGTTTGTGTTCAATCAGCTTGAGAAGCGTTTGGATTTATCTCAAATCCAACTTTTTGTATTTAAGGCAATTGGGAGGGGAAAAAAACATTCAAGCATTTGGGAAAGATTAACTTGATTTTGAGAACTGATGACATAAATCTAAACAGAACCCAGTTTTCTATCATTTCATCCTCTGTGTCTGTATTTGTGTATGTGACTGGGATATTTTGGTTCAAAATAAATTTTCCTTTTTAAAAAGAAGCTTAGTTAAGCATAGCATGTGTCTTGACATGATATGTTTGATTGACAATGAATAAAAATAGTTAATTTACATCTCCCAGAAGCACATAGCAAAAGATCATAAACCTGTAAAGAACCCCAAGATTTCTTAGCATACTCCTTCCTAGGAAGAACTACACCTAATGTCTCTTAGAAATAGGATTTTATTTCATTTCATGCATTTCACAGAAAGTCGTTTTCTTAATTGCCCCATTAACCTCTTCCAAAGCTCAGTATAGAAATATTATAACTAGAAAAAATTTGTTGTCGTATATGACCCTTTCCTTTCTTTTGCCTTTTTAGAAACACAATATAGCACTTGTCATTAATTTGAGTATCCCATTAATTCACAAGGCAGTTACATTGAACTATCATATATAATAAAAAGTGTAATATGCAAATCGACCAAATGACAGAACGACTGGTCACTATGATGCTCACTGAATACCCAGGGGGCAGACACTCAATGCAGAAGCTGTCCTGTACTGGTAAGTGCAATCCCACAGGGGGAGCACTGCTCAGCCAGAAGCTGGGCTCATGGCTGGCAAGCACAGCAGCAGTGGCAGGAGCCTCTCTCACCTCCATTGCGGGCGGGTGGTAAGGAGCAAGGAGTCCCAGACTGCAAGAAGGATGTCTGCCCACTGGCATAGACCCAGTCCCCAGGGGCATTGGGCCTCAGTGGGCTTAAGCAGGCAGGCGGACATCGCCTGAAGGGTCCTGGACTGGAGATGGCACAGCTCAGGCTGAGGGATCCTCCCCACCACCAATGCACAAATCTCGTGCACTAGGCCTCTAGTATATGTATAAGTAGAGATCATATTACACAGATGAGTATTCTTAAGAAGTGAACACAAGCTACAGATTTAGAGTAATAAATCATACTTATTTATTTATTTATTTATTTATTTATTTATTTATTTATTTGAAACAGGAACTCCTTTAAGTTCTAATAAAAGCTCTCCGCTCAGAAACATGCAACATAAAGATATATATCCAAAATTTGCATATCCTTTCAGGAGGCGCATGGGCCCTAAACACCTTCTGTGTTAATAAACACTAATCCAGTGGAACAAAACCATCTCCAATACAGTTTCTCATTCATTAAAGAGGCAAATTATCATCAAAGCTCATATGATATAAAACACTAATTTATTAATATTTAAAAAATCAAAAGGTGAAAATTGAGCTGCATTGACCACACTGTAAATTTGCGTAGCATGAAAGTGAGTGCTATATTTTACCTGAGAAAATAAGCATTAAGTGATTTTAATTCTTTCTGGTGTTTAACAAAGTTGAACAAGAAATGTATACTTTCTAATGATTTGTATAAAATATTCATATATAAGAAAAAACAGAGTGATTATTGTGGGAACCTCTTTCCACGTCCCGTGTAGTTCAGGGTTCCCGGGTCAGGGTTTGGGTTCTGAAGGAGGCCGCACGCAAACTAAATGAGAGACCAGAAAGCATTAATTTGGCGATATTGGGGGGCCAGGCAGGAGCCTTCCTCTAGTGGAAAGGACTGCCACTTGCTCTGGCCTTTTTCTCCCTTTTATTAAGGCTTTGGGACACACCCCTAGCCTTTAGGCAGGAAATAAAAAAATAGAAATTAACATGAAACAAACAGATAGAGGTTGCTTCAACCAACAAATATTTCAACTAAACAGTGAGTAATTAGCTCTGACCTTTCAGAGCAGTTAAGGTTGACCAGCCTTCTGGCTTCCTGTTTACATCCATTTAGTGAGAACAATATTTGGTTTCCGACAGATTATCCCTAATCACTATAGAAGTCAGTGATAAGACCAGCTCTTAAATTTCAGAAGGTTGTTCTTTTGGAGATTCTAATACTCAGAGTTTTAATGGTAGACATGAAGAGGAAGGAGATGACTATATTGAAATGAAAAACTTGGATTGGCCCATTGCTGGGGAACAGGCACATTGTATCTTGAGTTTACTGCTGAGTCTGCCATTTCCCTTGTGGATCACATAAGTGTTAAAACCTCTCTCCAAAATAGCAACTCATTTTATAAAACAACTAGAGGCCTGGTGCACGAATTTGTGCACATTGAAAATAAATTAATTAGAAGAAGTATTTTAATATTGCTCTTTGTCCTTTTTCTATTATATGTGTCAACCAAATTCACAATTGATAATGACAGATTAAAACACATACATGTAATTGGTGCCAGCAAGAGCCATATATATATATATATATAGATATAGATATAGATATAGATATAGATATAGATATAGATATAGATATAGATATAGATATAGATATAGATATATAGATATAGATATATAGATATAGATAGATATATAGATATATAGATATATAGATATATAGATATATATATAGATAGATAGATAGATAAACTTGCTTAATTAGACCTGCGTTCTGATTTAACTGAACTTTTTCCAGCCCAGTGAAGCACCCCAACTTCTCTTTCAGGTAATTGTCAGCAACACAACAGTAAATGTCAACACAAAGCAGATTATTATTGTAGATCACTCAGGGAGAACAAAGGGTAAAATATTTAACTGCAGCAGTCTTTGACTATACTCTGCAGAATGAGAAAACCTGAAGTCATTTTTAAGGTTCACCATTTCTTCTTTTCAGTTGGTCAAGTTTCTAAGCTATCTAAATCTCCATTTTCTGGCTAATGAAAAGAAAGTAGAATTCTACCAAGTGTCATATCTACCTACTCCAGGACTTCTGTGAGGATCAAATGAGATGAGGTAGGGGAAAATGCTTCATAGTCATTTGGTTAAAGTGTAAAATGACCACCAGGCTTTAAAGTAAGTCATGTTCCTAGCTGAAGAAACTGCAAGGAGACTATTCCCAGGGAGAGGAAACTAGGTGTTGCTATGTGACATCATTACCCAGCACCCACAGCTACCATTTCTGGGCTGGGTTGGCTGTAGGCTGCATTTTGCACCATGGGGTCTTGGCAGCATCAACTGCTATTTGGTGGTCTATTGCTCCAGGGGGGGTGGTAGGGCCTGTGTCCCACTTGGGGGGAAGCTGAGTGTTGCTTTGTGGGCACCAGATTTATGGTGCCATTTCTCTGTAAATGGCCAATGCATGTCCCGGCAGCTCCTGTGTTGAGCATCTGCCCCCTGGTGGTCAGTGCACATGATATCGACTGGTCGGACAGACACTTAGTATATTAGCCTTTTATATATAGACCCCAATAGTCCTTGACTTGATCCTTTACTAAGAACCAAGTCAATTATTCATGAGGGAAATGAAATTTTTGAAATGTTGTAAGTAAATTGATCTTATACTAAAGATCAATTCAAGCATGAGAAAAGTACAACCCAAAAACATCTTATGAATAATATTTTACATAATGTAAGTATGTGTACTTATCTTCCACTACCCCACCATCATGTGTTTTCCTCTATAAAACAGCCACTAATTTTCCCACAGCACCACTTCCCCATTGACAGATGTTACTGGGATTCACAGTGAGGTCTCTACCTTCCATAGCTGCACCAAACTACCTCTTTGCAAGAATTTTCCTTAAGTGTGTCATCTCTGTAAATCCTCTTAATGCTTGATATCCAGGATATGTGTCAGGTATCCTTATAAAGCTTCTGCATGTAATATATCAAACTAGAATTGCTGTAATTATAGAGGCTCAATAGGAAGAATCCATTTTTGCCCACCATCATGAAGCTTATCTCATCCCCTATTTTGCCATTCCCATAGGGCAGTGGTCGGCATACTCATTAGTTAACAGAGCCAAATATCAACAGTACAATGATTGACATTTCTTTTGAGAGCCTAATTTTTTAAACTTAAACTTCTTCTAATGCCACTCCTTCAAAATAGAGTTGCCCAGGCAGTGGTATTTTGTGGAAGAGCCACACTCAGGAGGCCAAAGAGTGGCATATGGCTCATGAGCCGCCGTTTGCCGACCACTGCCATAAGATATGACATAGTAATGAATAAATATTTACTAATACCTATTAATATGGATCCAAAGCGATTTAAGATATGGTTTGGTCCCTGTGCTTACTATCTAGTTGGGAGGTAAGAGCATGAAAACAAAAGTGATTAATAAAATGAAGTAGCATAGATTGTGTGAGACATGATTTCCTCTAATTTATCTGTTAACAAATCAAAATTTACATACATTTATGTTGCTTAAAGGAAGATACATCTGTACTCCTTGATTCACCACGACCTTTCACTAAGCTTGTGTCTTCTATCATAATGAACAAAAATGTGATGATCTGGTGACATATAGCTATGACTTCAGGCTGTTTCCAAAGAGGCAGAGCAGCCTCATTGGTTCTGTGGTGGAATGAGATACAGAAGACAGGGATTCTGACCTCAGACAAGTGACTTAACCTCTCAGTTTTGAGCTTTGTCATCTGTAAAGTAGCTTAATTAACCTTGCCAATATCATTGAGATGTGATGAAGTCTAGCTAATTAAAGCCCATTAAATGTTTTAAAGATATAAAGTGCTTACTTTGTAGTTATAAACAATAAGCAAAAAAAAGTTTTATATGAAAATACTAATTTTTGTATGATGTTTGATAAAATGGATGCCTCCTGGAGCCGCATTGGAGGGATGAATTTGCAGTGATCCATTCACACTTTCATCTGGTTATTTTGGTGAGTAACAGCACTTAACACAAGCTGAATAAGATGAGGCATTTATCTGTGACCCATAAAAGTTAATCTAACTGGTCCCCCTGGAATTGAAACAGTGACCTAGGTCTCATTAACACTATCAGCTAACTAAGTGAATTGGATACCTCATTGATAATAATATATTTTGATTTGGTTTGGTTTGGTTTGTATGTTTGTTTGTTTCCAAAGATTTCCCTAGATTTAATTTCAGTAACTCTAAAAATATTAGTTTGAGCAATTAGAGCCAAAGGCAATAAGCTAGACATTATTACATGTCACTAATATCCAAGGGACTAACTCCGACAGTCCGGGAGTCATCAGTAGGCTCTTGACCACGCTAAGTGAAGTTGGAGAATGACAAGGTTAATAAACCTAAGTTTCTCCCATTAGGAAGGGCTCTTGTGCATCTCTTGCTCACTAGGACTATACTGGCAAGAATTAGAAATTGTTTTGGTCTCTGTATCCTTTGGCTGCTAATAAAGTAACAATGAAGATGCATTGTGCTACAAAACCAGTCCTAAGTACTAAGTAATTAATGCATCAACCCCTGACTCATGACGTCTCCTCTTGGGATTGATTATATCTTTCAGTAGAGAACACGAAGCGAGCCATAATGAGGAACTGAGATTAGGTGGGGACCATTTCTATAATTCTTAGTTCTTTGAACTTTCAGGCAAGGTTAATATACATACTATTTCATGGAATGAAACAAAAAATACATGATGTTGAAATATTTCCTTTAGAGAAATACGAGAGCAATAAAATCCTGCAGTGCTAACAGAGTAGCATGTAAATCTTGGGGTATATACTTCAGGTTTCAAGGGTAATGAATGGCCTATTTGGCCCGAACCAGGTAAACTTGAATTCTGCAAAGCTAAATACTGGAAATTAGCTCCATGAAGTATTAACTCAAATAATAATCTTCCTGATGTTAAAAAAGATGAAAATTAAGCATCTAGTTATGAATACTGTGTCTGCACAATGTGCCGCTTGCGCCGCATGTGTTAGAATTTCTTCTCAGTTCTTTTTTTAATCTTTTATTCATAGCATTGCAGGTGATGAAAAATTTATGCCTTGAGTCTGGCATTGAAATTAAATGCAAAATGAAAACAGAAGCAGTTTATACTGACAGCTTAAATATCTTTATCTAGCATACGGTTGCACTATAAAAATCACTGGGTGACTTTTTAAATTTCCCACATGCAAAAAAAACAAGAGTTGTACAATAATGAATAAAGTTACATATCTAAGATATCAACAGAAAAATTGTATTTTATTAGCACTTTGTTAATTTCATTTTGCTCTGTTTTGTGTAAAGGCATAGACTGATGAATATAAGCTTTTAGAAATACTGCACAACTTCATATTTGATATTACTAGTAATTCCTCAGAGTGGCAGGAAACAATTGATTTTTTAGTATATTTAGTGAGTGTGATTTCTCTGGTAGGTTTATATCTTAAGCTGAATAGAAAACATAAATCTGTACTTAAGGTAATTATGCTGCAGTAAAGGTTAATTATTCAGGTGAACCAATTTGTTCATCACTATATTAATATGAGTGATGCTTTGGCAGAATGGCAATAATTACATTAATAGCCACAGTTACTGGGTGTGTGAGTTTTCAAGTGTATTTCTTTCCTTAGAACAGTTCAGGTAATTCTGGACATGTTATTTTATTAGTCACAACTCTGTTCACAAAATGAGGCTCCCTGTAAGTGGTTTCTGTTTTTCTAGAGATGTAAAGTCTTTTGTTCTAGGCATATGTGTGTATGCTATGCTGCATTCAAATGTTCTCTGTGGCTTTTGTTGATGCACTAATGTTGAATCTCAAGTAGTTATCTAATAATGTCAATTAATTGAAGAAAACAAATACCTCTTAGTTTGTGAATAATGCACACAGGCTTAAGACATATTGTCTAGATAGAGTATATATGTATGTATTTATGAGAATTTAGGAAATAAGTATAGAGTTATTTAGCATTTAATAAGTAAAGCATGAAATTTAGAACTGTCTAAAGTTACAGAAAGCACCGATACTAAACCAGCCACTTAGATTCCATATTTAGAAGCCTTCAGCACATACCTTAAAATATTTACACCCATTATCTGATTTGTAGCTTTTGCCTGCATGTTTTATGTAAACATATTGTGTACAATTATGCAGATAATTTTATACAATATTAATTGTGCTAAAAGTGCAGTGAAAGGTAATTCAGTAATTCATTTACATTTCAATTATTTTATTGGCATAAGATTACCAAATCAAATTGAAATATCTCTGACCATTATAGTATGTAAACTACTTTCAATACATTTTTTGATCCAGCATTAAATATACTTAAAGAGTAGTGCCCCAATGCCCTGACACAACAAATATCAGATGTTGAGATCTGCTTTCAGCATGGAACTGTCGAGCTGGCCTTCATCTTTGAAATGAAGTTGATAAGTTCTATTACCTTTTTTTATAAGCAGCCTATACCAAACACACACACACACACACACACACACACACACACACAACAGATGCATTTAATTTATTTCTCTTTAATGTAGGAAGGATAATTCAAGATTTTTATTATGGGAAATAAGTGAATGTACTAACTTTTACATGTAAAGATAGCATCTAAAGCCACTCTCCAAATCAGCAAATTTCAGGTTAGCATTTGCTTCTTATTTCTTTCATCATGTACAGATTTAATATCATCAGGAATAAATCTAAATTGTTTGCTTCTTTCCTCCTAATTCCTGAAGCAATGTAAAAGCCTAGAGAGGTTTGAAGTGACAGGATTACAAGCAGTCTTTTGCATACATGGCCTTTAGGGATAAGCGGCTACCTTGCATCTAATAAACAAGAAAGTGAATTTGTTGAATAATGAATTAAGTGGCATAAGTTGTGATAACAAGGAGCAAATGTAACTTCAGACGAATGGTATTTGCTTTGTGTGGGGTTAACTGAGAGGGCTGATACTCTGCCAAGGGAGATTGAAAAAAGACTCATTATATTATAAGATGTTCTTTTACAGAACAGTCTAAAATGGTCTTGCAGACCCCACTCCTCCCACCCCCATTTGCTGAACTCCTTTGTGTGCTTCTATCAAATCAACCACCTCTACCAGGGGGATAACTAGGATTCTTTTAGGCTTGAGTGTTGTTTAAAAAGAAAAATCCTAGTGTGTTTTGGATGGGTCACTCAACAATTAAAGAGAGATGTCTAATTGGTTCATCCATATTAGGGTCAGCAGCTGGTTACAGAATTAAAGGTTGTGGTGCCCCCACTGCATCGTTCTGAACCAAATTAAATTATTAATCTACTCTGCTTCAGTGTAGCTTCATGGGGATTCCCAACCTGCCATGCTGAATAAAGCAGAACGACCGCTTTACATTTTCATTATGGAAAATTATATTTTAAATTGCAAATGCTCTCCTATTTAGCTTACATTGCGTATCTCATTGGATATGTAGAAATGTCTTCGACAATCGCTGCTTATAAGTTGTTTTGTTAATTTCTAGTTGTAGTTGGAAACTGTGAAATGACCAAAAAAGGTGATTTGCATGCAGTTCCAACTCTCTAGCCAGAACTAATTGAGCCATGAAAAGCAAAGTCCAGAGACTTAGGGGGCCATTATCGTTAACTCTTAAATTCAAAAGATATAATTAAATAAGTGTGTTATAGGAGGATTTGTAATCTAAAATGAGCTTCAGAATAATTAACCAGTTATTTTCCTGGCAACCCTTCCTGCAAGGGATCAGGGTCCTAGTTTTTCTAATCATTTATAATTATTTTGAGTTTTTTGTTACTTTACTGTAAAGTATTATCTTAGTGAAAAGAATGATACCTACATTCAGTTTTCTAATAAAGTGTTAACAATGCCTTAATAATGATATATATATCTATTAATAATTTAATAAAAGGATAACATGGTAATTAGACAGGGAGACATTCTGAGACACTTTCTGGACATCCTTGCAGACAAAGCCATGGTGGTGGGGTTGAAGCAGAAGTAGTTAGGGGCAATCAGGCCAAGAGGGGAGGGCACTTGGGTGTGAGCAGGCTGGCAGTGGGGGACAGTTGGGGGCAATCAGGCCAGCAGGGGAGGCAGTTGGGGGCAAGCATATCAGCAGGAGGAGGCAGTAGGGGAGCGATCAGGCCAGTGGGGAGGACAGTAAGGGGCGAACAGGCTGGTGTGTGCGGGGGTAGCTGAGGGCGAGAAGACTGGCAGGCAGAATGGTTAGGGGCACTCAAGCAGGCAGGCAAGTGGTTAGGAGCCAGTGGTCGTGGATTGTGAGAGGGATGTCCGACTGCCAGCTTAGGACATACCCCACCCCCATGCACAAATTTCGTGCACCTGACCACTAGTCCTATTATAATAATCTAGTTTGCTCATTTATTCATGTAAGCATACTTAGTGGACATCTACTATATACCCAGTACTATATTTGAGGAGCCATGCAAACCAGTGGAAGTGAATGAGATAAAGTCATTTCTGTTGTGGAGTTTACAGTGTAAATAAATGGAACAATAACTGAGTCAATAAATAAATTAGCAAGTAAATAACAGAGCAATGTGTTGGAACTGAAGCAAAATACTATTCAAAGATTAACCAAGAAAAAGAGACCTTTTTAGACAGGATTGTCAAGGAAGGCCTCTATAAGGAGGAAGCATTTTTGCTGAGACCCTAGACATGAGAAGAGTGTTCCAATCAAAGAGACTAGCAGCTGCCAAAGCCTGCTGTGGGAATGAGCCTGGCATGCATGAGAAACAGAAAGAAGAAACATTGGCTTCCTGGGCATACAGCCTGGGTGGTTACACAGGGTTCCATGCTTAGAAGGGCCCAGTGTAATGCTCTGCTATCACCACCTTGGAATTCTCATGTTCCTATAAATTACGCAGCCAGTTTTGGAAAGAAATCTAATATAGTTAAAGTGTGGCAGGGAGGTGGGGAGGGGGCAGGGGTGCACCTGCACATGTGTGTTGGAATGGGGCAGGTGTGCATAACAAAATAAGGTAAGTGATATCACTGGGCATTAATATAGTTTATGAAGGATTAGTTGCACTTTATAATGTAGCCATTTTTGTCTGCTGTGTAGAAAATAGAAACACTACTTTGTTCTATATTTAGCCAAATCTTCACATACGGATAATAAACTCCTCAAGGGTAATATTGGTCTCATCTATGTATTGCATACACTTCAGAGCACTGTGTGATTAGCTATTCCACAAGTACTAATTGCAGCTAAAAGGAATTTGTCTTCTCTTTTAGCCCAATAAAAGAGGAGGGGAGGGGGAAGACAATAAAGAATTCAGTGTTTACATTTGAATCCTTGTTTTCCTCCTGTAGTTAAATTGTAGTACCAAATCTGTATGACTTTTGACAGTCAGGCGGAATCATATCAAATTGCTGATCCTCAGCAATATTTTGGACCTAGAAAATGGCATTTTCAATAGCAGATTAAAATTGCAGGTTATTTAAGGAGGTAAGTAGAAACCTGACAGGCATGTTTGTAACCCCTGCAGGATTTATTTAAAAGAGGAATAAAACAACTAGTGCTGTTCATTAGCGCACCATGCTGAGCAGTGCTGTCAGGTCTGCACCCATGGGCCTCCTTAGAGGTGAATCCACACTGCAGAAGGTCTTGCTGCCAGTCAGCAGCTGCTCTCCCCCAACGATGGAGTCTGTAGCTTGACGCCCACTTTCTACTATAGTCTGCATTATAGCAAGTGGTGAGTTGCCAGGAATTGCTACAGGAGTAACCTAAGTCCACAGCATAGTTTGGAGTTTCAACAAGTTACAAGGCTTTGGTTGACATGTTATTTACTGATAACCTTTCCTCTGAGCAAATCTATTTACATTTGTTGATGGTTATGAGGATTTACCCAATGAGTACTAAGCGCAATGACATTATGGGATCATGGGACAGAATCTGGCCAGAAGGGTTTTGTCATGAAGATTTCTCTGATCATCACAAAGAGATGATTTTATAATTTAAGCTGACAAATTCTCAAAAAAATCTGTATGTGATGCTTTTGCTGTTTGCTTCTTAACTTTTCTTTTAATTATTGGTTCTAAGTAATCATTGTCAAGTTGCTTCTTATTGGGTGTTCTTTTGCATTTTAGCAATACACTAAAATTCATTAGTTTGTAGTTCTTCCAGTTGCATGCTCCATTTCTCCATTTTATTGCTTTCTTTGGTTTCCCAGGATCTCCTACTTTTTGCACATTTAAACCTAACTACACATTTTTTAGTCAGTAATGGGATTATAAACTACTTCTTAGTAACCTAACAAAAATGAGAAACTCCTAAGAAGTCTTAATCTTACCTCAAAAACATTTCTTAAATATATTCATTATTTCCCTTTTTATTTTCCTAATAACTGTCTATAGCTTTCTGCTGACAGGTGATTACACATTCCAGAAACTTGAAGTACAAGCTTGTGTTTGATTCTTTTCCTATGTTCAAGCTACACAGGACCTCCACATTATAAAAAATGGGGAAAAAATATCTAACCATTTGGATATTGTAATCTATATAGTTTTCTTTCTGAACTTTACACTGGCACTAGAAATATTCCTTGAATGAATGGATGAATGGATGAATGACTGCTCTCAAAGAATTTATGGTCTAGTGATGGAATCAGACAGACAATGGTAGCAAAATAAGATGTGCCATTATAGGGGCAAGTGTAGGTATTTACAAATATTTAGAGCAAGAACTTGTAATCTGGTTTTAGGAGTCAGGGAAGGCTTCCTGACATCTAAGCTGAAATTAAGCCTATTTAAAAATCTGCATATGTCTCATTTTCCTACATTCATGTAACCCTAAATAAATGGCAGACGTACTGCAAGATTTCTTTCCACAGAGCACTATGTTCTACTGCTTTCGGTTTTCCATTCCCAAAACACTTGTTCTCCTCTCTGTCTACACAGGGCTTGTTTAACCTTTCATGCTGCTTTATTACTAACCAAAAGTTTTGTGCTCTGTGATTGATTACATTGGCCACATAAGTTGTGAGAAAAGATGTAAATAATGGAATAAACAGCTATGCCCAAAGACAGTTTTCAGAGACAAAGTTCCCCTAATCCAAAGGAGTGACTCTAATGTTGGCAGTTTCCGTGACTATGGCAGGTGAATGGAAGGTATTTTTTTTTTGCTTTAGGAGCTTCCCCTATATTCCACTAAGTAGCAAACTGCACACATTTGCCACCATTTTGTACCTAAAGAACGAACTTTCCCATTTATTCAATGGGAAAATGAAGAAGGGAGGAAAAGTTAAGAGATTGATGAGAGAAGTGAAAATGTAAACAAGGAAATGATCAAATTTCTTCCCCTTTCATTTCCAACTGTATTTCTGCTACTTCTTAAAGTGACATCTTCATTCTACAGCCACTTTACCCAGCTGAGGCAGCATGACATGCTGTGGCAGAAGTATAGGCTATAGAATTTTGGTGCCATAGAATGTTGGGTTTGAATCTTGGTTTTTCTACTTACTAACTTGTATGGCCTTGGGCAAGTCATTCAATATTTCTCCTCCTCAGTGTGCTCAGATATAAAAACATTAATACCTCACTCACAGAACTGGTATGGGGATTATATGAGATAACTAACATCTGCTATACATATGTGTTATAACAGAGTAATTGTTATAATGGCAAGGTTCTACTGGTATAGTTATGAACAAAAAGGACAATTACTATAAAAGTAAACAAAGTAATAAGTACTGGACGATTTTAATCTTTAAGAGAATTCCTGTGGAGTTTTTATTTGCTTATTTAATACATGTATTCCACCTGCCCCAGTCCCCCCTCAAACCCAGTTCAGGTGTATTAAATTAGAGCCTGGGTGAAGGTGTAGAGGAAGAAACTTGGTCTGCTATGTAATAAGCTTGGCGGTGCTAATGATCTGTGAGATATATTGTTGACTTCTCTCACAACTTGTGGTAAAAACTATTGCTCTGGGAATCCCACTTCTGGGGACAAGACACTTTCTACACAGGAGAGAAGCTCTTGTCCACATTGCTGCTTAGAAAAAGGTTTTGCTGTACTTCTTCCTGCCAGAAATACTTTTATTATGATAACCTCACATTTTATTGTTCCATCAAAACAATAAAATGCTCCTGAAAATTGTTCCCAGGTTCTGTTTTTATATAGATGGAGGGAAATCTTATTGTTGAATTGAATTACCATTATTATAACATTACTTAATGAGTTTCTGTAAAGCTTGGCTTCCCAGTCAGATTATGAATCTGTGTCGTGGCGAGTTGAGGTCACATTTAAATCTTTGCAAAGGACTAGTTAACTTGGGGAGCTGCTGAGTCAGAACTTCTCAATAGCCTTCTAAAAAGAGTTTAAAGAGAAAGGTGTGGGAGCCCCTTTCCATGTCCCTCGTGGTTCAGGGTTTCCAGTTCAGGGTTCGGGTTCTGGAGGAGGCCACACACAAATGAAAAGAGAGACTAAAAAATATTAATTTGGCGATATTGGGCCAGCTGGGAGCCTTCCTCTAGTGCAGCGGTTCTCAACCTGTGGGTTGCGACCCCTTTGGGGGTCGAACGACCCTTTCACAGGGGTCGCCTAAGACTATTGGAAAACTCCTATTTCCCATGGTCTTAGGAACCAACATACCGCTCCTCAGTGTAGCAAAATGTGGCAATGTAGTTTACTGTTGTCATATGAAGACTGTTACCCATGCTACACCACAATTCAAGACAAAATTTCATTTATTTGTAATTAGAAATAAATATTTCACAATATACAATTACATATTGTTTTTGTGATTAATGACTATGCTTTAATTATGTTCAATTTGTAACAACGAAAATACATCCTGCATATCAGATATTTACATTACAATTCATAACAGTAGCGAAATTACAGTTATGAAGTAGCAATGAAAATAATTTTATGGTTGGGGGTCACCACAACATGAGGAATTCTATTAAAGGGTCGCGGCACTAGGAAGGTTGGGAACCACTATTCTAGTGGAAAGGACTACGACTTGCTCTGGCCTTTTTCTCCCTTTTATTAAGGCTTTGGGACACACCCATAGCCTTTAGGCAGGAAATTACAAGAACAGAAATTAACATGAAACAAACAGGTAGAGGCTGCTTCAGCTAACAATGTTTCAACTAAACAGTGAGTGATTAGCTCTGACCTTTCAGAGCAATTAAGGTTGACCAGTCTTCTGGTCTGTTCATAGTGAGACAATGTTTGGTTTCCGGCAGAAAGGAATAAACTATTCCCTGGCTTTCCATTTCCCAAAAGTCAACAGTAAGGATTATGGTTTTTAAGATCTCTTTTATACTTAGAGATGGATCTGTGAGTTAGAGATTGTCTTCACCACTGTGTGTAATAGACTGGCACTTCAGCCACATAAAGTTTTGAATTTCCTCTGTCTCTGTATCCTGCCAGCAAAGATAGTTTAACCCCTGCATGCTAACTCTGACAAAGAAAGTTAGATTGTCCCCCTGGGAAGATGAAAACATTTGTTGCTGGAAACAGACTTGTCAGTAAGCAGCCTAGATTGAACAATTTAGACTGTCCTCAAAAAAAATTAAAAAAAGCAGAAAAATAGGTTCAAATTGGCTTCCCTTTCAAACCTAGGAATTTTATATTTTATTATAATTTCTCTGCTTAGACACTGCTTAAAGGAAACTTCAGTTTTAGACCACTCATTTGTCAACCAAGTGCAGATACACTCAACCAGAACAAGTGTTTGCCAAGGGATTTCTTAAAAATGTGGAGGTACTTTCAATTGAGACTCCTTTTGACATAATAATTGTGATTGCTGTACAGGAAATTTTCATTAGATAGCTTGCAAAACTTTGCTTCATTATCTTATAATATATTTCTAGAATTCAAAAAATTAGAAGGCAAGCCCTGTGCATGATAGTTACATTCTTCTGTATTGTATTCTTACCAAAGGACCAAGCCTTCAATTTCCTTAAATTGAGGGAAATTCAACAGACCAGTGTTTCCTTTGAAAGATAACTTTCAATGTTAATCAGCTTGAACAACTAGTGTGCTTTGGCTTCTATAGGTTTTATGACAACCCACTTGATTAAATTTATAAATACTGAGATTAGTATGTATGTTAGTCTTCCAGAATTAATTATTTGATGAGGGATGTGAAATGGGTGCATAAGTATCCAACATAACCATAAATCTATAGAGTTACATGATTGTTACATGTATATATGAAGTAAGGCTGGGATATTGATATTATTATGGTTTCATATTATCAACCTTTAAAATAAAACAGCCAGTTATTTTACAGCAATACAGCAAATGGGTTTATTGGGGAAGAGCAGAGAACTGCAATTGGGGACAAGCAAACTGGCAAAATCACATGCAAATCCAAAGAACAAAGGATAGGGGCTTGCTTGTATTAGGTTTTAGAAGGAAACTGGGGAGGGTTGTTTTGAACAAAAGTTCACTGAAGAAGAACAAAAGTTTTCATTGGCTGCAGGCAGCAGTTAGTGCATTGTTGCTGAGGCAGGGAGGGATCCTCCTCCTTTTTAGAAAAGCAGATGAGCTTCCCATGCGATTCATGTTCTTCTTTCTTCCTGATGGTTATGCAGGCTGCAAGGAATGGTTCCTACCTGAGGTATTATGTCTTTGGGGCTTCCTAACTCCATTTCAAACAAGCTTTCTTTTATTTACTTTCACAATAATAATTTGAAGTATCTAAAGTTTACTCTCTATTTTTTTGTCAGGCACTATATGTTACTTATTACTTAGAGTCCTCATATCTGTTCTGATATCAGGGTATTAGTGTTTTTATATTGACCAAAACTGAGGCCCAGAAAAGTGACTATACCAAAATTGTACAGTTAGTAAGTGACAAAGCCAGGATTCAAACCCCCAACTTTTTCCTCCCAACACAGTGCTGCTTCAATTGGGTAAAGCTACATTGCTGTTCATTCTAAGAATGGCAGAAATACAATTGGAAGAAATGACAGTTTTCCCTGGTTCAAAGCAAGGACAGTTGGAGGATGACTGGAGGATAACTGGCACCATGACAGACCAGGAAGATTATCCAGAGGGCTATGTGGATTAGTCCGAAAAGGAAAGAACTGAGAAGCAGAAAAAAAAATGTAAAATATCTCTAGAGAACCAAACACACACATCGCAAATGCTATGAGATAATTTGTAGTTAATGCTTAAATTGTGTAGTCAGATCTCTAAGTGCTTCAGATACTTAAATGGTAGAGAGATTGAGGTATAGGTTAGTCAAAGTCTGAGAAGAGGCCAGTGTCTTAATCTTATAAAGGTGGATACAGATAAGGAGGAAGTCTCTAGAAGTGTGGGGCAGGAAAGGGAAGGTCAGAAAGAGTGTGGTCTTGTAACACACACACACACACACACACACACACACACCACACACACACACACACACACACACACACACACACACCACATACACACACACACACACAGTTTATGGCTGTAGGGGGGAGGGGAGAGGGAGGAGAGGACCAGAAGCACTGTGAAAGCTGGAAAGAGGGGTTGATGACCCACTGGATGGACCATGGGGACACCCCCTGTTTGGGGAGTGATACAGAAGGAAACATTAATCAGCAGTTTTTAGTCAGTCAGGAAGATTTAAGAGAGACTGGGATTGTGTTAAGGGTTATTCAGAAAGCCCTTTTAGAAGGATGTGATAATAATTCAGGGAATTATACATTCATTTTGATGGTCCTTTTTTAAAATATACCACCTAGAATTTAGATCCCAAAGCACTGAAACAACAAGCTACATTTATAAAGGTTTTGCTATGGGCAGGACAATTTGCTAAGCATTTCACTTTCAGTTAATCTTAACAACTATCTATGAGGTATAGAAACTTCTAATTGCTTGATTTTCTATCAAAAACAAAAACTGAGTTAGTAAAAGGCAATGGCCAGGATACCAAGACAGGCAGTATGGCTCCCAATTAATTATCCAGAATTCCATGCCCTGGCCCACCACCTGGGATCATAGGGAAATCTTAGTTTTAAAGTCCCTCATAAATGTCAAACAATTGTTATTTCTCCACATGCAAATGCTACAGCAGACATCTATAAGTCCCTGCTGCATGCACTAATATAACAAGTAAGAATTTGAATATTCTTGGGCATTGTTCTATATATTTTATGTGCATTATTTCATTTGATTTACACCCTGTATAGTAATAATATTCCTAGTTTTAAAGGAGAAACTGAGGCTTCAGTTGGTTGTATGACTTGCCCACTATCACCCAGCTAATAGGTGGCAGAGACAGGGTTTCTATCACAGTGTGATAAGGGAAATAGAAAAATGCTGAAGTAAGAAACCCCATGTGAGTGAGGGAATAAGGACAAAAGGGCTGTGTGGGAATTGATATTTCAAATATGCACAGGATGGCAGAGGATCAGAGTGGGAAGGTTCTGGAAAGGCCAAAGGCAGAGAGACCACTCATGTTAGGCACTCAAAGAATTGCTGAATGAATGAATTGGTACCTGCAAGAAAGTATGAATGAATTGGCAGGGGCTGCAAAAGCATGGTGACAATCATAACTGAAGAAAGAATAATAAGTGACACTGCAAATGTGGACTCACAGGACTTAGCAACTGATTGAGATGTGGGTTAAAGGGAACCAGTGAAAGAGAATGTTTGCACTTACACAAGTTGGATCTGAAATGGAAGACATATTTTGAAATGTTCCTCAAAGAATGGAAAGTAGCATCTGGATTTTGGAAATAAGGTCATCAGACACACTTGGTTAACTTGGTTGCTAGTATTGCAACTAATTAATTTTAGAAAAATAATTAATTTGAAAACACTTTTAGGCCATTGCTAATTTTTTTAATTGTTTAAAGTATTACATATGTCTCTTTTTTCCCCTGATTGACCCCTCCCTGGCCACTCCTAACCCCCAGGACAAGCCCCCACTGTAGGCCATTGCTAAATTTGTAATATGTTACCTTTGCATATAAATAAATTATTTATATTAAAAGAGATGGTTGAAAGAGACAAAGTGTTAACAAAAATAGCTCTTTGTTTCAAGAGAAGGTTGTACAGTACTTGCACAACCTTCCATAGTTTTAGGATTATATACCAAGTGAATGAGATTTAGCAAAGAGGATTTGTGACTAGGCCAATTAGAGCATTTCTTTTTAACATTGAAGTTCTGGGAAACTGATTTACATTGAGGAGAAATTTGAGGTAATGTTCTGGGAATGTAAGACCAAAATGTCCAGTCTGTCAAAGTCTTCATGAGAATTGTAAAAGTTGTACTTAGAATGTAATCATTAGTATCACCTTTTTTGAACTCCCCAAATATAAGAAGGTTTTGGGTTTGGGTGTTGACATGATTAAAATCCTTTACATAAACTACTGGAAAAAGAAAAGATGATGATTCATTCAAAAATAATCTGTTCATCAAGTAGAAAGAGCTATGCTCTAGCAGGTAGCTCTCCTTAAATAACTCAGCATTTCATAATCTAAACTAATAAAAGAGAAAGATACAAATTGACTGTCACTTCACGACGCCCACCAGCCAATCAGGAGTGAGTATACAAATTAACCCGACAAAGATGGTACATTAATTTGCAGACACTAGGAGCAGGGCGGCTGCTTATGCATGCGCTGGTGCCAAGCGGCCTGGATCCCAGGGTGGGTGTCCTTGGGAACCAGGACTCTGAGCCTATAGGCCCGCACATAGGCCCAGAATGGCCAGGGTCTTGGAATGAACCCCGGCCACTCCAGGCCTGTGCTTGCAGTTGTAAAGCAGCCAGGGGTGGGGCAGGAACATCCCTGAGACCCAGGCACTCTGACCCAGTGCACACACAAATGGCCAGGAGTGGGGTGGGAACATCCCCCTGAAGCGTGCAAGCAGACAGCAGACTGCCAGATGAGGGGCAAGCAGACCCCTGCAATGAGCCCTGCTTGCCCCTGGCCGGGCCCCCAAAGAGAACAGACACCAGGGCCTGTGGTGGTGTCAAGCAGGCAGGTCCTCAGAGAGCAGAGAATCATGGGGAGCAGGCCTAAGCCATCAGTAGGACATCCCCTGAGGGCTCAAGGATTGGAGAGGCTGCAGGTCAGGCTAAGGGACCCACCCCACCCATTGTGCATGAATTTTGTGCACCAGGCCCCAGTAGTCTAAATAAAAACCATGTTCACAATAGTTAGGACACATGTCTAGGAAAATGTGAACAAGAGGGAACTTTTGGCAAAGTTAAGCTATCAGTAGATACAAATTGGGGGGCTTTGATTCTGTCATGATATGAAGGCTTCAGATGTTAATGATAGCTGTAAAACAATCCAGCATGGAAACATCTGAGGTAAAATTCTTGTAATTTTTTGGCCAGGAATCTAAAACTTGCTTCTGTCTGTGGCTGTAATTTTTGAGCCAAATAAGAAAGCACTTTGCTGGCTCTTTTTTAATAGAAAGGCCAAATGAGATAGGTTGGAAATATGTACTTTGAACAGCTAAGCAGAATCTCAGGAAGTTTGCCAAACAAGATTTCCAAATAAAATGTTTGGGACAGAAAACAGGGATGGACTTTGCAGATGCTGGATGGATTCCACCAGCCATGTGTGCAAAGTTACTTGGTATCACATCAGCTGAGAGCTATGAAGTAGCACAAAACTTTCAGTGATAACTTCATTGTTAAATGGGTTCATTTATTTACCAGGCAGACCTCTCTTTACCAAGATCAAGTATCTGAATGTATCTGCATTTCCTGTGAGAAACAATAACGATGACCAAAACATGAAGGAATTTCATCAATCGAACTATTACCTCAGTGCTAATGCATTAGCAGTCAGTGAAGGCAGATTAATTTACTTACGGTGAGCTAAGTGCATTCTTGGCTCACAAAGGGGCATCATTTGCTCACTTAAGCCAGAGATCCCATTTTTGACGGCAAATGTCACTGCCTGGATTTCCCTTTGACAGTCTGGCAACCCCGCACCCCTGTTATAGTACCCATTTATTTGTCTTATTTTCAGCCAGATTAATCCATTCTGTTTTGACAAGAAGACTGATGGGTAATTGATAACTGTGATAGACACAAACAGAAGAGTTGGATGCTGAATAATTCAGCACTTTTCAGTATCAATAAGAGAACAGGTTGAAGAATTTGTGTCTCTATTTACACTTAAACTAAACTAAGTCAGCCCAGACATTTATGCTGCCAGTCTATCAGAAAACCAAACAGTGTACATTCGGTTTCCACCCGACAAAATGTTTTATAAGCTTGTAACAATATGTGTGAAGCTGCCAGAATAATAAATAGGTACAGCAGCCCATGCATGCTAATGTTATGTTGTAAGCAGTTTTGTTGACAAGTGCTAATACTTCTTTCATACTATCATCAAAAGCAGCTAATACAACAGCCATTATTTGCTGGCTTTCCAAGCAAGACATGATGGATTGTGACCTTAATATGGGTTAGCCGAGTTTTGAAAGTTAAACAACTTGCAATAAATCATAGAATTATTACAATGCAGTTTAATTGGTTAAGGACTGTTTATTTCCTAAACAGGGTGAAAAATTTCTGTTTCGGCACTTTTAATTTGCAAAGTGCATTTTCATTATGAATGGCAGTTTAATATTCTGCTCTTTTGTCATGCAAAATATGCAACACACAGGCAATCTATTAATTGGACAAAAATGCATTGCAAGCGTAAATTATCCTTTATATATCATCACTTGTGAGCTTTTACATCTATTAAATGTGTTAAATGGAACATAGTTAAAGACTGTATAACTTGCAGACTCCTTCTGAAATTTAAGTCAAGCTTCAAGATGATTTAAATGACCTTTATTTTTGGCAAAATAAAGTAATTAAGTAATTGTAAATATAAAGGGCAGTTTAAAGAGTTACTGCTTCCTTAGGCATAGGGGCATATGTTGCATTGATTCAATAGTCTCAAGAAATAGACAGTAGCACTGGTTCATATTGATATGTCTTGAGAAATGGAATCCACCTCAGTATTTACTTCTTTCTTTGCTACAGTATAATTTGTAGAGAAGAAATTTTCATTGGCAAATGTGCAGAAAAAGGTGAGTAAGACAGTAGCAAATTGATATTACAGCATAGCTCAGCATAATGGAATAGTTGTCTCCATGTGTTTTGGTTCAATGATGTGCCTTTGCATGGGGCTATTTATAGCACAGAAGCAGTAACAAAATACTTTCTATAGGAATGTTGATATGACATATGCTCGATTTTAAGAATGCCAGATATCTCAATGTGTTCCTGTAAGACTGCCTTAAAATGTAAGCAACCTATTCATTCACACGCAACTCTGAGCCCATTTCTCATATTTATTGACACCTGGGCAGACCTTTTACAAACGTCAAGCTTTCACTGGCTTCAAATATTTTCCATAGGTTGGCCCAGCTGAAGCAGGAATATTTTTGTGCTGCCAAATCTCCTTCCAAGATATAGACTGTCAGCAATACAAACAGAACGTTAAAAATATACTTCAGATAGATATCCCATTCATTTTTCCTGGAGGAAGAAAATGATTATGTGAGAATGTACATTCTGTTGTTTTAAAAGAAAAACTTAAGAATCATTCACAAAAATACATTAAAACAAACTGTCTAGAACTTAAGTGAGAAAAGAGATCAAAAGTTGTTCAAATTGAGAAAAAAATGTTTATCTTTATTGATGGTATACGATGATGTAGTATCACAAACACTAAACTTTGATAATTATTTATTGTCATAATCTTATATTCTGAATTTTATAGATAAGAAAATATCAGAAAGATAACCAATATTTAGAAAATATAGGTAAATATAATCCAAATTCTTAACTTATGAGGCTGAGTTGATTATACTTTTTCTGGTACACTTTTCAAAGGCTTAATTAAGATTCACTCTGTATTTTATGGGAGGATTAGATTTCCTGAAACCTTAGAAACATAAACCTAAAAGTACAATGATTATAAACTTAATAATTTTATCCATGTGATTTTTTTAAATTATCATTTTAAGTTGTTTGATTAAATATATTGAGATAACATCCTATATGATAAAAAGGTAATGTGCAAATTGATCCTAATGGCAAAATGACCAGAAAGACTGTTTGACCAGTCCCTGCACTGACCACCTCTCAGTCCTAACCCCTGGCCAGCAGGCTACATTTGCCCGATGGCGAACCAGGGGTGGTTGGCGGTGGGGGGCAAGGCCAGCTGCTGATAGCCAGAGAAGATGGCCTTGATTGCAGGCCAGGCCTAGGGACCGTACCCATGCATAAATTTGTGTGCTGGGCCTCTAGTTGCTTAATAAAATTACATAGGTTTCAAATGTACAGTTCTATGATACATCATCTGTATATTGCATTGTGTGTTCACCACCCAAAGTCAAATCTCCTAACATCTACATATGACTCCCTTTACCCTTGACTACCTCTCCCCATGCCTTTTTCCCTCTGATAACCACCATACTGTTGATGTATCTGTGAGTTTTGTTTGTCTTATTTAATCATGTGTTGTTTTCAGTTTTATATCTCACATCTGAGTGAAATCATATGGTTATTGACTTGTTCAGTTATCATTTTCAACTAACTTTTCACCATATTTTATTATTAAATTTCAAACATATAGAAAAGTTTAAATAATTTTACAGCAAATACCCAGATATCCATTATTTTAATTCTGCTATTTACTATATTTACCTTTTCACATATCTATCCTCTTTCTACCCATCTGACAATGCATGGTATTTTTTTATGCTTTTCGAAATCAGTTGCAGCCTTCAGTATACTTCTCCCTAAATACTACATTATCATTAGTATATCATTAATTAGAGTGCACAGTATTTTTACTGTTCTTTTCTTTTGATGATAAATCTACATGTAATAACATGCACTAATCGTAAGTGTAGCATTTGATGATTTTCAGTAAACTTTTAGTATGCTCCAGCCATGTTGATGAACTCTATTAGGTGCCAACATGGAATGAGGTTCATTGAATGTAGAGAACTCAAAAGGCTCAATCAATGTCCAGACTGCTCACTATTGCTAGGGTGAGCTAACCTACAAGGCCACTTCCTATTTGGGACATTCACTTCTGGAAGTCTCAAGTTCATTCTATTTTGCTAGTTTATATAATAGGGCTCCACAAAAATTGCTATACTATCTGTTGTGTACCTATCATGTGCAAAGCATTTAGCTAAGTGATGTACCGAGCACAAGGAGTCCTAAGACAGAGACCAAAGTATGAAGTCCATCAAAGAGCATTCAGTCAAATTGTATGCTACACAGCTGAAGTGGAATAGTTCAACATTGCATATACTTAAAAGCCAAGTCATTGAGCAAGGAAGTTCTAGGGAATTCAGAGGAAGGAGTAAGAATGTCCTGGAGTGTTGTGGAAGGCTCTCTATCTTCCACATCACCTATCAATCAACGAGCAGAGTGGCCATTTACAAAATAGACCAGGTCCTGTCAACTCTCCTTGATTAAAAGCCCTCAATGACTTTCCATCACACTTGGAAAAACTGCAAGCTGCTGTGAGGCCCTGTGTGATGTAGCTTTCCTCCCACCTATCTCTTTTTACTTCCCATATCCTCCTTGCTAGCCTTCTTTTCCACAAGCGTACCCGCTCGCATCCCCACTACAGCCTTTTCTCTTGCTCCTCCCTTTCCCTGGAATACTCCTAAACAACTCTTGGAACAGCTGGTCCTTTCTCATCATTCAGGTCTCCTACCAAATGCTCCCACTGAAAGGTCTTCTCAGCAGAAGGAAAATCACCCAACCATCCTGCCCAAGTCAAAGCATGTTTGATGCAGGAGTAGATTTGCTTGGCTGTTGCAGTATCATGGGAAATGAGTTCAGAAAGTTTGGGTACAAGATTATTGGAGGAGCATCTGAGTGAAATTAGCAGTAAACTAAAAAATTAAAGTCACAAGATTTATACTTGATGAGTATAAATATGTGAATAGAAAGGCAAGATATCCAAGTTTGAAAACCAGAAGGAATAGAAACTCTAGCAGAAGTAACCAATATTGATATCAGACTTGTCTTAGATTATTTGTCATGCAACATTTGTATAAGGGCACAAGAGAGAAATGAAGGGCTCAGGAAATTTATTTTACTACTATAAATAAGCAGGGTAAGTTTATAAGCCTATCTAAAACTTTTTGCTACAGTAAAAGTTAACATAAATGAGAACATAAGAAAAACTTCAAATTATTCTTTGTAATTAGTGATTATATTAGTAACTAACTTACTAATTATTTGTAAATCAGATGCAATTATTTGGCTATTTAAACCTGAATTTACAAATGCATAAAAATAAGATTTGCAATAAGAAAATGTTAATGAGTATGGCAATAGCTGGTGATGATGGGTCAAAGGCATTTGAGATTATATATTCAAATATCCTTAAGGTTTGCAATGTTTGGGACTTTCAGAGTCTTCAGTGACATAGGTGACATCTATATTAGGCAGTGTGTCTTTCATCCATTTTGTGATATAATATTTATTTTTTTAGTGTGAACATCACATCAGAAATACATGTTCAGCTGAAAAACTCCTGCAAGACTTTTCAGTGTTCCCCAGTTTATGAAAGTGCCCCTATGGATTTGAAACCTTGAATACTTTTGTATATGCAACTCAGAATGGCTTTTGTATATCTATCTTACTTAATAATAGACAAACATGTAAATTGACCATACCTCCACTATGCCCATAGCCAATCAGAATGAGTATGCAAATTAACCCAACAAAGATGGCAGTTAATTTGCATACACAGGCACCCATCACCTGGGTCCCAGATACATCTGGCACCTAGGTCACTGAGGTGGGCCCCATGTGGGCCCTGAGCAGCCTGGGAAGGGCCTCAGCCAGGGTCCTCCTGGGGTGGGCCAAGCCTACAATCAGAGATAAAGGGGCAGGGGCAGAGTCTGCAATCAAGGGAGCTGGGGGTCTGCTGCCCAGGCACAAAATGTAGGCCAGAAACTTTCAGCCTGGGGAGGGGAAAAGCCTGTGATGGAGAGGAGCTGGGAGTCCCCTGTCCAGGCCTAAAGTGTAGACCAGAGGCTTTAGGCCTGGGCAGGGGTGGATCCAGCAATGGGAGGGAACTGAGGGTCCCCTGCCCAGGCCTAAACCATTGGCCAGAGGCTTTAGGCTTGGGCAGGGGCAGAACTGGCGATTGGAGGCTATTGGTAGTCTATGTGAACTACAGAGGAAACACCTTTTCTGACTGCTCATTGGCTAAGCTTCCTGTATGCCACTGGTAATATTTTTAGTAAGTTGGGTAATAAAAATCCAAAAAGGTGAGCTAGGGTTTTCTACCACACTTCTGGAGAAAAAAAAAGAAGGTCCACTCCTGGAGGGCTAAGAAATGTCATATCCTGCCCTAGTTGGTTTGGCTCAGTGATAGAGCCTCAGCCTGCCAACCACAGGGTCTGGGTTCAATTCTGATCAAGGGCATGTACCTAGGTTGCAGGCTTCTCCCTGGCTAGGGCCCAGGTCAGGGCTCATGCAGGAGGCAACCAATCAAAGTGTTCCTCTCACTTTGATGTTTCTCTCTGTCTTTCCCTTTCTCTTCCCCATTCTCTAAAAGTCAATGGAAACATATTCTTAGGTGAGGATAAAAAAAGAAAGAAAGAAATGTCATATCCTGCCAAAACCGGTTTGGCTCAATGGATAGAATGTCTGCCTGCGGACTGAGGGGTCCCAGGTTCTATTCTGGTCAAAGGCATGTACCTTGGTTGTGGGCACATCCCCAGTAGGGGGCGTGCAGGAGGCGGCTGATGGATGTCTCTTTCTCATCGATGTTTCTAACTCTCTCTCTATCCCTCTCCCTTCCTCTCTGTAAAAAATCAATAAAATATATTTTAAAAAATAAATAAAATTTAAAAAAAATAAATGTCATATCCTATGAAAAACACATCTTGAAAATGCCTAAAGAAAGTTGTCATTTTTTCATGCTTAAGGGACTGAAGTCCGTGTTGATGAAACCACCTTGGTGGCTCTGATGACTGGCAGTGGCTACAGCAGAGTGATGGGGCTGATGCCTTCTCCTGATCAGCCCCGTTGCCTCCTATAAAAGGAGGCAAAATTCTGGGGGTAGCAGGCTTAAGCTGTCAGTAGGACATCCCCTGAGGGCTCCTAGTATTTGGGAGGGGGCAGGTTGGGCTGAAGGACCCCCCCCATCTCCAGTGCATGAATTTCGTGCATTGGGCCCCTAGTGTGTGTGTGTGTGTGTGTGTGTGTGTGTGTAAAGGCAGTGTCCATCATGACCAGGATGACCAAAGGACTGACCAGTCGCCTCTCCCCCAGCCCATAGAGGACTGGCAAGCTGTGGCAGGTGGCAAGCAGCAGGCAGCTCACACTGGGATAACTCCTACTTCCCCCCCTACTGGTGGCATGGTGGAGCCCAGACCAGGCAGAGGCAGGAGAGGCACATCCTATACCCTGCCAGGCTCTCAGACCCCCACACCAGCATCAAGGCTTCAGATGCCAGTGCTTTGTTATCCACCACAATTCTGTAGCCCCGGCGCTGCCTGGGCAGAAGTTTTGTGTGTCTCACCTATCCAGCCAGGGCCAGTTTCTCTGTCTACTTTTGCCACCTGCTGCCCACCTACCTCTCAGACACCTGAGCCAGGGACTCACTGCAGGGCAGGCCCAGATGTTCCTTCCAGCCCCCAAGGGTCTGGTGGCCTTGGCAGCATCTGAGCCAGAGACCTAACCCTGGGAGGGTGGGTCTGGGTTAGGGATTCACAGCCCCTCCTCTGCAACATCCCACTCAGCAGTGGGGGAAGGGGCAGCCTCCCATCTTTCCAGTTCCATCCCAGTACAGAGGTTGGGACATGTCTCCGCCCCCAACACCCTCTGAAACCCTGAGAAGTGCCCGCCTGCCCATCCAGAACTATTACCTCAAGCTCCCCACCCTGGTGAGCCCCCACCTGGCCTCCCCAGTGGCTGCCACTCACCTCAACCATTAGCCCACTGGCACGGGAGGAGAGGAGAGGAGGAGGGAAGCTGTCGGTGCAACTCTGTAGGGTTCAGCCAGCCTGTCTGAAAGTTCTCCTTGTGTGCCTCCCTGCTCCACCTTTGCCGAGGGGACCCCATCCCTGAGGCACATTAGCCAGGGTTGCCACCCTCTTGGGAAGGTCAATGCCCGGCTGACTGCCAAGGCCTCAGGCAGTAGAGGTTGCCATGACAAAGAGGTCATGGAGGGTCAAGATACTGCCTTTGGTTGAAACAGGTGCTGTGGGAGCAAAGAGACACCCCCCCCAAAAAAAATGGTTATGTCCAACAGCCATCTAACTCCACACATGATTTATGAATTAGTCATTGTTAGAACCAAATTTAGGACTGGTGTGCCCCATTTTAAGCAGACCCCCCCAAATAGACTTGCCATATTGATAATTCACTTTACTAGAGAAAGAATGCACAAAGATTCTTGAAATAAGCAAAATATTTTGCACCTCATAGTACGAAACATTTAAACATTATTAAAAATAATCTCTGAGTAAAAGGAGTTGATATTAGCAAAATCTAATATATTCAATTCAAAATATCATTCAGAAATGCATCTACTGCCGAAACTGGTTTGGCTCAGTGGATAGAGTGTCGGCCTGGGGACTGAAAGGTCCCAGGTTCGATTCTGGTCAAGGGCATGTACATTGGTTGCGGGCACATCCCTAGTAGGGGGCATGCAGGAGGCGGCTGATCGATGTCTCTCTCTCATCGATGTTCCTGGCTTTCCATCCCTCTCCCTTCCTCTCTGTGAAAAATCAATAAAATATATTTTAAAAAAAAGAAATGCATCTACTATGTAAAATCAAAGTACGGGATCTAGGGTTTGGAAAAAGCAACGTTATTCTGCTTACAGGCTCATCCCCTCAGTCTTATGCTTTGCACAAAAGTCTGAATAAAGAAGATGGAGCAGAAGGAAAAGTAATGCCTCATGGCACTGAAATTTATCAGTTTCTTCAACAAATATTTATAAAAGTTGTATAAATTTTGTGCCTGTATTATAAAAATACAATACAGCTCTGTCCCTTATCTTAAAAGGGCTTAAAGTCTCTGTGAGTTCCTGGTAAAGTAAACCCATAAACAACCAAAGAAGGAGCAGTCTCCAATACAATTCTTATTATAAAAATCACTGAGTAAAAAGCTGTCCTCACTCTCCCTCTAGAAAAAGAATTAAAAGGAGCAAATAAATATAATGAATTAATTTGAACTCTTTTGGGGATCCTACCCTCAAGGACTAACACAGGTTTTGTGAGGCCTAGAGTTTACTGAACTTGAAGGACTAATTTTAGAAGTGGGGGTGGGGGGTGGAGGATTTTTTTAAATAAGGTTCAAAAATGACTTTATTTAGAATAAGAAAATAAATTACAAATAACTATAGGCTTGGGAAAGCTGCCCCTTTCTCTTTTAAATCATTTTAGTCAGGTTATCCAAAATGCTGTTGATTGCAACTTGCTTGCTCTCTCCCCCAGAACAAATCCAGCCCTCACAGGAGCTCTGAAGCTTCCTTAGCTTTATTATAAAAATAAAAATAAAAAAACATTTCAACAACACTCCTTTCTGGAAAAAATTCTTTCTTTTTAATTTTTTTATTTTATCAAAGTAGTAAATACATAGTTCATAATGTATCTTTTTTACCCTAATAGATGTGTAGTGTAGTGGTATATCATTGTTTTTATTCTATTGTTGACACTATTATAGATGTCTCCCATCACCCTCCCCCCCTTTATACTCCTCTACCCAGCACCCCCACCTCTGACCATCACCACTTTTGTCTATGTCCACCCCCCTCCCCTCTGACCTCTGTATAATAAAAGGCTAATATGCAAATTGACCAAACACTGGAACAACCAGTCACTATGATGCACACGGATCACTAGGGGGCAAATGCTCAATGCAGGAACTGCCCCCTGGTGGTCAGTGCACTCCCACCAAGGGCCATTCAGCCAGAAGCCCTGAGCTGGGCTCACGACTGGCAAATGAAGCAGCAGTGGCAGGAGCCTCTCCTGCCTCTGTAGCAGAGCTAAGGATGTCTGACTGCTGGCTTAGGCTCACTCCCCTGATGACATCCCCGGAGGGCTCCCAAACTGTGAGAGGGCATAGGCCAGGCTGAGGTACCCCAGTCATATGCACGCTGGAGACAACCAGGCCAGCAGGCAGAGGTGGTTAGGGGCGAGCCGACAGGCAGGGGAGCAGTTATGGGTATTAAGCATATTAAGGCAGGTGAGTGGTTAGGAGCCAGTAGTCCTGGATTGCAAGAGAGATGTACGACTGCCAGTGTGGGATTGAGCCTAAACCAGCAGTTGGACATCTCCTGATGGGTCCTGGATTAGAGAGGATGCAGGCCAGGCTGAGGGGATTCCACCCCCATGCATGAATTTCATGTACTGGGCCTCTAGTATTACATAATTTTGTCATCACATTAATCTGTGAGATAAACTTGCCTTTAAATCCAGATGAATAAAACTGAGACTTGGTGATTTTATTTCTTCAAGTTGTTGGCATAGCTTAATAGTTAGTAGCTATTATTTCTGTGCCTGAAGAACTGAGATAGAGCATCTGAGCAGCAAATTATTAAAATCCTCATGTTCTTCTATCTTCTTTTCACCATCCTTCCTTGGCTGCAACCCCTCCTCCTATAACCCATTCAGTATTTCATCAGCCCTATAATTTCCCTGGAAGGTTATATTCAATCATGGGCAAGCAGAGACTCTAAAAAAAAAAAAAAAAGGTCATTTCAAAAATGCTACCACCATGCTGACATCTTCATAAAAATTAGGGATCCTTGAGGTGTCACATTGACTGATGCACAAAAACCCAAAGAAGCTCAATATCAAGAAATGGAAGATAAACTTAAATACCTTCCTGTGTTTTCATAGGTGTGACCTACTCCTGTGAAAAGGCCATTTTAATCTCAAATTTCTATTACTGCTTATTACCCCAAAACATTGTTCACTAATGCCTTAAAACTATACAAGAGTTCCAGTATTTTCAGGGAACCATGTCAATATGAGTTATAGTACATGCTACTTAAGTGTAGAAGAAATAAGTTTAATTTGCTTAAGACATTTGATCTTTTCAAAGCTGCTTCTAAATGCTATGAAAGAGAAAAATTATAAAATGCTAATTTGTAGATTCCCTCTTCTTTTTTCTTGTTCTTGGCTCTACTGTGGTCTTAGACAGAATTCTGTCATTTATCAAAATCACTTCTGTGTCCAAAATCCTATTATTCAGTATTAAAAATGTACAATTTTAAAAGTTCAAATAATAGAATTTTATATAAATATTTATATATTTAATATATGTTATATATACATAAATGTACATGAATAATTTTATATAAAATAATAGAATTATCCTATATAGGATTTTGGTCCATACAAATATTATATATTACTTGTTAAAAATTCTATCACACCTTGATCCTTAACTAATTTATACAGAAAGGCAAATTAAATTATTAAGAAAAGGACAACATATTTTCTATGAGTTATGTAAGGATCAAGTCTACAGCAAGAAACATATCTGTATGAATTTTTTCATTGCATCTATGGAATATCTCACAACTTTTTATTAAATTGCAATTCCGTTATTCTTTATTCCCCAGGGATAGAAAGAATGCACTTTATTTTTTGGCAAAATAAATAAACACCCTGAGTTGGTAAAAATATCAATTACAAAAGTGTCTACTATAAAAGTCACATTCATTTTGTTTGTTATTGCAAGTTATTAAAAAGCTTCCAGGCATGCATATATAACCTGAAAAACAGTGCTGGATCTATCATATTAAATTAAAATCTCCCCATAAAAAAGTAAACCCACGTAGTTTATCAGTTAGGGAATGTCATGCCACCCAGAAGTCAATACAAGACTTTATTAAAACATAACCAAAATGAAGCTCCACAAGAACCCTCAATGGGAATTGTTCTGATTCAAATGTGGAGAATAAAAGTATATCAGCTGACTGTAATTTCCTTAAAGTAACAAAGGAAGAAAAGAAAACAAATTTCATGACCAATGGCTGAAATTACACTTGAGAGAGAAAATATGGCCTCATAAAGGTATATGTGAAACATAACCACAACATAATCAAGTAGGACAAGTCTCTGCTTTCAAAACAGACATTCATGCTCTCTAATATTGGTCCTTGTGCTTAGTTTCTTCGACCATCTGTCTAATATGAATACACTTCTTAGGTAAATCCCTGCAATTTTATGTAGCTGCCATTAGTTGGTGGGCCAGCTCATTTTCTTATCTTATAGGTTTTCTTTATTATTTATTAGAGGCTCAGTGCACAAATTTGTGCACAGGTGGGATTTTGAAAGGGGTGAGGGGGTAGAAAGGACAGGATGTGATGGGCCCTCTGCGGGGGGAGGAGGATGCCCTTGCCAGCCCGGGATCTGGATCCATCCCACTGACATTTGCTGCGATTGTTGGGAGCCACCTGACAGCTGCTTTTATATCCTTTCTTCCTGCGGGGCATCTAGGGGAGGGGAAATGGTTTTGGGAGGATGTTAGTGCTGTCAGGATCATGCTGGTGGTCCAGTCCATCGGTGCCAGGTGCATTCTCTGGAGATTGGACCTGCAAGACTACGGAGGGAGGGAGTGGCTGCCGCTGGGCTGCTGGGCCACAGGGACAGGTTGGTCAGCTGAGCAGCGCTCCCTCTGTGAGAGCGCACTGACCACCAGGGGGCAGCCCCAGCTGGTCAGTGCGCATCACAGCGACCAGTTGACCTGTTGGTCCAGTCAGTTGCTTAGGCTTTTATAGATAGATAGATAGATAGATAGATAGATAGATAGATAGATATAGAGATATCATTAAATAGTCTTTTTATGATAGTTCTCTGCTTTTTCCCCTGAACAACTCACACATTCATCTGTACAAAATTCAAAGATGTACTCAAATTTTGAGAAGCAGGCTGTGCTATAGTTAGATAGTTTTCAGATACAATTCCCAGCATGTTAACTGTACCTCTCCATTTCCAACCATTTGTTATGTTCCAACCATGTAAAAATGAGTGTTATAATATCCCATCTCAAAATTAATGTTCTGCATTATCATGCTAACTGACTATAAAATATTTCAGAAAATGGATGTCTCACATATGTGAATAATCTATTATTGAACATTTACTTGGTCTCTAATATTTTATTTAAATAATACCATGATTAAAGCCCTTAAGATCTTTGAACATCATCTAGATAGGTAATGATTAAAATATTAATATTTTAATATATATATTAGAGGCCTGATGCATAAAATTCATGCATGAGGGAGGGGGGTCAGGGAGGAGATGTCCTTCAGCCCAGCCTGCTCCTTCTCCAATCTGGGACCCCTTAAGGGATGTCCGACTGCCCTTTTAGGCCTGATCCTGGATCGGGCAGTCGGACATCCCTCTCATAATCCAGGACTGCTGGCTCCCAACTGCTCACCTGCCTGCCTTCCTAATTGCCTCTAACTGCTTCTACCTGCCAGCCTGATTACCCCCTAACTGCTCACCTGCCTGCCTTCCTGATTGCCCCTAACTGCTTCTGCCTGCCAGCCTGATCACCCCCTAACCACTCCCTTGCCAGCCTGATTGATGCTTAACTGCTCTCCTGCCAGCCTGTTTGCCCCTAACTGCTCTACATTATGGGCCTGATCACCCCTAACTGCCCTCCCCTGCAGGCTTGATCACCCACAACTGCCCTCCCTTGCAGGCCTGATTCCTGCCAACTTCCCTCTCCTGCTGGCCATCTTGTGGTGTACATCTTATGTCCACACGAGGGCAGGATCTTTTGACCACATGGGGGCAGTCATATTGTGTGTTGGAGTGATGGTCTATCTGCATATTACTCTTTTATTAGATGGGATAGAGGCCTGCTGAACAGGTGGGGGCCAGTTGGTTTGCCCTCAAGGGTGTCCTGGATCAGGATGGTTATTCCCTTGGGTTGTGGGTTGGCCTGGGCAAGGGGCCTGTGGTGGTTTGCAGGACAGCCATGCCCCACTGTGACCCAAGTGGAGGCCCTGGTATCTGGGATTTATTTATCTTCTACAATTGAAACTTTGTAGCCTGGAGTAGAGCCAAGCCTTCTGCTCACTCAGTGGCAGCAGCCATTGAAACTTTGTTGCCTTAAGTGGAGGCCACGGTGTGCAGAAAGCTTGATTTCCTCCATTGACAGGGGCAACCCAAGCTTCCCTCCTGCTCTCTCTATAGCCATAGCCATCTTGGTTAGGTTAATTTGCATACTTGCTCCTATTGGTTGGTGGGTGTGGCTGGTAGGCATGGAGGAGGTACAGTTAATTTGCATATTACTCTTTTATTAGATAGGATATATATATGTATGTGTGTCTATACACACATACACACACACACACACACACACACTAGGGGTCCAGTGCACAAAATTTGTACACTGGGGAGGGGTCCCTCAGCCCAGCCTGCCCCCTCTCACATACTGAGAGCCCTCAGAGGATGTCCTACTGATGGCTTAGGCCCGCTCCCTCTTGGAGCAGTCTGTCCTCCTTTTGCGGGAGGTGACCGGGGTAATCAGGGAAAGGCGCCAGCCTCATCACCCCGCTACTGCAGCCACCAAGATATTTTCATCAACATGGACTCCAGTCCCTTCACCATGAAAAAATTATAACTTCCTTTAGGCATTTTCAAAATGTGCCTTTCATAAGATATGACATTTCTTTCTTTCTTTTTTTATTTTATATATCCTCACCTGAGGATATGTTTCCATTGATTGTTTCTCCTTCCTTCCTATCCCAGGCTCTGCCCCTTCCCAAGCCTACAGCTATAAGCTTGGGAAGCAGGTACCCCCATCCCCCAAGCCTAAAGCCTCCCTCCACAGGATGGCTGGCTGGGAGTGACCTGAGTGCCAAGGAGGTTTCCAGGACCCAGGTATGTATGCAAATTAACCGCCATCCTTATTGGGTTAATTTGCCTACTCAGTCTGATTGGCTATGGACATAGCAGAGGTGCGGTCAATTTACATGTTTCTCTATTATTAGAAAAGATATATATACTAACAAAAGGGTAATATGCTAATTAGACTGGACATCTTCCAGGCATCTTTCTGGACATCCTTCTAGACAAAGCCACAGTGGGATGGCCAAGGCAGATGTGGTTAGGGTGATCAGGCTGGCAGGGGAGAGCAGTTAGGGGTGATCAGGCAGGCAGGTAGAGTGGTTAAGACAATCAGGCAGGTAAGCAGGTGAGTGGTTAGGAGCCAGCGGTCTGGATTGTGAGAGAGATGTCTGACTGCCGGTGCAGGATCAGGCCTAAGTGGCAGTTGGACATCCCCCAAGGGATCCTGAATTGGAGAGGGTGCAGGCCAGGCTGAGGGACACCCCCCATGCACAAATTTCATGCACTGGGCCTCTAGTATAAATATAAAATACAACCCCCAAATCAGCAACCATCTTCAAAAAGTTGTATAGCAAAGAAATTTTCAAGATAGATTTTTTTAAATTCTATTATTACCATCAGCCTTTCTGCTTTCTTGTTTATCCAATGAACTACAGGAAACAAAGTAATACATATGATTTTTAAAAAATTATTTATTAGCTTAGAAAAGAAACAGATCCCCTAATAAACAGTATGAAGTCTTTGACACTGTCTCCCAGATATAAAAGACATGGAATTGCTTCTGCAAACACAAAAGGAGAGTTCTGTGTTTATGGTGACAGGTGTTTAAGGACACCCACTATGCTGCCTGGGTAAACTTATTCTGGCATTTAAATGAGAAGTGGGTCTATCAGGAGCAATTTCATTCAGCACCGAGATATCCAGTGAGGCCCTAGCCTTCACATACAGCTCAGATTACGGCTAGGACTTATTTATGCTGAAGAAAGCAAAGTAACTGTGAGCCCAGACAACTCCTAGGAACAGTATTCCATGTGGTGACTGAGTAGCCAAGGCCGCCTCCACTTCTGAATCTGCCAACTCAGCCCACAGCCTCTTTTGTTGCCATGGCCATGTAAGAGTCCACTGGAGGGTCCCTTTTCACAGAGAGTCAAATGCTTTGACACACAGTGAGTCTGCTCAGAGTCCATAGGCCAGTACTAGTCAGATGGCTCCATCATAACAAAAAGGGACACATGGACTACTTAGCAAGCATGACTGTCACTGTCACAGACTTTATAATGTCACTTATCTAGTTTTTTCCTCCTAGTTTTTGTCATGGCTATTCTAAAAATGTGGATGTTTGATAAAAACATTTTTAAAATGTTTCCCTTAGTGGGACAGGGGGCAAACTAAGTTGAAAAGTCTCAGTGAAGATGAACGAGACAGTCATCATTCCTGGCCGAAGTGGAAGCAATCTGCTTTCCTCCAGCAATAACTTTAGCATTTCGAGGTTTATAATTTTCTCTTCTTGTCTTCTGAATCCCAGAAGTAGCTGCCATTTTTATAGATCTTTTTATCTTACACTTACATTTATGCATATGTAACTTGATTCTCCTTGTCTGAATCTAGTATAACTGTCTATGTCACACACAATTGGTACGCCCAGCTTTTTTCGTTTAGGGGGTTATACAACTTTAGTGCCTTACACACTGAGGATACTCAGTAAATGTATGTAGACAATTTGACTATGTACATAGCACATGTAGAATAAGGCTACTAACTAAGAAAAAATTAGGCAGAGGAGAAACGCATCCTCTCAGAAATATAGTTGGGTCTCATACAATAATGAGAACAAAATGGAGAATGAATTCAGAGTGGGATAATAGGGCAGAATGCAGGCAAAGCACAATCCTGGTGTGGAGACAGAGGAAGGTCCAGGGCCTCCTTAAGAGATAACAGGGAAAGCAGCTGCCCCTTGAAGGGAGTGAGACTGGGACAGCCCAGGAAAGGGAGAGTTAATCATCAGCAGGACCCAAATGAGAGTCCACAGAGAGGCATCCATCTTCAAAGTCCATTTTTGGATACCAGAGTCCCAAGCTAGCCTGTTTATGTTTGCCCTTGTCCACTGTTAGGTCATATTGCTTTGCAAGTCTTCTTTAAATTCAGTAATTAGCAGAAATAATGATAGTCATCACTTCATGGGTCAGTTGCCCTTTCCTAGTTCACATTAACTGGAGTAGGGAACCATGGACCTTTGCTGATAAAGATTTTAATGCTATTTAAATAAAAATTTAAAAGTATGTCCTTCTGACAAATTTGCATTCTGATAATATTTTGAATCTTTTAAAATGTCATGACAAGAAATGGCTTTGATTTTGAAGATAATCATTTTTAATAATTAACCATGCATCATTCTAATAAGCAGAAAATAATAATAGATTGGACATAAGCTCTTATGAGTGAATGGAAAGGATGTAAAAGACTCTTGGAAAAATAATGCCACCTGATAGGTATTAAGATGAATCCAAAAGAGGCCTTTTCTATTAATCAATCTTCAACTAAGACATTTTAAATGTGTCCCACTAGAAAACGTTCACATTTCTGCAAGACAACAATTGTAAGAAAGCAAATGTTGTTAATTAGAGAATCTTCAGTGTAATAATTAAAGAATACATATTTAATGCTTCCTAAAGAAAAAAATATACTTTCCTTAATCTTTTCATAACACTTTGTGGGTCAGAAAATAACCTTAGATACACTCAGAATATCTATATGGGAAGCTTACAAAACTGTGAAGTTTAACATTCATTTCACTTGGAAAATGTTTTAGAGTGATTGACATGACAGAGTTGCACATGTGACTCCTGTCCTCTGAGAAGAGTTGTAGGGACAGGACAGGTGGCACAATGATGGGGAACATAACAGACTTATTCCACTTGCAGTTAGTTTCTCTGAAGACCACCAGCGGGACCTAAATGAGAGCTCACAAAAGGGTGTAGTCCACTGGAAGCACATTTCTTAGCTACGGAGTGCCCAGATGTGGGCCTCAGGAGACATGTGCCCAGATAGGGCCTCACTGATAACTTGTACTTGTATACTTATTTATTGTTAATACCACCCATCTACCAGGATTGCAACATGGTGAAAATGAAATGTGAAATTAACTTTTTAAAGTCAAAAGCAGGAACAACACAAAGATATAGTATTATTTGGTCAAAATGTAATTTTAATATATTTGATTTTTACCTGAAACATTGACACTGTTGGAAATGAAGAGTAGCTGGTATATATATGATTAAATAAAACATAACTTATTTTCATATAAATATCATAGAAAAATAAATGATGCCTTACTGCATTGAGGCATGCTTTCATATTATTGAAAGCTAATTATGCAAGAGTATATCTTTGGGAAGAAATATATAGTGGCATTCCAATCATTGGTCACAAATGGTCCCTTGGCATATTTCATTGTAATTTTGCAAATGAGGTTCCAATTTAGAAGAGTAACATTCTTGCTACTAAAGTCTTGTGTTTTTCCTACATCCACCTTCCTGCCACCATCTAGAAAGTTATTTTTCTTGATAATAAGTGGGGTCAAGGTTTATGTATAGAATAAAATCCTCATCCCATCTTCTCAAATTAATCACAGCACCCCACTGTCCTATGCCATTTTACTATTCTCTCTCCTCTTCTTCCCTCTTACCTGAAATATTAAATGAAAGAAACATTATCTTCAGCGAATCACCATTAAAATATGTTGACTGCCTGGGAGAAGAGAGAAAGGCCTAAGAATCTTCTTTGATTTTATACCAGTGGTTATTGGCATAGATGAGTTCATACAATTAGTTAAAACAGTTGTCCTCTGCCCATGACTTCAGGATAATGTGTCCAGTGGTGGTAATAGGTGACTTTTTAATGTTTCTTTCAATCCTAAAATTTTTTTATTACAAGTAGTCCTGTGTAGTTCAGGGGTTGCTTGACAGAGAAAAAAGGAAGATAGAATAAATACTAAATGGAAATGAAGAGGTGAGATCATCAGGGAGAATTTCACACTTCAGTTTTGTCTGGAAGAGATAAGCAAAAGCAAGAGTGAGAAAAACGAACCTTGATACAATATCTAACAAGTCACGACATGCTAATTTCCCAACCCTTACATCTCCTGTTTTTGATCAGGGGAAGTGGGATTCACAAAAAAAAAAAAAAAAAAAAAAAAAAAAAGACAAGGTTCTTTGGGGAAAAGGGCAAAGAAAGGAGATTATGTATTTGTTCTTCAAAAATGGGAGGAACTTAACAAAGAAGATGGATGCCTCATTCCTAGGAACAACTTAAGTGTTCCATGACCTGGAAATCTTTAAAGCTCAGGCAGCCAAGGAACTGAGCTCAGGCCTCTTAGTGACAGAATGGACTCATGGCTGGAGAATGAGCAGTGGCTATGTTTCCTCTTCCCCTGTCCACTGTGCCTTATTCCCAGGTTCTCAGGAACTCCTCTCAGAAGGTCCCCTCACCTGGCCTTCTTGGGGTCTCTGGCTCAGGAAAGCATATTTTGTATTTGCCCTGACTGAGGGCCTTGTATTCAGGGATAGCTGAGGGCTCAATGCACACATTAGCCATGTCTGATTTCCCAGAAGTAATCCTAACAGGCATGGTTTACTGAGACTTTAGCCCATCCATAACAACATAGAAATAACATTTACTTATAGGCAATAAACATTTTGTGGTTTGGATGGAAATGTCTTGTCATGTGACTAGTCCTAGGAGAAGCCAAGGAAGGGGGCAGATTCCTGTCACTGGGTATAGAAGCCAGGCAAAACTCCAGCTCTTTCTGAAATACTGGCAGGCTCCATCCCTGGGGCTAAAGGGTGGGACCCTCAGGGTCATGTCTAATACTCTGTGGAAGGATGAGCATTATCTGCCCTTTCTCCCAATGTGATTGAAAGGCAATACATGATTCTCTTGAAAAAGAGAAAATTAATTGTAAGAATTCTAGTAACTTGGCTTTATTTTTTAAATTACAAAATGAGTTATAAAAAAAATCAAATTTGATAGGACATGGAAAAATTCACAGGTTGTTCAATGGTTAGTGAGAAGTCTGAATTATAGTTCATCCGAATGCATATTTGATCCCAGATAGAAGAGTCTGCTCTGATATTTAAAATGGGTGAGTATTAATAGTTTTCATTCCTATGTTAGAATAGGCCTAAAACTTTTAGTGCAGTTTATCCTTTTTACTCTAGCTCACAATGTACAGAAAATGTATAGAAGAACCATATCAAATTATTAATCATAAATTCTTTTTTAGAGGAATTTTAAAAACAGCTTTATTGAAATATTAACAATCAACTATACTATTTCAAGTATACAAGTTAGTAAGTTTTTATATAACATGTCATACCCTTAAAATTACTTCCAGAATCAAGACAGTGAGCATTTCCAGTGTCCTCCAAGTTTCCACATGACCTTTGGTAATGTCTCCCATCCACCTCTGCCCCTTTCCCAAGCAACCACAAGTCAGCCTTTAGTCACTACAGGTTAATTTGTAATATCCATTTTTATTGCTTATTTATTGTTTATGCATCTATCTGTTTATGGACATTGGGGATGTTTCCAGTTTTTTACTATTACAATTAAAGTCACTATGAACATTCATGTGAAAATACAAATTCTTAATAGAATCTGAAACAAGATTCATAGAATTTGGTTTCATTAGTTATCTCCTCTTGTATAAATGTACTGCTTTTAACAATATGAATATATTTTTGTAATCTCATATAGCTTGTAATATTTTAAAAGAAAACACTGGTTTCATTTATAACTCATGATTATAGAAAGGTAATATTTATAATCTATTTCTGATATATCATTATTAAAATTGTTTTTGCCTAAGGTTAATTGCATTCAATTAACATAATGACTACTATGTATAAAGCTTAGCGATCACCAATGCAAAAGAAAAAAATGAATAGAAGATAAATAGTATATAAATAGTAGGAACCCAAAGTTGAATAAAGTGTATATCATAATAACAACAATAAAATCTATAGATTAAGGTCACAGGATATTTTTTAATATCCTGTTAAAAAATAAGAAATAAATTCATTGCAAACAGGAATGTAATAGAGACCTTGGTGTATAGATAGGATTTTAGTAGGTGATGTGGGGAAGCAGTGGGAAGGAAGGAACATAAATTAGAGCCCAGAGCTGAGATACATGGGGTAAATTCTTAGACAAATCACTCCATTTTTATCATAGCACAGGATTAACTCTATGATATGTTAGCCTTTTCCTCAGACCTCTTCTGGAATGTTTGACTCTGCTCTTTGGTTAAGTTCAATAGCCATTCTTTGAATGCTCATGAAGTAACAAGCACTGTGCCAAAGCAAGGAAATAAAAGATGAAAAGGTATGCTCATTCTTTGCCCTCAGATCACTTACAGTGGGGCAAATACTTTCAAGTATTATAGTTCCTACAGATATGTGTGGAATGCTGTTGGATGGACACGAGCCCCTAACCCAGCCTGTGGCGTCAGACAAGTCTTTCCAAAGCAGGATGGTTGAACTCACTTTAGGTAGATTTGTAGGAATTATGTAAAAAACAAAAGTAAAGTTGTTCAAGGCATAGGGGCGAAAAGCATAAAAAAAAAGCAAAAGGTGTGAAACAGCACTTGAATTTGGAAACTACTGATAGTTCAGGATTCCGGAACATTCTAGTAGTTTCTAGTGTCATTACTACTCTAATCCTTTTGTTTTTCTATGGTTTTTTTTTAAATATATATGGACGGAGATAGAAATATAGTTCTATGGTTTCTAATGTAGGCCCATACCCTTAATCTAAAAACTTCAGAGTTACTAGTGATGTTCCATTCCCTGAATACATACATCTTTATGTTAATCATTATATTGTTAGAATAATTGTGGTGATTATCTAACCAAACACACCCTATTCAATGTTCTCTAAATGTTATTATATAACTCAGTGAGCCCTATTAGTATATATTAATGGGCAGTATACCCAAGAATTATAAGAGAACACAATAATGAGATGGTTTGAAGAATTCCCACTTTCTTGTTTTGATAAGAAAATCTATTGCTCTATAAATGACTCTAATTACAATTCATACCAATCCTAAATATCATGTACTTCCAGTCCCATTATGTTCTCAATACTGACACTTACAATCTCCATAAAAAGACAACACTGATATCTGAATATATGAAGAACAGAAGAGTTCTTCCTAGACTGTAGTTCTCTTTTCTACCCTGATCTAATAATTCTCTATCCTTGAAATATATTAAGAAAGTAAATTTAAGCCAAGTCTGTCATTTTAAAATATAGGCTTATCTACAATATGGTATTTATAACTAAATATATACCATAAATACAACTAAACATATGTAACTAAATTCATACCATGCTATTCTGAGGGCTACTAGTTCAGCCCAAGATGATCCTGAGTTTATAAATATTATCTGGGATACCAGGGTTTCATTCACTACTTGGTTTTGTGGCACCTGAAGCACAATATTTATAACTCCTCCTTGGTGGAGCTCTGGAAGCTACTGTGTGCAAAAGTGAAATCAGATACCACTGGCAATGTACATTGCCCGTAAAGTCCTTTATGTCTTGCTAAGTTCTTTGATAATGCTATTTAGCTTAGTTTTAAGGCTTAGTTTTAAGACAGGAGTCATTTGAAACTGTCTATGCTCACCAAATAAAATGGAAAATTAGCCCTAGCTGGTTTGACTCAAGGGTTAGAGCATCATTGCACAGACTAAAGGGTCTAAGTTTGATTCCTGGTCAAGGGTACATACCTTAGTTGCAGGCTTGATCCTTTACCTCAGTCAGAACTCCTATGGGAGGTAACCAATCGCTGTGTCTCTCTCACATTGATGTTTCTCTTTGTCTCTCTCCTTCCCTTCTACTCCACACACACACACAAAAAAAAAAATCAATGGAAAAATGTATCCTCATGTGAGGATTAACAAGAAAAAGTATTTTAATGGAAAGTTTAAAAATGAATAATTTAAGTTTGAAATATTTCCTTCAATTATCAAGTTTTTTGAACTCTGACATGTTGAAATAACCCTTCATATGCAACTCCTACATGTATGTACATTTAAAGGGGAAGGAAAAGCCTTTGAAGTATTCATATTTCTCTGTGTCAATATTAACATGTCATAGTATTTTTTGTTTTATGGAACTCATTTCCAGTTGATAAAGAATTTTTAAAGTGAAGATAATCACAATAATTAAGGAGTAAATGTGTAAATGAGGGCCTGATTCAAGTTATTTAATTAACATAGACCCATAGAAATTTGGCAACTGAGAATTAAAATGTAGATTTTAATCTGTCTCTGTATTTTTCAGTTCCCCCTAAACTATCACTAAAGAAAGGACAATAGTAGAGATTTTAGTCGTTTTGCTTATTTGAGGGCAAAATTTGAGAAACACAGACTACCTGTGTTTAAAAATTACTATTTCAGCCACAAATCTATGGGGGACATAAGTGTGTAGCACAAATCCTTGCTACCTAATATATATTAAATTTCACAAGTATACATTCAAATCATACAAGTATATCCATAGTATTAACAGCAATCATTGACAAGATAGCCTAGACCAGGGGTCGGCAAACTGTAGCTCGTAAGCCACATGCGGCTTGTGAACCGAAGTTTGCCGCTCTGTTGACTAATGAGTTTGCCAATCACTGGCCTAGATCAAGACAGTCATTGGCCAGCAAATGCCATCTATGTGCTATGTAGAGTACAGGCCATGTGTTTATTTATTTATATATCAGGAGATCTCTAAGTTCCTAGTATTCATTCAGGTATGGGCAAATAATTGCTAAAAAGACTGCAATTTTTATTTGTGTGTGTGTGTGTGTGTGTGTGTGTGTGTGTAAAAGATCTAGTCAAATCTCAAAATATAGTTGGGGATTAGCTTTGTAAGAAATATCATGATGCAGGAGTTAAGAAAGATGAAGAAGGTTCATTTGAATCAACTGTGAGCAAATGAGATGCAATAGGGAATAGTGGTTGCAAACAAACAAAAAGAGATAAATCTTACTTGAATAGTCATAGACAATTATAAGATATGAGAAAACATCCACTGTGCTTTAATAGAGCACTCTGGAAATACTGCACAGGGTAGAGAGAAATAAGGCCTTGAGCAGGCAAGACTTTTACCACAAGAACCACTTACCATGTGAAAGGAGGAGTTCACCATGATGATATGTGAGTTTAATCCAGAAGACAGAAGGTAATTTGGGAGCACAAGAACATTATGTATCCAAACACTGGAAGATAGTAGTGCCTCATGCTAGTAAAAAAAGAAGAAACTACCAAGAATTTTGTAAACCAAAATATCTATGATATGGGGAAAGACATTTGTGCTTTTGAATCACTGGTACCAAGAAGAGGCATTTTAGTGTTCTTTTGTTGTTGATTTTAGAGAGTGGAAAGGAAAGTGAAAGAGAGAGGAAAGTACCTATCAATTGCCTCCTATACATGCCCTGATCAGGGATAGAACCCGCAACCTGGGTATGTGTCCTGGCTGGTATTCTTAAACCACAGGTATCACTTTCCATGGCAGAGGTGAAACCTAAGCTAAATTAAGTGAATGTGAAACTATACCAATAGTTTTTCTAAACTGAACATTGTTTGAAAATTTAATGGGGGCATCATCTCTGGCTAAAGACTCGACAAGAAAATTAAAAAAAAACACAGTCCACTAAGAAAGCTGAGAAAATGAAGGTAGAAGCTCAGGTAATGATCTTTATTAACAGCATTTTTCCCTCTTTAATCCCTAGGTGGTGGTAGACAAGATAGGGCAATAATAAAAATTGCTTCATTTTTGAAGAAAGGGCCAAAATCTAAGTCACTATCATATTTAAAATAATTAAAATGTCAGACATTCTTTTACTTGTACACTACATCTTTGTTTAGCATTCTGTTAGATAAAGCCTCTTCTCATTATACTGCAGGCAAAGCTATTAACAGGGAAACTCAAATCCACACCCTAGACTTAATTTTTTTTAATACAGTTTCCTCTTTGATCTACTGCATCTCTGAATTTAATTATGAGGTCTAACTTAATGCCTTGCCATTGTATCTTTTGCTCTTCATACTCTTTCTGTAGCTTGTTAAAAGAAAAAAAAAAGAAGTGTTTTCTGTTTCTTTTAATGTAAGCTCATTTTTCATAAGTTCATTGAAAGGTGTCACCTTCTACTTCATGTTGCTCCTTGGTTCTTTTATTCTTTGTCTCCTGAACTGACACAATTACCATCTCTACCTTCTGAAAATATAGTTGTAGAGTGGATTTCCTAGGAATATAATTTTCAAAAGTGCCAGACATAAGAATGACTTTAAAGCCATTTTGAGTTCTCTGTTACATTTCCTCATTTGCTTCCTTCCCAAAGAGATTTTTGATTTCTGCCTGGAATATTCTTATCAGCTTAAAGGTATGCAGCATCATTATGTTATGAAGATTTTCTTCAGCAGCAAGTGCACTAACCTTGAATGAAGCAGTTGCTAATCGTGTTGCACTAAGCAAATAAAAGTCAGAACCGACCTAATCTTGCTTGCCTAATATCAGTTTCTGCAGACATCAAGTGTAATGTTCTAATCACTGGCGCAAAACAGCCAATTAATTGGCTTTCCCTACGTGTTTTTACTGGCCAAGATGCATAGGGGAGCAGTGCATTCGGTCATAATCATGCTCCACAAAGATGGGAAATGTTCCCTTTGAGCTTCCAATCATTAGGCCAGCTGAAGCGAAGGCAAGCCCATTGACAAGTGAGAATGGCAATAATTTATTTTCTATTGATGGGTTGTGACAAATCATGTCAAAGCAGTGACTGCATACTGTGGGGCTCTGCTAAGGAAGACTGTGATGGGCAAAGATGAAAACCTTCACAGCTCATTTAGTCCAAATGTAGCCACCTGGGTGGTGAATCGGTTCAACATACCAGCCCAAGCATTCCAGCACAAAATTAGATCGCTAACAGGCAGGCCATATAGGGGTTCCTACAAGGCATTAATCAACAGGGTTGAGCTGTCAAAATGCAGAGTCTGAAATTAAAAAACACCAAAAGGATAAAAATGTGGCAATGCTGTCAAAAAAAATCAAGAACATGATTCCGACTTCAGGATTCTAACCACCATTAAAAAGCTTAGTAGAAAACGCATTATAAAGGGATAAAGAGAGGCATTACCTCTGTGGAAAATTGTCCTAAGGTTTTTACAAATGTTAATTAGGAAAGCAGCATGAAGATTTCTGTAAGCCTGAGCATAGCCCCTTTCAACTTAATACTGACAGGTCAGGTTTGCATACGAGTCCTCCTTACCTCCCCACAGCATAGTTCATCTCTTATTTAAATTTCTTTTCTACCCCATCCTACTGATGTGCAGAGCATTTGATGTCTCACGCTGCTGCAGAATATAGACACTTCAAACTCGGCAGAATTCTTGGGCGAGCACAGCCTATTTTCTGAACACTCTTTTTGGTAGAAGAGAGAATCTTTGCATCTGAAGGTGTGAACTGTTCATGGTGTGTGTGTGCATGTGTGTGTAAAAGTGAGAGGGAGGGGAAAGAGAGAGAGAGGGAGGGAAGGAGGGAGAAAGAGAGAGAGAGAGAGAAACTTTATCAATATTCTTTTAGGAGCTCATTATCTGTTTTCATATTAGGAAAAGTAATGTCATAAATGAATCCAAACAATCAGACTTTCTGAAACTAACCCAATTTTCATTGCTTAAAAAAAATGTGGAGAGGTTCTACTACATAATGATGAAGTCTAAGTCTTGAAAAATTGCTCTCCCCACCCCACACAGGTGTTTCTCAAAGTATGGTTCATTGCCCACACACATCAGAATGAGTGTTATTGAAAATGCACAGACTGATCTCAGACCTATTGCAGACAAATCTCTGAGATGGGCCTGGGAACTGGCTTTTGTCAAGATACTCAGCATGATTCTGAATGTACAGTGAAACTGGAAAATCACTTTTTCTTTTATGAATAAGTCCCAGTCCATTTTCAAGTACAAACATTTCTTTCCACTGCTAACACATCTCCTCCTTGGACAACTTGTACTTCCTTTGTTCATAAACTCTCTAATATTTTCACATTTCTATGTCTTTGAGCATGTTATGCCCTTCATATGCCCTTTCCCATCCTCTGAGAATTAACTCAAATGCTTCCTCCTACGTAAAGCCTTCTCCACAGTCCCAGCTAAATGTGAATATTCTGGCCTCCCTGCTATCCTAGTTATTTGTTTGTACCTTTCATAGCATTACCAACTCTGCCTTCTCTTGCAATTGCCTGTACACATACGTCATCTCCCACTTACTAGCTTTTCCGATCCTTGAGAAAATGTCTTGTATATCTGTTATACCTCATACAAGTGAACTCATTGCCTTGTGCTATATGTCTGTACAATTGCAGTGTTGAATAATAGATGTTAGTTTATTCAAATCCATGCTTTATAGCTTTAAGTCATTCACAGAGATAAGTGTTCTCTCTTACTTTGTACTCAGAATTCTCATTAGAATATTGGAGTGGATCTCCCTGTAAGCATAAATACATGAGGTCTGTTATTTTGTTTGTTGGTTGGTTTTACTTAACTGCACTTGGTCTATGAAATGTTATGCTGATTTAGATTTTCTAAATTAGATTTAATGGTATTTTCTCTGAAAGAATTTTTGTTAATATTTTAAGCCCTTGGTTGAGACAGATATATAAAGTGTATTAATTATGCTGGAAAAAAAATTACATTATAGTATGCTACTTTAAACCATTTGTTTTGTATTTCAGATATTCATTAAAAATCAGGTACTATATAGCCTTAAATATTTATAATTGTGTACAATAATGAACTAGCCATGGATGGCTACAATTTTTAACTGTATCTTATTTGATTTAAGGCTAATATCATAGACCATAATATAGCAGAAAACACAGTTTATATTTCCATGAGCTAAGGAATAAGTTCAGCCTGATTGTAAGCCAAAGATGTGTTTTACTTTGAGCCTCCCTATATCCTGGAAGTATAAAAGAGATATTCTTGAAAGCAGTATGTCAATTCAATCCTTGTTGTAATTGTTTTTAAAATCCCTTTTCACTTTTTTTAAATTTAATAAATATTGTTCAGATTATTACAACTGTTCCTCTTTTTTCCCCCCATAGCTTCCCTCCACCCGTTCCCACCCTCTGCACTTACCTCCCGCCCACTGTCCTCATCCATAGGGGTTCAATTTTTGTCCAGTCACTTCCCGCACCTTCATACCCCTTTCCCCCTGAGAACTGTCAGTCCACTCCTTTTCTATGCCCCTAATTCTATTATATACACCAGTTTATTCTGTTCATCAGATTTTTTTATTCACTTGATATTTAGATTCACTTGTTGATAGATATGTATTTGTTGTTCATAATTTTTATCTTTACCTTTTGCCTCTTCATCCTCTTCTTACAGAATACCTTTCAGCATTTCATATAATGCTGGTTTGGTGTTATGAACTGCTTTAGCTTTTTCTTATCTGTGAAGCTCTTTGTCTGACCTTCAATTCTGAATGATAGCTTTGCTGGGTAGAGTAATCTTGGTTGTAGGTTCTTCTATTCATCACTTTGAATATTTCTTGCCACTCCCATCTAGCTGCATAGTTTCTGTTGAGAAATCAGCTGACAATTGTATGGGTACTCCCTTGTTTTTCTCTTGCTGCTTTTAATATTTTCTCTCTGTCTTTTGCTCTTGGCATTTAATTATGATATGTGGTCCTCTTTGGATTCCTTTTGTTTGGAGTTCTGTGTGCTTCCTGAACTTGTAAGTCTATTTCTTTCACCAGGTGGAGGACGTTTTCTGACATTATTTCTTCAAATAAGTTTTCAGTATCTTGTACTCTCTCTTCTTCTGGCACCCCCATAATTCGGATGTTGGTATGCTTGAGGTTGTCCCAGAGGCTCCTTACACTCTCTTCAAATTTTTGGATTCTTTTTTTCTTTTAGCTTTTCCAATTGAGTGTTTTTGCTTCTTTGTATTTTAAATCTTTGACTTAATTCTGGCATTCCTCTAGTCTGCTGTTAGATCTCTGTATAATATTTTTTATTTCAGTCAGTTTATGTTTAATTTCTAGATGGTCCTTTTTCATATCCTTGAGGGTTTTGCTAAATTTATCAGCCTTTTCTAGGAAATTCTTGAAAAAGCTTATAACCGTGGTTTTGAACTCTATATCCAGTCGTTTGCTTCTTCCATTTCTTTCATTTGTGATCTGTTTCTTTGTCTCTACATTTTCACTACTTCCCTATGTTGGTAAAGTAGCTTTGTGTGCTAGGTGTCCTATAGGGCCCAGTGGCTCAGCCTCCTTCAGTTACCTAGGTAGACAATCTTGGTGCACCCCTTTGTGGACAGTGTGCACAGCCTTGTTGTAGGTAAGTCTTGATTGTTGTTGGTATCACTGGGAGGAATTGACCTCCAGACCAATTGGCTGTAAGGATCAGCGGTGACTAGGCTAGGAGAACTTCTGTGCTAGAGACACCCTTATGAGACAAGACTTACAAGATTGCAAAAGCCTCTGTGCTCAGCTTGAATGGGGTGGAGTCTTAGGGTAGAACAGACAATCTTGGCTTCCTATCAGCCCTGCCCTATGAGGTCCCTGGGTCTCAGTGTCCCTCGGTAATTGCTGCAAGGACCTCTGAGAGAAAGCTGACCTCAAGTTTCGCCCACTGCCAGATAGTCCAGTTGCTCCCCGAATGAGTCTGCATTCCTCAAGTCTCACCCAGGACTCTGGAGTTCAGTGTAGTCGGGAACTTCCATCTCCCTCCTGCTTAAGAAAGCCAGCCATGCACTTGGCAGTTAGTCCTCTCTGTGCTCTCACACCTCCATACCTCTGCCTCTCACAGCTTCCTTGAGTTTCAATGTGCTTGTCTCTTTTCCTGACAGTCCAGATTCACCCCCAAATGAGTCTGGGTTGCCAGAGTCTCGCCCAGGACTGGAGTTCAGCACAGTTGGGAGCTTCTGTTTCCTTCCCGCTTGAGAAAGCCAGCTGTGCACTCAGCCACCAGTCCTCTCCACGTGCCTCCATACTTCAGCCTTTTGCAGCTCCTCTGAGTCTCATTGTGCTTTTCTCTTTCCCTCTAGTTGTAGAATTTCCACTCATCCAGTTTTCCTGTGGTTCTGGATGGTGTCCATTTTGTCTTTTAGTTGTAGTTTTGAAATTGTTGTGTGAGGCAGCAGTTTAGGTGTTTACCTGTGCCACCATCTTGGCTTCTTCCCCCCTTTTCACCTTGATATTACATGTATTTAGGCAGCACAGAACCATGGGGAAAGAATGTGTGCAGGATACTTCAGACTATTATACTTGAAAAAAATAAAATAATTCAATCCAGTATGAGCCAAACCTGTTCTTCTCATAATAACCCTTTATCTACCTCAGTCTTCAGTTACAGACACTCTATATGAGGAGCATGAGCTGAGGAGATATCCCTCACTTTTCATCAGTGCCAAAGATAATTAGGGCAGACTAGAGCCAGGGTGGGGCTGTTGGGAAAGTTCTGAAGGTCTGGGAAAGTATGCTTTTAAAAAGAAGATATTGTAAGCTTATCTCTTTCTGACACCTTGGGTTGTTTTAGAACTGATATAAAAAGTGCTTCCTGGGACCACATATTTCATAAAGTTTCTTTGGCAGTTTAGTAGTCATCTCAGTGGATTTTGCTTCAACTCAGTTGATAATTACAATAGAACAGAGAATGATATTGCATTTTTATTTATATTAGAGTTCTTGCCCATGGGCACCTAGGGAGCCCCTAGATATAACTAAAACCGAATTAGGAGAAAAGAACATTGCTGATTCAATTTCTGAATTGGAGAGTAAAAGAAACATAATAATTGCTGAAATAAAAACATGAAATCATTTCAAAATAAATAACTACAAATGATACTACCTTTGAAAGATGCCTGCCACTTCTCCAAGCAAAACAGAACACTAATGTGGTATTTTCTAAAATGAGCCAGTTTGATCCTTTGCTAATTCCTCCATTTCATTCCTTTAAAACTATTTTCACAAATAGTCCTAGACAAAAATGGTTGATGAGAATTTACAGAGGGGCCTGAAGGAATATGATAGATAAGCACTTACAAAGGGAAAGAGATGAGAATCAGCCAGCTCCTTGGTATGAGTTTCGGGAAACCTTTGATGTATGAGAAATTGGGGCATTGAACAAAAAGTTGTTAATATTGACTTCATGGTATTCATGGTACAAGAATTAGAACTCTTAAAGAAGATAATAAAAGTAAAACTATTGCTTTCTTTGAAGAAGTCACAGAACTCAAATAAACAAACAAAAGATACTCCATCCTTCAGGTTTTCTGCATGCTGTGATTAACGCATGAAACTAGAAAAAATGGAACACAGTCAAAAGACAGATGAAGAATGGCACAGAGAAATTCAGGTAGAGTAAAAAAAAATAATTCTCCAGAGTCCTAATGAAATTACAGATAATATGGCCTCTTAAAAATAATCAGCCCTAGCTAGTCTGGCTTTGTGGATAGATTATCGGCCTGTGGGTTCAAGTGTCCCCATTTTGATTCTGGTAAAGGGCACACACCTGGGTAATGGGCTCGAACCCCATTGGAGGCATGCGAGAGGCAGCCAATCAATGATTCTCTCTCATCATTAATATTTCTATTTCTCTCTCCCTCTTCCTTTCTCTGAGAAGTCAATAAAAATATAAATTTAAAAATAATCAACAGTGAAAAAACAAGATTGATATTGAGCAGAAAATTCAGTAAAGAAATGAAGGAGAAACTAGAAATCATTATAGACATGAAAGCCTCATTAAAGGCAATAAAAATATTAGGAAATATGCTTCTGAAAACAAAGTCATGGAGAAATAAAAAATCAAGTTAGGAAAAAAGAACAGTGTAAAAAATATTATAGCCATGATAGACAAGGCAGAAAGGCAAAGGAGATTCAACAATCCCAAAATTACTATTTAAAAAAAAAACACACACACAACAGCAAAGCAAGTGGAACAAAAAAAGAATAATAATATACAGAAATACTTTCCTGAGGAAAGATTTAATTTGTATATTGCAAGGTCCCTTTATATTTGGCAACAACTGAATACAAAACAATGAACACTAAAATATATGGTAATTCAATTTCCAGTCTTTAAGGATAAAATTATATGGACATACTGGCTGAGAAAGTAAGTTATGTAAAAGTGGGGAAATGAGGTGTCTTAAATTCTTCAGCATAACACAATGTCAGAGAACAATGGGGCCATGCTATTAGGTTTGCAGGGCATGATCTAAGAATTTCATTCAAAGACAACTTATTTTTCAAATATAAAGACAGCATTTTCAAGTAGATAAGAATTTAGGGATTATAACACCCATGATGATGATTATTAGCAAGAGATGAATCAAAATAATACACTATGTAAAAATATCTAAGATTAAACAATCATGAAAATCTTGTATTTGGTTAAATGTTATAAATCTTGAGAGTAGAAAAAAATAATTATATGCACATGTGTGCACACACACAATATATTGAGGGATGGAGGAAACAGGGAAAGGGTACGAGAAAACGTTAATATGTTAAAATTAGCTATTTGAAATGTGGACCTCAGCCACTTACAGTTCTTCCATGATATTTTGTTCCTATATTTAAATAATTTTTTAAAATATATTTTTATTGATTTCAGAGAGAGAGAGAGATAGAAACATCAATGATGGGATAGAATCCTCGATCGGCTGCCTCCTGCACCTTCTCTCTTCCCCACTTTTCATCCCCTCTCTCCCCCCACATACACACACTCACTGGGGATTGAGCCCACAACCCAGGCATGTGCCCTGACCAGAATGTAAATGTGACCTCTTGGTTCTTAGGCTGACATTCAATCACTGAGCCACACTAGTCAGGCTAAATAAATTTTTAAGGAATCTAATAACTTAGTAGAGAAAGGTTTCTTGGAAGTCCAACAATTTTCTTTTATTTTTTTTCTTTAATTTGTTACTTACTGTTAAAGCAAACATTAATAGAATTATTCCATTAAAAATATTTCTATATCTTTGTCTTTGTATGGACATAGATGCCTGGAAAGACATTCACCAAATACTAAAATTATTTCTAGATGGTAAGATTCTGACTGATTATTATGTGCCCTCTGGAGACATGAGCATATAAATAATTTTATAAACAGTTTTAAATATCCAGAAAAAAATGTGAATTAATTACTGAGAAACCTGGAGCATCTGTCTGTTGTTGTCTTTTGTATATTCTTCCTTTAAAACAAAGAGAAAAAAAAGGGAAAAAACCAGTCAGAGTAGCACAATGTTAATCTTTGTAGGAATTTACCAAGGAAGCTAAAGAAAGTTATTTTTCCATGAAAAGCTTACAATTTAACTTGATAGTCTTTAGTTTTTTTGCATTCGTTTGACTGTGATGCTAACTTTGTGTAACAGAAAAGAATTTGCACAAAATTAAATTGTGATATCTTAGGAAAGCTCTCTCATTCCCTCTTCACACATAATGCATGGCTCCCTTCTCCAAGTAAATTCATTTTTTATTTGGAAATTATTCGAAGGCTAAGGCATCATTTTTTGGAAGCTACATTAATGTGGGCTTCAAAGAAAAATATGTCTATACCTTAAGAATATATTTTAGTATATGTCTCAAGTCACTATTTTGGTTTAAAGGAAATCCTTGATTAAATTGGCAATTTTCAAAGAAATAAAAATTGGTCATATTTGCATTACCCACATTGCCCCAATAAAATAAGTGAATAATTTGACTCACATACTGTATCCTAGATTTTGTAAAATTTGTTCTATAAATCCTCTTAAGATGAATCAATTAAGTTTTTCACAGATTAGCTAGTTATCCAAATGTTTTGTTTATAATTAACCAGTTTGCTTCTTTTTCCCTCCTGAATACAGTGTCATGTTTGTGGCATTCTGATTGTATTGTTGCAATGTAATTAACTTTATTTTTTTATCATTTTTATGAGAGAAGCTAAAAAATTTTGAAGATTGTATTTCATGACTGTCAAAGGTCCCAGCTTGATATATTATTTCTTAAAATTTATTTAACAAGACAGGATGATGGAAGGAATCAGCAGTTACCTAGGCTTATTAACATAAAATATATGGGAAAGAGATAAGCTGTATTTAATGTGACTGGTAACAATATTTGCACAAATCAGACACTGGAGTATCTGCTAACTGGGCAGGTTTCCATTTGATTTGTGATCTAGTTTACTTATTTTTTTAGAGTAAATGTAAACATCTGATTACCTTCTGTATGTCTTTACTCAGTATATGTCTCCAGTTTAATTGCAGAATTCAAAATGCTTTCTTAAAATCATGAATGTTTATTTATTAAAGTTAATTATGATTGATAAAATCACTAAGATCATTATTTACAGTGAGAACTATTAACACTTTTTAAGTGGATAATTACAAATTGCTTACTGACATTATTTTTACATCTTTTAGTTTTGTATATTATTTTGTCCTCCAAGATAAAATGACAGAGTGAGCATATTGCATAAAAAACAAGATCATCACTCTTTCACTGTCTATCACCCAGTTTATGCTTAACCAAGCATTTATTTATTAGTTCTTAATGGTAAGGGCTACAAGGTTACTACACCTGAGAGAAAAATCTGTAAGACAGGCTTTCTAATTAATCACTAGGAGGGTTCAGGAAGTTCTCACTGTTTCTGTAAACTGAAGCATTTATGCACCCTCTTCCAAGTGTCGAGCATGGAAATGGCAGGTAATGCTTTACTTCTCGAAGTCTTATACTTCCATTAGGAATCAGGAATCCTTTACATGTTTCTCTGCGTGTAGACATGAACACCATTCTTAAAACTAGGGCCTTTAGGTTCACCTGACAGATCTGGATAGTTCTAAGGAAACAGAACAGTGGAACCGGTATTTTAGGAATGATACTAAAATGACACCCAGTGTGTGCTGAATTCAAGACCACCGCCTCAGAATAAAAGGCTCTGAGACAGTGATTGAGAGCAGCAAACCCTGCTAGTCAGGATGCCATGCCCAGTACCATTTGTGGCTCATCAAATCAGCTGGAGCACTGTTTTACTTGGTTCATTCTGCTAAGTTTACAAACAAAAACTGCAATCACATTTGATGCAGTACCTCAAGTGAAACTATAACTTAATTGACACTTATGATTAGCCTGGGTCCCCGGGTACAACAGGGGTAGATAAAATGGCAACAAGTCTTGCCATGTTTATAAGTCTGTTCTCCCTCCAGTTCTTGGCTTCTGTTTTGGTGCAGAATCCTCTGCAGCCAGAAGCAAAAAGCATTGCAGATCTTAACAGCCTCTTTCTTCTGTGTTTGGTAAGTTCCTGACATTAGCAGAAGTTACCACCTGAGCCACATTGCTGGCATAGTTTACCTCTTCAACACAGTAAAGTTTATTTCTTAAGCTCAGGACATGAAAATAGCACCTAGAGACATGCCCTCCCTTTGCCTATGTTCCTGTCGCCCAACAGGCAGGACATCTGTCCTCCATCTCTGCCCATTTATACAATCCTTACATTCACATTTTAGTTGCAAGAAATGCAACAAACAATAGCTTTCCAGTGTTCAGCAGCTATGTAGGTGCTTAGCCCACTCCTGCAATGCTAAGAACAATGCTCTGGGCATGAGGTCCTACTGCATTTCATCAGAGAAAGGAACCTTCTTCAATGGCTGCTGATCCTGTCCTTGTCCACACAGCCCAGAATTCTGTGGGTCACTTCAGAGCCTCAAGCACTTGCCCTCTCCACTTCAACCAAAACAGTGCCACTGTTCATGGTTTTCATAGCATGTTTCCACAAAATACTTGTTATGCAGATGCTGCTAGTTTAATAAAATAACTGTTTCTAAAATTCAAAGAACTTAATCACTTAAGGTCTTGTTAAAGTTAAATATGTTTAAATTCAACCTTTCTGAAGAGCAATGGAAGTATGATCTCTATGTGGGGAATATAGCAGGAGGAGCAAATTAAGACCAGGAGTTTCTATAAAAGGAAACACAAGGAACAGGAGTAGAAATGATAGTTGTGTGGGTGTGGAAATTTTTTCCCTTGTGGGTTGGTTTAGTTTGGTAATCAGTAAAATGAGAGATATAACTTGATCCAGTTTGCAGACAGTGGTCATGAGTTCAGTGCTGGTCCTGTCTTGTGGACTGTTGCACGCTAGCAAAGAGGTTCCGGCAGTCTGAAAGCAACCCTTCCACAAAAAGGCAGGTGCTGGCCACTGTGGTCAGGGTAAAGGGCATATGGGCAGATTTCCAACAGCATCTGACACAGTTGTCATTTAATTTATCTATCAGTACAACTACTAGGTACTAATGTAGCCACATCCTATTGGAGAAGAAAAGACTTAAAGAAGAGAGCTATGAATTGATTACTATGACTGGTAACTAAATTTGCCTGAGGTATTAAAAATAATATCCTGGTGTTTAAATATTAATTTTATACAACTTTGTATTACATGTAACTATAGCGTATACATGTCTTTATTGTTGATTCTAAAATATTTCAAATTGGATAAAATTATTATTTTTTTAATATTTGGTAATAGATTTTGTGTCCTATGTTGATAAAATGAAATCATTAATTTAAAATATATATTAGGATTTGTTGGATTTTTTTAAATATAATTTATTGATTTTTTACAGAGAGGAAGGGAGAGGGATAGAAAGTCAGAAACATCGATGAGGAAGAGACATCGATCAGCCGCCTCCTGCATGCCCCACACTGGAGATGTGCCCCCAACCGGAATCAAACCCAGGACCTTTCAGTCTGCAGGCCGACACTCTATCCACTGAGCCAAACCGGTCTTGGCGATTTGTTGGATTTTTAATAGAAATCGCTGATGCTATATTTATGTGTTCTATTGTTTTTGCCCTATATGGTTTTAAATAGGATTTAAGGTAATAGTTATATATATTCTCCAGATTATAACCCAGATTCTTTCATAGGGGAAATAAATCAAACTCAGGAAATTAAAAAATTAGTTTAAAGAAACTGGACCTAAAGAGCAGCATGTTTTGGTCTCCCATAGCCCTTGTGTTTCTCAGATGTAATCCCCCTAGTTTTCACAGGGGGATGTTATGAGGATTCCTTTTCCCACACTGGTGCTCCAGGCTGGCGAGCCCAGTGTGGCTTGGGACCCCCTCAGGAGGAGCCTCTGTAGCTGAGATATCCCTCCCAATTCTTAGCCACCACACTGTTGGTTTGGGACCTGCCCATTCCACATCTCCACCCCTTAAATCAGTCTCAAAAAGCCTTCTTTATATTTTTAGTTATAGTACTTCTTTCAGTTAGTCTTCAGGTGGTTCTCAATTATGGTTGATCTATAATTAGTTGTAATTTGGATGTGTTCATGGGAGGAGATGAGCACAGTTTACTTACTCTGCCATCTTGAGCAAAGGTTTGCCTTACACCTTTACACATGTGGTAGGTTTATTTACAGCAGCATCACTACAAACACATGAGCAATGCTTTGCACTAGGACATTATGATGGTTATGAAGTCACTAGGTGATTTTTCAGTTCCATTTTCATCTTTTGGACTACTGTCCTATATGTGGGCCATAGTTGACTGACATGTCATTATGTGGTTCCTGACTATATATCAAACTCTAAGATGAGTCCCTGTCACATTTTAAGTCTGATATAAGCATTTTCTACTAAATAAATACAGAACACAAAATATTGAAAGAGTAGTATGCATAATGATTAAGAGCATAAACAGAGCCAGACTTCCTGAGTTTAAATCTCAGCTCTGTCATTTGCTAGTTGTGTGACTCCGAAGAAATTAGTTAACCTCTCTAGGCCTCAGTTCTTCAGCTATAAAATGTGGATATACTACTAGCTATTCCTTGATTTTGAAGATTGAAAGAATCAATACATATGAAATTCTTAGTAAGTACTTAATAATTAACAGCCATTATTATTAGCTCTATGGGTTACCAATACAGCATTCTGATTGCTAGGGAGCAAATGTATCATCCCATTTGACAGCTTACACAGGGTCTTAGAAGCTTCTTTCATTTCCTTACCTCTCCACAGTCAGGAGCAGGATAGAGCACCCTTTCTCTCACCCACCTAAGTCTGCTCAGATTTCCTCTCTAAGACATTCCCTTGCCGAAACCCGTTTGGTTCAGTGGACAGAGTATCAGCCTGCAGACTGAAAGGTCCCATGTTTGATTCCGGTCAAGGGCATGTACCTTGGTTGCGGGCACATCCCAGTAGGGGGTGTGCAGGAGACAGCTGATTGATGTTTCTCTCTCATAGATGTTTCTAGCTCTCTATCCCTCTCCCTTCCTCTCTGTAAAACATAAATAAAAATATATTTTTAAAAAAAAGACATACCCTTGTCTTTGGTGATTTTGTGTACTGACCTCACCCTTCAGATGTACCCCTCAAATCAACTGGGGGTGAGATTCCTCTTAGAATAGAAACCATATATAACCACTTGAACTTAGTATTCATATTTTAAGCACAATAAAAATGAAGATAATATAGTCATGAGTAGAGGAGAGGAAAAAGGAAACTTTGTTATAGGAATTTAAGGATCATATTTCTAAAAGTCCTGTCTCTAAAAGCAGAAACATGCAAGTAAGCCAACTCCACATCTAAAAAGTCTGGAAATAGGTTGTTATGGCAGAGTCAGGACTTTTCAAGGCAGAGACAGTCTGCCTGAAGGAAAGGAAATCTTGCTGTAGCTGAATCCTGCACTCAGCTCCATTTGCCCCAAACCACCATTCCTTGTACTTGGTTCTCTTGTACTTATGGCAAGTAGCTCCGACCTAATTTAACCTATCATCAAACAAACATTCTGCCATCAGCACACACCAGGGTAGTTGAGAAAAAGTTCTTGTAACTGGATAAAGAACTGCCTTTGTATCCCACTCATTTGGATGCATCAACTTCCAGATGTTCTGCAATCAGCAAGTGTCCACATAAGATACTTCAAATAGTCATTTTCTCAAAATAACAATCTATAAAACATAAATAGTAAATCTCTTTTTACCATAAAAGAAAATTAGATTATCAGGAAGAGAGGTTATAAATCATATGTGATGTCTGAACTTTTTATGTACCATAATAACTAATCACTTGGCTATCAGGGCACTGGGGAAATTACAATAAATTATATTTCGTGGGGTATGCACCACATGAATGGAAGCCAAGAATATTATAGAAGTGACCTTCACCTTGGGTGATGTCATAGAAAAAAATGATGCTGCCCTAATAACTTCATAGGGTTAATTAGTTTTGGAGAACACACAAGAGGCAGCGATGTCATAGAGCTTTTTTATTTTCTTTCCCGTGGGAAGTTGGGCTAATAAAAATGAAAAACATTTCAAGTAGCTGAGAAAGAAAGAAGAGTTGCACAGAGTTAGAAGGAAATGCTTTAGTGCTGTCCTCTTAGAAGGCCTAGTTCTCTTTCTCTGTAAGCTGCAAATCTTATTCTTTTCTTGTGCATCTTTTCCCATCAACTTGGGAAACTCTGAAATGACTATTGTTTCCAAAACTTGTTCTGACAATGGATTTTTTTCTAATTTGCTGATGAATATGAATCCATTCAATCAGATACGGACCTCTTCAAATAGGGAGACATTTATCTGTATAAAATATGTGGCTTTGTTTCGTCTGGCTACTTGGATCCCCAGTGGGGGTGGAGGTAAAGTTTCCACAGTCATGCTGATTTCAGATGAATAGGTTTGCTGGTGTCAAAGACAGGCTGTGGCCTTCCACTGGCATCTGGGGTAGAGAAGGCTAATTCTTCTGAATAGAGCCATTGATGATTACATTTGGGAGAAATTTAATCATAGAGTAATTAGGCTTTAATTCTTACAAAAACTTACAATTAATTGGACCTTTTATACAACTTTTTTTTGTTTGATTTAAAGTACCCTGTAGGTTAGTTATAGAAACTTATTTAAATATGGATTTAATTAGAATTGTTTTATGATTTTAATGAGTCTTAAAAGTCTTTTGATGAGCAACTTATATAATTATGGTATTTAAAATGATTGAGTAAATGCATACTTTTATAATTTACCTTTCAGGAAACTGTATTTTTATGGAGGCTATTTTTTTTGCATGATGAATTGTTTCATTTCATGTTCAGTTTTTGTGGGAATGGGTGCTTAGTCCTGCCTCTAATCACCCAAATATTTCCTCTCTAGAATGAAAGTAAACTTTCACAGAATCAAAAGCATCAGGCCATAGCTCAACACTATAGTTAAATTTAGTCACAGAAATAGTTTTGTTTTTATTTTAAAAGAGGCTGAATTATTACTAAAATTTTCAGGTGGGAATTCATTTTTCCTACATAATCACATACAAACAAGTTACCTGAAGACAGCTCTTTTTCTTCAGGAAAAAAAAACTATGATTTTAGGGAAATGACTTGAAATCTTTAAAAAATGAAATGCAGTACTGAGTTATCAACTTTTTAAGGTGCTGTCAAAACAAATGAGTACTTTTAGTAAACATAAAACATTTGTAAATTAGAAAGGAAAGGAAAACATTAGATACTTTCCTTGAAGTAGGTCCCCTTCCTACCTATACTAAATCAGATAACTACCATTGAAATTTTTCTGCTGATTAGGGAAAAAAATAGTCTATTAAGTAAGTAATATTAGAACACATGTTTTTATTTTCCATTTTTAATGATACTGTGTTCTAGCCTTCACTTTATAGTTTAGGTCAAATTATTTACATGTGTTTGAAAATCAATCAATGCAATTTACCATATCAAAAGAATATAGGAGTAAAACCATATGGTCATTGTAATAGATGTAGTAAAACATTTGACAAAACAATTTCTTGATAAAAACTCTCAGCAAACTAGAAATACAAGTGAACTTACTCAACTTGATTAAGGGCCCCTATGAAAAGCCTACAGCTAATGTCATACTTAAAGATATATTTTAATTAACATTTATTGAAGGGCCTGGCCAGTTCAATAAAACAAGCAGAGAAAACAAAGTCATGCGAATAGGAAAAGAAGAAGTAAATGTATTCTTATTTGCAGATGACATGATTATACAGGTAGAAAACCCTAAGGAATAATAATTTTAAAAAAAGCTATTAAATCTAATGAATAAATTTAGGAAAATTGCAGAATACAAAGTCAAAATAAAGGCTCACATTTCTATATATTAGTAACAAATAATTGACAATAAAAATTTTTTAACCTCTACTTAAAATAGCATAAAGATACTCAGGAATAAATTTTTAATAGAAGATATGTAAGATTTGATGACTTAAAATTATAAAAGATTGCAAAGGGTAACTTACAGTAAGTAAAGAACTAAATAAATGAGAGATGTTTATGGACTAAGGATTCAATATTTTTATGATGACAATCTTCCCCAAATGATATATAATAAAGAGGTAATATGGAAATTGACCATCATGCCCTCAGAAGATGGCTGCCTATGACCAAGCTGGCAGGGGGGTTGGTGAAGGACGATCAAATGACTGAACAAGCAAGCTATGTGGGGTGACCAGGCTGGCAGGGGGGCTGTGAGGGACAACCAGACTGGCAGACAGGTGGCAGTTGAGGGCAACCTGGTAGGCAGAGGGGGGCAGTTTGGGGTGACCAGGCCAGCAGGGGGGGCAATAAGAGGCAACCAGGTCAGCAGGGGGGGCATTTAGGGGTTACCAGGCCAGTGGGGGGAGCAGTTGGGAGTGACCAGGCCAGCAGGGGTGGGGCAGTTAGGTGTGACCAGGCCAGCAGAGGGGGGCAGTTGAGGGCAATCAGGCTGGTAGGAGGAGACATTTAGGGGTGACCAGGTCAATAGGGGAGTGCAATTGGGGGTGACCAGGTCAGCAGGAGGGCAGTTAGGGGCAATTAGGCTGGCAGGTAGGGCAATGAGAGGTGACTAAGCCAGCAGGGGGTGCAGTTGGGGTCATCAGACTAGCAGAGGGGGTAGTTAGTTATGACCAGGCTGTTAAAGAATTGAAAGCAAAACATTAGGTACTATAGATTCCAATAATATAAAATTCTAGAAAAAGAAAAACTATTACATCAAATGACTGTAAACCAGAGTTGGGAAATGTTATTGAGAGCAAAGAGTCATGAGAAAGCTTTCTAAGATTAGGGAACTCTTTTGCATCTTGATTGTAGAGATTAAGTTACTTTAATTCAACTATATGAAATTAGCAAAATGTGTTATACTGTCCACTTAAAAATCATTAATTTCACTGTATGTAAATACTACTACTTCAATAAAAGGCATTCCTAAAAAAGGTTTACATTTGTAATTTCCCATGAATTCAAATGGTATTCATCTGAGATCTCTTATCTGTACTATAGCCTTTCATCTTTAAAGATTTGTACTAATTTTATTTTTTTTAACTACAGGATTACAAATAATATTTAATCAAAACATAGGAAATATAAACCTATTAGCTATTTAAGTATTTAAATCTTTTATTTGTATAGAATATGACAAATAAGGCTCATAACTGGCTAAAGCCCTCTTTTTATGAAAATACTTTTTTTCTTTTATTTTTAATTCTTTATTGTCTAAAGCATTACATAAATCTCCTTTTTCCCCCCATTGACCTCTCTCCAGGCACCTCCAACCCCCAGCACATGCAATACTACTCTTTTAAGAACGTATTCCGTAGGTCCTGGGTTTTGGTGCCAAAAGATATAATCATATAGAAGTTATTCTGTGATTTTTGTAGTTTCTTTTCTTTGTTTTTTAGACTAAATAACTCCACCTGAGAACCTGGTAGTGGAAATGATGATGATTGATGGGAAACATACAGCTAAATGAGATACAAATCATGCTGCATGGGCAATGTGATCTTGTTCTTTTTTGGATAGGACGTCTAAGAAATATATTTTTATTTGGCTGCCTTTCTGTGTACATCTTTCAAATGCCTTACCCCAACCTCACTCACCTTGATGCTCAGTTTAATCATACTGATATGAAACTACTAATACTACTTATAGGAAGTCAAATGTTCTAGGGATAAATCATCTACTAACTAGAAGTTAATACAGGGTCCAAATATATATATATATATATATATATATATATATATATATACATTTTAATAGCTGATAGCTCAATTCTGAAAATGAAATGTATTTTAATAAAACACTGCCTTTATAATTATTCAAAGTGTATGTGTATATTTTGGGTGTCACCTATATATTAACCAAAATGGCACCTTTTCAATATGATTATGCAAATGCCAAATTTACTGCTTTTTTTAAATTTTCACTCTGAAATATCTCTTATCTTCAGAACTAATACTAAATTACTACAGAGAAAACAGCATTTCAGAGACCTTGGGCCTAAGCCGTCAGTCTATTGAAGATAATCATTTTAAATGAATGACTATGATCTAAAAATGTTATCTAAATAACTATGGAATTGCCTGCTTATTTTATATTTTGCTTCCTATTAAATTTAAGTTTTAGTATATTTATTATATTTATGTTTTTTAGTACATTTAATATTTTTTTTCTTTTTAAAGAAAAAAGAATTCCCCTGGCTATTCTATGCTGAGTAAATTAACTAGCATATATAGAATTAGGATTTTTCATTTTAAATATACAAATATATACATAGGATTAATAGTGAAAAGACATTAATGAAATTGATAATTTTATACAATTAAATTGATTGTATCTTCACAATCAAGATAGAGAAGTTCCTTATCTACAAAGTTTTCTCTTGCCTCTTGGCTCTCAATACCATTTTCCAATTCTGGCTGTATAGATGGTCACTTACCTGGTCTTATTTTAATCTCAGGGTTATTTACTAGTGGATATGAGTTAAAGAGATATCAGTGTTTGCTAAGAGAGAACTTTCTAACAATTATCATATTTTCCGGCGTATAAAACGACTGGGCGTATAAGACGACCCCCAACTTTTCCAGCTAAAATATAGAGTTTAGGATATACTTACCCTATAAGACGACACCCAGCATATAAGACGACCCCCGACTTTTAAGAAGATTTTTCTGAGTTAAAAAGTCGTTTTATATGCCGGAAAATACAGTAGATCTGAACTTTCATCAATTGCAGAGATCTGAATGCTTGCAAATTATAATCAGTGCTTCAGTCTCTTCCTTCTACTGCTTTGGAATGACATGTTCTAATTAATTAAGTTTCTAGATTAACCTTAACTCTGAGTAATCCTTCACAAGTCTGTTTCAATACTTGGTGAAAAGTCTTTATAAAATGTGTTACTGCATTATTTTATCTTGTTATCCTCGTGTACATTCTGCTTGATTTGTTTTCTTTGATGACTGAGAATGATTTAGTGACCTGGGAGTCACCAACATTTCTCACATTAATATGACTGACAAAATTATCAGTGTTGAATGTGAGGGAGTTTAGGTCCATTAATTTGTTTTAAAACAAAAACAAACAAACAAACAAACAAAACTCCCTGTTCTCAATTTTCCTTGTTTATCATTGTTTTCTCCTCCACCTCCTTACCCCACTCCTACAGCACTCTTCTTTCCACTGTCTATCCCTAATTCCATCAAGAGATTTTCGGATCTGAAATGGTAAAAACAATCCAGTTTTCTTTTGCTTCTTGTCTTCATGCCCTCTAACAGGGTTTTTCAGATTTATCTTTTCTTCCTATTCAACAACTCTGAACCTTCCCTGACCCCAGGCATACCCTTATTGCCTGACTGCATGGATTATTTGAACAGCCTCCTTATTTACAGTCTCTTCTAATTCTGATCCACCTTTATATTTCACTGTTAAACTAACTTTGTACTCCAGATTTAATTCTTCAGTTCAAGAACTTGCAGTGATTTCCTATAACATGATCCATCAAGCCCAAACTATTCCCCGTAGGTTTTTAAATCTCTCCACAAATGGCTCTATTGCATGACTTCAGATTTATTTGTTGCTCTTCTCTTTGCCTCTGAAACACATACTCCTACTCTGAGATCTTTACTTAATATGCATTGTTATTCAATTATCTTTTCTCTATCCAAACTGAAGGCATTCTTCAAGTACCACTATCTTTGCAAAACCTTCTCTGGCACTCCTGTTCATATCAATCTTTACTCTCAATTTCTAGTGAATGGAGAACACTTTGCTCTCAATAACCCCTTCTTTTCACATATAAGCTCTATCTCTATGCTGAATTTGTTTCCCCATATTGCCAAGTACAATATAGGGTACATAGGATATACAGTGTTTCTAACTTTATAATGTACTTTTCACATGCATTTTTTCACTTACTTTATATCCTATAGATTAAATAAACATAGTTAAGCATCTATAGATTGCTTTATTTGTTGTCATGCATTCCTTATGTCAACAAAACTGTCATTGTCCTAAAAATCTCCTCTCACCACTTTTCTTCCAAATGTAAATGTTATTCTCTACTTTGTGAAGGTCATTAAATATTACTATTGATACACCAGTAAAGAAAACAAAATATAAAAACAAAAATATGAATTATCTATACAGTATTATGTAAAGCCAATTCTAACCACCCACTAAGATTATGTAGAATTTTTAAATGAAAATAAAATAGATACCCACAATCCCTTATGAAATTCCAAAACACAAAAATCTCTTAATCTGAAATTATTATATGTTTATAGTCTTAATTTATTCCATTTAAAATGAATGTTTATATGTTTTGCTACAGATATATTACGCTTGGCTATAGGGAACTGCCTTGGACTCTGTTGAGAATGTTACTTAATAAACAAAATATGTGTCATTTTACTTATTATCCTATATAATAAAAGCCTAATATGCTAAGTGTCTTGTTGGTCTTTCAACCAATCAAAGTGTAATATGCTAAGGTTGCTCACCCGCTCGCTATGACGTGAGTGACAACAGGAGGCAGATGCTCTGACTGGTAGGTTAGCTTGCTGCTGGGATCTGGCCGATCACAACTGAACGAGATGGGCTGGACATGCATGGTCCCTTCCTGGATGGCCAATCTCCTGTGTTCCTCCCTGGCCCTGATACTGCACCGGTGGGGTCCCTCGGCCTGGCCTGCACCTTCTCGCAATATGGACCCCTTAGAAGATGTTGGAAAGCCAGTTTTGGCCATATGCCACAGGCCAGGCCAACGGACCCCATGGTGCATAAATTAGTGCACTGGGCCTCTAGCATATCAGAATATATTTAACAAATATATACTTTGGAGGTGATAGGCCTATACTTTGGAAAAACTATAAGACACTGAATAAAAAAAAAATTCCTCTGCAATAAAAAAGAATGACATTTTGTCATTTATAACAACACTAGAGGCGCAGTGCTCAAATTCATGCATGGGTGGGATCCCTCGGGGTGGCCTGCAGAAAGCGAGCTAAAACCCACAGTCCAATATCACCTGCCTCTTCTGCCTGCCACTCCCACTTACCCTGGCCCCACTGTGTCTGCCATGGGCTTGTACCCAATTAGACCTGATCAGGAGAGGCTCGCGCTTTCACTGTGGCACTCATCAGCTGTGAGCCCTGTATCTGGAGCCCACCCAAGGTGGGTCAGGGGAGGCTGGAAGATGATCAGCCCTCCAGGTTGATGCCCTTGCCAGCCTGGAATCTGGATCCATCCTGCTGACATTTGCTCCAGTAGTCAGGAACCACCTGGCAGCTGCTTTTATATCCTTTCTTCTTTGTGGAGTGCCTAGGCAGGGGAAGCAGCCATGGTTCCCAAGGCTGACTTCCAGGAGGCCAGTGGCATTGTCAGGATCATTCTGGCATTGCCAGTCCATTGGTGACCCTACCATTCTCCAGAGAATGGACTTGCAGGAATACTGAGGGAGTGGCTGTTGCCCAGCTAATGGGTCACCAAGATAGGTCAGTCAGCTGAGCAGCAGCTCCCGCATTGAGTGTTTACCCCACGGTAGTGTATGTGCATTATAGCAACTGGTTGACCAGTCATTCAGTCGTTCAATCACTTAGGCTTTATATATATATGGATGGGCCTAGACAATAGTACGCTAAGTAAAATAAGACAAAGACAAAGACAAATACTGTATGCTCTCACGTATATGTAGAATCTTAAAAACACAAAATAAATGAATAAACAAAACAAAACTGAAAGTGATATATAGATATAAAGAATGAGCTGATGGTTTCCAAAGGATCAGGGATGGGTACTTTTTAAAAATTAGAGATGTTATTGACTATAGAAGAGATACAGACTGAGCCTTCCTTTTAGACTAAGAACAGAAAGCAGATAAGACATTCTAATACAAAGAGTATGAGGTATATGTTTATGTGAGTGGTTAATATGTTTATTTTATTTATTTCTTATTTATTTTTGGTTTCTTTTTTTCTTCCCTTGACCCTGCTTTTATTTTTATTTTTATTTTTTAATTAAATGTTTATTATTCAGATATTAGATTTGTTTCTCTTTTTTCCCCTCCATAGCTCCCTTCCACCCAGCTCTCCCCACTCCCTCTGCCCTTACCTCCCCCTGCATTGTCCTCATCCATAGGTGTATGATTTTTGTCCAGTCTCTCCCTATACCCTCCCACCCCTTCCCCCCTGAGAATTATCAGTCCACTTCCTTTCTGTGCTCCTGATTCTATTATATTCTCCAGTTTATTCTATTCAAATTTTTAATTCACTTAATTTTTAGATTCAGTTGTTGATAGATGTATATTTATTGTTCATAATTTTTTATCTTTTAACTTTTTCTTCTTCCTCTTCTTAGAGAGTACCTTTCAGCATTTCATATAATACTGGTTTGGAGTTGATGAACTCCTTTAGCTTTTTCTTATCTGTGAAGCTCTTTATCTGCCCTTCAAGGCCTCTAGTATGTAGATAAGAGTTAAGTTCCTATGGCATCCATCAATTTTAAAGTGAAACAATATTATTCAAGGACCTTCTCTAATTGTTCTAGGATTAAATGAGATAATATATATGGAAAGGATAACATAGAATCTAATGCATGGTAATCCTACCTTGGTCTTTCTGGCTTCCTCCCTTTCTTCCTTTCTCCCTTTCTTCCACCCTTCCTTCTTCCCTTCTTTTCTATTCCCTTCCTTCCTTCCTTTTTTTTAAAAATATATTTTATTGATTTTTCACAGAGAGGAAGGGAAAGGGATAGAAAATTAGAAACATCGCTGAGAGACATCAATCAGCTGCCTCCTGCACGCCCCCTACTGGGGAAGTGCCCACAACCAATGTACGTGCCCTTGACTGGAATCGAACCTGGGACCTTTCAGTTTGCAGGCCGACGCTCTATCCACTGAGCCAAACGGGTTTCAGCTATTCCCTTCCTTTCCCTTCATCATTCCAAAAGACCCAGCTCTGGTTATACACTTGGTGTAACAATAAAAAAAAACACAAAAAATTATCTTCCTTGCTCTTCTGTGATCAGATCCACAAGAAAAATTAGGGCAGAGCAGGAGAGAAGTAGCTACAAGGAAGACTGTGACTACTGAGAACCTGTTGTATACCTTCCTAGATAGCACTGTGCTACTTGGCCTATTTACCATGTATTCCCCAAATAATTGCTGAGCAGTATTACCAGGTATTTCACTAGGTTATGGAATTATTGAGATAATATATTCATTCCTGCCCTCAAAAAGGTAAGGAATAAAATGGTAAAGGACACAGAAGTTTAAAAAAAATAAATGCAAATAATCTGTCAAGGTATGTAATATTAGAAGTAAAATTGCACACCTCTGTATTTTCATGAAGCAAAAAAATAGGATAATTTCCCTGTTGGAAATTGAGGAGACTAAAGACACAGGTGGACAGAGAAAACTTGGCCAAAAAGGTGATATTTTAACGTATAACCTGAAAGATCAATGATTCACAGGGAATAAATTGATATTCTATGACATGTACAAAGATGAATGCAAGCCAGCAGAATGCAGGGAGAACTAGCTGAAGATCTTGCTCACAGGTAAGATGGAAGAAGCACTGTGGAAGATAAGGCTGCATATGTGAGTAGGAATCCGATATAATTAAAGCACTGTATCCAAATTGTTCTCTCAACTGGAGTTCTTCTGGGAGTTCAATGGGGGAGGGAGGGGATGGGGCCAGCTGGAGGAAGGAAAAGAGTATCCAGCTGGCAGCCGGCAGCCGCTAGGGGCCCTTCCAGTGCATGAATTTTGTGCACTGGGCCTCTAGTCAAATCATAAAGAGATTGATATATGATAATCAGGAATTTAGCATCATTCTGCCAGCAGTGGTGAGTCACTAATGAAGAGCCATTCAATAGATGCAATTAGACTTGAGGCCACAGAGACAAAGCACTTACCTACAACTGGTGTCCAGGAGGCAGAGGAATGACAGAATTTAGTTAAACCAACCTGGAGACAAAATTTGTCCCGCACTAAGTATTATCTAAATCAAATGAAAACCTTTAAAATTTCTTAGGGTTTTTCCATCTTTAGCTGTGATTAAACTATAAAGTATGAAACTGATGCATCAAAATTTTAATAAAAGTTTTACTCTTTGCTGGATCAAGTTTCACAATATGCTGATTTCCATTCTCCTTACATGGCTGTAGTTTTGTCCCCTCCTAGCTATCCTGGCTGGCGGTGCCACACATGTCTCACAGCAGTAATAGATTAATAAAGCAATTATTTAATTGACTCTAATTTCATTGGCATCCTTATTAGCTAAAGGAAAGGAGTTTAGTAATTGTTTACATTTGTAAAGTCAATATTATGGTTTAAATTATAGCCTTTGGATGAATTTGAAAAATGAAGCCTGATAATCCTTAAAACAATATTTACAGAGGACTCTTTGCTTTTGTAAAGAATAAAAGGAATGGAAACAAGAGCACATAAATCCAAAGGGCTTTTAAATATTCATTTTTGCAATCAGCTTCACTGGTTTGTAGGCCATTAACTTCAAAATTGTGGGGAAATACAAAATCTCTTGCTTTAATTTTCCTGTAAAATAAACTATTGCTTCACATTCTTTTTTTCTGATTGTGGAGTATAGGAATTCTAGACATAATGATTACAATGCAAATATTCTCCCTCAACAGAAATATCTCGGGAGATATACTAAAATTGGTATTTCAAAAATGTAGACATTTTGGGTAGGTGGCTTCTGACTTAAAATGCTCTCCAGCAACCCGTAATAAAACTCTTCCAACTATTTAAAACAATAACTATAAAACCTCTAACATTGATAAAAACCCACAACTCCAAAATCAATCAGTAAATTTTTTGCCAATGGTTGTCCGTGAATAACAGGATGATGGAAGTGGTCCCAATAAAGCTCTCCTATCTGGAAGATGAGTGATCCAATGACCCAAATGGCATCTGTGAAAATATTCTCTGGCTTAAGGGACAGTGAAAATCACTTTGGAAAAAATCAACAACAGAGAAACATGTTTAAGATGGAGATCAAACAAAAATGTTTGAACACTGTGGTATTCTCAGTTCCTGGTATAAGGCAAAGCCTCTGTGAACAAACTGAAGAAAGCTTTAGGTTACAACCTGTAAGGCAAAAATGAGAAACAATGAGATACAACTAGAGGCCAATGAAAATAGAAGTGGATAAGACATGGAGGGGAAAAAAGGTTTAAAATAACCCTACAAAAATAAAATAACCCTGCAGAAAATCAAATTAACAATATATAAGACCTAGGTAATTTCAGTGGAAAAGAAAATAGATTTAAAACATTCAGGCAAGAAAAAAATAAAGGAGGTTACCTAAAAAAGGGACAAAAATTAGCCTGGCCTTAAACCTCTGTGAAGCACTAATTGCCTTTAAATAGTGGCACATCTACAATATTTTTTTAGTGCCATCTTTTTTTTGGGTGTGTGACTTACAGAAGCAGCAAAAGTAGTAAACAGATTTCCCATGTACCATTTACCCAGATTCACCTTATGTTTACCATCTTACAAAACCAAGAACTCGTATCAAAATGAAGAAATTAACCTTGGGACACTACTACTAACTAAAGAACAGAACTTTTTTCATATTTCACAGGTTTTTCTACTAACTTCCTTTTGTTATTTCAGGATGCCACATTGCATTTAGTTGTCATGTCTCCTTAGTCTCCAATCTGTGGTGATTCCTTAATCTTTGTCTTTCATGACCTTGGCATTTTTTAAGGATACTGGTCAGTTAGCCTGGGGCCTCATATTTGGTTTGTCTGATTTCTCATGATTAGATTAAGGTCATGCATGTTAGCAGCAATGTGCCCTTCTCAGTGCATCAGACCAGGGCCTAAATAATGTGAGCATGTCTATTACTGTCAATGCTTGGTCATTTGGGTAAGCTGGTGTTTGTTAGGATTCTCTACTGTTGTTACTATTTCCCTTTATAATTACTAAATATTTTGGAGGAGCGCTTTGATCTTGTGCAAATATCCTATTTTTTAATCAACCTATGCCCACTAATTTTAGCATTCCTTGTGTGGAAATTATTGTCATGGTATTTTAATGTCCTGTTTCCCTCATTCCCTCATATTTATTAAACTGGAATTGTTATTTAAGAAAAGTTGTCACTTCTCCCTCATTTATTAAGTTATTTATATTAATATGGATTAGAATGTTTATTTTATATTTAATTTTAAAGCAGTGCTATTGTTACATATTTTGTCATTCATGTTACAACTTTGGCACCTGGCAACTTTTCAGGCTGGTCCTTATGCTCATTTGATATGCTCCCATTCTTCTTTTTTTTTTTTTTAACCTCCTTATTTTCTGATGCTTTAGGCTCGTAGTGTATTTTTCTTGCTCTAACCCTAGAATCAGCCATTTCTGCAGAGTCATGCTTCTTTTATTTGCAAAATAAATTTAGAAATCAAGATTTAGATGCTGGTTGTGCTTATTGTTACTGGGCTACTTTCATACTGATATCTCCAATTTTAATCCAACACAACAGAGACCATTCTAGACTTTCTCCTTTATTTGTAATTTCTTCCTCTGACAATGAGAAACCTGACTTCCATTTTCTAAATTTACTTGTTAAGTCAACCCTAGTATATAAACATACATAAAATACTTTTAAAAGCATTCAAAATACATTTAAAATCTTTTTTAAAAATGTTGAAATCTGAAAAAGTAGTTTTAGATTTCCTAATCCATTTCTCTGTGAGGACAAATTACCAACTAAAGAACAGTGACAGTGAACAGCTGGTTTGTTTTGTTTTTTTGTTGTTAGTCTTAAAGTATTCAGTCAAAACATAGGTTTCCAGAGTTTCTTACCTCAGCTACTGTCTCTCCCATTCCCTTCAATGTCATTATGTGATTCCTTTGTAATATAGTTAGATTCCCGGTGTGGGAACCCCTTTCCACGTCCTGCGTGGTTCAGGGTTCCCGGTTCAGGGTTCGGGTTCTGAAGAAGGCCACACGCAAAGGAAATGAGAGACTAGAAAACATTAATTTGGCGATATTGGGGGGCCAGACGGGAACCTTCCTCTAATGCAGCGGTTCTCAACCTGTAGGTCGCGACCCCTTTGGGGGTCGAACAACCCTTTCACAGGGGTCGCCTAAGACCATCAGAAAACACATATTTCCCATGGTTTTAGGAACCAACAGACCGCTACTCAGTGTAGCAAAATGTAGCAATGTAGTTTACTGTTGTTATATGAAGACTATTGCCCATGCTACACCACGATTCAAGACAAAATTTCATTTATTTGTAATTAGAAATAAATATTTGACAATATATAATTACATATTGTTTTTATGATTAATCACTATGCTTTAATTATGTTCAATTTGTAACAATGAAAATACATCCTGCATATCAGATATTTACATTACAGTTCATAACAGTAGCAAAATTACAGTTATGAAGTAGCAATGGAAATCATTTTACGGTTGGGGGTCACCACCACATGAGGAGCTGTATTAAAGGGTCGCGGTATTAGGAAGGTTGAGAACCACTGCTCTAGTGGAAAAGACAATATTTGGTTTCCAATATCTCCCCCGTTTTCTTTTCTCTAAAAAAAATCTTACATCTGCAGACTAGAAATAAACATTAAGAACAAAAAATAAGACAAGCAACAATGGCTATGCTAAGAGGTAAATGAGTAAGTCTGTAGTAAGTTTCTTTCTGGGCCAATAGTCCTTTGAGTCCCAGTTTCAATGTCCAACAGTTTTTTGAGTGTACATGTCAGCAATGATATTTCAGTTCTGGATGGTGGACAAATGGTGGCAATGCAGGTCTGATCCTCTCTGGTTTGGTCCTGGGCAACCTGCATCAATGCACAGCTGCTGACTGCTAGAATGGAAAGTTGTCGTCAGCATCTTCCATCTCTGGACTGTTTCTCCTCTTGTCTTCATAGCTGGAGCATTCTCTGTTGTAGGAATTCACATGGTCTTAGAGTTGTTTTTCTGAAAATATACAAACATTCTCTACCAAAAGTTAGTAAAGGAATTTTTTTCTATAAATTTGACTTTGGATCCTTTTTATTTTTGCCCAAATGATTTTCCTTTGACTTATTTTAATACTATTCATGTTTTTCATGGGTGTCTTGCTGTTAAGTAAAAAACATTTTTCTAGATGTAATTTGCTTACAGGATACTTTTCCTTACATAATATTACTGTACTACTCCCCTTTTTTTATTTAATTATTAGGAGGCTTTTGGAAAATTTTTATAATGCAAATATGACTGCTTTCTATTTATTGCATGTTAAGTAATTTTACCATGCAATGAACTACCAATAGAAATTTTACTTAATACTTTAGGAACAACTTTTTTCCAGTACAATTTTCTTGAATACAGTGGTACCTCTAGATACGCGTGCCCTAACATACGAGATTTTTGAGATACGAGCCATCGAGCGAGCAATTTTTTGCTTTGAAATAAGAGCAACATTTGAGATACCAGTAATCACACGGATCGGCCGGCTGCACACGACCCACCAGTTTACCGCAACTCAGTCAGTGTGCTTGTTTACCTCGTTGTCGAATCATCTTTTGTGTATTTACATACTTTATCACATTTCTTTTTATAACCATGGGTCCGAAGAAAGCGAGTGGAAAGGTCAGGGCTCAGAAGAGGATGATGTCTATTGAATTAAAGCATGAAATCATAGAAAAATATGAGCAAGGTGTGTGAGTGGCTGACTTGGCAAGGCAGTACGGGTGTAGTACTTCAACGATATGCATTGTGCTTAAACAGAAGGAGTCGATAAAGGGTATAATGCTAGCTAAGGGCGTTACAATAATTTCTAAGCTCCATAACTCTCTCCATGAAAAGATGGAGAATCTACTGATGGTGTGGGTGACGGAGAAGCAGCTTAAAGGAGCTACATTAACACAGGGCATCATATGCGAGAAGGTGCGAGCGATTTACGGTGATTTGCTGGAGCAGACCCCGAGCACTTCCATGGACGAAGCATTGAAAGACTCATTTAAAGCCAGTAGAGGCTGGTTTAATAACTTCAGGAAAAGGTCCAGCATTCACTCCATCGTCAGGCATGGTGAGGCAGCAAGTTCAGATGTGAAGGCAGCTGAGGATTACCTCAAAACTTCCAGAAACATTCTGAAAGGGAGGAAGAGGCAAACCTCGTTGGACACGTTTGTTTTTTTTTTAAATCGGCCAGAAATGCAAAGACCAATAGCAATTAAGTTCAGTGAAGATTAGTTAAATTACATTCAGTTTAGGGATAAAGTGTAGCATTAAGAGTGTAACGAGTAGGTAAATACACTTTATAAAACCAGTTTATTCCTTTACATTCTCTTTTATTATGTTTTTATACAATATTTGTCATTTATAAATACATTTTTCTTATTCAAAAACACGTAACAAAAACAACTGGGGTGGCATTTTAGGGGCTGGAACGGATTAACGGCATTTCAATTGATTTCAATGGGAAATTTGCTTTGAGATACGAGCAACTTGATATACGAGCAAGGTACCTCCTATCTCGAGGTACCACTGTATTCACTTATTTCAATTAGTCAATTAAATTAATTTGAAAACTTAACTACTATTTTATTGTCAAATTTAATATTCTAACAACAATCTTAGTTTTACCCTGTAAATATTAGTGGAAAGTATTATTTGCATTCTTGAGTAGGCCCTAAGCATTCCTGGTGTTAGGTTGGATTTAGAATACAGTGGCACCTCGAGATACGAGTGCCCTAACATACGAGATTTTTGAGATACAAGCCGTTGAGCAACCGATTTTTGCTTTGAAATATGAGCAACATTTGAGACAGGAGTAATCGCGTGGATCGGCCGGCTGCACACGACCCACCAGTTTACTGCGAATCGAGCATCTCATAGTTTCCCACGCCTCAAGGTTACGGAACGAATTAAACTCGTATCTCGAGGTACCACTGTATAGGGCAGCTATCAGTCAAGTCTGTTGCTGGGTCCAGATCTGAGCTGCACCAAATCTTTGTCTGTCACCTGGGTCCCGATGGGAGCTGCACCAAATCTTTGTCATCTGTGTCCTGAACGGAGCTGGGCCAAATCTCTGTCTTGTCACCTGGGTCCTGATCGGAGCTGGGTGTGGGAAGTGAAGCAGCCATAGGGCAGGAGACCTCCCTCAGAAGGGACGAAGGTTCAAGCCCCTGCAATGTTGCAGGGGTGAGGATCTGTGCCTCACCTCTGTTGATCCCCAAGTTTTCTCCTGATGGCCCCTCTGCGACTATGCCTGTCTTAGGTTGTTCCTCCTCTGAGGAATCTTACCCGTCACTGGCTAACCAGTCATCCTCCGGGGCCAAGCAGGTTGATGTGAGGTTCAATTCCATCTTCTTGGTAAGCAATGCCCTTGTGGCCTCCACGCCCAGTACCTGCCTTGGGATCCCCTCGCCTGCTGGCAGGGTCCCAGCACTGATCACATATCCTTGGAACCCAGGTTTCTTCTCCAGGGAGGGCCCAGCTCACACCACTGGGTGAGAGACAGATTCATGGTACCAGCCAAAACGAGGCTTCAACCTTAGTGTGAACAGAAAGCTCAGGCAACAGCTGTGGGAGGGTCCCTCTTGGCAAAAAGAGCAAGAAAAGCCAATATAGAATGCTCAAGTGCCTTCTCACTGCCTTAATTCCTTTCATGTTATTTTTAAAATTGCTACCAAATATTCAAAGAATTAGATTGTAAGTTTGTTTGGGATATTTGTCAAAAAATTATAATGACATTGTTGAATAATATCATGTAAGGATATTCTTTGTTCTAGACCATGGCAATTCAATTTCAAACTATCAGTTTATTTTTGAATAGACAAGGTCTTAGTTACTTTATTAGAACACTTAATCAAATTGCTTACAAAGACATTGGCTTTTTTAGTTGAAAACCTTGATTTAAGTAATTAAAGAAGGTATCTTAATTTAAAAAGCAAAAGAAATTTAGTAAATGTTTATGTCTGATTCACAAGCCACAAATGTTGCCCCACCTCTAGCTTAAGAATACAGGCAGCTATGGGCTTTTTGTCATTTTAAATTCTAATGTTGGAATTTTAAGAAATATTTAGTTACTTAATTTTGTCTTTCTTAGAGACTACAAGAGGCAGGGGAATCAGCACACCTAAGGGTCCTTACCCATGAAGGGTCAGGAATATAAGTCAAAAATACTTCCCCATGTGCCCCATGTACGGTAATATTACCGTACAGCTAATAACTGTTGGCATTGCAAGAAAGACGTTCTTAGGCATCTGTACCATCCTCTTTACCATGCTCCCGGTGGCTTTCAGGTTGTTTGTTGTACTGCTTGTCCTCTTCCTGCTCCTCTTCTTCAGTGGATAGCTTGGAGTCATTGCTCTCTGTGGCTGAGGTAGTTGATTGTCTGCAGCTGCATGGTGTGGCTCCAAGCACAAGGTCCTTATTAGTCTGCCTAGTTTCTCTCTTGGATCCCTGTCGCAGTTTAATATTTCTAGCAGGAATCCACACGGGTTTGGAAAAATTTTCTGGAAATATACAAGCATACTCTCTCCCAAAGGTTAATAATGGATCGGGTCTCTTCCATAAACCAGATTCGGGATCATTCCATTTAATTTTTATCCTGAATAATGAGGCTGGGGGGGCACTCCTCTGGCCATTTCCCAGCAGTTGATCTAGAGGCTGCCCATTTCTATGAAATTTTGATTTACGCTGTCTTGCCCAATAGTTACCTCTCTGACATCTAGGACACCGAGAGACTGGATCTCTCAGAGGCTGAGTGTTTACACCTCTCACTAGAGTGCTACCTTGTGTCCTTCTTAGAGGCCAAAACCTTCACAACATTTAAAATATACTTATTAATTCTTATTTGATAAAGTTGTCCATGCAATTTCAAGTATATTAAATCGGTTAAATTTAAGATTTTCTTTAAGAAGAGAGAACAAATTTCTTGTATTACTTCGGGCCCATGGAGCTTTCCAAGAATCATCTGTTAAAGCCTTGAAATTTTAACATGGAAAAAACCATCAAATATATATATATAT
>JAAGEH010002531.1:27690420-27746206 GCA_011751065.1 Lasiurus cinereus
TGATTTAAAGAGTATAGTACTTTTTATAATTATCTCAAGATATCAATTATAGCTAAAAACTGTTTTTTTATTAAAGTTTTTCCATTGGAAATCACAGAATTCTTTTTTAACTAGACAATAAACAATATATTTTGAATTCCTAATTACTAGAGAAATTTTATTTTATTTTCTCCCAATTTTATTTGCATTTAGCTGAAAACCTTGATTAATAACATAAAATCTTCTCGTTTTGGTTCCTTTATACCATTTTTCTTTATATATATTTTTTTATTGTGTTACATGTATACATATCTCCCCATTGCCCCCCCTCCATCCCAGGCATACCCCAACCCCCCAGTGTCTATGTTCATTAGTTATGCTTATATTCATAGATAGAAGTCCTTTGATTGATCTCTTATCTACCCCACATCTCCTTAATCTTCCTGCTATAATACCACAGTCTGTTTGATGCTTTACTGCCTCTGTATCTATCCTTTTGTTCATCAGTTTACAATGTTCTTTATTATCCACAAATGAGGGCGAGCATGTGGTGCTTCTCCTTCATTGACTGATTTATTTCACTAAGCATAAGGCTCTCCAGGTCCAACCAGGTTGCTGCAAATGGTAAGAGTTCCTTCTTTTTAATGACAGCATAGAATTCCATTGTGTAGATGTACCACAGTTTTATGATCCACTCGTCTGCTGACGGGCACCTAGGCTGTTTCCAAATTGTAACTATTGTAAATTGTGCTGCTATAAACATAGGGGTGCATAAATCCTTTCTGATTGGTGTTTGTAATTTCTTAGGATAAATTCCTAAGAGTGGGATTGCTGGGTCAAATGGGAGATCCATTTTTAGTTTTTTAAGAAAACTCCATACTGTTCTCCACAGTGGCTGCACAGTCGGCATTCCCACCAACAGTGCACAAGGGTTCCTTTTTCTCCGAATCCTCGCCAACACTTGTCATTTGTTGATTTGTTGATGATGGCCATTCTGACAGGTGTAAAATGGCATCAATGTCGTTTTGATTTGCATCTCTCGAATAATTAGTGATTTTGAACATGTTTTCATGTGTCTCTTGGCCTTCCTTCTGTCATCTTTTGAAAAGGTTCTATTTAGGTCCGTTGTCCATTTTTTTATTGGATCGTTTATCTTCCTTTTCTTAAGTTGTGTAAGTTGGCTGTAGAGGTTGGAGATTAAACCTTTATCAGTGATAACATTTGCAAATATGTTCTCCCATACAGTGGTCTTTCTTGTTTTGTTGATGGTTTCTTTTCCTGTACAAAACCTTTTTATTTTGATGTAGTCCCATTTGTTTATTTTTTCTTTAGCTTCCATTGCCTTTGGAGCAGTATCAGTGAAAAAGTTCTTTCGGCATATGTCTGAGATTGTGCTGCCTGTGAATTACTCGAGTATTTTTATGGTTTCCCTTCTAATGTTTAAGTCCTGTATCCATTTTGAGTTTATTTTTGTATTTGGTGTAAGTTGGTGGACCAGTTTCATTTTTTTACATGTATCTGTCCAATTTTCCCAACACCATTTGTTGAAGAGGCTATCTTGACTCCATTGAATGTTCATGCCTCCTTTATCAAATATTAGTTGAGCATAGTGGTTTGGGTGGATATCTGGATTCTCTATTCTATTCCATTGGTCTATATGTCTGTTCTTGTGCCAGTATCAGGCTGTTTTGAGAACAGTTGCTTTGTAATATAGCTTGAAATCTGGTATTGAGATCCCACCTACTTTATTCTTCTTTCTCTGAATTGCTGTGGCTATTCGTGGTCGTTTTTTGTTCCAGATGAATCTATGAAGAATTCTTTCTAGGTCTGTGAAGTATGTTGTTGGTATTTTTAATGGGTAGTGCAATGAATCTATAGATTGCTTTGGGTAGTATGGACATTTTAATGCTGTTGATTCTCCCAATCCATGAGCATGGTATGCTCTTCCATCTGTTAACATCTTCCTCTATCTCTTTTTTCAGTGTCCTGTAGTTTTCTATATATAGGTCTTTTACCTCTTTAATTAGGTTTATTCCTAGGTATCTTAGTTTTTTTGGTGCGATGGTAAATGGGATTGCTTTTTGAGTCTCTCTTTCTGCAATTTCACTATTACTGTACAGAAATACCACAGATTTCTTGGCATTAACTTTGTATCCTGCTACATTGCCGAATTCATTTATTAAGTCAATTAGATTTGGCATGGAGTCCTTTGGGGGTTTTATGTACAGTGTCATGTCATCTGCAAATAAGGACAGCTTTAATTCTTCTTTTCCAGTTCGGATGCCTTTTATTTCTTCTTCTTGTCTAATTGCAATGGCTAATACTTCCCATACTATGTCAAACAGGAGAGGGGAGAGTGGGCATCCCTGTCTTGTTCCTGTTCTTAGAAGAAATGGTTTTAGTTTTGCTTACTGAGTATGATGTTACCTGTGGGTTTATCATATATGGCTTTTATGATGTTGAGGTATGATCCTTCGTTTCCCACTTTGCTGAGAGTTTTTATCAAGAAAGAGTGTTGGATTTTGTCAAATGCTTTTTCTGCATCAATTGATATGACTATGTGATTTTTATCTCTCAATTTATTTATGTGATGTATCACATTTATTGATTTGCGGATATTGTACCATCCCTGCATTCCTGGGATGAATCCTACTTGGTCATGATGTATGATCTTTCTGATGTACTGCTGGATCTGGTTTGCTAGAATTTTGTTGAGGATTTTGGCATCTATGTTCATGAGAGATATTGGCCTATAATTCTCTTTCATTGTGTTGTCTTTATCTGGTTTTGATATTAGGGTGATGCTGGCTTCAGAGAAGGTGTTTGGAGGTGTTCCTTCCTCTTGAATGTTTCTGAATAGTCCGAGGAGGATAGGTTTTAATTCTTCCTTGAATGTTTGGTAAAACTCTCCTGTGTAGCCACCTGGTCCCGGGCAGTTATTTGCTGGAAGCTTTTGGATGACTGCTTCAATTTCTTCCATAGTTATTGGCCTATTGAGATGTTTATAGATTCTTCCTGATTGAGTTTTGGAAGGTTATATTTTTCTAGGAATATGTCCATTTCTTGCAGGTTGAACAATTTGTTGGAATAGAGTTGTTCATAGTATTTTTTAACAATCCTTTGTATTTCAGCGGGGTCTGTTGTTATATCTCCTCTTTCATTTCTGATTTTGTTTATTTGGGTCTTCTCTCTTTGCTTTTTGGTTAGCCTGGCTAGAGGTCCATCAGTCTTGTTTATCCTTTCAAAGGACCAGCTCTTGGTTTTGTTGATCTTTTGAATTGTTTCTTTGGTCTCCATGTTGTTTATCTCCACTCTGATCTTCACTATTTCCTTCCTTCTGTTTACACCGGGCTTTTCTTGTTGCTCTCTTTCTAGCTCTTTGAGTTGTAGGGTTAGGTAATTTATTACCGTTGCTTCCTGTTTTTTGCAGTAGGCTTGTAGGGCTATGAACTTCCCTCTCAAGACTGCTTTAACTGTGTCCCATAAATTTTGTATTGTTGTATTGTCATTGTCATTTGTTTTCATGATGTATTTATTTCTTCCTTGATCTATTTGGTTACCCGGCCGTTATTATTAGTCTCCATGTTTAGTCTCCATGTGTTTGATTTCTTTCTATTGTTTTTATTATAGTTGATTTCCAGTTTTATGCCACTGTGGTCTGAGAAAATGCTTGATATGATTTCTATCTTCTTGAATTTGAAGAGACTTTTCTTATGACCCAGCATATGATCTATCTTTGAAAATGACCCATGTGCACTGGAGAAGAATGTATATTCTGTGGCTTTGGGGTGAAATGTTCTGAAGATGTCAATTAATTCCATCTGGTCTAGTGAGTCATTTAGGATTGATGTTACTTTGCTGATTTTTTGTTTAGAGGATTTGTCCAATGGTGACAGTGGGGTATTAAAGTCTCCTACTTTGATTGTATTGCTGTCCATCTCTCCCTTAATATTCTCCAATAGTTTTTTTATGTATTTAGGTGCTCCTATATTGGGTGCATATATGTTTACCAGAGTTATTTCTTCTTGTTGGATTGTTCCCTTTAGTATTATGAAGTGGCCTTCTTTATCTCTTGTTATGTCCTTCACTTTGAGATCTAATTTGTCAGATATAAGTATTGCAACCCCAGCTTTTTTTTCATTTCCATTTGCCTGAAATACCATGTTCCATCCCTTCACCCTCAATCTGTGTGCATCTCTTTTCCTGAGGTGGGTTTCTTGCAGACAGCAGATATATGGATCATGTTTTCTTATCCAATCGGTTACCCTATGTCTTTAGATTGGAGCATTTAATCCGTTTACATTTCAAGTTATTGTTGATAAGTACTTATCTGTTGATATCTTTAGTCCTTACCCCCGAGTTCCTTCTTCGCTTCCTCTTTCTTTTTATTAGAGCAGACCCTTTAACAGTTCTTGCATTGCTGCTTTGGTGGTAACATAATCCCTTAGTCCTTTTTTGTCTGTGAAGCTTCTAATTTCACCTTCAGTTTTGATTGAGAGTCTTGGAGGTTACTGTATGCTTGGATTCAGACCCTTCCTTTGCATGACTTTGTATATTTCATTCCATTCCCTTCTGGCCTGATGAGTTTCTGTTGAGAAATCAGTAGCTAGTCTTATGGGGGTTCCTTTGTAGGTAACTTTCTGTTTCTCTCTGGCTGATTTAAGATTCTTACTTTGTTATCGGTGTTTGCCAATTTAATTATAATGGGCCTTGGTGTCAGTTTGTTGGGGTCAATTTTGCTTGGAACTCTCTGAGCTTCTTGAATTTGTGTGGGTTTTTTCTTTCCTATATTGGGGAAATTTTCTGTCATTATTTCTTCAAACAGGTTCTCTAATCCTTGTTCAGTTTCTACTCTTTCTAGAACCCCAATTATGCGGATGTTGTTTTGTTTCGTGTTATCCCAAAGTTCCCTTAGGCTCTCTTCTTGCTTTTTAACTTTTTTTCTAGAAGCTGCTGTACTTGAGTATTTTTTCCTACCATGTCTTCTAGCTCACTGATGTGGTCCTCTGCTTCTTCTAGTCTACTTTTGATGCTTTCTATTGAGGTCTTTATAGCAGTGATGTCATTTTTCATTTCATTTGATTATTCTGCACCTCCTCTAGGTTCTTCTGCATTTCTTCTTGCTTCTTCTTCATTTCCTCTTGGCTCTTACTTACATTGTCGATTTTGTCTTCCATTCTTTTCATCCACCTTATAATCATTTCTCTGAACTCTTTCTCTGGCAGGCTTATTTCTGCTTCTATTTCGTTTACTTCCTTTTCTGATGAAACCTGCCTTCCTGTCTTATGTGGTCTGTTTCTTTTTCTGCCCATGGTCTTTCTTCTCTGGGAGTCTGGTTATGTAGTTCTCTCTCCTATGTTGATTGAAAGGCACAAACTACAACATGACCAGGTACAGCACACAAGGCACTGAGTAGAAATGTATTTAGGATGTTAATAATCACAAATAGGGTGACCACCAATGAAAGACAAATTAGGGGTAAGTAGAGAAAGAAGAAGAGAAAAATGAGGAAAAAAGAAAAGAAAGAAATGCCAAAATCAAATTGGGAGAGGGAGAAAAATAAATAAATAAATGAACAAAATAATTAAGTAATGTAAGAAAATAAAAAGGAGAAGAAGGAGAAGAAAAGCAGAAGAGAAAAAAGTCAGAGTGAAAAGAAAGAGGATAAGAGAGAAAAGGGGAACAAAATATAGGTGTCAGGAGAAAACGCCAATAGAACAGTCATTAATCCCAACAAATGTAGGCAACCAGTACCTGGAGATTAATACAAACTACAAATAACAACTGATATGGAGGGAGGTGAAGGAAAAGAGAGGTAAAAAAACAAACCAAATCAAAGCAAACAAAAAGCAAAATAAAACAAGTAGAATAAGCTAAAACAATCTCACCAAAAAAGTACAAAAAATCGATATAATCACTGCTCAGGCAAAGAGCAACAAAAGGTCATAGAGAAAAACAACTTTTTGGATAGTGAAGTCAAGAAGAGAGAGGTTTGTATGGGCTTGGAATAGGGGGTTTGAAATTAGATATATAAGTGGGGTGAAATTTTAACCAGGTAAAGAGAAAGAATAGGGAGAATCTAAAGTTGGAAAAGGGAAAAAGAAAACAAGACAACAAAATGGGGAAAGTTAGGAGGAAAGTGTTGGCATAAAGGTAGAGTTGAGATATAGTAAAATTATGCTAAAGGAAAGATGGAAATAGAATGTAGAACACTAATCCCTAAGTAAAATAAAGGGAAAACAAAATGACACTTGTTTTTTTCCAAAATGGTAAAATAATATTAGTACTAATACTAGTTGAAAACAAAAATGTAATAATTAAAAGGGTAAAATCAATTGAGAAGAAAAAAATTGTTTTTTATTTAAAATATGCAAAAATGAAAAAATATAAAATAAAATAAAAAATTTTAAAAAAAAAGAAAAAGAAAAAAAAATAGAATGGTCATTCACTTCCGTTACTGTTCTGCTTGGCACTTCTGTTTCCCAGTCGGGAGGGTATTGCAGTTCCCTGTGTTCCACCACTGGTTGTGTTTTAATCTCTTTATTCTTTTGTGGTTATATGAGAGTCAATTTGTGCGTCATCCCCTGGGTGGCAGTGTTTCGGAATTGATCTATGAGACTAAGCACAGGATCTCTCTAGGCTGTGCTCAGATCCTACTACTCTGTGATTCTCAAATCCGGTTTGTGGGCATTTTGCAGCTGGGACACTGTAATAACTCCCAGGCTCTCCCTCTGTCTCAGAACAAAACAAGTCGTTTTCCAGAGCTCCCCTCTGTCAACAGCTCGGAGAGTTTGCCTCCACACTTAGGGATCACGCTCTGCCCCACATCCGCGGACCTCTCCAGAGGCAGCTTTCCCGCAGCCCGGTTCCCACAGTGTGCGCGTCTCAGTTCTGCGGGACAGGAGACCTCACCTTATCCCAGGCGAAATCTGACCTTTCCGTGTGCCGTCTGCGCATATTGGAGAGCGGTGTTCTGGGTTCCCGGGTCCCTGGCTGTTCGGTGGGTGCTTCAGCTGCAGGTTTCAGACCGCCGCAGACATCCACCTCCCTCTGCAAGATGGCGCGGTCTCCTTGTTCGCGCTGGTGGCTCCGGCAGACAAAATTCCCCATGGCAGTGGGGCTGCCTGGCCAGGAGAGCCCCGTCCAGCAATCCCCCACCTTCTCCTGGAGGATAACTGACTCTTAACTTGCCAACAATTACTCCCAGTGCGACTCTCAGCTGCTCTCTCTCCCTCTGCCCAGTGACAAAGCTCCAGATGTGTCTGTCTGCTCCGCCTCCTTTTTTCTCCCCCCACTACACCATTTTTCTTAAAAAATAAAGACCAGCTCTGGGTTTTTCTTTTTCTGCAGCTTTTGTGGAGAGATTCCATTTAAAACCCTGTCTAATATGTCCAAAAAGGTGGACAATTGCGTGCATTTCTTTTTACGCCATGCTTCTCTCCTCACGAGTACAGAAATTCCAGACACATCTCTAAATTTTTAAAACTTTTTCATAACAAGAAAGGAGATTTTTAGATTAGCTTTCTGGGAGAGTAACAGAGATCAGTAACAGATCTGGCCGAATTTCTTTTTATGCTTAAAAGATAAAGACAGATCTTAAATATTTTCTTTCTTTTTCGCTGTCCAAAGTAATAACTAGCATCTAATTTGGCCAAGATTAGCATTTCCCTGTGAGTTCTCTTATAATTTTTAAATGAAACCTTAAATAATCTCAATGCAGGAGAGCAGAGAGCCTTGCCCTCTCCTGCCACCTTTGAATTTCTCCACACCAGAGGCGGTTTCAGCAGTGGAGTTTCACTTATTACAGATTTCAGATTGAAATGCAAACTAAGATTTTAATTTGAACAAGAAACAACATTATTTAAGCATGCAAACCAAAAGTCTATAATAAAGTTTACTTTATATTTATAACCTAATTCTTCCCCATTAGCCTGGCTGAAAAAGACATTCCCACCCTACTTACAGATCGTGATTCTGCAGTTAATCCATGGGCTTTGCATACGTTGAATTCCCCTCACCTTTTCTTAGGTGAATTTTCCCTCACCATTTTCCTTGGTGAATTTTCCTTCCTTCGCTCTTAGGCGAATAATACCTTCTCCTCCAGACATCCCGAGGTCAGGCGCCAGATGTGTGCACCTCTTTCTGCGTCCCCTGTTGGGCGCCAGATGTGGGAGTCCCTTTCCACGTCCCACGTGGTTCAGGGTTCCGGGTTCAGGGTTTGGGTTCTGAAGGAGGCCGCACGCAAACAAAATGAGAGACTAGAAAACATTAATTTGGTGACACTGGGAGCCAGGCGGGAGCCTTCCTCTAGTGGAAAGGATTACCACTTGCTCTGGCCTTTTTTTCCCTTTTATTAAGGCTTTGGGACACACCCCTAGCCTTTAGGCAGGAAATAACAAAACAGAAATTAACATGAAACAAACAGGTAGAGGCTGCTTCAGCTAACAATATTTCAACTAAACAGTGAGTGATTAGCTCTGACCTTTCAGAGTAATTAAGGTTGACCAGCCTTCTGGTTTCCTGTTTACATCCATTTAATGAGAACAATATTTGGTTTCCGACATCCCAGGGCACATTCTGCTTTCCAACCCTCTTCTTCCCCTACATCCTAGTTGATTTTATTGTTGTTTTCATACAATAAAATTCATTTTCTGTGATATACAGTTCAATGTGTTTTAACAAATGTATAGAGTCATGTGTCCAACACTAAAGTTTCCTAAAGAACAATTTCATCATCTCCCAAAACAGTTACCCCTTTATCAATAATCTCTTTTCCCATTCCAACCACTGGTGGTCACTGATCTTTTTTATTAGTAAGAGTGCCACATAAAATGGAATCACACAACATATTATAGCAACTTGATTATGTCTTCTTTTACTTAGGAAAATGCATTTAAAATGCACTCAAGTTGTTGTGTGAATCAACAGTTTGTTCCTTATTATGGGTGAGTGTTATTCCATAGTATAAAATGGTTTAAAGACATCTGGGTTGTTTACAATTTGGGGCTATTGTGAACAAAGCTGCCATAAACTTGTATTTACAGAATTTTGTATGAATGTAAATTTCTCTTAGGAAAGACATCTAAGAGTAGGATGGCTGGATATATGATAGAGATATATTTAACTTTTTAATAAATTGTCAAAACACTTTCCAAAGTGGCTGTGCAATTTTGCATTCCCACCTGTCTACTGCATGTTAAGGAGAAAACTTTCAACCTAAGATATAAACCCTCCTAAGTATTTGTGTGTGTAGGCAGCAGAGTCTTAGTTACTCAAAAACTTAAAGATTATAGCACCAAATGCCCTCTTGAAAGAACTTACTTAAAGTTGTATTCTAGCCAACTGAGAGAGAAATAGTACTTAAGAACATGAAAAAATCCATTCCTAATAAACAAAAATCTTAAGGAAAATAAATGAAGAAAGGATACTGCTTCTCATAAAAAATGTATATAAGAAGACAGATCATATCATACAATATTAATTATAAAACCAGAGCTCTGAGAAAGAACCAAGATGGCGCCATAGGTAAACACCTGTACTTGCTACTTCCTACAACCATATCAAAATTACAACTAAAATACATAACTATCATCTAGAACCACAGGAAAGCTGGCTGAGTAGAAATACTACAACTAGAGAGGTAAAGAAGAGAGAACAATGAAACAGATAGGAGGTGTGGAACGGCTGGTCCAGCACTGGAGTGTGCCACTTTTTAAATCAGGAGGGAAATACAAGCTCCTGTTTGCTCTGAACTCCAGTGCCAGGCATGACTCTGTGGGACCCAAACACATGTGGAGAGAAACTGGATTATCTGGCATTGGGGCAGGAACTTTGGGGCAGCTTTCTTCCAGATGGAGGTACTTGCAATGGTTACTGTTTCTGTGCTGGGACCTCCCAGCACAGGGGTACAGGGCTGACTGGAAGCCATTGCTGTTTCCTCTACCCTGGAGATTCCCTGAGAGCCCATCCTACCCAATTTACATCCCCACCCAAACTATGTGCAGAGGCTTTTGCATATGAATGGCCTGTCCTTTCTTAGCCTAAAACCTGTCAAACAAGCTGCAGCTGGGTCAGTGAGCCCCAAACCTATCAGTAAAAAGCCCAAGGCTGGCACCAGTACCAGCATGCCTTGCTTCACAGCTGGGCCTCGTCTGGGCACTTCTAAACCTGATACAAAGAGGAGGAATCTGCAGATCTCTCTGTAGCTCCTGCTGGGTGGCCCCAGGCAATGGCTGACTTTGCACTTCCTTGGAGATCCTAGTGGTCAGTGCAAGACCATACCAGATTACAACTCTTCAGATCCATAAGTGACACACTAAAAGGCAAACTCAGTGAGCACCAAAGCCCCACTGAAGCAAGTCCTGCCCCATATGGGTGTCTCCTGCACAGCAGCTCTTCCATTGTAGAAACAGCCAAATGGCCTGGAGATCAATTCCTCCCAGTGATACCAACAGCAATCAAGATACCAACTACAACTGTATACAAGACTGTGCACACAGCCCACAAAGGGGTGCACCAAGAGTGTCCACCTCAGGTGATTAGGGAAGCTGAGCAACTGGGCCCTATAGGACACCTACTACACAAGGCCACTGTATCAATTCAAGGAGACTTAGAAGCTATCCAATGCATAAAAACAAACCCAAGGATGCATCCAAAATGCAGAGACAAAGAAACATGTCACAAATGAAAGAAATGGAAGAAAGCAAACTACTGGATATAGAGTTCAAAACCACAGTTATAAGGTTACTCAAAAATCTTCTAGAAACTTCTGAGGAACTTAATGAGACCTTCAAGGATCTTCGTCAGAATGCCAAAAAATGGAAAAGAACCAGTCAGAAATTAAGCATACACTGATTGAAATAAAAAATAATATATGGAGATTCAACAGTGGACTAGAGAATCCCAAGAATCAAGAGCAAAACGAAAAAAAGAATCCAAAAATATGAAGATAGTGTAAAGAGCCACTGGGACAAGTGTACCAACATCTGAATTATGGGGGTGCCGAAGAAGAGAGAGAGCCAGATATTGAAAACATACTTGAAGAAATAATGACAGAAAATTTTCCCTACTTGGAAGAATATACGTACAAGTCCAGGAAGTTCAGAAAACCTCAACCAAGAGGAATCTAAAGAGGACCACACCAAGACACATCATGATTACTATTAAATGCTAAGGGCAAAAGACAAAAATAGAATATTAAAAGCATCAAGAGAAAAACTGTTAGTTACCTATAAGGGAGCACTCATATGATTGTCAGCTGATCTCTCAACAGAAACTATGCAGGCCAGAAGGAAATGGCAAGAAATACTCAAAGTGATGAATAGCAATTACCTTCAACCAAGATTACTCTACCCAGCAAAGCTATCATTTAGAATTGAAGATCAGACAAAGAGTTTCACAGATAAGAAAAAGCTAAAGAAGTTAATCATTGCCAAACCAGTATTATATGAAATGCTCAAGGGTATTCTTTAAGAAGAGAAAGAAGAAGAAAAAGGTAAAGATAAAAACTGTGAACAACAAAGTGACAACAAATATATATCTATCAACAAGTGAATCTAAAAATCAAGTGAATAGGAAAATCTGATGAACAGAATAAACGGGTGAATGTAATAGAATCACGGGCATAGAAAGGGAGTGGACTGACAATTCTCGGGGCGGGGAAGGAAATGTGGGAGGGTGGGAAGAGATTGGACAAAAATCTTACATTTATGGACGAGGACAGTGAAGGGTATAAGGGCATGGGGTAGGGTGGGAACTGGGTGGAGGGGAGCTATGGGGGGAAAAAAGAGGAACAATTGTAATAATCTGAACAATAGAGATTTATTTTAAAAAAGTGAATCTAAAATTAAAATGAATAAAAAATCTAATGAACAGAATAAACTGGTGAATGTAATAGAATCAGGGCCTGGAAATGGAGCAGACTGACAATTTTCAGGGGGAAGTGGGTGTGTGGGGGGGGTACAGGAAGAAATTGAAAAAAATCTTATATGCATGTATTCAGTACCTATGAATGTGGATAGTGGGGTGGCGAAGCCCTAGGGTGGGGTGGGAACTGGATGGAGAAGATCTATGGGGGGGGGGGGGTGAGGGAGGAGAGGCAGGGACATCTGTAATAATCTGAACAATAAAGATTAAAAAAACAAACAGAGCTCTTACTAAAATCAAGAGGGGATGGAATTTCTGATCATACTCAAATTATTTTAGAATTTCTGGCTAGTGTAGCAAGACACAAGTCAGAAATAATGGACTAACTGCTGGAGAGTAAAATGGTTAGTATCAGTAATTGCATAGTATTTCTTAGAAAACTCAGAAATGCCACATAAAATCCTCTTAAGTAGAAATCAGTAAGACTATGAAACACAAGAAAAATATCAATATCCCCATAAGAAATAGATGAGATAGTAGAAAAAAATTATTTACTTAATAGCAACATACACATAATAAAATTCCTAGTAATAACCCTAACCAAAATATGCAGGATCTATATATAGAAAACTGTTATCAATGAAATATAAAAGACCTGAATATGGACTTTTGCAATACTGCCATTCATTAATCCATTCAATTTGATTTGTGTTTGCCACAGATAAAAGTTTCATAAAAGAAGGAGCAATAATTGTCATATTCAATGTGTTATCTCTATGCTTAATATATTGCCTGGCTCATTATAGACATTCTCAAAATATTTATTTTGATATACCAATATTTGGTTCAATCTGTTTTATGAAGTTTGTATAGCTTCTAAGATTCATTAGTTAAGTAGCATAGTAGTTTTTGAAAGGAGTCTAGACTTGTTATTTATTGCCTAGTACATAATAAAAACCATCCATTTGACCCCATTATGGCTCATGGTTTGAAGTGTAGGTGCCCAGAGTCCACCATTACTATCTTTCTTCACTTTCCCTCTCTAATATTAATGGATTCCACAACACAACACGAGAATATTAAAGCTGAGGGGAGTTTTGGGGGGTTTTAGAAAGGAGTCTTCTCTATAAAGAGGTTGGTTATACTTCATCAATTCAATTTTCAGATCCCACAGGCAATTCCAGGTTAGTAGCAAATGCATGAGGGATTTAATTCTAGTTATTAAAAACAAAGTAAAACAAACAAAAAACAGAAAATCTTAGGAGCAGGTTAACATGAAATATTTCCCACTCTGCACTCTTTTCTGCTTTCTATGTAATAGAGAATTTAAGGTTTATAACACACAATATTTCATTGACTGACAGTTTACTTTCATAGTTTGACATTTTTCTCTTATATTATTTGATTGCTAATATTTTCTTACATTTTTTTAATTTTATTTTTTCCATCACCATTTATCCTGCCTATGCCCTATTTATTTACATTTTTTAAGTAATAGGATGATATCATAACATTGCTTAAAGTTGGCTGAATAGCTGAACCACAGCTAAAGATAAAGTGTTTTCTTGATTATTCTTATCACCTCCCTTTGTTTTATTATCTATAGGTGTGTATTTGTGTTTCTATGTGTTTATTTGGGGTGGGGCTACTGTGTAGTAATTTCCCTGTTGTGCTTTTAAATAGGGACTTTCTATAAACACTAGTGATGGTAATGCCATAGTTATTTATTTGAGAACTAATCTGGATTTTTATGGAGATATGTGGAAGTTTTGTGAAAATGAAATTAAAGATGCAGCATGTCTCAGCAATAATGAATCTGTTTATGTTGTATATGCAGGGTTAGAGTAGAAAAAGCAATTTTCCAAACTCAGTGCTTTTTGATGGTGAAGTGTGTATTCCATTGGGTCATTAATGTACTATATTCCCAAGGTGTTCTCTGGGCAGAGTTCATCTTCTAGCTAATGGTAAAGAAGAACTGGCTTATGACAGGCTTTTCATATTTTCTAATGATAATTTTGATACTCCTCTTGAGTATACAATACTGCTTATAAATGAAAGAGCTGGCAAAGATCTTGTGTTTTTGTTTTTTTATTTTTTGTAACTGAATTTACAACAAAATTAGATATATTAAACATCAATAGTCATTATTGGTTATACTGCATATTGCTGGACAAGATAGGTTTTAATTTACTGCATATTGCTGGACCAAGATAGGTTTTAACAGTAAAGAAAATTTAATAAATTTGATATGGAAATCAGAATTATAATGCAATAGTAGGAACTCATCACAAAAATTTGGGCACCGATGAGGATAATTTGTGAAAGTATACTGCCTAAAACTTAATTTGACTTGCTACATTTTAGACAAATTCATAGGTTATGATAAATAAGATAGCTGAACAAGAGAGCAATAATTGGAATGATTTTGTATACTAAATATCTCAATGTCACCTATTTATTTTTTAAATGCTTTCCAGCTTTTCCCTAAAAACTATGACATTCACCTGGTCCATGTGGCTCTGTGGTTGAGCATTGACCTATGAACCAGGTGATCATGGTTCAACTCCCGATCTGGGCACATGCCGGGTTGTGGGCTTGATCCCCAGTTTGGGCCATGCAGGAGGCAGCTGATCAATGATTCTCTCATCATAGATGTTTCTATCTCTCTCCCTTCTTCTCTCCAAAATCAATAAAACATATATTTTTTTAAAATACTCCATTCAACCTTTAATTTGTATACTAGTAGCTACATACAGAGAAAGTTGTTTAAATTGATCAATAAATGGACTCCTTTTGGAAATAAAAGTTAATGACAGTTAACTGGTACTAATACATTTGAAATTAAACTTTATATTACCAAAAAAAAAAAAAACTCAGAAGAGAGGAATAAAAGGCAGTGAAGGTAAGGAAGATGGCTCTCAAAAGTTAGTGGCACCTTTTCTCAAGATACCAAGCAGCTGTGCTGCATTATTCACCTGTAGTCATTAAAAGAGGTTACAGAGTATTTGACTTACTCTGGTTCCAAAAAGCTCTGGAAATGTCAGTCAGAATTTTCTGTATACATCAATAGTAATAGTGAACCCACTGCAAAAAGAAAACATTATTAGACACAATCATACCTTAAACTGTGATGACAGATGTTAAAATGACTATAAACAGTTGAAGGGGGGAAAAGGGTCACAGACAGTTATCTGAAAGCAATGAGACAATGATGTTTGGAGAAATAATGTATTTGCCAGAGAGTGATATGATTTTAGGGTATGAGTGATAATGGGTGAGATAATTGGGAAGCTAGAGCAAAGGGAACATTTTTAATTAAATTGACAGCATACACTGATAGGTATTTTCTCAGAAAAAATACCAGTGATCTGAGTTGGGTCCCACTTAGTGAAAATACTGCTTTTAGAAGATGCCTCCTAACCTACGGCTAGAAACACGGCATAGCTTTGGGGGCAAACCTCCCCACCCCCACTGTCTATCAAGATAAATACCATTCAGATGATGTGTTCATCCCCCAAATGGTAATGAAATAGGGAGAGGGCATGAAAGGTGATAGCTGTGGGAGTTAGTCAGTGTATAAATTCTGCTTAGCAAGGAAGATGTTTCAATTTGGGGGGGGGGGGGGTGGAAAGCCATAAGCATTAAAGAGTATTCATGCTGTGTTCCTATTATGACACTCAACGGCTTAAAAGATATATCAAAGGAAATGGACTGATAGGATTGGTAATTGGATGGAGTAAGAAAAAGCTGAATAAATGAGCAAAGGACAAAGTTTTTTTATTATTATTTAAAAGGATTATAGTTTTTGGATGTTGTTTGAACTCTTAAGGCAGGAAGAGGTTGAGGATTTTTTTTTTTTTGCAATACTCATATCTGAAATAGTATCACGTACATTTTTAGCTAGTACTCAAATTCCATATTCTATACAAATGGGGAAGTGCAATTCATAATTGACAAGGTATGAATTTTTTATACTTTAAGCCATGAGGCTGCCACATCAACAAATGTAATTCCTTGGCAAATACATCTTATGTTTATATTTATGAAATGTATACAATTGACACAGAACTCAAAAGGGAATAAGTAAGCATTTTATATATATACTTTGATTTGCAAACTCCATTCTGGGAATCATTCATTAAATTAGAAACAAGAAAGGAATGCAAGTAAAATGTGCTTAGAGTTTCAATTTATCTTGGATTTGGTGTTACTTTTATGCATTTTGTCACACCTGGACTCACTTTGTTTTAAAAGTGTTTGTTTTTTTTAAGTATATAAAGAACTACTTTCAAAAGTTAAAATGATAAATTATTAAAACTTACAATTCATCTATAGGAGCCCCACTATGCCGTGGCGATTTCATGTTAAATATCCTAAACTGAAATAGCAAAAATTGATCAAGACAAGTATTTTGGAAGGAGTGACCAACTCTGAGCATGTGATATGCTCCACATTTTGTGTAGCTATTGATGAGAGCACCAGAACTTCCTGAAGGGCCATAAGATGAAACACTTTCTGGAAATAACTTTGATGTCCATTTGAATGAAATCTCTATGAGGGTAAAGGTCTTATTTATCATGCCACTCAACCTCCTTGATGCCAGCATGACATTAGAAAAAGCTGTACTTCTTTCTCGTTCCCCAGGAGTGAAGAAAGGCAGTGAGTAGGGGATCCTTTCATCCCCAGGAGCTGAGGTAATGCCAGTTATTTTGAAAGGCTCTAATCTGCCACCATTGTCAAAGTGATGGCATTGCAACTCAAGTGGATCTGACACATACTCAAACCATATAAAATTATGGCCTGGCACGTGGGGTGCAAAAGGATTGTTGTGGTTTTTTTCTCCATCAATTAATTTTATGACATATGCAGAGTGGATAAAAAGTGTTAGTAAACTGTGAATTCTAGGAGAGCAGCTCATATTTGACTTATTAATACAGAAGACATAGAGACAGAGAGAGGCATATGTTGCCGTAGACATACTACATGGGTCAGGGCATTTAACTCTGGAGCTAGCTGCTTGTGTTAGAATCCTGGCTTCACCACTAATCAGCTCTGTGACCTGGGGTAACTCCTTGTCTGTGGCTGCAATGATAGATAACCCATCTCATAAAGATGTTATGATGGCTAAATGAACTAATGTATGCAAAGTACTTAGAATAGTGAATGCCTGGAACATGGAGATCACTAAATAAGTATTAGCTATTATTATACACTCACCGTGTAGTAGGCATACAGTAAATACTTTGATAACTGAACGAATGAAAGAACTTTGGAATCTATATGCATATGAACATATAGGGTTACTTAATGAAGAGTAATGGCCCCATGAACCATATAGAGCTCTGGACTCAGAACAGTTTTAATCTTTATAAATTCTTAGATAATTTCAAATAAAATTTGAGCCAAGTATGCATTTCAAATCCTTTCCTAACACAATGCTGCTGTTAGTCACAGAGGCTGCAAACAGACTCTTTAACCATTGGACCACGTGTTTAAAAATGGAGCTTTCATTCAGATTGTTATCCCCATCAGTGGTTAGGGCCTTCTGCCAACCCCTGTTGCTAAAACAAGACTGTTGCCTGTGATGGCATCAGCTTTACACAGTCTAGTAAAAAAGCACTCAAATTTTGGAAATTTTAGAGTTATAAATACATAATCTTTTCCTTCTTGATGAAAAGAAAACTTCTTTCATTTTCAGTACAAGAATAGTGTTGCTTAACACAGCTTAAATACCTTTTAACATAACAGTTTAATAAATGGAATAGATAGAGCATAGTCCATGAACGTTTCTACAAAACACAGCCCATGAACATTTCCAAGTATACCAAATTTAACTAGGAAAAAAAGACATTTTTTTTTATTTTGATGCATTAAGTTATATATTACTCTGAGAAACATCAGCAATGTGGTTCTAGCAATATATAGCAGTCCTAACACTTCTGTCAGCAAAGGGCATTTCTTCTGCATCAGCACTAAGTGCTGGCCAAACAGCATGACCTTGGTGTTCTATCTAAACTCTTACAATTTTAAAAATCCACTGGTGGAAATGAATTCTTGATGGAGATATGGATGATTTACTAGTAACAGAAAAGTTCAGCTTCCATTACTACTGATGGCTATGCTTCCATTTATGTTTTCCCTAAGCCATAACTATTTAAAATGTTACTGTTAGCATTCTTGGTTGTCCCATTTGTCAGTATATAATTCTCCTACTTAAATATATAGAACAAATCATATTAATTAAAATAAATTGGTTAGGACAGTTAAGCTGTATTGCAGATTGTCTCTGAAGGCTATAAATTCAAATTAAGGGTTTTGCTGCTTGTTCCTGAGCTTGGAAACAATCCATTAGCAGTAGCAAAAGAAATCTACTACCTTACAAAAGAACATTCATTTAAATTCCTGCAGAATTAGCTGTATAAACTGCAAATATAGCTAGTTATCATAATTATGTAACAAATTCTTGGTTGAAACAGGAACAAAACTGCTAATTGATTATGGCAAGTATTGATATTTAATAGTCTAGGGCATGGATTTTAATAGACATACTATATTTATTTCTACATATTTTAAATATATTTCTCTATATACTTATATCTATTCTATTTCTATTTGTTATTGCGTTACAGAGGTTCTAAGTTGTATACTATATTAACACTGAATATTTTTGTATAATAAACCTTATTTTCTGGATATTAAAATGTTAAATTATGTGAAAACAATTTGTAGGGACTTGGAATAACTCACTTGGTTATTTTATGAAAAAAAAAACCTATGTTGTATAACTTCCCAAGACAAGGATGTGACCGCCATTTATAGTAGTCAATAAAAATGGAAGGTCCTTTACATTTCATGGAAACCTCTATAATAAAATTTTTTAAATGTCTTTAAATATTAAAGTAAGCAGTACAAATCAATGATATTACTTACTGTTCTTGATCTTCCTTGTAGATAAATTTTCTTAATGCTTTTCTATTTTCTACTGAATTCTCCCCAAACTAGCATACCTTAATTAGCTTGAGGGAATAACTAAATTAAGTTATAAATAGGTTTATAAAGCTCTCTTTGCTCCCTTATCAAATCCATTCACTCCCAAATGCCCCTACCGAAAAGGGGATAAAATCTTGTAACACTCATGTAGGACCCCTCTTATTTAACTATTAAGATTCAATACCAAGTTCAAAGAAACGCAAAACTTTCAAAGTGTTAAAAAAAATTGCACTGTTAGAAAGAAGGAGCTCTTACCCTTTGTGACAGCACATATGGACCTGGAGAGTATTATGCTAAGGGAAATAAGCCAGTCAAAGAAAAACAAATATCACATGTTCTCACTTACATGCGGACTCAAATGAGTAAAATAAACTGATGAACAAAACCGGTCCAGAGACATGGATACGTGGAACAGAATGACAGATCTTAGAGGGGAAAGGAGTGGAAGGAGGGGAAGAGATTAACCAAAGAACATAGATGCATAGCTCATGAACACAGACAGTAAGTGTGGGGAAGGCCTGGGGTTGGGCAGGGGCTGAGTGGAGAGGGACAAAGGAGAGGAAAATGGGAGACATCTATAATACAGTCAACAATAAAAAAAAAAGTGCAGTATACAAGGAAATTTTTATTCTATTTAGGGAAGATGAAGCTAAGCAATAAATAAATTATCTAGGTTACATGAAATGAATAATGTTGATTTATCCATGTCTATTAAATGTATGCTATAGGAGATGAACTAGACTGTATATATTTCTCAAAACTTAGCTTTTAAAACACTAGGCAAAGTAGTTGTGGACTGACATCATCTGGAGAACATATCAGAAAGAAGGTAGGTAAATAAGTATAAATTGTAAAGACCTACTTCCAAAGGAACACACAACTCTCTAATTCTGTGGTTTATGTGGATAAAAAAGGTATAGCTACTAAAAAATAGTGCTATTTATATTCAAGGTGATTACATTCAAAGCTGATTTTGTGGTTTATAATCCATTTCCCATAACTATTCATGAATCATAATACCCAAGAATGTAGGATAGCCTTGTATCTGTCTCCTTTTTGAAGTTTGTCCTTTGGGACTAAGTGCAATTCAGCATCACCTTCCTATAGAAATTTCTTTAAAGAAGAACATAAAATTCTATAGTTTTCAATTGTACCATAGAATTTAATAATTACTTTATTGCCCAAAAAATCGGGGTTCTTTCTGTCATTAATGTAGCTATCTTTTCAATGACTTACGAACAAGAATTATTCCCTAAAACTACCTCAGACTACTTCACAAGGAAGACACTGTGTTAGTGTGTGGGCGAGTGGGGATTGGAGTATATAAATGATTAATATAATTGGAGTGGAAGTGAAAATGACAATCAAAACGTTGAATTTAGAAAACCTGGGACAAAAATGAAGTTTAAAGATCCTGAATTACAGCCTGGGAGAGAGCTGAATTACAATTGGAGAGAAAACAGCTGACTGTGTGAGTAAATGTGAGGCTTACCAAGGGAAAAGAAAAGATGGTCTAGGACTGAATCCTGAGGAAATCCCACATTTATAGGACAACAGAGAAGAGAACAAAGACATCGTTTTCTCCTCTGATTTGAATTTCCCTTTGAAGCCAGTTTGTGCTGTTGTGCAGAGGAGGAGAGAAGGACAAAAAGGTTTGTGGAAGAGAATAAAATTCAATATGACTTCATTTTTCACTCCTCAGCTACCAACTGGTAGGACAATTTGAAATCATTAATTTGGCCAGATGGTTAATGTTGTTTAACAGTTAACTAATAAATAATTGTAAAGCACTCTGTAAATATAAAGTACTGCATAAATGTTTAATAACATTAAATCAGGACACTTATTTCAAGTTACATTTTATATGTTTTATTAGTATATCAGGAGAAATGCCAATAATATGATGGAATGCCATCATCATAGAATGCATTTGAAAACTACAATGAAGGGACTGTGGGAAAACAAAAATAGCTGTGACCATGCTAGGCTGAACAGAATGAACTTGTGTGAAATGAAAGAAAGAAAAGAGAGAATGACAATATGATCATAGAAATGCATAATAATTAGCGATTTTATTTTACCCACATGATTTATAAGAATGAAAATTTATCAGATAAAATGATGTGAGGGACACAGAGCAGGAGAAGGAAAATCAAGGCAGGAGCTCTTGGGAAGCCAGTTGATACAAGTGACCTGAGTCTCATAATTAGCAACCTATCATTAATTCAGAGCTTACCTAGTCTTTACAATAATACATTAGACATATACTGTTACCACCCCCTATTTTACATATGAGAAAACTTAGGTACAGAGAGGTTAAGAAACTTGTCCAATATCACACAGTTAAGTTAAAGGCCATCAGGATTCTGCAGTTTTACTTCCCTGATAAGTAGGACAGGTGCAGCCTGTGTTCCCCTTCTTCCATTTCTCTGCCTCAAAACAAGGACGTGATGCTGAAGTCCCAATAACCATCTTGGAACCATGAGATTCACAGAGACATCAGCCTTGCTATGTAACCCATGCTGCTTCCTCTGGATTTCTTGTTATAGGAGAAAAATAACTCCCTATGGGTTTAATCCACCAGAATTGAGATTTCTGCTACTGGTAACTAACCTTTAAGCCAATTAATCATGACAATAACTTATCACTCATTGAATGTTTTCTGTGAGCCATGCACTATTTTTAAAAAATATTTTATTGATTTTTTACACAGAGGAAGGGGGAGAGAGGGAGAGAGAGAGAGAGAGAGTTAGAAACATTGATGAGAGAAAAATATCAATCAGCTGCCTCCTGCATACTCCCTACTGGGGATGTGCCTGCAACCAAGGTACATGGCCCTTGACCTTAATTGAACCGGTTAGGGCAAGCCATGCACTATTTTATGTTTTATGTATACACAGTTGTTTCATCCCGATAGCAAGTATATGAAGCAGACACTGTTACTATTCACATTTTATTAGTAAGGAAACCAAGGTGCAGTATCTGGCTTTCCTACAGCCACACTGTTTAAAAGGGATTTAAATCCAGCACAATTCTAAACCTCTGCCCTTTAGCAAACTGTATTCTAAGCAGCGAGATACTAAAACCATTTCAATTGAAATCACAAACTAGATAGGGATAACTCGATATTGTTTTGGAGATTCTAGAGCACATGCTTCTCAGCAGGGATATTATTAACATTTGGGAAGACAACTCTTTATTGTTTGGCATTGTTGCATATTAGAGATGTTTACCATCTCTGTCTTGGGTCCCAGAAGCACTCTCAAGATGATGTTAATCAGAAATATTCTCCATATTTCCCCATAAGGAGGCAGTGTTACTCCCAGTTAAGAACAGCCATTCTGACAAGTGCTGGCAAGGGTGCAGAGAAAAAGGTTACCTAGTGCACTGCTGGTGGGAATGCAGACTGGTGCAGCCACTGTGGAGAACAGTATGGAGTTTCCTCAAAAAACTAAAAATGGAACTCCCATTTGACCCAGTGATCCCACTTCTAGGAATATATACCAAGAAACTAGGAACACCAATCAGAAAGGATATATGCACCTCTATGTTCATAGCAGCACAATTTACAATAGCTAAGATTTGGAAAGAGCCTAAATTGCCCATCAGCATATGAATCGATTAGAAAACTGTGGTACATCTACATAATGGAATACTACACTGCCTGTAAAAAGGAAGGAACTCCTACCATTTGCAACAGCATGTATGGACCTGGAGAGCATTATGCTAAGCAAAAATAAGCCAGTTGGAGAAAGATAAATATCACATGATCTCACTCCTTTGTAGAATATAATGAACAACATAAACTGATGAATAAAAGCAGATCCAGAGACAGAGAAGCATCCATCAGATGTCAAACCTCAGAAGGAAGGCAGCAGAGTAGGGAGAAGGAAGGAGAAGAGATCAACCAAAGGACTTGTTTGCATACATTTAAGCATAACTAATGGACACAGGCACTAGGAGGATGAGGAAATGAAGCAGGGAGGAAATGGGGGGATAAGGACACATATGTAATACCTTAATAAAGAAAAAAATAAAAAAAGAACAGCCATTCTACAAGAGCATGCAGTAAACATTCTCTGTAAAAGTCCAAACAGTAAATATTTTAGGCTTTGTGGGACATTCAGCCTCAGTGGGTCTTAGCCACAACTACTAAACTCTTACATTACAGAGTGTGATTAGTCACAGGCAATACATAAACAATGAGCATGGCTGGGTTCCTAACAAACAATTCTGATGCCATTTTATAGATGATAATTCTGAGGCACAGAGAGGTTAAGAAACTTGCCTGAAGGTGATTCAACCCAAAGGTAGAGTCACTCCAGGGCCTATGTTCTTATTCAGGATAGTATTGAGTTCAGAGATTTTAGATATTTTTCTTAGTAGAAGGCACAGTAAATGCCTCAGAGAGCTCCTCACACTACCGATTCTGTTCTTCCACCTCTGTCCACCGTTGACTGCTCTTTCTTACAGTAAGAGCCCCAGGACTTGCTTCTGTAACTGCCTGTATCCATACTACCAAGAACATATCTTACGCTTACCCACTCCCCAGGCATGGCTCTCCTAGTTGGCTCTGACACACAGTAGCCAAGAAGCCCCTCAAAATAAAACATTCTATCAAACTGATTGTGAAAACAGTTACTCATTGATTAGTGACTGTTTTTATTTTGTACCCCTCCAGGTCTTATTTTAAAGATCTTAAATCCACCACTGCACATTGACATGAGCAGAAATAAAAAGCTTTTAGCCATGGTCTGCTACATGTAAGAGCCACATAACATCACTTACTATTCAAATACATACAGAAGATTAGGCAAATATCTCTGGCCCAGGGCTGAATGTGTATGTAAATCCAGGAAGACCCACCAAGGCTGAGAACGCACACCCCAATCTGAGGAGTGCTAGTGAGCAAAGCTGTGATTGCTAGTTCAGTTAGAGTAGCTCTGCCAAGGATTTAGGGTCCCCTGTTGTGTTAGGATAGGAAAAGAGACTCCCTAATCAAGGGTGGTCCATGCTCCCACATCTACCCATGCAGGAGTCATACAGTTGGAACACATTCCAGAGATACTTAAAATTAAGATACAGATGAGTTGGGAAAGTCTTGTGAGATTTTTCTGCTCATCACTAAGACATAACATATTCACTCTACCAGTAGGAGTAGGGGTCAGGGTACAATTATTTTCCAACAGTAGGCAGGTGGGGAATTTAGCAACAGGAAAGAGAACAGGTTATCAAAGTCAGAAAAAAAACAAAAATATAATTACTTCATATTTAGACAGAACTTGAATATGCTGGTTCTGACATTTTCTGGTTTCTGTAGGGATATGCTTCCACTCTAGATTTTAAATATATTGAGGAAACTAGGGATAGAAATTTTAAATAGGTTGCCCAGTCAATTGTGCTTAACAACTGATAGATTATTTTCCCTTCTAAGAGTTTTTTATATAATTGTTCTTTAACTGTGTTAACAAAATCTAAAACTACAATGGAATTAGAGATAAATTTTTATTAAGACTTAGAGATGTGAAAAATATCAATGCTTGTGATAAACATGCATTTCAAACCCCTAATGCTTCTAATCACTAAAAGTAAAATATTAGGGGAAATATAGTTCTAATCCTTAGTTTCTCCTATCTTTGTTATAATTATTGTCTTATGAAATGATTTTTTTAATAAGTACAAAGGATATGTAAGAAATTTGTGGTAGGTAAGTAACTTTGCCTAACATTAATCACTAACAGCTCAATTATACAATGAAGTGCCTGTAATTGTCATCAAGCTTTGATTCTATTATACATTCATTTATTTTACATTAATTATACAGATTTTTAATGAAGCAGAAAAACTGTGTTTTCAGTTTTCACACATAGAGACAATGATCAAAATATTTATGTGAATATTACATATTTTGTTGACATTCAGAAAATAATTCATTTACTCAGTACAATATTAGTACCTTTACATGAGAGAAAAAAGCAAACCCAATTTACCACATTAGGATTTCTTTAGAGTATATGAATTTTAGAAAGTTCTTTTCAGGAAATGAAATATTTAAACTATTGTTAACAATAATTAATGATACCTGTAAAATGGTTTTAAAACCATGTTAGTGTGGCATTTACAAGCCCATACTCCAGAGTTGATTCCCTTATTTCAAATCAAAGATACCTAGGGATGTGACATTAACATTCTGTGCTTCAGTTTACTCCTCTGTAGAAAAGGGATAACATTTTATAGAAGGATTTAAGTATTGATAGTCAAGTCTTTAACACAATGCTTAACACAAAGTTAGTGCTATGTAAGTATTTTTATTATTTATTTTCCTTCTTGAAAAGAGTTCAATTTAACCTGCAAATTAATGATGCCCAGATTCACCAATATAAAATGGGTAGGGACAATTCTTTAAAATTCCATGAAAGCAGTATTAGGTAACCTCATGGGTTAAATATTAAATCCTAAAATACAGATTTGGGGAGTACTCCCACTTGTAACATGGCTTTGAACAATGTAGTGTGAAAGTCTCTTCCATTTAAGTTGTTAAAACCAATATGATCAATAATTTTTCTCTGATTACATGGGAACATATGGAGAAAGGAAGACGGCCAGAAATAGCAATTTTTAGATTCAGCCAAGGTTGGTGCTAGGAGATGAGGAGAATCGCAGGCAGAGGATAAAGAAGCAATGTAATTTAAACTCAGAAAAATCTGCCCTTTCTCTCCACTCTTTCCTTTTTCCTTCTCCCTTATATATCCTACCTCCCAGGATTGGCCAGGTCATATTGAACCTAGCCCTTCAACAAGGAAACCTGTGTGAGAACAGGATCCTACAGGAGTTTTCTATGAAAATACAATGCCCATGCTTTCTTTTCACCACTCAAACTGAACCACAAAAACAACTTGATATGCTTTCTCGTGTATGACAGCCTGTTTGTTACTCAGAAGTTCTAACTAGAATAAAGTAGGGGGACTCCACCAAAAAACTACTATTAGAAACAAACAAATATAGTAAAATTGCAGGATACAAAATTAGTGTACAGAAATCCATTGCATTCCTATATATTAACAATGAAATGTCAGACAAAGAAATGAAAACAATTTCACTTGTACTGCAACCTAGAAATAAACAAAGACAATTAAGGATCTATATACTGAAAACTACAAGACATTATTGAAAGAATTGAAGAAGACAAAAAGAAATGGAAAGATACTCTGTGCTCATGGATTACAAGAATCAACATAGTTAAAATGGTCATGTTACTTAAAGCAATATACAGATTTAATGCAAATCCTATCAAAATTTCAATGGCATTTTTCAAAGAAATAGAATAAAAAATCCTCAAGTTTGTATGGAACCATAAAAGATACTCGAGAAAAAAGAACAATGGTATCACTCACCCTGACTTCAAATTATACCACAAAGCTACAGAAATGAAAACAGTATGGTGATGGCAGAAAAACAGACACAGACGCCAATGGAACAGAATTGAGAGCGTGGAAATAAACTCGCATGAATATGGGCAACTCATTTTAGACAAAAGAGCCAAAAACATACAATAGAGAAAGGAAAGCTCCTTCAATAAATTTGTTGGTAAAATTGAAAAGCACATGCAAAAGAATGAAACTAGACTGCTATTTGACACCATATATAAAAATTAACTCAGAATAGATTAAAGACTTAAATATAAGAACTAAAACAATAAAATACACAGACAAAAACAAAGATATTAAATGTACGGGACTTGGTCTCAGAGTGGCTTTTGTGAAGTGGACCTCAAACACAAGGGAAATAAAAGCAAAAATAAATGAATCAGACTACATCAAACTAAAAAACTTCTGCACAGCAAAACAAATCATCAACAACACAAAAGGCAACCAACCAAATAGAGGAATATATTTGCAATACCTCTGATAAGGGACATATTGATATCCAAAATATATAAAGAATTCATATAATTCAACAAAAACAAACTATCCTATTAAAAAATGGGCAGGGGATCTCAACAGACATACAAATGGCCATCAGAAATATGAAAAGATTCTCAACTTTGCTAGCTTTACAGGAAATGTAAATCAAAACCACACCTGTTATAATGTCTATTATCAATAAGACAAGAAATAAGTGTTGGAGAAGATATGGAGAAATGGGACCTCTCTTACATAAACTTGTACAGCCACTATGGAAAACAATATGGAAGCTCCTAAAAAATTAAGAATACAGCAGTCCCTGTTCTGGGTATCTACAAGAAAATTTTAAAACCATTGATTTGTAAAGATATATGTACCCTGTGTTCACTGTAGCAATATTCATAGTCAAGACGTGGAAACAACCACACTCTTTCTTTCTTCCTTTTTCTTTCTCTTTCTTTCTTTCTTTCTTTCTTTCTTTCTTTCTTTCTTTTTTCTTTTCTTTTTTCTTTTCTTTCTTTTTTCCTTCCTTCCTTCCTTCCTTCCTTCCTTCCTTCCTTCCTTCCTTCCTTCTTTCTTTCTTTTTAAAATATATTTTATTGATTTTTTTGCAGAGAGGAAGGGAGAGAGACAGAGAGTTAGAAACATTGATGAGAGAGAAACATCAATCAGCTGCCTCCTGTACACCTCCTACTGGGGATGTGTCTGCAACCAAGGTGCATGCTGTTGGCTGGAATCAAATCTGGGACCCTTCAGTCCACAGGCTGACACCCTATCCACTGAACCAAACCGATTAGGGCCAAAGTATGTTTTGATGAATGCCTAGATAAAGAAGATGTGGTACATATACTAAGCCATAAGAAAGGATGAAAAATGGTCATTTGTGACAACATGAATGGACCATGAAAATATCATGTTAAGTGAAATAAATCAGGTGGAAAATTATAAGAATTATATGATTTCACTTATATGTAGATTATAAAAAGAAAGCAACAAACAAACTCTTAGACTCAGAAAACTATAGGAAGAAAGGGGCTGCAGGGAAGATAAAGAGGGTAAAGGGGGTCAAATATATGGTGACAGAGGGAGACTAGACTATGGATTGTGAGTATACAATGCAATCAATATACAGATGATATATTATAGAATTGTACAATTGAAAATTATATAATTTTATTAGCCAATATCACCCCAAGAGATTTAATTAGAACAATAAATCCTATGCCCTTGAAGACCTTACAGCAGAGGACCTTTAAGGATATATCAACATTGCTTTTAAAATCCTTTTGTGACAGCATATCATGGTAGATGGCTTAGGTAGAAATAGGAGGAAAAGAGAAAGGAAATATGTACAGATAAGTATACCCTGACCAGTCCTGGGAAGGGGAAGGAGAGAAAGGAAGGGTTAATTGTATTTGGGTTACAGTACTGTGATATTTACTTTGCAAAATTATATACATACTTAGTTCCATATTCTTAACATTTTTGTCCTATATTTCCCAACCATAGAGAATTAGAAAGTCTTTAATTTCTTTCTTCTTTCTTTCTTTCTTTCTTTCTTTCTTTCTTTCTTTCTTTCTTCTTTCTTTCTTTTTCTTTAACAAATACTTTGTGGAACCTTGCTAACAATTTGCTTCTTTTGTTGGGTGATTTATCTTGATTTCTTCAAATTTGATCTTATTTCTAGGAATAGACTGACCTCCCTTTAAGGCATATGCAGTTTAGTTTCATATTCTTCTTGCTGCTAAAGTCTTCCTAATAAACTTCTGCAATTTAAATCCATTGATAGGTTGATCAGTGTGGGAAAAATATTTGCTTCTTAATGTCTAATTCTAGATTTTATTTATAGGCATGTATATTCTGGTAAGCCATGTAAATTCTAGACATACAGAAACTTCATTTAAAACAATGCTTTAAAACTATACTCTGGAGTAGAGCTGGTTTGACTATTTTCCTCTCCCATTCTCCTGGCCCACTCTGCTAATCAGTGCCAATGAATTGTGTCGCCCAAGAGGCAGTCGGTAAAAGAATAAACAAGGAAAAACAGGCACCTCAATAAACCAGTGGATGAACATTTTTAAATCTTAAATAATTGAGTGTTGATTGTAGTTTGGACATTACAAAAATACTAAAATGTGATTTTTCTTTTAGGTGGGAAATGAGAAAGGATGAAAAACTAGAAGAGGAAGATAAAACAATGCTGGAATATTTAAAACGAATTTGCAACATCCAAAACTCTTCTGTCTCCGATACCACTGAGGAAGAGTAATCTGCAGAAAACAGTAACAGCTTTATTTTAGGAAATAATCACATATAATGGAGTAGGGTTTTTACTACAGTCAGTTTTTACTATACATATGAACCTCAGATGTGCTGTGAAGCATGAAACCAATGACTTGAGTAATCTCAGAACTGAAAAGGAATATAGCACATAAAGAATAAATTGCTCCATATTTTTTATTTTAAAAATAATTTCAAATGTTTTTCTTTCCTCAATCTTTCTCTTCAGATGATAATAACTGCTGCCATCTCGTGTTCCCTTTGAATTGTTTTTCTTCTTTCAGTCTTGAAGTATCTATGACAACAGACAAAATGTTTGAAAATCCTTCCCCTAAAGCTTTTTAAATACATTTGGATGTTAAGTTGAATGGAGTCACGTGGCCCCCTCAAAGTGATGTGAAAATTTCAATCTAATTTTGCAGTAGTATTCCAAGACCAGGTCTTACCACACTTCTTTCCCATAGCCTCTTTTTCATCTAGTTTATCTTAATCATAGCCACAAAAAAACTCTCCTGAAGTATAGCTTTATTCACATCTCTGCATATAGTGGCTTTTTAAACATCAGTTCCAATCAGATGCTTTCAGGCCCTACACCCAGTGGCTCCATGTTCAGGCAACTGCCAGCCATCTTCTTGGCTCAAGGCACATGCTTGCCATTTTTCCCAACCAGAAACCATCTTTCTCATAAAATTATGTTCAACAATTAACTCCAGCCATCTTTACTCTACAGTTCCTTATCTATGGTTTCGGTTACTGCTTTTATTCCCATTACATTACACACTAAGGAAACAGAATGTGTTCTAGCACCCTATATGCCAAGTGAAGATATACATAATATAACCTTCCTAGCAGTGCCTGATATTAGATTCTAAAAACTTTAAAGGCCTTACAGTATAACGTGAAGTCTCCTTTTATACAATAGTTTCCCCAAATACCTACTACAAAGTCATTCATCTAGTTGACAGTTAATAAACACAGTTGTTTGAATGACTGCTATTGAAAGAAGACCATGAAGACATTTAGACTATTGAGCAATCTACAGGTCATCTGGGAGAGCTTTATATCACAAACTATTTTAGACAATATGACATTAAATATCATGTTTTCTGATGTCTTGGATTGTCCTTGTTTCCATGTTCTGTAATTTTTACAAAATATATGTAGGCATTTCTCTATGACTCCCTTTTCAGAGAAGGAGAACAAAAGGAGAATGGAATGAGTTGGAAGGAGAGGAAAATAGATAAAAGAGCTTACAATTGAATTGTTTTCTCTACTTGCTCAATGAAATTACTGTAGTCATAAGTGCAATAAAATTTATAACTGGAAATGTTAAATGACAAGTTACTAATTTATCAGATCATTTTGACTCCATACTTGATATGTTTCTTAAAGTATAATAAGAAGTGGTATTTCAAAACAGTTTCCTTTCTTACAATTATTTTGTATTTGTATATGTTAAGAGAAGAAATGAATGCTTCATAATTCACCATATGCTTACTACAAAAATATTATCTCCCTATAAAATATTATCTTCTTCACTATTCTTCTTAACTGTATTTTTATAATTATAAAGAGGTATCTATTTTATTATTAGTTTAGCAATAATTATGTGGAACAGTATTAATTTTTAACAAAATGTAGATGGAAATGTATGTTTCAGATATTTTGCATTTAACACTGTTATAGAACAACCAAACAAGAAATAGGAAAAACTATTTTGTCTACCAAAACAAGCTTACTCAAAATATCATATTAATTCCAGTTTATAAAATTGTGAGTCATAGAGAACTTCAGGTCATTTGTAATTAGTATACCTTAATACAAAAAAAATCTTTAAGATCTTTTATGCTTTTTGTTATAATTGAAATATTTCACAATAAAAATATTAAAAAGCTGTATTCAGCCTTAAAAAAACAAAACAAAATCCTGTCATATGTTACATGAGTGAATTTTGAAGACATTATCGAAGTGAAAAAGACAGTCACATAAATAGACAAATAGTATATGATTCCACTTATATGACATATCTAATGTAATCAAATTTATTGAAACAAAGTAAAATGGTGGTTACTTGGGGCTAGGGTGATGGAAAAAATAGTGTAATGGATATAGGTAGACTTTCTCATTTTTACAAGATGAAAAAGTTCTGGAGATCTGCTTCACAACAATGTCAATAAACAACACTACTGAACTATACACTTAAGATTTTATGTTATCTTTTTACCCAACTAAACAAGAAACACTGCTGTAGGTAAAATCTCTACATATAAATATTCCTAATATGATGCCTGAAAGCTCTTAGGTTTTGATAGGAACTATGAGAGCAGCATATTCCACATAATGATTAAAAAAAACACTATCTGCCTTTTCCTGGAGATATATTTTCAGCAGCACTGTCAGTAAAGCAGTATACTCTTGTTTCTCCAGAATTTAAAGAATCCAAAACATTGTAAAACCCTTTCGACCTCAAAATTTTGTAATAATTACTTGCATGAGTAAAAATCTGTGCTAGTTATTTATTGCTGCATAACAATATTACCACATTTGGCAGCTTAAAACAACATACATTTATTCTCTCATAGTCTCTGTGTGTCAAGTGTCTAGATATCATTAAACTTGGATCTCTGCTTGGGATCTCACAAGTTTACAATGAAATGTCAGCTAGTAGTGGTTTCATCTAAGGCTCAATTGGGGAAGGATCCCCTTTTAACTTCACATAGTTATTGATAACATTCCTTACTTAGCAGGCTTTAAGACTTGAGGCCTCAGTTTCCTTTCATGTGACTTTTCCCAAAATGGCCTCTGGCTTTCTTAACACATTAAGCGCCATGTCAGTCACCGGTCACTGACACTATACTTTCCATCTGGACCAGTTAGTCACATGTGCCTCCAGAATATCAATGAAATCAAATACCATATGCTAACCGGAAAGGAAGACAAAACAGGCTTGGCACTTAATATGTTAAGATCAGCAAATGAGGGAGAGTCTCCTTGCACACAATCAATATTACCCTGATATCAAAACCAGATAAGGATGCCACACAAAAAGAATATTACAGGCTAGTATCCCTGATGAACATTTTTGTAAAAATCCTTAACAAAATCTTACCAAACCAAATTCAACAATACATTTAAAGAATCACATACCACTAACAAGTGGGATTTATTTCAGGAATGTATGGATGGTTCAACAACTGCAGACCACCACCTTAACAAAATGAAGGATAAAAAATAAAAAATAACATGGTCATCTCAATAGATGCAGAAAAAGCACTTGATGATATTCAATATCCACTTACGCTAAAAACTCAACAAAAGGTACAGAGTAAACATAGATCAACATAATAAAAGTCATACATGATGAGCCCACAGCTAACATCAGACTCAATGGTGAAAAGCTGAAAGCTTTCCCTCTGGATCAGGAACAAGAGATAATCATGCATACTCCTGCCACTTTTATTCAACAGAATATTGAAAGTCTTAGGCAGAGTAATTTGCAAGGGGAAAAAAAAGCATACTATGTATGGGAAAACTCTAAAAGGTGTTACCAAAAAAAAATGTCAGAATTAATCAATTCAGTAAAGTTGCAGTATACAAAAATTAATATATAAAACTCTATTGTGTTTCTATACATTAATAATAAACTATCAAAAGAGATACTAAGAAAACAATTCCATCTGCAATTGCAACAGAAGAATAAAATACCTAGGAAAAAATTTAACCAAGGAGGTGAAAGACCTGCACACTAAATACTATGATATCTATGAAAAAAAAATTGAGGAAGACACAAAGAAAAGATATTCTGTGCTCATGGATTAGAAAAATTAATATTGTCAAAATGTCTTTACTTCCCAATTCAATCTAAAGATTCAACGAAATCTCTATAAAAATTCCAATGATTTTTTTTCACAGAAATAGAAAAAGTGAACCTAAAATTTGTATGTATCCACAAAAGATTCTGCATAGCCAAAAGCAATCTTAAGAAAGAAGAACAAAGCTGGAGGCATTGCACTGTCTGATTTCAGACTACTTACAAAGCTACTGTAATCAAAACATTATGGTATTATCATAAACATCATATTGAAGGAACTGTAAAACTACAGGCAAGTGTTGTTGAGCAATAGTGATGAATAGTAGGACAATGACCAAAAGACAGACCAATCCATACCTCCATGTACCCTATAAAAGGATTTCCTGTAATTAGACAGGAGAAAACCCACCTCAAAGGAGTCCAACAGGTATCCAGAGGACAACACAGGAACAGACCAGCCTTTTATACCACCTCCATGAAAATACTTGAGTTTCCCCTATACACGATGCTCTCTTGAGAAGAAAATGTTAGAAATGGGGTAATTGTCTGACAGGATGTATTCCTAATGGAAAGTTTAGTTTGTGTGTGTGTTTGGTGGAGAGTTATTATTTCTTCTCTACTTTTGAAGCATAATTTCACTGTATTCAGAATTCTAGGTTTTTTTCCCCAACACTTTAAATATTTCATTCTATTCTCTTCTTGTATAGTTTCTTAAAAGGAGTCCAATGTAATTCTTATCCTTTTTCTTCTTAGGCAAGGCTATTTTTTTGTTTGTTTGTGTTGTTTTTTTTTACCTTTGGCTTTTTTCAAGATTTTCTCTGTCCTTGACTTTCTGCTCTTTGAATATATATGCACAGGGTACAGTTATTTTTTGTTTGTTTTTTTGTCTTTTTGTTTGTTTGTTTTAGTGTTTATTATTTTTTAAATTCTCTGAGTTTCCTGGATTTGTGAGTTTTGGGATCATTAATTTTAGAAACATTCTCAATCATTGTTATTTCAAATAGTCTTTCTATTCCTTTCTCTCTTTCTTCTCCTTCTGCTATTCTTACAATGAAGAATTCTTTTATTCCCTTTAAGGATATATTACACCTTGTTTAATTTTCTCACAGTTCTTGGATAGTCTATTCCAGTGGTCGACAAACTCATTAGTCAACAGAGCCAAATATCAACAGTACAATGATTGAAATTTCTTTGGAAAGCCAATTTTTTTAAACTTAAACTTCTTCTAATGCCATTTTTTCAAAATAGACTTGCCCAGGCCGTGGTATTTTGTGGAAGAGCCACACTCAAGGGGCCAAAGAGCCGCATTGTGGCTTGCAATCTGCAGTTTGTCTACCACTGGCCTATTCCATCTCTTTCATTCTTTTCTTCTCTTTGCCTTTAATATTTAGAAGTTTCTATTGACCTATCCTCAAGCTAGATTCTTTTCTTGGTTGTTTTCAGTCACTTACACTTTTCATTTCTGTTATAGTGTTTGATTTCTAATATTTCCTTTTGATTCTTTCTTAGTGTTTTCATCTCTGTTTACAGTACTTTTCTGTTTAGGAATATTGTTTACTTTTCTTCCACTTTGAAGGCTGAAAAGGCTGATATTGAGTATATCCATTTTCTAGGTTAGTAAATCCCTAGTTGGGTAGGCTCTGGTGAATTAGTTTTCCTTTTGGCAGGCTTTGTTACAGAAAACAGAGAGCTCTGGGAATATTTCATAAAGATCACTTTTCCTCTCCCATTGTCAGAAGACTTTGCTATCTTCATTGTAAGAACCTGGCAGAGCTCCTGGAGGCAAAACTCACAAAAGTATGGGTGCCACTCTCTACCTTTCCCCACACAACTGTGATTACTTGGAGTTTTTAACTCTCAATATAGTCCAGCAATTCATTAATTACAGTTTTGAAGTGTTCCTACCTATACTGGCTCCCACTGCTGGTTTCTGCTCCCATTAAGCTGTGCTTCTCTTTATCCATCTATCTGTCTTAACAGTCTGGGGGGACAGCAGTTTTCCCTGTGGCAATTCTCAGACAGATTTAAGAAGAGCTGTTGACTTTCTGTTTGTATAGCTTTTTCTTGTTGTCAGGATGGGAGTGACTGATTTTTAAGTTCCAAACTCTTTACATGTTGAACTGGAAACCTCTAAATCACTTTAAAACATCTTCTTTCCCAGGATAGGCCTGACTCACCCACTAATATAGTTGAAAGGAAGAGGGTATGATCTATTTTACTTGTCTATGTCCCATACTAGTTTTACTTTGAGCTCCTTCAGGGTCAGTTTAGGTGTGGGAAGAAAAGGCTTTTATAAATTGAGGTCGTTGTCCCTTCTGTAACAAATGTCCGAATGCTGGAGCTCTCTGTCCTTAGGTACTTTGATACATTTTGGGAGATTCATGCAAATCCAGCAGCTTCTATATTGCTATTCCCTGATACATGAGATGCATGTTCTACCGAGCACCTAAAAATTTCCATGTGGCCCATCTTCTGGTGGCTTAAACAACCTGGTTCCTCTGGTTGGTATGCTTCTCCCTTCTTTCTACTGGAGTGGCTTCTCTCCTTTCAAAATAATTCTACCCTAGTGTCACAGGTTGAATTATGCCCTTCTTCCCAAAAGATATATTGAAGTCCTCATTCCAGTATGTAGGAATATAACCTTATTTAATAATTAGAGCATTAATCAAGTTAAAATTAGTTAAATTAGTTCATTAGGGTGGGTCCCCCCAAAATATGATTGTTATCTCTATAAAAAGGAGAAATTTGGACACAGCGCCAGAAAATAGAGAGAATGCCATCTGAAGATGAAGACAGACATTTGGGTGATGCATCTACAAATCAAATGGAATAAAAGATTGCTTTCAAACCACCAGAAACTAGAATGGAGGCCTAAAACAAGCTCTTCCTCACAGTCTCCAGAAGGAAACAACCCTGTAGGTTAATTTGACTTTGGACTTCTAATCTCCAGAATTGTGAGACAATTTCTGTTGTTTTAGCCACCTAGTTTGAGATACAGAATATCCTTGAATAACATGGTTGGGGTCACTGTCTATGAGGAGTTAGCTAATTTTCCCCATGCCTTCATGAGTTTTCTCTAGGTACTCTGGTTTTGTCCCATGTCCCACAGATGTACACAGTAAGTTAACTGGCAAGTCTAAATTATCCCAGTGTGAGTGAGCTCTATAAAGGACTGCCATTCTGCCCAAGGTTGGTTCTTGCTTTGTTCCCTGAGCTGATGGGATAGGCTCTGGCACACAATACTGAGCAGGTTAAAAAGTAATTATTTCACTTGTTTTTATTAGTCTTTCTTAAATGTATGTATAGCTCACTCACATTTATTTCAGTGTGGACTATTGGAAGTGTTTGGGTCTTTATTTAGAAGTTTGGTGATGTTTTTGTGACCAGAAGTATACTATAAGAACTTATCTCATTTGTATCAATTAATCTATGATAAAATGAGTTTCATTATACCTTGCTTTGCTTGAAGTTGTAGTTTCCAAGACCCTATCAATGGATGTTAAGTGAGGACTCACTATACTGCCTTTGAAAGCCAAAGAAAACTAATACATACAACCATTTGCTACCATGTCTACTAGTTGTTGGGAAAACTTGACTGTTCTTATCTTTTTACTCTATCATCACAGGTACCCTTATTCAATGTCTTGCCTTTAAATATTTCCACTCAAGAGAGTTGTCAATAACTTTTGGGACTCCTGTTTTCCCCAAATCCAAGGTTATTGGACACGTTTTCCCTGCTCCCTATCCTCTACCCCAAATCTCTTACTACTCTCATCCTTAGTGGAGGCATGAGGTGGACAGGGGCCAGATGTTATGGATTTATGGGAACAATTCTTTACTCTGTTGGAGTAGGGAAGCTCTTAAAGGTTCTGAAGAGGAAAGGAACAAATTTTGATTTGCATTTTAAAAGGATTTCTACAGCTGCCAGTAGGAGACTGTTCTACAGTAGCCTGTAGAACAAGTAAGAGACAACCACAGCATCCGGTGAGGACTACCTTTCAAAAAGAGAGCCAACATATTTTGCTGAGAGATTGGATGTGGAATGTCAAAGAAAGAAATCAAAGGATGACCTGAACAATTTTAAGAATCAATGTGCCATTTACTGAGATGGAAAGATGTGCAACAGAGCAAGTTTTGGAGGTAGAAAATATGGTTTTAATTGCATGTTAAATACCCTAGTAGAAGATATGTTGAACAAGAAGTTAGATACATGAATACAGAACTCAATGAAGGCATGGCTGACTATTTAGGGTATTTTCATGGGTAATTTTTACTATCATGGATTTTTGCCATAAGGGCTGAGGAGCAAATCCCGATAGCAATGTGGCTATAGCTTTCCACAGCTGTTTCCAATCTAGGCATAACCCCTATTTTACAGCGAGCTGTTTTACTGCGCTTCACAGGGGTTACTTTTTTTTTCAAATTGAAGGCAAGACCGTCTGCCAACAAAAAAAGATGAGGACTTGCCAAAACCGGTTTGGCTCAGTGGATAGAGGGTAGGTCGGCCTGCGGACTGAAGGGGCCCAGGTGCGATTCCGGTCAAGGGCAAGTATCTGGGTTGCAGGCACATCCCCAGGAGGCAGCTGATGGATGTTTCTCTCTCATTGATGTTTCTAGCTCTCTATCCCTCTCCCTTCCTCTCTCTGTGAAAAAAAATTAATAAAATATATTAAAAAAAAAAAAGAAAAGAAAACGTTTCACAGAATGATGGTTTGGAATCAGAATCACTGGCAAAAAAAAAATTATCAGATATATAGAGATGAGGACACACTTTATCGCTGTGATCTCGAACAAAACCTACAATATCTCCAAGGTATGCCTGTGTTGAGCAAAAAAAAAAAAAAAAAAAGAAAAAGAGCAGGCTCAGGCAACCTGTACTTAAACTTCCTATTTTATCTAAATCGAAACCGAGAGGTAAATTTTATCTTCTATATCACCTCCGGTCTTTACCGGCGTTGAATGGATCTCTCAAGGGGGATACACCACAGTAGCAGGGTGGGCAATGACGGGCAGCTGCAGGCACGCTCCCGGCACGGTCACTTCAATTCCGCTTAAGAACCAGGCTTCAGGGTGGCTCCAGGAAGTGGCGTCCCGCCCTTCCGAACAGAGAGAGAGGGTCGGGGAGCACAGCCCGCAGGTAAGTAACGCGACCACTCCTACCTCCCCAGGCCCCGCTCCCAGCCTCCCCCGAGCCACGGGCACCTGGCCAGTGGCCACGCCCCGCCCAGTGGCCCCGCCCCGCCCAGTGGACACGCCCCGCCCACTTCCGGATTTGGCGCTGTCGCGTGCGTGATGACGTTTCAGTCTCTCGCAGACCCCGGAAGTGCAACTTGAACTTGCTCGGGGCGCGGATCCCGAGAGAGAAAGTCACTACAACCGCACGAGGGAGTTCGCCGGGGCGCGCTGGAAGGCCACGCCTCCTCCCGCCTCCCCCCGCAGCCCTGCAGCTGGGGGCAGAGCTCAGGTAGGACCTCAGTCTGCGGGGACGTGAGTTGTTCTCGGCGGGCCGGGGCCGGGATCAGAGTAGGGGGCTGGCTCGGTCTTGTCGGGTGCGGGCTGCTGGCCCAGGACCGGAGGTTCCCTAGAGCTACGGTGCGTTTGGTGTGGACACCGCTGTGGTAGGTCCTGGACCCCACGGACGGGCAGTTTCCACCTTCCGTGGCGGGGCAGGACACGTGTGTTCCTAAATGACTTTCTTTCCTCACCTCCTGGACGTGTGGGGTTCTGGGAGCCCTAGAGTGTAACCTGGACGAGGCTTTCTCAGATGGGGGAGAGGTCGAGGTTCTGTGGTTAAAGATTTATTTTTTTTCTACGGAAATTGTCAACTGCCAAAACTTTACCAAAAGTCATTTATTGCAGACAGAAGGTTAAAAAGTGCGGTTATAAAATGTTCTCAAAGTTGCCACATGGCGTGGACGCTGGTGGGACATTTAACGGGGATGAATTCTTAGTTGAACACTTTTGGCTTGGAAATACAGTTAGGTATATTTAGGAAGCAGTCTTTTCTAGTGTTCCAGAATGTGTGTCTGTTGGGCCAGGTAACTAGTTTACTTAATTTTTTTGACTAGATTTGTTAACAGCCTGCTTTGTTGCATTTGCCCATTTACTCCAATACTCTGAAAACTTGTAAAGGGAAAATTTTGTGGATTTCAGACTACAAAGTTCTTGTAACGTTTATCAACATATGTGCAATGTGATGTGTGCTATGCAGTACATGGTATCATTTTGTCTTAAAGCTATATTCTTTATTTTTTGCCCTTTATCTAGGATTATGAAGGATAGATATACTATATTCATTTCGCCTCTTTAGAAACTGAGTCAGAGAGCGCTGTTTGCAGAGCTTAATTAAGATGGTACCATCACTGCTTCTGTCTGTTACACTAGGTGATCCTACCATTTCACTAGTGAAGCCTAAACAGGGGTGCTTTGGATGGCTTTGGGGCAGTGGTTTGCTGCAAGGCTGGTGGATGGTACCAAGACCAAGAGGGAATGTGCTCTGCGAAGCTGTGAATATCCATCTATTCATTTAACAACTATTTATCGGCTATCTTCAATGTGCCATGTAGTGTTCTAGGTGCTGGGAATACAATCCCCGGCCAATAAAGTCTTTATGCTTCTGAAGTTACTTAGTACAGTAAATCCTCCCATTTAAATTGTGGACTTCAATTTAATGGACAAAATTTGTCTGTCCTATGTGAAAATTAGCACCTTGTGCATTTTAAAATGCTTTTAGCCAAGATTTGCTTATAATTAAAGCAATAAGTTATTTTTTTGTTATGAATCACCATAAATTTGTAACAAATTTTATGGAATAGGTCATATGTTGGAAAAAAAACACTAGTAATTCACAGACAACTATTATATGTCTACAACTATAGACTACATAGTTAAATCTAATAGTCACCTCTTGTAAACAATATTTAGCAAATGATTACCATGTGATCACACTGCATCTTGTGTGGTCATTGGTTCTGTTGTCCTGTGGTGTGACTTGCTAAATCAGTTTCAACACGTGCCAGCCTTTGTTCCCACATGCACTAAGCCAATCCCCAGCCGTGTGCATTTGTTTACTCCCAGAGACTGGTGAATGCAAGCATTTAGTAGGCCTATTCAGTGTAAATTTAAAATAATAATACATACAGAAAACTTTTCTGTGAGATTAAACTTTTCATGCATAATTTTAATCACACAAATGTGTCTTACATAAGTAAAAACAGGTAAATTAGTTGGTCAAATTTTTTATATATGCATTCGGGACAACTACTTTATTACATAAGGGGCTTTGGCTTTAATAGACACCCCCTCACCCAAATTAGTCCTTTCGTTATATTGAGGTTTTACTGTAGTGGACAAAGAAAGAAAATTAACAAGCATATACACGAAGTGGCCAAATTATTATAACCATCTCATCAGTATTTTGTTGGGCCACCTTTTGCCTTCAATACTGCAGTGATTCTTCTTGGCATTGACTCCACAAGATATTGAAAGGTGATGTGAGGAATCTGACACCATGCCTGGTGAATAGCACTGTCCAGTTCTGTGAGATTTGATGGTTGTGGAACCAGCTGCCTAATGGCTCTTTTAACTTCATCCCACAAATGCTCAATTGGATTGAGATCTGGTGATTGTGGGGTCTAACTAAGCAAGATAAAGTCTCCCTCATGTTCTTGAAACCACTCCTGCACAATATGAGCACCGTGGTATGGCGCATTGTCTTTTGGAAGAAGCCATCTCCATTGGGATACGCCATCAACATGATAGGATGAACTTCATTAGCAACGATACTTAGATATGTTGTGCTATTCAGATGTTGTTCCACATGAATTAAAGGGCCCAAATCATGCCAGGAAAACGTGCCCCAAACCATAACACTGCCCTCACCAGCTTGAAGGGTTGTATTCATGCATGTGGGGTGCATGCTTTCGTGCTGTTTCCGTGAAATTCTCCCTCTGCCATCTGCATGATGCAACTGAAAATGTGACTTATCGAATCACATGACTTTTTTCCAATGCTCAACTGTCCAATTCTTGTGTTTCTGTGCGAATTGGAGATGTTTTTTCTTGGTAACTGCAGACAGCAAAGGTGTTCGAACAGGCCTTCGGCTTTCGTATCCCATATGATGCCGTGTACAGCTAATTTGCCTACAAATGTCAGGTGGTCATAATAATATGGCCACTCAGTATATATCTCAAGTAGTGATAAGAGCTATGAAGAAAAACAAAGTTCATTAGGGGAGAGAGAATATTTTAGATAGGGTGATCAATCTCAGACTCTGTAATAAATAAAGGGACATTTATTTGAGAAGAGTTCTAAATGAAATGAGAGAGGAACAGTTGTTTTAGGCTAACTAAGGGCTCTGAGGCAAGAGAATGTTTGGTCTCTCTTGGAGTAGTAAGGATGTAGGAATGGAGGCATTAAGGTGCAAAAATCTTGAGAACAAATGTTTATTTAGTGATTTGGTGTGTGCATGAGCAATCTTATTTATTGACAGCCTATTTTTCTTAGCTTTCCCAAGCTGACCTCCATGAGAAGAATCTGACATTCTTAGTTATGTAGAGATGATTCCAACAGCACCAACAAAATGAAGAACCATTTACTCACTTGTACATAACCTATGCTGTTTTAAAGTCAGGGTTTGCATGATAGCCCTGAATAACTAAGTAGCAAGTACTTCTCTGCTCTATTTCAACTTTATTCTTTATTCATTTTTTTATTGTGATAAAGTATACATAACAACTTTTGCTATTGTAACTGTTTTTGACTGCCCATTTCAATGGCATTAAGTACATTCACTCTGATATGCAACCATCATTATCATCCAGCTTCAGAACTTTTCATCTCCTCAACTAAAAATCGGTACCCTGTAAACATTAACTCCCATTGCTGCCCTCCCCTCAGTCCTAGCAACCCCCAAACTACTTTTGTCTCTGCAAATTTGGTCTGTACTCCAGGTGCCTCATATAAGTTGAATCATACAAGATTTACCTTTCTTTATAACTGGCTATTTCACTTAGCACAATGTCTTCGAGGTTTATCAGTCTTGTAGCATGTGTTAAAATATACTTAGGCTGAATAGTATTCTGCTGCATGTATATTCCATATTTTGTTTATCCCTTCATTTGTTTGTGGTTACTTGTGTTGCTCCCACCTTTTGGTTACTATGAATGATGCTGCTATGATCATGGCTGTGTGGCTCTACTTTCATTTATTTTAGGTATATTCCCAGAAGTGGAATTACTAGATCATATGGTAATTCTATGTTTAATTCTTTAGGACTTGCCATACTATTATCCACAGTGGCTAGATTATTTTATATTTCCTCCATCAATACACAGATGTTTCACTTTCTCCCCTCCTCAACTACACTTTACATCCTCTCCAAATAGGATTTTTATTTTTTGGTAATAACCAGTCTAATGGGTATGAAGTTCTATCTCCCGTGCTCTTGATTTGCATTTTCCTAATGAATGATGCTATTAAGGATCTCTTTATATGTTTTAGGGATCTATCTTTCTAGCTATCTATCCATCCATCCATCCATTTGGAGTACTATTCATTTGTTTTAAGATCTGATTTTAATAGAAATTCTTGGAGGTTTTTTTTTTTTTTTGATAAATCTTTTAAGAGTTAAAGAAGGCAGCCACTATGTCTTCTGTTGCTTTTTTTAACCCTGAAATGGCTATCATTGTAAAAGCTTCAGTGTCTAGACAAAGTATCTGCAGTAACTTCAAACTTAGAAATAAAAGAAACTATAGCATCTTTTGTAAAAGTGAATGAACCTTTGAATATCAGATTGTGATGGAAATGCTTCAGAAAAGCCAAAGATCATTCTGACATACTTTGATTTTTTTCTTTTTAATTAAAAGGAAAGGAGTGTATTGATTAGCTGACTGTACCTGTGAAATAGCTCTCTTTTGTCTGGTAGCTGAGAAGAGCAGGAAACGGAAGAGACAAAAATGATGAAGAAACGAAATGTTGGGTGTAGCTGAGTGGTGGTTAATTTGCATATTACTCTTTTATTAGATAGGCTTGTATAGGCCAAAGATGATGAAGAAACGAAATGTTGGGTGTAGCTGAGTGGTGGTTAATTTGCATATTACTCTTTTATTAGATAGGCTTGTATAGGCCAAAGGATTAGGAATAGCATCCCTGTTCCCCCCCGCCCCCCCAAAAAAGCTGGGGGCAGCTTTTTTGAAATGTTGGGTAGCAGTGTAGCATTTGGATGTGGCTAGATGGAGAGAGCCAGAGATCAGTAATAGTAATGGATGATAAACACCAGAACTGACAGTAAAGGTGAGAGGATCCAGCAACACAGTGACAGAAAGTAATGTAGCTCCACAGATTGTAATGGATTGGGGGATAGGGTGAGGGAGTGAAAATCTCAGCTACATCTCAGCATGTGGTTCTGAAGTTTGTCACTTGACCTTGAGTAATTCAGTAAGGCTGATTGTACATCAAGTAATGTATGTCAGTCCATCTCATCTGGTTGAACAGTCAGTGTTTGGGAGGTGTGCAGTCTTCATAGTTCCACTATAAGTTTTTCAGACCAGGTATCACATAATTTCTATCCAGAAAATAATGAGATTCAATTGAGTAATTCAATGAGTAACATGTAATTCAACATTGTCCAGCATTTTGAAAAAAATATTTTAGATTATCTGTTTAAGAAAGAAAGGGATTTTTTAATGGCTAATGGCCCATTAGTTAAAGGTGACACATCTTTTTCTATTTTAAATAATAGGATGTTTTGCACACTATGATCGTCTATTAAATATTCTTGGGCTATTTCAGTTATGAAGCTCATTTAAATTGATTATTGTGCTTTAATTTAATGAATGAAAAATTAAACCATAATTTTGCTTATCATTCTTTTGCAAATTAAAATAGATTAATTTGCTACAGATGAGGTGTCAGATGACTGACTTGCTCAAAATTTCACAGCTAACTCAAAGACAGGTTACAGACAGCAGTCCTGGGCTGCTTTCTCTGATGTATTGTTTCCTTTTTCTGAGTACAGTTCATTTTATAGTATAGACACTACAATCTGATATAATAAAAGGCTAATATGCAAATTGACCAAAACGGCAGAATGACAGGTTGCTATGATGCTCATTGACCACCAGGGGGCAGATGCTTAACAGTAGCTGCCCCCAGCTTTTTTTGGGGGGCGGGGGGGGAACAGGGATGCTATTCCTAATCCTTTGGCCTATATAAGCCTATCTAATAAAAGAGTAATATGCAAATTAACCACCACTCAGCTACACCCAAAAGCCACGCCCACAAGCCACACCCAGCAGCCAATTGGGAGTGAGTATGCAAATCAACCCCAACCAAGATGCCTTCGGCCACTGTCAGAGCAGGAGGGAGGCTGGGGTTTCCCTGGTGATGGAGGAAGCCAAGCTTTCCACACACCCTGGTCTCCTTGGCCTATGCTTAAGGCTACGGAGTTTCAATTGTAGAAGATAAATAAATCCCAGATACCAGGACCTCCACTTGGGTCACCGGCATGTGTGGCCGGCCTGCAAACCACCACAGGCCCCTCTCCTAGGCCACCCCATGACCCAAGAAACCTCCACCCTGATCTGGGACACCCTTCAGGGCAAACCGGCTGGCCCCCACTCATGCACCAGGCCTCTATGCAATCTAATGAAAGAGTAATATGCATCACTCCAACACGCAAGATGGCTGCCCTATATGGTCAAAGATACTGCCCCCATGTGGACACAAGATGGCCACCACAAGATGGCCAGCAGGGGAGGGCAGTTAGCAGGGACCAGGCCTGCAAAGCAGGACAGTTGGGGGCAATCAAACTTGCAGGGGAGGGCAGTTAGGGGTGACCAAGCCAGCAGAGGAGAGAAGTTGGGGATGACTGGGCCTGCAGGGAAGGGCAGTTTGGGGAGCCCTTGGCCTGCAGGGAGGGGAGGAAGGAAGGAAGGAAGGAAGGAAGGAAGAGGGGAAGGGGGAGGGAGGAAGGAAGGAAGGAAGTTTGGCAGTTTCTATTGTCTTAAACATACACTTACCATACAACTGAGCAAGTTCACTCTGAGGTATTACCAAGTGAATGGACAATTTATGTTCACTTAAAAACCTACACATGAATATTTATAATGGCTTTTTTCATAATCAACAAAAACTGGAAACAACACATATGTCTCAGCTGGTGAATAATAAACAAACTATGACACATCCACACAATTGGGTACTACTCAGCAATTAATATTTCTTCTAATTAATTTCCTTTCAATGTGCATGAATCCATGTACCGGGCCACTAATTAGATATAAAAAGCAAAGGAGAATTTGCCCTGCTTGCGTGTCTCAGTGGCTAAGCATCCATCTATGAGCCAGGAGGTCAAGGTTCGATTCCTGGTTAGGGCACATGTCTGTGTTGTGGGCTCAATCCTCATTGGGGGGCATACAGGGGGCAACTGATTGTTGATTTTTTCTTATTGATGTTTCAATCTCTCTCTCCCTCTTTCTTCCTCTCTTTGAAACCAACAAAAATATATTTGAAAATAAAAAGGCAAAAAATAATTTAATACAACAAAATTAATAGATATGTATTCATCTACAATTTGTGTGTGTTTCTACTATTTCCTAGATGTGATGGAAGGGTTTTGGTAGGCAATTTTTCAGTAAATAAGAGAGTGAAAAATCTAGGTTGGAAACTAGGACCTTCCAAGTTTAGAGGAATAGTTTTTGAATTATAAGCATTAAGTTAAGTTTTTTCTTGAAATAGTATAATACTAGAAATTTATCAGTAAGATGTAAACAATTTGTAGAATAGAGCAAAATAACACAAAAAGCAAGAATTGGAGTTATGTGTTTGCAAGGAATATAATTACGATTATGAGCATTGACATTAGAATTAGTCTTAGATAGTAATGATATGTCAGATGTAAATATGGCATAGGGAGAGTTGTCAATGATGAACTTTCAGGCACATGGATATATACATAGTTGGTAAAGACCTGAGAGCAGAGGGAAATATCCTCATGTGAGGATTTGGTGTTATTGATTATTATTATTTTTCTTTTAGGGAGAGAGAGGAAGGAAGGGGAAAGAGAGATAGAGAAAGAGAAACCTTTATGTGAGAGAGAAACATTGTTCAGTTGCTTCCCCTATGTTGCCTTCTGACTAGGAGTCTAACCCACAACCTTTTGGTATATAGGATGATGCTCCAACCAACTGAGCCAACCAGCCAGGGCAAATATTACCATATTTAAAATTTTTACTGACCTGTGCCTATTACAGAAATGGGGGAACCATGAGGCTTGGTTTTGGAAAGTACTTCTGACCTGATTCTACTTTCTGAGGAATTATTATAATTATTCTGGGATCATTGCAGTCTTATTTTCATTACTGGTATATCTCTTTTTGTCTTGGATGTTGCTGAACTGTATGGGAGAATACTAGACAATTATGCCCCTGTAATATTGCAGAGAGCAGTATTTGCAAATTGGAGATCCCCCCAGGCTAAATGGACTTGCACAATCTTTAATGTTTTAAAATTAGTTTCCAACTATGTAAAAATTTATGTGAAAATCTAGGTTTTTGGTTCTTCTTGAAAAACATGAACTTCTGGCATGCTAGACCTTCTATCTGTGTGGCAGCAGTGAGACAAAGAGCAATTCCCTGAAGTGAGCCACGTGTTTTCCAATTGTTGTAGCCTTCACACTCATTCAGTCTCAGCTCAGCCTAACTGCTTGCATTTACTATGAACTTTCTGGTGCCTCTAGACGTTTCAAGTTTTTATTCTTGCATTATATAACTTTAGCATGAACACTGTTTGTTTTTTAACTTTCTGTGGCTGTATCTATTATTTTTATTTTTAATACTGCATCTATTATCTTTATTTTATTTAATGCTGCATCTATTATTTTTATTATTCCTGATACTTACAATGATTAGGGTATATGGCATTCAGTCTAGACTCCCTCTATGTGTCTACCTTATTGTGCTGTAAATTAGATTTTTAAAATCTCTTTTGTGCTCCAGTGACTTCCCTTACGCTGTTGTCAAGGCGGTGATAGGGTCTTTTCTGTAGGTTGGATCTTTCCTGAACTGTAAATGTAAAAAGGATGTTTATAGGTTTGTTTTTAGGATCTAGCAAAGTTGTTCATTGGAGATCATTTTATACCTCTTTCTTTCAGCATCAAGCCTTTTTGATGTATATCCTGTGGTGTTTTTTTTTTTTAGGGTCTTTTCTTACATTTTTCTAGGGACTAATATGTAAATCAATTTGCTAATATATTTGACAGGTAATTGTGATAGACCATTATTGCTCATCGGTGATATTCCATTATTTTGAAAAAGTATGAGTGATTATGATGGTGAAAATTTTATCTGCATTAGGAATACTACAAGTACTTTTAAGAAAGTAGACATTTCAGTTTTATCATTTAAAATAAGCCATTTCAAACTAGCTTATTCATTCTGAATATTTTTCTCAAGAAAAAAATGTATAACTATTTTAATCCAAATAAACATGTGTTTGTATTTTTGACTACCATATTTTTGTATGTACTGTACTATTTAAAAAGTACAGTCTCCTTTTCTGTCTCTCAATAAAGACTCTCAGTGAGAATAATCCTTAATACTGAAAATATTTAGGTATGTAAGCTAATTTTCTACTGTTTTTTAAATCCAAAGACAGTAAAAGAAAGCATTTCTGTTTTAGTAAATCCAAAGGAAACTTCTTCTTCACATAACAAGTAAATTATTGCTGCATTGGAAAATCAGTAAGCAATTCAGGAATGATGAAAATGAATGAGTCTGGGAGCTTAAGTGATGCTCACTAGTTCACTGCAGATTTAAAGATATATTGTCTTAATGTGTAACAAATTACCTCAAAACTTAGCAGCTTAAAATGAAAGATATTTATTATCTTATACAGTCACTTAGGGTTAGAAATTTTGGAACAGCTTAGCTGAATGGTTCTGGTTTAGGATCTCTCATCAGGTTGTAGTACAGTGTCATTAAAAACTAAATAAAACCCATCAAACACATTAATAGCAATGCCACAAGTTTATGTATGGTCAGATTTCAGATAGTTGCTTAGGGACTAAGTAGTGCCTGAGGTTTTTTGGCAAAACTTGTGGATAATATTTCAAATGAACAAAATACAGATTTATTTAAAATAAAGTATAGGCCTTTAAGTATACACACTCAGAATAAGCATTGGTGCTAATTCTATGTTAGTCCAAGCAGCTTTATCATTTTCTCACTGCTGATTTGTATACCAATAAAGGATGGTTGAATCAACATCTGTTTTTCAGTAAAAGGAAGTTTAACACATACAGAAAAAGCAGTATTTTCAATATTTGTCATTTAAACAAATAGAAATGAGTTTAACAAAATGTTATGTTCAGACAAAGCGCCAGATAAAATGTTTTATGCTTGTTTTATTCTCATTATAACAATAAGTCCTCCCTCCAGTGGCTGCTGTTTCGGCATTTTCTTTTTTCACCTTATTTTGGGAAAACAAGGAAAGTTACTTTTTCTACCATTTTTGTGTTATGTTGAAAGTCTGGCAGATGATCCTCTGTGGGAAATATTTTTTTGTGACTAGATGAGCTCATCCTCTAGTAACCAAGAGGGCAGTTTATTCTGAATTGAATTCTAAGTTCTTGTCTTTCAAGTTGCTTATAACTGCTCCTTATGCCAATGTTCAAAAATTTTAATTGCATGTATATCTTCAAAGGCAGATTTTAATTGTTATCTACACTAATAAAAGAGAAACATGCAAATTAACCACCCCTCTGCCACCAGCCAATCAGGACTGAGTATGCAAATTAACCCAACAAAGATGGCAGCAGCCATGGTGCTGGAGCAAGCTGGATCCTTGAGTTGCCCTTAGTGACAGAGGAAGCCAAGCTTCCTACTTGTCCTGTCCTCCACTCAAGGAAAGGCTGGGGGACTCGGTCGTTGGGTGTGACCCAAGCTTCCAGCCTGCTCTGGCCTCCACTCAAGGAGGGGCTGGGAACCTGGGTCACTGGAAGGCATAGCCAGCCTGCAAACAGCTATCAGCCCCTCACTCAGGCTGGCCAGGCACCCCAGTGGGTACCCTTACTCCCCACTGGCCTGCTCACCCCAAACTGCCCCCCCCACCCCCCGCTGTCCTGATCACCCCCAACTAGCCCCACTGACAGCCTACTCCCACTCAAATGGCCCCCCCTGCTGGTCTGCTCACCCCCAACTGCCCCCACCTTGCCAGCCTAATCACCCCCAATGTCCCCCCTCCACTGGCCTGATCATCCAAAACTGCCTTCCCCACTTGGTCTCTAACTCCTCTACCTTGGCCCCACCACCATGGCTTTGTCCAGAAGAATGTCTAGAAGGTCTATTGGAAGGTCTCTCAGTCTAATTAGCATATTACCCTTTTATTAGCATAGATAGAGGCCTGGTGCACATGTGGGGCCTGCTGGTTTGCCCTGAAGCTATCCTGTGTCAGGGTAGGGGTTCTCTTGGGGCATGGGACAGCCTGGGTGAGGAACTGATGGCTGTTTGCAGGCTGGCCATGCTCCCCAGTGGGGACCCTCACCCCATGGGGGCGTGGTCAGCCTGGGTGAGGGGCTGAGGGCTTTTTTCAGGCTGGCCACACCCCCTTCAGAGGGGAGGGTCCCTGCTGGGGTGCCTGGCCAGCCTGGGTGAGGGGCTGAGGGCTGTTTTCAGGCTGGCCTCACCCCCTTCAGGGCTGGGCCACTAGTATTTAATAACGTCAGTGTACGACATAAATGACAGTTGACATTTTCAGAAGTATGTAGTTGTATTTTAAAGTATCCTATATAATAAAAACCTAATATGCTAAGTGTCCAGTCATCTGGTTGTCCATTCAACCAATTAAAGCATAATATGCTAATGATATTCTAAGGCCGCTCAACCGCTTGCTTTGACATACACTGACCACCAGGGAGCAGATGCTCTGACTGGTAGGTTAGCTTGCTGCTGTGGTCCAGCAGATAGGAAATGAGCGAGATGGGCTGGACATGCCCTGGAGTCCTCCTGCGGTCCCTCCTGCTGGCCAACTTCCCACGTCCCTCCTTCTTCCTGATCGTGCACCAGTGGATCCCTCAGCCTGACCTGTGCCCTCTCAATCTGGGACCCCTCAGAGGATGTCAGAGCGACTGTTTCAGCCCAGTCCTGCAGGCCAGTTCCTCAAGCCAGGCCGAATTCGTGCACCAGGCCTCTAGTTGTATTATAAAGTTTGGGGACATTATCATTTTTTAATACTGTTTTTGCTTTTATTAAATTTGTTAATGGGACATTGGTTAATAGGATCATACAGGTTTCAGGTGTAGGTTTCTGTGCTACAAGATCTGTTTATTATATTGTATGCCCACCACCCAAAGTCAAAGCATCTTTTTACCATATATCCCTTTTACCCCCCACCCACCCACCAACTCCCTTCCCTCTGGCAAACACCACACTGATGTTTGTGTCCATGAGTTTCACTTTTATATCCTACATATGAGTGAAATTATATGGTTCTGAGCTTTTTCTTCTGACTTATTTCACTTAGGATAATATTCTCAAGGTCCATCCATGTTGTCTCAGATGAACACAGGGGTGCACATATCTCATGTTTTCAAGTTTTCTGGTGTTTACCCAGGAGAGGGATTGTGTAAATATTTATCTCTTTTCTGCATCCAGCAGGGCTAGAGAGTGGTCCAGTTCCTGAGTAGAGGCGGCTAGGGATTGAGAAAAATGAAAGAGACCAGACACAGAGATAGAAGCAAAAAGCTGGGACCAGGTGGGACCACTGCCCTCTTCTGATGGAGAGACAGTGACCCAGAGCCCATGCAGCATATTTATTTTATACCCCCAAATACCAGGAAGTTTTCCTATTCATTCCTGGTGCTTGGCTGGATTTACATAATAAAACCCACCCCCTAACACCTGGCCTGGAATGAAGGTCAAGCTGATAACACTTCTGCCTTTTGGCAGAATATGTTTCCAAGGCGTGGCTTTGCCGACCACCCTGGATTCAGCCGACAATTTAAAGAAATGCCCATGTGCCTTCCCAGGCATTCTCTACAGGATTGCTGGGTAACATGGTAGCTCTATTTTTAATTTTTTGAGGAGTTGCCAAACTGTTTTTCATAGTGGCTATACCAATCTACATTTTCATCAGCAATGAATGAGGGTTCCTTTTTCTCCCCACATCTCCAACACTTATTACACATATCTTATTGATAATAGCTGCTCTAACAGGTATGAGGTGGTGTCTCATTGTAGTTTTGATTTGCATTTCCCTACTAGATAGTGAAGTTGAGCATCTTTTCATTGTTGGTGGTTTGTATGTCTTCTTGGGAGAGGTGTCTGTTTAGGTCTTCTACCCTTTTGATTGGGTTGTTTGTTTGGTGTTGAGTTTTATGAGTTCTTTATATATTTTGGATATTAAACCTTCATTGGAGCTATTTTTCGCAAATATCATCTCCCATTCGGTTGTTGCTTACTTTTGCTGTGCAAAAGCTTTTGAGTTTTATATAGCCCCATAGAAAATTATCTGCCCATATACATGTAACTTTATATATGGACTCTCAATTTTATTCCATTGATCTGCATGTCTGTTTTTCTGCCAATACTATGCTGTTTTGATTATCATAGCTCTGTAGTATAATTTGAAGTCAGGTAGTGTAATACCTCTGGCTTTGTTCTTTTTTTCTCATAATTACTTTGGCTATTTGGGGTCTTTTGTGGTTCTATACATATCTCATAATATTTTGTTCTGTTTCTTTAAAAAATGACATTGGAATTTTGCCAGGGCTGACCAGCAGCCCCTGAACTATGGATGAACAGATTACTCTGACAGTTTCACTGTGAGGGAGTGGGCTAAGGGATGGCCTGGTTGATTTTGAACAGGCAATCTCGATTGCCTGCTTCATTAAGCTTTTATTGGAATTTTTATTTTTAGACACAATCAGTAGGGTGAGCAATCTTGGGGGTACACACGTGTTTACATTGTCCTCTAGGCAAGGGCACCCAGAAATTAAACATAAGGATTCCAGTAAGCACCTGGGGGTCTGCATATACACAGACTTGTTTGGAAAAGTCAAGGAATAATTAGGGGCACCACCTTCAACACTCCCTAAGTCTCTCCTAAGTCAGAATTCTGATAAACAGGTAGCCTTCCACACAATTCCCCTTTATCAGAATGTCCTCCTTACAAACTTTCTAAGTTTCGTGTGTTCCCCAACAGGATTTGATGGGGATTGCATTAAATCTGTATATTGCTTTAGGTAATATGGCCATTTTAACTATTTGATTCTTCCAATACATAAACACAGGGTATTTTTTCATTTTGTTGTATCTTCTTCAATGTCTTTTAGTAAAACTTTGTAATTTTCAGTATATAGATCTTTGATGACGTCCCTTGTTAAGTTTATTCCTAGTTATTTTATTCTTTTGCTTGCAATTGCAAAAGAAATGTTTTTGTTTTTTTTCTTGAAGTTTTGTATATACAGGAAGGCAGTAGATTTATGTTCATTGATCTTATACATATTCTGGAACTTTGCTGTATTTGTTTATTGTTTCTAATAGTTTTGCAGTGGAATGTTTAAAGGTTTTCTATGTTCAGAACCATGTCATCTGCAACAAGTGACACTTTTACTTCTTCCTTCCCAATTTGAATGCGTTTTACTTATTTCTTTTGCCTTAATGCTTTGGCTAGGACTTCCATCACTGTGTTGAGTAAGAATGATGAGAGCAGGCATCCTTGACTTGTTCCTAATTTTATAGGAAAAGCTTTCAGTTTTTTTGCCATTGAGTATAATATTGGCTGTGGGTTAATTATATAGTTGAGGTCTGGTGGATGAAATTTGTGCATTTGGGCCGGGGGCTTCCCTCAATCCAGCCTTTGCCCTCATAATCCTGGACCCCTTGCTCCTTATTGCCCACCTGGTGGCTCAGCGGTTCTCAACCTGTGGGTCGCGACCCCTTTGGGGGTCGAACGACCCTTTCACAGGGTCGCCTAAGACTATTAGAAAACACCTATTTCCCATGGTCTTAGGAACCAACACACACCACTCCTCGGTGTAGCAAAATGTAGCAATGTAGTTTACTGTTGTCATATGAAGACTGTTACCCATGCTATACCACGATTCAAGACAAAATTTCATTTATTTGTAATTAGAAATAAATATTTCACAATATATAATTACATATTGTTTTTGTGATTAATCCCTATGCTTTAATTATGTTCAGTTTGTAACAACGAAAATACATCCTGCATATCAGATATTTACATTACAGTTTATAACAGTAGCAAAATTACAGCTATAAAATAGCAATGAAAATAATTTTATGGTTGTGGGTCACCACAACATGAAGAATTCTATTAAAGGGTCGCGGCATTAGGAAGGTTGAGAACCACTGTGCTGGCTCCTTACCTCTTGGCTTGCTGCTCCTTAGTGCTGGAGCCAGGAGAGACATCTGCCACTGCTGCTGCACTCGCCAGCCATAAGCCTGGCTTCTGGCTGAGGGGTGCTACCCTTATGGGAGCGCATTGACCACCAGGGGGCAGCTCTTTTGTTGAGTGTCTACACCCTGGTAATTAGTTAACATCATAGCGACTGGTCATTCTGGTTGTTCTACCGTAAAGGTTACTTAGGCTTTTAGTATATATACTAGAGGCCCATTGCAGGAAGATTCTCGCCTATCTCTGCTGCCCCACCTGCTTCCCTCCCTTCTTTGCAGCCCCATTTGCTTGCTTCTCCGCAGCTTCCCTCCCTTCTGCAGTGCTTGGCTTCTTTCTACGCTATCTTCAGTCTTTGCTCTGCACCAGGATATGCAAATTAACCATATTGGCTGTGCTAATTTGCATACTCACTCCTGATTGGCGGGTGGGCGTGGCTGGTGGGAGTAGCAGAGGTACGGTCAATTTGCATGTTTCTCTTTTATTAGATAGGACTAGAGGCCCAGTGTGCTTGCCTCAACTGGCTGCCCTGCCTGTCACCACTTGTAGCTCGCGCTCTGCCCTCTGCTGCTTATAGCTCTTTGCTGCTCGTAGTCCTCCACTGCTCATAGCTCTTTGCCACTAGTAGCTTGCTGCCCCGCCCTCTGCCACTCATAGCTCTCCACCTTTAGAAACTCATGCCCAGCCCCACCGGCCACGAGAGCTGCTGCTCACAGGCAAGGAGTGGGGGAAGGACTGAGAGGTTCTCAATGCACCTATTAGTGACTAATTTTTGGTTATTACGGTATCACAACCACTGTTTTTTTTATTTATTTAATATATTTTATTGATTTTTTACAGAGAGGAAGGGAGAGGGATATAGAGTTAGAAACATCGATGAAAGAGACATCGATCAGCCACCTCCTGCACACCCCCTACTGGGGATGTGCTCGCAACCAAGATACATGCCCTTGACCGGAATCGAACCTGGGACCCTTGAGTCCACAGGCTGATGCTCTATCCACTTAGCCAAACCAGTTTTGGCACGACCACTGGGTTTTTATTATATAGAAGATTCTATGGCCTTTATTATGTAGAGGTTCTTTTCCTCTGTTCTTATTTTATTGAGTGTTTTAAACATAAATGCATGTTGTATCTTATCAGATGCTTTTTTCTGCACCTGTTGATATGATCATATGATTTTTATCTTTTCTTTTGTTAATGTGGTGTATTACATTTATTGATTTGTGTTGGACCATCCATGTGCCCCTGGAACGAATCCCATTTGATCATGATGTATTATTTTATTTTGATGTACTGCTGTATTTGATTTGCTAGTATTTTGTTTAGGATTTTTGCATTATTATTTTTTTAATACCAGTTTTAAAAAACATTTACAGTTTGTATTTTATAATAGCTGGTGCAAAAGATTTTGAGAAAATATATTTTTTTCAAAATAAAAGTTCCACTTTAGCCAATTTGGCTCAGTGGATAGTGCATCAGCCTGTAGCCTCAAAGGTCCTGGGTTTGATTCTGGTCAAGGGCATGTACTTTGGTTGCTGGCATATCCCCAGTAGGGGGATGTGCAGGAGGCAGCTGAATCAATGTTTCTCATTGATATTTCTAACTCTCTATCCCTCTCCTTTCCTCTCTGTAAAATAATCAATAAAATATATTAAAAAAAAATAATAGTTCCATTTCAAAACAGGCAAGGAATCAATTGACTTTTAGCTGTACCATATTTTATTGACATATAACTGTTCTGAAATTTACTTAGTACTAATTCTTTTTAAAAAATATTTTGTTCACATATAAACTGATGTATTTTATTAATTTACTTTCCCCCTTTAATCCTTTAATTTTTTAATTTAAATTCTTTATTGTTTAAAGTATTACATAAGTCTCCTTTTCCCCCTATTGACCTCTCTCCGCTGCCCCCCCCTCCCACCCCAAGCACGTGCCCTCCACTCCCCACTAGTTATGTTCATATGCATGCATAGGAGTCCCTTGGTTGATCTCTTACCCCCTCATCTGCTGGGGTCTTGTTCCAGCATTACAAAGAGTTCAGCAACCTGAGAAAGGCTGTGCATAGATTAAATAAGAGTCCAAGGACAAAAATAATTTTGAAAGGCATTGGGAGTCAGAGGAGCTTCAGCTAAAGGAGCTAAAGTTCTCCTTGTCTCAGAACCCTTGCTTTTTATTAACACAATTTGTCCTAAGGCAAGGTGGAGACATAAACTTAAAAGGGTAAGGTTTACAGAAGCATTGTCAGATTGGGGAATAGTCTACAGCTGTTCAGGTGTTTAACCAACAGGAGGCAATAACATGTAAATTAAGATGCCCTGAGCTGTCTGGCAGCAAACAATAATCCTATTCAGGTTTGGGGGAAGTGCCTTTCAACCATTCCAGCAGGTGATTGCATATGTGACTCAGCCCTTGTTGAGTTCCCAAGGTTTATCAACCTTTTGATGAAACTCTTGTAATTATGACATGCTGGATTTGGCTTCCGGTACTTACCCTCTGCCATATATATATATATATATATATATATATATATATATAT
>JAAGEH010002531.1:27746306-27881306 GCA_011751065.1 Lasiurus cinereus
CTTTCTCCACTAGGGTTTATTTATCATCAGCACCTTGCCTGCTGACTATAGTGAATTTAGTTGTTTATTATATAATTACTAGAGGCCGGGTGCATGAATTCGTACACAGTTAGAATCCCTCAGCCTGGCCAGCCAATTCATGTACCAGGCCTCTAGTAATTATATAATAAACAACTAACTCACTATTCTGACTAAATAGCTGGAACTAGACTCTCAACATTATGTTTGGAGAAAAATGTCCCAAGGAATCTCCACAGAATCTCAGATGATCCCAGAACCCACCTTACAGGGTTGATCTAAGGCAGTAGTTCTCAACATTTCTAATGTTGTGACCCTTTAATATAGTTCTTCATGTTGTGGTGACCCACAACTATAACATTATTTTTGTTGTTACTTCATAACTGTAATTTTGCTACTGGGACCCACAGGTTGAGAATTGCTGCTGTAGAGCCTAAGGCCATTGGGAAACAGATATTTACATTATGATTCATAACAGTAGCAAAATTACAATTATGAAGTAGCAACGAAAATAATTTTTTGGTTGTGGGTCACCACAACATGAGGAACAGTATTAAAGGGTCGAGGTATTAGAAAGGTTGAGAACCACTGATCTAAGGGTTTCTATTCATAGCTTTCGGAATGGAATGAGATTATCAGCTTTTAAGTAGTTGAGGGAAAACTCACCCCTGCTCCTTTTTCATTCTCTTCCTCCCACCTTCTTGCAAGAAAAGATTAACTGGCTCCCAAGGCCCTGCCCTGAACACTGTGTGGAGAGCTCACCAGCTCTCAGCTCCAAGTGAGTCTGCCTTCCAGTGGCCTTTACACCTAACACCATTACCTGCGCATCTTACTCAACCCGCATCACTGACTGAGCACCGGCTGCATCCTAGGTGATGCCAATGTGATCGCAAAGCAGTAGGGAGCCAGCTGCCCTGTTCTATAGAGCATGTGTTCCACCAGGAGAGGACAGGGGTGCGGGGAGGAAACAGTCTCAGACAGATATGAGGTGCAGCTATGAAAACATAAGAATGAAACTACATAGGGGCTCTGCAAGGAAGGGCCAAAGGGAGGCTTGCTGAGGGAAACTGGACTGATGGAGGAGAGCCAGGCAGATGTCGGGAGAAGGTCATCGGGCAGAGGGGACAGCCTATGGAGGGGCAGCAGGATGAGCAAGAGGCTGAATGGAAGGGAGTCAAAGCTGGGTCGGGGGGCACATTCCGCAAGGATTGAGGGTCCATGAGAATTTGGTGTCCCCTGAGTGCAGGCGGAGGCACTGGGGCTGTAGGTGAAGACCTGCTGGTTTCTGTGTCAGGAGCAGACTGAGGGGGAAGAGAAAGCAGGGAGACAGTAGGAGGCGACAGTACCCTCCCGAAGGGTGATGCGGAGACCATGGAAACTGTGTCTGCTGAGGTGGCGACTTTGGGGTGTACTGGAGGGAAGCCAGAATGTAAGGAATGATGTGGGGGGAAAGAGGCCCCATGCTCCACTCAGCCTCTAGGAAGGCAGGGTCTCCAGCAGCTGCTGGCAGAGGGTTGTCTGTTTTGAGGGTCTGACTGTAAAACCCAGATGTTAGTTTGAGCTCTACATGAGAGACGTGGAATGTTCACGACCAGCCTCTTACCCTGAGGTCATTCCCGGCTGGCTAACCTAATCCCTCCACAGCCGCCCACTGACCAAGCTTTCTTCAGTGATAATAAGTACTTATTGGAAACAAGCAAATGGTTTTATTTTTGGTATACACACACACACACACACACACACACACACACACACACACACAACAAAACAATGTAAAGTATTATGGAAAGCAAACATTGAAAACTAGGAAAATAAGACCTCTTTGAACACATAGACCCAGAACCAGGTCACACGTGATACAAAAAGTCTCAGGGTCTAATGCAAAGGGTTTGCCCAGGTGGTCTGACTCCAATCCCCAACTCCAGTTTCCAGAACAGAGAGGATCTCGTACCATAGAACTGAACAGCAGAGAGCAGCCCCAAGTCCCACAGCCAAGGCAATGCTTGCAGTACTTCCAGAGAAAGAAACACTCCTGAGATGCTGGGACAGGGCAATCAGCATCCAGATCACTGCTTCTAACTCCCACCCGGGATCTATGGTGCTCCCAGTTCTCCTCCCTCCCCCTTCCATGTCCCTCCCAGGTGAACCACAGATGATCCTTCCCATTCTCCAGTCTCCTCAGTAGGGAGGGTGGTGGGTCATGCGGGGAATCTGAAGGCCTCAAGGAAGTGCCTCTTGAAGAGCCAGAGACAATGTTTGTCCACATGCCTCCCTGAATGAACCCATTAATCTCCTCCCTGCCTCCGACTCTGTCAATGCAAAACTTGACTATTTCAGGCAAGTCGACCTCTAGAGTGTTAATTCTCTCTCCTTTAAAATAAGAACAAGAGCCTGGCAGGCATGGCTAAGTGGTTGAAAGTAGACCTGTGACTCGGGAGGTCAAAGTTTGACTCCCTGTCAAAGCATGTGCCCAGGTTGTGGTCTTGATTCCCCAGTGTGGGGCATGCAGGAGGCAGCCAATCAATGATTCTCTCTCATCATTGATGTTTCTCTCTCTCTCTCCCTGTCTCTCTCTTCCACTCTGAAATCACTGGAACATATCTTATATAATAAAAGCCTAATATGCATATTGTCCCTTCAACTAGGAGTTCAACTGCTTGCTATGACATGTGCTGACCACCAGGGGGCGGTGCATAACATGGTGGGCGTCGGTGACAGGACACTGGCAGCAGACTGCAGTGGAGGTGCTGCTGGTCCCAATGGGCTTCTGAGACCGCAGAAGCCAGTTGGGCTCACCATGGGTTCATGCAGGAGCTGATTTGTTGAGGCCGGCTGGGAGAGAGTGTGCTGCCGCCTGGCGCTGCTAGGTGACGCAGAGGCCCATTCTGCACCCTGGCCCATGGTGTCTATCTGTCCTTACCACATCTCTGTGTGGGGACTCGGGTGCCGTGAGTTAGTCAGAGGGAGGGGAACTTGGGGTCTGGGGGTCCAGCTGCTGCCAGGGCTCAGAGGTCACCTGGGACCTGCCCTTCCATGCCAGATATGCTTCAATCGCCAGCTAGGCCTAGGGACCATACCCATGCATGAATTCATGCACTGGACCTTTAGTCTATCCTATCTAATAAAAGAGCAATATGCAAATTGACCGTACCTCTGTTACAACCCCAAACCACATCCACCAGCCAATCAGAGTGAGTATGCAAATTAACCCAACCAAGATGGCTATAGCCACAGAAAAGCAGGAGGGAGGCTTGGGTTGTCCCTGGCGATGGAAGAAGCCAAGCTTTCCACAAACCCTGGCAGTCCAGGTCTCCGCTTAAGGCAACAAAGTTTCAATGGCTACTGCCACAGACTGAGCAGGAAGCTTGGCTCCGCTCCAGGCTACAAAGTTTTAATTGTAAAAGATAAATAAAATCCCAGATACCAGGGCCTCTGCTTGGGTTGCCTGGGGGGTGGCCAGCCTGCAAACCACCACAGGCCCCTTGCCCAGGCCACCCCATGCCCCAAGGGAACACCCACCCTGATCCAGGATAGCCTTCAGGGCAAACCAGCTGGCCCCCACCTGTGCACCAAGCCTCTATCCTATCTAATAAAAGAGTAAAGTGCAGATTGAGTGTCACTCCTACATACAAGATGACTGCCCACATGGGACACAAGATGACCAACTCAAGATGGCCAGCAGGGGAGGGCATTTGGGGTTGACCAGGCCTGCAGGGAAGAGCAGTTGAGGGGACCCAGGCTCACAGTAGAGGGCAGTTAGGGGCAAATAGGCTGGCAGGGGAGCAGTTAGAGGATGATCAGGCTGGCAGGCAGAAATGGTTAGGGGCAATCAGGAAGGCAGGCAGGTGAGCAGTTGGGAGCCAGCAGTCCTGGATTGTGAGAGGGATGTCCAACTGCCGGTTTAGGCCCAATCCTACCTGGACTGCCATCCCTGAAGGGGTCCCAGATTGGAGAGGAAACAGGCTGGGCTAAAGGACCCCTTCGCCCTCCCCCCTCCTGTGCACAAATTTCATGCACCGGGCCTCTAGTTTATATATATATAAACCTAAGTGACCAAATGACCATTTGACTGGTTGCTCTGATGTGCACTGACCACCAGGGGGCAGATATTCAACACAGGAGCTGCCCCCCTGATGGTCATTGTGCTCCCACAGTAGAAGTGCTGCTCAGATGACTAATGGGTGCCAGATTTTGGGCTATGGCTGGTGAGCGCACCGCTACCTCCATAGCAGTGTGTTACCAAACTGTAGTGACAGCAGGCACAGTGGGGCCAGAATGAGTGGGATGAGTGGGAGTGGCACCCGGCCTGGGCTCCTCCCCAGCCGCCTGCTGCTTTGTGAACTACTAAATCCCCTGAGGGTTCCAGGATTGCAAGAGGGTGCGAGCCAGGCTGCAAGACCACAATGGTGCATGAATCTGTCCACTGGACCTCTAGTATGTGTATGTGTGTGTGTGTGTGTGTGTGTATATATATGACTTAAGTGACCGTTACGACTGAATGATATGGAATGACTGGTTGACCAGCCACTATGATATACACTGATCACCAAGGGGCAAATGTTCAATGCAGGAGCTTCCCCTTCGTGGTCAGTGCACTCCCACAGCCATCCTCCCGCAGCCCCTTCCCCTGGCCAGCCAACCTCTCACAGCCTCTCTTCTATCCCCCTACCAGCCTCCCATGGCCCCTCACCCCTGCTGGCCAATCAAACTCCTGCAGTCCTGCTCCCTGGCCAACCAACATCCCATGGCTTCTTCCCCTGGCCCACCCTCCCATCGGCTTCGATTGGGGGCGCTGGCTGGCTAATTCCTCAGGATCCTTTCCACCAGCCAGCCAATCCCCAAGTAGGCCTTGATTGCCGGCCAGGCTGAGGGACCCTAACCATGTATGAATTCGTCGACCAGGCCTCTAGTAATTATATAATAAACAACTAAATTCACCACTTCATCTATGACTCAAAACACTGTCAATAACTTGCATTGACCTGTGTGTTTCTCCCCATCTCATGCTCCTCTCACCTTCCCAGAGGTAACCACTGTTCTGAATTTTGTTTTTTTTCTCATGATTTTTCTCATAATTTCATCACCTAAATTGTGATACTAATAAATTATTTTAGTTTAGTTTGTTTATGAATCCTATATAAATGGTATTATACTACATGTAGTCTTCTGAGACTTGGTTATTTATTCAACATTGTTTTGGGAAAATTCATCCATGTTTTTTAGTGCAGTTCTGGTTCATTCCTTTTTACAGCTATTACTCTTCATCTCTATTAATATACTATAGTATATATACCCTTCTACAATTAGAAACCAACCTTTTCTAGGCAGACACTAAGATGGCCTCCAGTGATCTATGCTTCTTAATATTATGCCTTTGTGTAGACTCCCTCCTGCATTGAGTAGGGTTGTCCTCTGTGTCACAGAGTATTGAGAAAGTGATGGTAAAACTTTTGTGGCTTTCCCAGTTCTATCTATCTGGAGAAAGTCAGAAGCTGTGTCATGGTAATACTCAAGCAGACCTATGAAGAAACCCCTGTGGGGAGGTACTGAGGCTTCTAGCAACAATATTACCAATAATTCATCTGTATGAGTGAGCCATCTGTAGCTCCAATCAAGCCTTCACATGATTGTAGATCTTGCCATTATCTGTTGACTACAATCTCCTGAACCTGAGGCAGAACCTCCCTACTTAGCTGCTTCCAAATTTCGAATTCACAGAAACTGAGAGGTTATAAATTTTTATTGTTTTTGGCAAATATATTTTGAGTTAACCTGTTATGCAGCTATAAATAATAAATAAACAGGCTTTTTGATGATGTGAACATTTTGTAAATGTTTTTATATCTATCTTCAGATGTATATGCACAAGACTGGGTAGTGGATCAAGATGTGAGATTGTTGGGTTGAAGATTATAAAACTTGGAGATCTCATGCCAATTTTTCCAAAGTGGTTGTACTAATTTATATTTTGATGAGCAATGTGAATCAGAATCTCCATTCTACTTCATTCTTCTTAACTTTTGGCATTGTCAGGCTCTTTAATCTTGTCTAATCTGGTGAGTGTAAAATAATATCTCATTACAGTTTTATTCCCTGCCCCAACATTAAAACAGTAAGTAGTCTCTTATATTTTCTCCTAAAAAGTTTAAAATTTTGATTTTCACATTTAAGTCCTTAATCCATCCCACTGTTGCCACCATGTAATGTCAGTATATGGAGAGAGGTAGGTATTTAATTTTTTACCTATGTAGTTAAACAGTTGTCCCTGTTATTTGAAAAGTCCATCTTTTCCCCAGCAATATGTCAGTGTTGTCTGTGTCATATTAATCTGTTATGTGGATTTGTTTTGGAGTTTCATTCTATTCTATTGGTTAGTTTGTTTATTTCAATACTAATGACATAGTGCCTTACTTATTGTCATACTTAGTAAGGCAAGTCTTCCTATCATATTATTTTTCTTTAGGAGTGTCTTAGCTATTCTTGGCCATTCTTCTTGTATAGCATCTTCTTAATTAGCTTTTCAAGTTTTTGTGGGGAAAAAAAGGTGGGTTTGAGTGGAATTGCATTGACTCCATTTATCAACTAGAGGAAATTGATATATTCACAGTATTGAATGTTTCTATCCATGAATGTGGTATATCTGCATCTTTAATGTCTTTCAGTAACATTTTATCATTTTGCTTAAAGATATAACTTATCTATTAGACTTATTCTTACCATGTAATTTTTTATTATTATAAATTATCCTTTTAAAAACTTGTTTTATGACTTATAGTGGCTGGTATTTATAAATACACTTCATTATAAATACACTAAATTCTCTTTTCATTCCTAATAATGTAGTTAGAGATTTTTCTTATTTTTTTTATTCTAGAAAATTTTGTGTGTTCATTTTTCTTGTTTTGTTGTTGATACTGTTTTAGATAGTTATATCATCTCCAAATAATAACTTTGTTTTCCTATTTTCAATTTTCATATGTTTTAATTTATTTTTCCGTATCTTATATTGGCTTTAACCTCCAGAACAACTTTGACTAGAAGTGGTTAATGGGATTCTTTTCTGGTACCTGATTTTATTTATTTATTTATTTATTTATTTATTTATTTATTTTAATAAATCTTTATTCAGTTTATTACAGATGTTCCTCTCTCCCCCACCCCATAGCTCTCCTCCACCTGTACCTCCCTCACCCCATGCCCTTTTCCCCTGCCACTGTCCTCATCCATAGGTGTAAAATTTTTGTCCAATCTCATTCCTCCTTTCCCCCGAGAATTATTAGTCCATTCCCTTTCTATGCCTCTAATTCTGTTATATTAACCAGTTTATTATGTTCATTGGAATTTTTTTATTCACTTGATTTTTAGATTCACTTGTTGATAGGTATATATTTATCACTTTGTTGTTCATAATTTTTATCTTTACCTTTTTATTCTTCTTCCTCTTCTTAAAGAAAACGCTTCAGCATTTCATATAATCCTGCCTTGGTGGTGATGAACTCCTTTAGCTCTTTCTTATTTGTGAAACTCTTTATCTGCCCGTCAATTCTGAATGATAGCTTTGCTGGGTAGAGCACTCTTGGTTATAGGTTCTTGCTATTCATCACGTTGAATATTTCCTGCTATTCCCTTCAGGCCTGCATAGTTTCTGTTGAGAAATCAGTTGAGGGTCATATGGGTACTCCCTTGTAGGTAACTAACTGTTTTTCTCTTGATGCTTTCAAGATTCTCTCTTTGTCTTTTGCCCTTGGCATATTAATATGATGTGTCTTGGTGTGGTCCTCTTTGGATTCCTTTTGTTTGGGGTTCTGTGCACTTCCTGGACTTGTAAGTCTATTTTTTTCATCAGGTGGGGGAAGTTTCCAGTCATTATTTCTTCAAGCAGGTTTTCAGTATCTTGCTCTTTCTCTTCTTCTGGCTCCCCCATAATTCTGATGTTGGTACGCTTGAAGTTGTCCCAGAGGCTCCTTACACTATCTTCACATTTTGGACTCTTTTTTCTTTTTCTTTTTCTGTTAGGGTGTTTTTTGCTTCCTCATATTTCAGATCTTTTGATTCTTGGGGTCCTCTAGTCTGCTGTTGGATTTCTGTATATTCTTTATTTCAGACAGTGTATGCTTAATTTCTGACTGGTCCTTTTCCATTTTTTTGGCATTCTCATTAAGATCTTTGATGATCTTTGATGGTCAAGCCTCCTCTTTTTTGAGACTAAGTTTCTCAGAGTTCTCAATAAGTTTGTCGGTGGTTTGTAGAAGATTCTTTAGTATCCTTATAAATATGGTTTTGAACTCTATGTCCAGTTGTTTGCTTTCCTCCATTTCTTTCATTCGTCACATGTTTCTTGGTCTCTGCATTTTGACTGCTTCTTGGTGTTGATGGGAGTGGCTTTGTGTGCTAGTTGTCCTTAGGGCCCAGTAGCTCCACCTCCCCAATCACCTGAGGTGGATACTCTTGGTGCTGGGCTCACAGTCTTGTTGTAGTTAAGCCTTGATTGCTATTGATACACTGGGAGGAATTGACCTCCAGGCCAGTTGACTGTGAGGATTAGCTGTGTCTATTAATGGAAGAACTGCTGTGCTGGAGACCCCCCTATGGGGCAAGACTTGTTTCAGTGGGGCTTTGGTGCTCACCGAGTCTGTCTCGAGTGTGTCCCTTATGTATGTGAAGAGTTGAAATCTGGTGTCATCTCACACTGACCTCTAGGTACACTGGTTCCTGGATCTCCAAGGAAGTGCAAGTCAGCTAGTGTCTGAGGCCACCCAACAGGAGCTACAGGGAGCTCTGCAGATTTCTCCTCTTTGCTTGGAGTTTGGAAGATTTGGAGTTGATTTCTCCTCTTTGCTTGGATTTTGGAAGTTTTGGAAATGTCTGACCCAGTTGCAATTTGTTAGGTTAAGTTTTCCCCTTAAATAAAAAATAAGGAGTGCACAATCAGTAAACATTGGATATGAGTGGAGCTTAAATGAATTATGTGCAATATACTGTGGTCTTCATAAAGCTTAACTTTGTCTTTAAACTTTATTGCTGGTGTTACTAGTATAACTTCCTGGGCTTAAGAGTAAATTGCTTGATTATATGCTCAACTTTATCTTCATTTTTTTCCTATAGTAAATGGTAAGTTTCTCACTTTGAACTAATAAATATATTGTGTGGGATCAGTTGAAATAATCAAAATAACAATAATAAAGCAGTTATTGCATATATCAACCCTTGTAAGAAATTGGGTAAAAGTGGGGTACTATTTATTAGATGGTATGTGACCAAGGAATTAACTAAATCGTGACCAAATGAATCTACTTCTGACCAGATTTTCATTGGAAGATGTTTATAAGTGATAATGACAGGCCAGGGAGGCAAATTACCATTGACACAGAACCCCTGAGCTAGAACTCTAAGCTGTTCTAGTTCAATGCAAAGAACTAGAACAGATTAGAATTGAACTCTTCTATTTCCAAAAACTTTACATATAATGTTCACCTTGTATACCCAGGAAATAAAGTGTTTGCTTCTGATGTCTAGGTAGAATAAGCCTAAGTGGTTGTTAGTTTAGCTCTGGTGAGAGGGATGGTAGGGACACTGAAGAGAGTTCTTTAAGCGAGTCTGCCTGAAACCACTTACCACAACTATTTCATGGAAGGAAAAGAGAAGAGTGAGTGAGATGGTCAAGCCTCCTCCTTTTTGAGACTGTGTCTTGACCTTTAGCATTATAGCTATGGAGAAGAAGAGATGGTGAGAGAGCACCATTTAATGCAGAGAGGGACACTACAATGCAAATATATCTCTAGGATTACAGAACTTATCACTTCAGATAGAAACCATTCTACTTTTGGCAATTATGAACATTTGCGCACAAGTTTTGGTGTGGACATGTATTTTTATTTCTCTGGTATATAAACGTAGACGTGGAATTACTGGATCACATGGTAAATCTATGTATAACATTTTGAGGAGCTGCCAAACTGTTTTCTAAAATGGCTGCACCAGTTTACATTCCCACTAACGATGTCTGAGGTTTCCAGTTTCTCCATATTCTTACGGACACTTGTTACTTTCTTTCTTCTTTATAGCTATGTTGTAGGGTATGATAACATCTTTGCTTTGCATTTTCTACCGAACATATCTCTTTGCACATTTGCATAACTTTGGTGAAATGTGTTTTCATATCTTGCCATTTTTTAAACTAGGTAATTTGTCTTTTTATTGTGAAGTTATCAGTTATTTTTGGAGACATTTTGTCTCTTAACATCAGAAGGGTTTTTGTTTAACTTTCAGGGGGAAAAAACATTTAGAAAATCACAATTTCAATTTCTCAGAAGCAGTAGCTGGGACAAAATTTGGAGTCGATGATTATTAGAGATGGATACTTGGGAAAAAGAAAGAGGACAATAAGATGGTCAGAGGGAAATGTTGAACATACTGTAGGCCTGACAAACCTCTGCCAACCTGTTGTCAGTGACCTCTGGAGCTAATGTTGCCTTGCAGGGTTGTCCTGTGTCAGGCAAAATGGCTGGGCCTTCACACTGCCACTTGCTTCAATCAGTGAGTGAGAGTCAACCTGGGAAAGGCATTGACCTTGAATGAGGCAAGTCTGCTTCTGAGGTGGACTCTGATGTGGTGAACAGTTGGAGGCTCTTTGTTGAGTGCAGTCCTTGCAGCTGGGCAAGTTCCTCTTGAAGGGGCATCTGGAGAGTGCATCTCCCACATGCATATTATATTTTAAAATCTAGGTGGGACCTTGAATTCACACGGCTTAGAAGAGTTGCTAATGACTGTATATTTGGAATGAGAAAACTGGCTGTGGGCTTTGCAAATAAGTTATAACTACTATATTATAGTAGTGAATACTTTGAAATTTAAGAAGGTAGTTTCTACTTGTTCAATTTGGCCTGGAGTTATATACGTATACTAGAGGCGTGGTGCATGAATTCAAGAAACAGTGTAGTCCTTCGACCTGGCCTGCAGGATTGGGCCGAAACTGGCTCTCCGACATCCCCCAAGTGGTTCTGGATTGCGAGAGGGCCCAGGCTAGGCCGAGGGACCCCACCGGTGCATGACCAGGAAAGACATGGGACGTTAGCCAGCTGGGAAGGGACCATGGGAGGGCTCTAGGGTATCCTGCCTATCTCACTCAGTTTCAATTGGCCAGATCCCAGAAGCAAGCTAACCTTATTGTGAAGTTGTCAGTTACCGGTTGGTCAGTGTACATCAGAGCTGGTTGACTAGTTGACTGTCTGCCCCCTGGTGATCAGTGCAAGTCATAGCAAGTGGTTGAGCATCCTTAGCATATCATTAGCATATTATGCTTTGATTGGCTGAGTGGATGACCAGATAACCAGACACTTAGCATATTAGGCTTTTATTATATAATATATTGGTGCATACAAGTCCTTTGGTTAATCTATTGTCCTCCTTCCCCAACCCTCCCCAGCCTTCCTGCTGTAATTTGGCAGTCTGTTCGGTGTTTTACTGCCTCTGTATCTATCTTTTTGTTCATCAGGTTATAATGTTTTTTATTTTCCATAAATGAGTGAGATCATGTGGTATTTTTCATTCATTGTCTGGTTTATTTCACTTAACACAATGCTATAGGTCCATCCATGCTGCTGCAAATGGTAAGAATTAGTTCTTTTTTTATAGTAGCATAGTATTCCATTATGTAGAAGAACCATGGTTTTCTAATCCACTTATCTGCTAAGGGGCATATTTAGGCTGTTTCCAAATCTTAGCTATGGTGAATTGTACTGCTATGAACATAGGGGTGCATATATCATTTCTGATTGGTGTTTCTAGTTTCTTGGGATATATTCCTAGAACTGGGATCACTGGGTCAAATGGGAGTTGCATTTTTAGTTTTTTGAGGAAATTTCATACTGTTCTCCACGGTGGCTACACCAGTCTGCATTCCCACCAACAAGAGAGTTCCTTTTTCTCTGCATCCTTGCCAGCACTCGTCGTTTGTTGATTTGTTGATGATTGCCATTCTGACAGGTGTGAGATGGTATAGCATTGTCATTTTGATTTGCATCTCTCAGATAATTAGTGACTTTGAGCATGTTTTAATATGTCTCTTGGCCTTTCTTCTGTCTCCTTTCAAAAAGATTCTAATTAGGTCCGTTGCAAATTTTTTGATTGGATCACTAATCTTCTTTTTATTAAGTTGTATGAGTTCCTTATAGATGTTAGAGATTAAACTTTTATCAATGATAACATTTGCAAATATGTTCTCCTATATAGTGGCCTTTCTTGTTGTTTTGTTCATAGTTTCATTGCTGTGAAAAAGCTTTTTATTTTGATGTAGTCCCATTTGTTTATTTTCTCTTTAGTTTCCATTGCCCTAGGAGTGTTTTTGGTGAAGAAATTGCTTCGGCATATATCTGAGATTTCTCTGCCTGTGGATTCCTCTACTATTTTTATGGTTTCCCATCTTATGTTTAAGTCCTTTATCTATTTTGACTTTATTTTTGTGTATGATGTAAGTTTCATTTTTTTTTTGCATGTATCTGTCTAATTTTTCCAACACTATTTATTGAAGAGACTGTCTTGACTTCACTATATGTTCATGCCTCCTTTGTCAAATATTAAGTGAGCATAGTGATTTGGGTCAATATCTGGATTCTCATATATCTGTTCTTGTGCCACATTAGGCTGTTTCGAGAATAGTGGCTTTATAATACAGCTTGAAATCTGGTAGGATAGGTTTTAGTTCTTCCTTGAATGTTTGGTAAAACTCCCCTTGAAGCATTCTGGCCCGGGGCTTTTGTGTGCTGGAAACTATGATGACTGCTTCAATTTCTTCCATAGTTATTGGCCTATTAAGGTGTTTATATTCTTCCTGATTGAGTTTTGGAAAGTTGTATTTTTCTAGGAATATGTCCATTTCCTCCAGGTTGTCCAGTTTGTTGGAATAGAATTGTTCATAGCATTTTTTAACAATCATTTGTATTTCAGTAGGGTCTGTTGTTATTTCACCTCTTTCATTTCTGATTTTGTTTATTTGAGTCCTCTCTCTTTGCTTCTTGATAAGCCTAGCTAGAGGTTCATCAATCCCGTTTATCCTTTCAAAGAACCAGCTCTTGGTTTTATTAATCTTTTGTATTGTGTGGGTTTTTTTTGTGTGTGTGTATGTGTGTGTGTTTTTTTTTTTGTTTTGTTTTGTTTTTTTGGTCTCTCTATGTCTTTTATCTCCTCTCTGATCTTTACTATTTCCTTCCTCCTGCTTACATTGGTATTTTCTTGTTGCTCTCTTTCTACCTCTTTGAGTTGTAAGGTTAAGTAATTTATTACCATTGTTTCTGTTTTTTTGCAGTAGACTTATAGAGCTATGAACTTCCCTTTCAAGATTGCTTTCGCTGTGTCCCATAGATTTTGGATTGTTGTGTTTTCATTGTCATTTGTTGCCATGATGTTTTTTTTTTATTTCTTATTTGATCTCCCTGGTAACTCAGGCATTGCTTAATAGCATGCTATTTAGTCTCTATGTGTTCGATATTTTTGGGATTGTTTTTATTGTAATTCATTTCCAGTTTTATGCCACTGTGATCTGAGATGCTTGATATGATTTTTATCTTTTTGAATTTGAAGAGACTTTGCCTAGGCAATCTATGATCTATCTTTGAAAATGACCCATGTCCACTTGAGAAGAATGTATATTCTGTGGCTTTGGGATGAAATGCTCTGAAGATGTCAATTGATTCCATCTGGTCCAGTGATTGATTTAGGATTGATGTTTCTTTGTTGAATTTTTGTTTAGAGAATTTGTCTAATAGTGATATCTATTAACAAGTATATCTAAAAATCAAGTGAATTGGAAATCTGAAGAACAGAATAAACTGGTGAATATAATAGAATTAGGGCATAGAAAGGGAGTGGACTGATAGTTCTCAGGGGGAAAGAGGTGAGCGGGGATTCAGGGAGAGACTGGACAAAAATCATACACCTATGGATGAGGACAATGGAGGGGAGGTAAGGGCAGAGAATGGGGTGGCAGCCAGGTGGAGGGGAGGTATGGGGGGAAAATAGAGGAATAATTTTAATAATCTGAACAATAAAGATTTATTTAAAAAATAAAAAAATGCAAATGATGCACATCAAGAATTTCTCATTCCTATAAATTGTACTGATTTGGATATCCTTTGAGTTTGAGCACAAATTAATTGGAGCCCAATTAGTTTTGATTTATGTGGAATACATACATTTGTTAAAAAGTTATGGTTTGCGCAATGTGTTTTTTTTTATACATTCTTTCATGTAATCTTCATAATAGCCCTATAAAAGGGAATTGTGTTTTGTTGTTGTTTCCATTACTAGCTGTGACTTTCTCAGTCATTCACCCACCATTTTTTTTTCTTTCATTTCAAACATACTATTATCAAATTGCTTGGGAAACTAAAGAATTATTTTAGATAGGCTTGGGTTGGAACCAGGTATTCCTATTTTGAGCTAAATCTCAATCTAAACCTAGATTACATTTGCTATAGAAGCTACTGTTTTCTGTGCACCAAAGGCCCATTTTACCCTGCTCTTTTTCTTCCTGGTCTGTTCTAGCCTGATTCCCCTTATTCTCCAGCCTTTTCCCCAGTGCCCATGTATCTGTACAAACACACACAAAAACACACACTGTTTCTCTCTCTCTCCAAAACATATATTTTTGCAGAGGAGCCTCAGAACTATCCTAAAATATAAAAACCCTGAGTCCGTCACATCCCAAACTACTGGAGGCTCGACCAACTGGAAGTTAGTCCTGCAGTTAGCACTGGGTTGTTGTCCTAATCCAGCACTGACTGCTATGGCTACAGGTGCAGTGACCCAGCACTGACTGCTGAGGGGGGCTGCAAATCAAGACCGGAAATAGGTCTAACGAAAGAAACAGGATATGGTCCTTAGCTTCTGTAGCAGCTGTTTATCAGCACTTGCCTCTCTGTTTCTTTCTTGGCCTGGCCAGCAGCTGTGCTTCCATTTCTTTCTAGGCCTCCACCGGGGGCAGCCCCACCTTTCTGAGCAGGCCACATTGATAGGCCCAGAGGTGCTATCTGGCATAGAAACCAACCAATCAGAACCAAATCTGGGTGAACTTTGAGGAGCCAATCGCTGCCTGGGAGGTGGAGCTTTTGCCACTGACTGGCATAGAAACTGACCAGTCAGAACCAAATCTGGGTGAACTGTGAGGATCCATTGACTGCCTAGGCAGAGCTTTTAAAATAAAAGCTCATAGAAACCGACCAATCAGAACCAAATTGGCCAGCAGAAGAGGGCAGTTGATGGTGAGATCATGTCTGCGTGAGAGGGCAGTTGGGGGCAAGATCAGTCTGGCAGTGTAGGGCAGTTAAGGGTGATCAGGCAGGCAGAGGTAGTTAGGGGTGATCAGGCTGTCAGGGAAGGGCAGTTGGGGGTGAGATCAGGCCGGCAGGAGAGGGCAATTGGGGACCAGGCCTGCAGGGGAAGGCAGTTGGGAGCCATCAGGCCAGCAGGAGATGATAGTTGGGGGTGAGATCAGGCTGGCAGGGAAGGGCAATTGGGGGTGAGATCAGGCAGGCAGAGGTAGTTGGGGGTAATCAGGCTGGCAGGGAGGGCAGTTGGGGGTGACTGAGCCAGCAAGGTGGGAGGGCAATTGGGAGCAAGCAGGCCAGCAGGGTAACAAGTAGGTGTTAATTTGGCCAGCAGGGGAGCAGTTAGGGGGTGATCAGGCTGGCAGGCAGAAGTGGTTAGGGGCAATCAGGCAGGCAGGCACCCCAGTGGTTAGGAGCCAGCAGTCCTGGATTGTGAGAGGGATGTCCCAGATTGGAGAGGGTGCAGGCTGGGCTGAGGGATACCACTGTCCCTGTACATGAATTTTGTGCATCAGACCTCTAGTAAGCTATAATCATATATGCACAATATAAACACTAATCCTGGGAGTATTCTGAGCTAACCTTTGTAGTTTTTGAGTAGCCTGGATATTTGGATGGGCCTTTTGGTTCCTCCGATTCACATATTGTACTTTTAATTGCAAGTAAGCTATTGTGAACTGGACTTTCCGAGTCTGACTTAGTGAACAAAGATTCTTTAGGACCAAACCACCTCCAGGAGTTCCAGGAATTAACCCAGTTTTACTTCTCTTGCAATATATTTTGTACATTCATCATTGCTTTTAGAATGTGAAGTGGAAAATCCTTTTCTTGTAGAAATTATCTATATCTAGTTACATTTATACTTGCCTAAAAGCAAACAGACCTAAAATTAAGGCTTCTGTGTATTTTTCTGTACATTTTGTAAGTGCTCAGGCCGTATTTTGAGCAAACAGGGCAATAAGAAATATTCTACTGTTTCATGTTTTGAAATACTGGCTCGATAAAGATTACACATGACAAGTTACTTACAACTTTATTTATATGTACTGGGTTCTCTGTTGGAATCATAGAAGGGAAGAAGATATGATAATTGCTTTGTGTAGTTCACAGAATGAAATCACAAACTGAGGTGTTTTGAATCTAGTTTATACATTTCTAGGAGACCATATTTAAACAGCAGTGGTTATCATGAAGTATACAACATGTCAGCTGTGTCCAAATTCATATCAGTAAAAACCTTCCACCACTTTATTCCCTATCACCTAACCTCCATCAGATAATACTAAATAAACTATGTCGAGTGCACATACTAATATATATCAAATGTATCAAACAGCTTCTTGGCTGCATTTTCCGTAGTGTTTATCTGTGGTCATGCAGGTTATAGCTCTGAATGTTTATTAGGAAAACGAAATTGAGGATTTTAAATGTCCCTGATTTAATTTCACCAGCTATGCCACAGCCATGGAAAATAACTGGAGAGGGTAAAAATGTAACAGTAAATAAGAGAGCAAGAGAGCTCTTCTTTTTCATGGTGACTTGGAGGCTGCTTCAGGATAAAACTCAAGATCTCTTTCCCGGCCACTGGCTGCCAGAATCTCATTGAAGTGGGCAATGAACATAAATTTCGTACCTTTTATGTGAAGCATCTGGCTATAGAAGTTGCTGCTGATGTTCTGAGTGAAGAATGGAAGGGTTATGTGGGAACAACAAACAAGGTTTTTCCCCATGAAGCAGGGTGTCTTGACCCATGGCTGAGTCCACCTGCCGCTGAGTAAGGGGCAATCCTGTTACAGACCAAGGAGAACTGGAGAGAGAAAACAGAAATTCGTTCGGGGTTGCATTGTGGATGCCAGTCTCAGTGTTCTCAACTTGGTCATTGTAAAAAGAAAAAGGGGAGAAAGATATTCCTGGTCTCACTGTGCCTTGTCTCCTAGGCCCAAAAGAGCTAGCAGTATCCGTAGACTTTTCAATCTCTCTAAAGAAGATGATGTCAGCAAATATGTTGTAAGAAAGCCTCAAGAAATTTAGGACTAAAGCACCTAAGATTCAGAGTCTTGTTACTCCACGTGTTCATTCATACAAATGCAGATGTATTGCTCTGAAGAAACAATGGGCTAAGAAAAACAAGGAAGAGGTAGCAGAATATGCTAAATTTTTGGCTAAGAGAATAAAGGAGGCCAAAGAAAAACTCCAGAAACAGATTGCAAAAAGACATAGACTGTCCTCTCTGAGAGCTTCTACTTCTAAATCTGAGTCCATTCAGAAATGAGATTTTTTGTAACTAACAAATAAAGGAGAGGAAATATCAGAGAGAGAGAGAGATAGAGCGAGAGAGCGAGAGCGAGCGCAACCGACCAGTGGCTTTTGCTTCATACCTGCTTTGCATCTGCTGCTGTAAGGTTTAGGGTCTCAGGTAGTAATTAGTCTCCTAACTTATGTATCATCACTTCAATGAGTTGCAGCGGGTATTTTTCAGTTATTCTCCTATAGAATAAGAATATAATTATTGATATTTAATCTTGGGAATCTTGAAAATGATTCTTTAAAATGTGAATCCTTCCCCCTTCTATCTTTTACAAATATCCATTGAGCTCCAAATATGTCAGACAGTGTGCTAGGGACCTGACCTCATGGAGATCGAAGTCTACAGAGGGAATGAATGTGTTAGTCCACATTGTGGAGTATTTAGAGGTTTTAAAAAGCCTTGTTGAGATATAATGGATATATAGCATTGTGTAAGTTTAATGTTCACAGTATGTTGATTTGATGGCACTATATATTTGCAAAATGACTAGCACACTACGGTTAGTTAACACATCCCTCACCTAACATAGTTACCTTTGTGTGTGGTGAGAACTTCTAAGATCTACTCTCTTGCAAGTATACAATACAGTATTAACTATTGTCACCATGCTGTCCATAGCTCCCAGTACTCTAAAATACGAATCTTGAAAAGGACTCTAGCATCAAAAATGTTTTATAATTTCACTTTTGTTTAAATGATCTCAATGAAATAATTGTATAAATTGTTTTGTTTAGAAATCAAGCATGTTGAGGATGATGGAAATTAACTGAACAGTTTATATTTAGAAGAAATATTGTATTAGCAGAGTGATAGAGTAAAAATGCAAGAAGTCCCTTGTAATAGTTAATTTAGTTGTGGAATTGCTAGCAAAGAGCACTATGTAGAATCTCTCATTATGAACATTACTCTTTAATTTGTATAATAAGGAGTCACTGGTGAAATGTACACAGACTTATGGAACTTTTAACTGATAAGACTAACTCTCAGATATAAATAGTCCTTATAGTTTTGCTTTTTTATAATGATGTTTAACTATAAGTCTAAGTCTCATATTTTACTTGTGGTTATTTGGCAGTTTGATTTGGCAGCTAGAGAGTAAGTCCCCACTTGGGCCATGGCCATGTCTTATTTGACTAAACATTTGTATCCTCATATCTTGTAAATTTCCCATTCTATAAACTAGGATATGTTCCTTAAGAAAATATAGACACATTTTATTCATATAGAACTTACAGAATTTTAAGTTAAATATTCACAGCAGAAAAATACTTTCATGTTAAGTAAAAAAACTTTCTCAGTCAAAAATAGTCTTACATTCATTCTAATTGTTGCTACACTCTGCTAACTATGAAAATGACTCAGTTTTTAAAGATAATTATTAAATGTACCATTGAATGGAAATAGGGATTTGCTTAGTGGTAGCAAATCAATTGGGTTCCTCAATCAGAGGAATATTCAGTCTTATTTTATTATTGTCATGAATGTAGTTTTTATATGATTTTATTAACAGTTGTGGATTGACTAAATTAGTTTTAATTTTTCCATTATATGTGTTGCAGTTTTTTCTTTTAAATTAGGAATAGTGGGTTATTCTTTTTTACTGTTCATGGAAACCCTGGGAAAAGCTACCTATAGGTTAAGTACAAAATTAGACTTTGATAAATCATAATTTTATTTTATTGTTCACTGGACTGCCATTTATAGATTATGGTTTCCAGACATTGAATGTAAACATAGTTTCATTTTTTAAAAATTAAATTTATTGGGGTGTTAATATTAACCAAATTTATTGGTTATTAAGATTATATAGGTTTTGCCGAAACCGGTTTGGCTCAGTGGATAGAGTGTTGGGCTGGGGACTGAAAGGTCCCAGGTTCGATTCCCGTCAAGGGCATGTACCTTGATTGCGCGCACATCCCCAGTAGGGGGCAGGCAGGAGGCAGCTGATCGATGTTTCTCTTTCATCGATGTTTCTGGCTTTCTATCCCTTTCCCTTCCTCTCTGTGAAAAATCAATAAAATATATTTAAAAAAAAAGATTATATAGGTTTCAAGTGTCAATTTCTATGACACATGATCTGAATTTTCCATTGTGTGCTTACCACCCAAAGTCAAATCATCTTCTATCACCATATATTTGGTCTACTTTTTTATTTCCTATCTATCCTCCTACCCCCCCTTCCCTCTAGTAACCACCATTTTGTTGTCCATCTATCAGTTCCAGTTTTATATTCCACATATGAGTGAAATCATATGGTTCTTAACCTTTTCTGACTGACTTATATTGCTTAGCTTAATATTCTCAAGGTCCATTCATGTTGTTGCAAATGGCAGTATTTCATCTTTTCTTAGGGTTGGGTAGTACTCCAATGTATATATGTGCCACATCTTCTTTATCCAGTCCTCTATCACAGGACAATTTAGTTTCCATAGTTTCATTATTAAAAGGGCTATTTTTTTCTTTTTAGAGTTGTTTTTTAATTACATTAGATTTAATTTATAGCTAATTTTTGTATTTATATATTTTTCTCCTTTTGACTATCTGCATGTTCCAGGAGAAGACATTCTGACCTTATAGATAGCATATGCTTACAATTTATCTTAAAAGTAAGTTAGTTTTTGAAACTACTTGGCGATATTTTTAAATATATATATATATATATATATATATATATATATATATATATGCCTAAGCGACCAAATGACTGGATGACCAGTGCTCTGATGCTCACTGACCACCAAGGGGGTAGACACTCAATGCAGAACTGCCTCCCGGTGGTCAATGCACTCCCAAAGCCAATCTCCTGCGGCCCTTCCTCCCACCAGCTAACCTTCTGCAGAACTGATTGCTGGCCAGGCCGAGGGACCCACCCATGCATGAATTCATGCACTGGGCCTCTAATTAGAGGATAAAGAACTAAAACTAAATAGTAGGTTTAGTTAAGTTCATTTCAGCAACATTAGGTATCTCTATGTACTATGAGGTATTGTATTTTGTGACATAAGAGAATAATGATGAAAAAACTTTGATACCTCTGTCCTGGTGCTTGTAATCTTTTAGCTGACCTAGACAAATATATAAATAACTACAGTACAAGGCAGCCTTTAATGAGGATATAGTATAGACATCCACAAAGTACAGTGGAAAATCAGGATAGAGATTAATCTCGACTGGGAGGATCAAGGAAGTTCTCATGGAGTAGGCAGGATTGAGTAGAGCTTAATTTATTGCTTTCATTCATTCTAGACTGTCTTCTGAAGATTGATGTCTATTTCCTTGAGCTCTTTAATTTTGTGCCCAATTTGGATAAGCATGGCACAAATCCAGCAGGGAGGTCCAGATGAAAAAGAAAAGACTACAGCATTGAAAGGTACATACTTAAATTGCTTTTTTAGGATATTTTCATTGTGCCTGATGAAGGTATAGCAATATATAGGTGACCTGCTGTTTATTTCAATTCTAAAATTAAAACAGTACTTAATGTATTTGTAATTATTTGTGTCCCTACAGCAACTACTTCAGTGTCTAAGATATAGTCTGTACTTAGAAAATAAATCATAGAATCATGTAATTTTACAGTCAGAATTCTTAATGCTTTTCTTATTCAAGGCCATATAAATTTATAGTAAAACTAACACTATTGGTAGTGCCATTATCATATTTTTGTTTTTTTCGATGTCATATTAATTTAGGATAGTGATCTGCCTAATCCTGCATTTTATCTTTGTGGCATTGGCATGAGGAATATATTATGTGAGGCCCTTCATATTAACATCTCAGAAGGAATCTGCCTTAGACATTTTTTGGAATTTTTGAGTTCTAGACTTAAAAAACAAACAAACAAACACCTGCTATCTAAAATAATTTTACCTCTAAAAGAATAATTTTACCTCTATTCATTATGGACCTGTAAGTTTTCTTTATTATTATATATTTCATTCTCACTGTCTAGTGACTTGCCCAAGATCAGATTATCTAAGTAACTTGTGCAAGGTCTCACTTTGTTAGTAGAAAAAATATATTTTGGGTTTTCTAAATGTTGAGATGCTAACTATGCCAGCTGATAAAATTCTCTTTTATGGGAATGGCTGAAGGTGTGGGGTGGTGGTCAATTTGGGGAAAAGGAGACATATGTAAAACTTTAGATAATACAAAAGAAGTCTCTTTTGATTCAGCATAGAGTCTATTTGGTCTTCAAGATGTTTCATAGGGGATGCTCCAGCTGAATAAGTACCAGACTCTTGGTTTTGGCCTCTTCTCTGAATATCTAGCTGCTGTCCTACCTTGCAATGCTAGGCTGGATGGTAAAGATACCTCAAGAATCTTTTTTACTGCCTCCTTTTATATCTTCATTAAATCCTAAAGCTTTCATAGGATAAAGCAACCAGTTGACTCACCTTGTCCCTGCTTTTAAAGCAAATGATCTATCAAAGGGATGGTGTAACTAGCGCTTATCTACAAATATGGAAAATGGCTTTCAGTTGCTTTCTTCTCACAAATGTGAAGTCTTTGATTAGGATGATAAAGAATGGACAGATTCTGGTTATGTTTTGAAGGAAGAGAAGACATGACAGAATTTGTTGTTGGAAAACAAATGTAACTTTAAAGGCTCTTGGCCTAAATAGCTTTAAGATAGATGCCATTAATTATATTAAGAAGAGTGGGAAAAGTTGGTGTCATAGGTAGTGGTTGTAGTGGAAAATAAGTTAGCTTTTATATGTATTAAACTAAGATGCCCCTTAAACATGAAGGTGGAGAAGTTGAGTGTAGAGTATGGGAGAGTGTGTGGGTTAGAATAATAGTTTTGGGAATCATTAATATAAAGATAATATTTAAAGTTATGATCATGTTTGAGATCACCAAGAATGTCAATGTAGCCAGAAAAGAGAACACATCTGAAAATTCAACCCTGGGGAATCTCAACCTTAGGGTCAGGAAGATAAGGAGAAACCCGCTAAAGGGACTGAAAATGAATTTCTAGTAAAATAGGCTGAGAACTAGGAGCAAGAGAGAGGTCCTGAACCTTAAATGAAGATTATGGGAATAATTAATTTAGTCATGATCATAAGTCAGGCTAGATGAGGACTGAGAATATACTTTTGGATTTGACAGTGTGGACATCATTGGTAATCTTCACAAATGAAAGCATGTTAGAGAATTTGTGTAGAGAATAGAAGAGAGGAATTGGAGATAGCTGTAGTCAACTCAACCATCTGGAAGGTTTTACTGCATGCTTGTATGCTTCTGGAATGACCAGTACACTCAGAAAAATAGATTTCCTGGGTTTCCACATAGGTAGATTTTGAGCATCTTCAACTTTACATCGTAATGTGAAAATTTGGTGTTCTAGTTTATACTTACACCAGCAGTATATATGAGTTCAGATTGATTTTCTGGAGTTTGGAGGTAGTATGGTGACATTAAAAGAATATGAATAGTATTCTAAAAATGGAACTATCTGGATACAAACTCAGATTTTTTTCTGAACATTGCTTTACTGAAACTTTTTCTCATTATATAATATGAATAAGAAGGCTTAGTACACATGAGCTGATAATGATTAATGAAGTTAGATTGTATAAATTAGAAAACAAATGACAAATATATAGGACGGTATATTTGAGAACAAATTGGCAAGATAGATAAAATTTTATCTATCAGTTTTTTCTATTTATCAGTTTTTTCTTATATGTATTATGCCTTAGATGCCATGTTTAAGAACTTTTTGCCTAGTTCTAGTTCATGAAGAGTTTCTTCTATGTTTTTCTTTTTAAACCTATTTGGTAGTGTATTTATTTAGTCTTTTTGAAGTAATCATTTCTGAGACTTGTCATTGACCTATAACCAGAAATCACTAGGAACAATCTGTAGTTGAATGAACTGAGTTTATTACTCATTGCCACCTGGGAGAATATATACCGTGGTATCTCAGTAGAGAGACTTAAAAATGATTTACAGTTTTTTAGTTTTAGATTTTAAATTAAAAATATTCATTTTGAATTAATTTTTATATAAGGTGTGAAACTTAGGTCAATCTTTATTATTAACTTTTTAAATATATTTTTATTGATTTTAGGAAAAAGGTAGAGGGAAAGAGATATAGAAATATCAATGATGGGTGAGAATCATTGATCAGCTGCCTCCTGCCTGTCCCCTACTGGGGATCAAGCCGGAAACCCTGGGCATGTGCCCTGACCAGGAATTGAACCATGACCTTCTGGTTCATAGGTCCACACTCAGCCACTCAGCCTCACTGGCTGGGCTATTATTAATTTTCCTGGTTACTAATATCCAGTTATGCCAGCACCATTTGTGAAAAAGACCAACTTTTCACCATGGAATTACTGCTTGACATTTCTCAAAAATGATTTGGGTATGGTCGCAGGTTCGATTCCTGGCCAAGGGCTCGCTCGATTCCTGGTCAAGGGCTCGCTCGATTCCTGGCCAAGGGCTCGCTCGATTCCTGGCCAAGGGCTCGCTCGATTCCTGGTCAAGGGCACATTACTCGGTTGCAGGTTTAATCCCTGACTGTTCAGGATGCATGTGGGAGGAAACCAATCAATGTGTCTCATGTTGGTACTGATGTTTTGTTTTTTTGTTTTTCTGTCTCTTCTCCTCCCTTCCACTCTAAAAATCAATGGGAAAAATATATCCTTGCGTGAAGATTTTAAAAAAATACAAATTGGGCATATTTGGGCAGGCTTATTTTGGGGCTCTTTTTTCTGTTCCATAATCTTTTTCGATCTTTTCTCCAATACTACACTCTCTTTTTCAATCTTTGCTCCAATTCTACACTCTCTTACTATATAGTAAGTTTTTTGTTAATCCTTACCCAAGGATATTTTTCCATTGATCTTTTAGAGAGAGTGGAAAAGAGAGGGAAAGTCAGAGAGAAACATTAATGTGAGAGAAGCACATTGATCGTTGCCTCCTGCATATGCCCTGATCAGGGCCTGGGCCAGGGAGGAACCTGCAACCAAGGTACGTGCCCTTGACCGAAATAAAACCTGGGACTCTGTGGAACACAGGCCAATGCTCTATCCACTGAGCCAGATTGGCTAGGGCTATGCTAAGTTTTAAAATTGAGTAGAGTGGTTCTTTCCACTTTATTATTATTTTTTTTATTATTTAGCTATCTTAGGTCTTTGTCTTGTCATATAAGTTTTAGAGTGAAATGGTCTATTATCTAAACGAATTTTTTTTTTTACTTATTGTTAAAACTATATTTAAATCTATAGTTGAATGTGGGGTGAAGCTACATCTTTACTATATTGAGTCTTCTAATTCCATTAACATAGCCTGTCTCATGTATTTAGGTCTTTGCTTTTCTTCTTCAGCAGTTTGTAATTTTTTACATGTAAATCTTATACACTTGTTATTAGATTTATACTTGTTTTAATTCTTTAAAATGATTATAAATTGTTGTGTTTTTAATTTCAGTTTATTGATAGTTTGTGGAAATATAATTAAGTTTTGTGTGTTGATATTGTATCTTTTGACTTGGCTGATGTCACTTATTAGTTCTACTAGAGTCCCAGCATGCGATGTCATGTGGCCCCGCCCAACTGTGCATGCTCTCCCCACCCAACCGCCACTCTGCCATGCTTGCAGCCAGGATCACAGCTGCACCCACCCACCTGCTGGCCTCCAGCCTTCCTGCAGTTGGAGCTTGTGGGCTGCGGGGGAGGACTGAGGGGGGCTCCATGAACCTCATGGTGATCAGTCATTTGGTTGTTTTGGTTATGATGCCTCTTGGCCTTTTATTATTATGACTAGAGGCCTGATGCATGAAAATTGTTCATGGAGGGGTGTTCTTCAGCCCAGCCTGCATCCTCTCCAATCTGAGATCCCTCTCACAGTCCAGGACTGCTGGCTCCCAACTGCTCACCTACTTGTCTTCCTGATTGCCTCAAACCACTTCTGTGGGAAGTTGGACATCCCACTCACAATCCAGGACTGCTGGCTCCCAACTGCTCACCTACTTGTCTTCCTGATCGCCCCTAACTGCTTCTGCCTGTCAGCCTGATCACCCCCTAACCAGTCCCCTGCCAGCCTGATTGGTGTCTAACTGCTCCCCTGCCAGCCTGGTCACCCCTAAATGCCCTTCCCTGCAGGCCTGGTCACCCCTAACTGCCCTTCCCTGTAGGTCTGGTCTTCTCCCCCAGCTGCCCTTCCCTGCAGGTCTCGTCGCTCCCAACTTCCCTCCTCTGCCAGCCTGGTCACCCCTAACTGCCTTCTCCTGCAGACCTGACCCCTCCCTACTGCCCTCCCCTGCTTTACTGATTGCTCACAACTGCCCTCCCTTGCAGGCCTGGTCCCTCCCAACGGCCCTCCCTTGCTGGCCATCTTGTGGTAGCCATCTTGTGTCCACATGGGGGCAGCCATCTTTGACCACCTGGGGGTAGCCATCTTGTGTGTTGGAGTGATGATCAATTTGCATATTACTCTTTTATTAGATAGGATAGAGTCCTGGTGCACGGGTGGGGGCCAGGTGGTTTGCCCTGAAGGATGTCCCAGATCAGGGTGGGGGTTCCCTTAGGGCATGGGGTGGTCTGGGTGAGGGGCCTGTGGTGGTTTGCAGACTGGCCATGCCCCCCGGTGACCCAGGTGGAGGCCCTGGTATCTGGGAATTATTTTTTCTTCTATAATTGAAACTTTGTAGCCTTCACTGGAGGCCTGAGCCTGCCAGGGTGTGCAGGAAGCTTGGCTTCCTCCATGGTTGGGGAAATCCAAGCCTCCCGCTTGCTCCGTGGCCGCAGCCATTTTTGTTGGGATTTATTTATCTTCTATAATTGAAACTTTGTAGCAAGGGCCAAGGCAGGCCAGGGCTGTGGGAGCTTGGCTTCCTCCATTGCCAGTAGCAACTCAAGCCTCCTGCTCTCTCCAGTCCTGTGGCTGCCACCTTTTTTATTGGGATTTATTTATCTTCTATAATCGAAACTTTGTAGCCTTGAGTGTAGGTCTGGGCTGGCCAGAGCAGCAGGGAAGCTTGTCTTCCTCCATTGCCGGGGAAACCCAAGCCTCCTGCTTGTTGCAGCTCCATGGCCGCAGTCACCTTGGTTGGGTTAATTTGCACACTTGCTTCTGATTGGCTGGTGAGCACGACTTATAGCTGTAGTAGAGGTACAGTCAATTTGCATATTACTCTTTTATTAGATACGATGAGAAGTTATTTTGGAGATTCCTTGGGCTTTTCTTTGTCACTTACAAGTTGGACAGTTTTATTTCTTCCTTGCCAATGTATTATGTCTTTTATTTTATTTTTTGCTTTTTTTGTGCTGGTTAGGACTTCCACTACTATTTTGAATAAGAATAGTCAGAGTGGACTTTTTTTTTTTTTTCTGTAGAATTGTGGTAATAGTGGTGCCATTGTTCACCCTTAATTTCTAGACTTATGAATACTGGCTATAATAGGTGGCTAGGGAAATAGAATGACTGGTGTCTATAGAATGGATCACCTTATCCGCTTAATTTTTAAAATATTTTGTTGAACATTCACTTTGGAAATAACTATCTTTAAATTTGTTGCCCATTCAGAGATATCTGTTCATATACCTCTTCTCCATATTTATTTGTCACCAATTTTTCAATCATGTTCATTTCAAGTTCCTGACCATCCAGCCAAACCATTGGCCACAGAATATGAATCAATACATAATCACATGTCTGGCCATATCTTTTTCCAAGCAAACTAAAAGCCAGGTACATAGCTCTCAGTTCTGCTCACTGAGAGGATTTCCCTTCATCACTGTCCTTCAGGGATGTCTTAGAAAGGGGCTCTAGTGTTTCAGCTATACACTTTTGAGTGGTGCTTGAATATCCTACAGAACTACCTATAAACCATACCTTAGTTTGGGTTGGAAGCAAAGAATTCATGCTGAAAGATAAAAAGCAGTGCAGTAGGAGTTGGTGACTATAGGCATTTGGGCCCCTTCTTTGTTTTAACTTACTTTTGCCTTAAGGCCTGCTCAGTCCTGGTCACACATATATCACTTCCATTTGATGATGGAGTGCTGGTTTGCACACCCAACTTTATGACTCGGTGGGTCAGCTGACCCACCAAGTTTATGATGGGCAGCTAAGATTAAATGATAAGTTGGTAGCCCATGATTAAGCATTAAGTCTCTATAAAGGCCCAGTAGCAGACTAACAGCTGTTTCTTAAAAGAAGAATAGTTACCTACAGTGGATGTCAGAATTTTGCTCCCAAATCCTTAAAGGTTATGCTTTAATTCATCAATTAGATGAATTAGACCTCTGCCAGAGTTTTCATACAGCGTCCTGATCTGTCACTGACACCATTGGATCTGCTGGCTTATAGTAGCAGAGCAACATACCTAGCTGCAGAGCTTTCTCTTATTCTGGACACCACTCATAAGTAGCAACATTTCGGCTAAATGGACCAGGGTAATACACCTAATAAGGACTATGTTATCTCCAACGTCCAAAGATACCTGCTAGGCATTGTGCCTCTTTTTTGTTTATAGGAAAGGCCAGTTGAAACAACTTATCCTTCACTTTAGCAGAGATATGTTTGACCTGACCCTCATCATCAGACGCCTAGAAATTAGACTGGAATAGAAAGCCCCTGAATTTTTGTCAGATTTATTTCTCACCCTCTGACACGGAAATGTCTTGCCAGTAACTCTAGAACGTTACTTCTTGCTTACTAGGTCCAATCAGTATAATAGCATTAATATATTGTACCAGAGTGATAATCATATCGAAGGGAAAGGTGATCAAGATCAAGCAAATTCAATTATGACTTACAACTGGAGAGAAAATATATTCCTGAGGTAGGACAGCAAAGGTATGTTGCTGGCCTTGCCAACTGAAAGTAAACTGTTTCTAGTTGGTGTTATTGACAGAGATGGAAAAAAGGTATTTGCCAGATCAATAATTGCATACCAGGTTCCAGGGATGTATTAATTTGCTCAAGCAATGAAATTACATCTAGTATAGAAGATACATTTGAAGCCACCATCTGTTTAAGCTTAATGATGATTCACTGTCATTCTCCAAGTTCCATCTGTTTTCTGGACAGCCTAGATAGGTGAATTGAGTGGGGATATGGTAGGAATCACCACCCTTGCGTTCTTCAAGTCCTTGATGGTGGCATTAATCTATGCAATCGCAGGAAAGTCATACTTCTTTGGCTTAGTTGTCCTAGGTAAAGACAGTTTAGGGGCTTTCACTTTGGCCTTTCCTGCAATAGCCTTAATTCTATACATCAGAGAACCAAGGTGGGGATTCTGTCAAATAATGATTTTGGAACTGGGGAAATAATCACAGTGAGTTTAGGAACCCACTGTGAGATGAATCTGAGCTAAAACTCTATGAAACACCTGTCTTCCATCAACCCCTATTCTGGTGATGAATCACAGTGACCTTTTGGGTTTCCTGGAATCAGCTTCATTCCCAAGCCAGTGTCCATAAGTCTTTGAAAGGTCTAGTTGTTTCTTTTCCCCAGTGCAGTTATCCTGGTAAAAGACCATTGTTCTCTTTGGGGAAGGATGGGAGAAAGCTTAACAGTGCAATTTTTGGCAGTGTACCTGGGTCATTCCTTAAGGTCATTCTTTAAGAGGGCCTCCTCCCAAGAGGTTCTGGGTCTGTACAGGGGCTTAAATCTGGGAACTGATTATGACTGTTTTTGATTTAGGTTAGGTTTTTGTTCATTTGACCTAAAACTTTTCTGTTTATACTGGTACATATCAAGTAAGAATTTAGTAGGCTTCCTGTCTTATTTCTAGGAACAACATGCTCAACTAGCCAATGTCATAGGTCTGTGTGTTAGATTATTCTGATTGCTGCTTTGACTCTGCTGTTCATTATGGTAACCAAGCCCACCTTGCTTTTGATGGTAGAGTGATCCCACTTAGCTGCTGCCATCCTAGGAACCAATTACTCCCATTGCATTTATGTTTTGTAATTCAGTGACTTTAGTTCCCACTGTAAGGTCTAGCATAAAAGACGACATCATATAGCTTTTACGGATGCCAGGGTTCTCCTCACAGATTTATTTCTCATAGTAGTGGCTTAAGATTTGTCTTCTGGACCCTTCCAGGGTGAGTGAGTAGGTCTTCAATGATAAATCCACTTTAATATTCCTATCTCCTTAAACCTTTGAATTGCTTCCTCTACATTAAACCATAATAAATCCACTCACTGTGGGCTAATTTTTGGCTCATGTTTAAGCCAACCAATCAAACAAACTGTTAGAGCCCTTCCTAACTCTCCAAGCTGCAGCACTAAATACAGAATCTGTGCTTAGTAAGCCTTTATCAATAAATATGACCTGATTATTCCTTCCAAGATTATCCCACACCCTTAATATTCATTCCCACACATGTTCTCTGGATTTCTGTTCGTATAAGTTTTTGTTCTATTCAGTCCTTCAATGGATCAGATGATGTTCATCCAAATAGGAGGGAGGCAATTTGCTTTAATCAATCTATAGATTCAAATGTTAGTCTTATTCAGAACCACCTTCACAAAGATACTAGTACTCAGAATAATATTTAACCAAATATGTTGGCACCCCATGACCCCATCACACCAGTTAGCTTGGGTTGTGTTCAACTTTTGGCTATTGTGAATCATACTCCTATGAACATAATATACAAACATTTGTTTGAGTGTCTGTTTTCAAGTACTTTGAGTATCGTTTTTAAGTACTATGAGTATCAATTGGTATTTTTATCCACTTATTGCGTATGCTTAGTTGAAGTTTAGAATTCTAGTAGCTGAATCATTTTAATCACCAGAGACATGTTTTAGAAAAAGAACAGTTGTGTCACATCTGATGCATGTTTAGAAGGTTATATAAGTTTACTTGTACTGTATTGTGATTGAAGAGATTTTTGATGTAAATATTTTACAGTGCTTGAATTTTAACTATTTCTGTGGAATTAGTCTCTGTGTGTAAAATACAGCTATACAGTATTGGTTTCTTTTTACAGAGCAGAAAAATAGTCTCTGACAATTGCTTTCCAGATCAGTTCAAGTCCAGTAAAATCAGAATTCATCATTTGATGCTTCCCGATACTGCTTTGGTTGTATGAAGAGTAGTCTGTGTTCAGGAATGCCACTATCAGGACTACCCTGCTCTTTTAGGTTAAACCCAGTGGAGGCCCACAGAACTTTGAGATCAATCATTGTAGCATCTGGAAGACTTCACCTTTGTGTTTCCTCAATGTTAATGAAATAAAAAAATATATCTGCTTCTCTAGTGGACAGAGAAGTTTGAGGAATGCCTGTTTATTTAGTTGTTTATTTTATCATTCAAAGGAATATTTTGAGCAAAGTAAAAGCTTATTTTTATATGTATAACTTTATAAGGCAATGAAGAGAGGGGGAGAATATTTTAGAATTGATATGGCATATAGAATATAATGATTTTGAAAGAGCACTAAGTTAGGTTTTGCGAAACACATTTATTTTACTAAGCCCAATTACTATATATAATAACCTATAATAATAAAAGCATAATATACTAATTAGACCAGACAGCCGAACAACCTTCCCAACATCCTTCTGGATGAAGCCATTGTGAAGGGGGCCGAGGCAGAAGGAGTTAGGGGCGAATCAGGAAGGCGGGTGAGTGGTTAGGAGTGATCAGGCAAGCAGAGGGGTTAAGGGCAATCAGGCAGGTTAGGAGTGATGAGGCAGGCATCCAGAGTGGTTAGGGTTGATCAGGCAGGCAAGTGGTTAGGAGCCAGCTGTCCTGGATTACAAGAGGGATGTCCAACTGCCCGTTTAGGCTCAATCCTACAGGGCCTAAACCCTGCAGGGATTGGGCCTAAATGGGCAGTCAGACAACACTGAGGGGGTCCCAGATTGCGAAAGGATGCAGGCCGGGCTGAGAGACTCCCCCCCCCCCATGAATTTTGTGCACTGGACCTCTAGTCTATATACACTGAGTGGCCAGACTATTATGACCACTCCATCAGTACTTTGTTGGGCCACCTTTTGCCTTCAATACTGCAATGATTCTTCTTGGTATTGACTCCACGAGATATTAAAAGGAGATGCAAGGAATCTGACACTATGCATGATGAATGGCACTGTCCAGTTCTGTGAGATTTGATGGCTGTGGAACCAGCTGCATGATGGCTCTTTTTACTTCGTTCCACAAATGCTCAATTGGATTGAGATTTGGTGATTGTAGGGCCACCTAGGCAAGGTAAAGTCTCCCTCATGTTCTTGAAACCACTCTTGCACAATACGAGCACCGTGGCATGGCACATTGTTTTGTTGGGAGAAGCCATCTCCATTGGGATACACTATCAACATGATAGGATGAACTTGATCAGCAATGATACTTAGGTATGTTTTGCTATTCAGACATTGTTCCACATGAATTAAAGGGCCCAAATCATGCCAGAAAAACCAAACCATAACACTGCCCCCATCAGCATGAAGGGTTGTCCTCATGCACGTGGGGTGCATGCTTTCATGCTGTTTCTGCAAAATTTTCCCTCTGCCATCTGCATGATGCAACTGGAAACGTGATTTATTGGACCACATGACTTTTTTTCAATGTTCTACTGTCCAATTCTTGTATTCCTGTGCAAATTGGAGACATTCTATCTTGGTAACTGCAGACAGCAAAGATGTTCAAACAGGCCTTTGGCTTCCATATCCCATATAATGCAGTGTACACTAATTTGCCTACAAACATCAGGTGGTCATAATAATGTGGCCACTCAGTGTATGTAAAAAGCTAATATGCTAAGTGTCTGATTGTCTGACCAGTCACTATGATGCATACTGACCACCCAGAAGCAGATGCTCAACACAGGAGCTGCCAAGCTGCAATGATTAGGCAGTAGCGGTTCTCATGTGATGCACCCGAAAATCAGAGAAGAGGGAGCCTGATTCCTCACTGGACTGCATGATTCCACCTTCGGCCATGGGTTATATTGTTGCTGGGGCACTGTTGGCCCCAAATCTGGTTTATTGCACACTTGCATTTGCATTCCATGCTCTGTACGACAGCAACTTTGCAGAGTGTCCTCTCACACTCCAGAACCCCTTGGGAGGTGTCCAAAAGCCAGTTTTGACTTGATCCCTGCAGGGAAGGCTGAGGGACCCCACCTGCTGGAGGGACCCTGCTCACTCTGCAGACACTGGGGAGGGACTGTGGGAGGTTAGCTCCAGGACATGTCTGGCCCATCTCACTTAGTCCCATTCTGCTGGCTATCTTCTAATTTATTTCCTTTCAATGTGCATAAATTTGTGCACCCGGTCACTAGTTAAGGTATAATTTTGGACAAGCCGTTTTACTTCTGTGAGCTGAATCACAGTGAAGATAATACTTATATATTACTATTTTATAGAATTGTGATGATCAAATAAGGTGTGTGAAATCTTTAAAATGATATATAGATATTAGGTGTCATTTTAGGTTCTAACCGAATAGAGAAAATGGCTATTAGACATAATACGTCTGCTTATATATTGACTGGTTTCTGTGTGCCTGCTTAAAAGGTTTCTACGTTTTGCACTGTGGAAATGACTATAAAGAGAAGGAATCTTCAATTTTTGACATTAAAAACTGTTCTATTTTACTCAGTTTTGTACAGATTACATGGTTTTCACAAACTTTACTAATCAGAAATTGGTCAGCATATTTCAGTTTGGTATGCATATTATATAATATTTCAATTTTATTAGAGACTTTGCAAATTTTTTTTATGTTTGCATGTTGAAGATGGTATATTTTTGAGTAAATTGAGGTTTATTTGATACAGCAGTTTGAAGAGTACCAAACACTGATTTTTTTTGCAGGTTTTTTGTTGGCTTACCTTTATGTCCTATAAAGAGACTAGAGAATTGAGGTAGACAGACTAATTTTTTTTTTCTCTAGCATAGTTTGATGAGCCATACAGATAGATGGGTTTGTTATATCCCTATGAGAACAGAAATAAAGTGTTACTTCTGAGATACTTCCTTTTAAAGAAAAAGGGACTGGTGTTTGCTTTACTACATATCCAAGGAGCTTTTTCTCATCAGGAAGTAGAGTTAGAAAGAAAAATCTCAAAAATTAAACTTAAAAAAACAAACCCAAAACCCAGCTTTTTGGAACTGAATAAATTTGAAGTTTATTTTTCTGAGTTTGGATATGACTCTATGATTACTTATAGTGAGCAATTTGCCTCATCTCATAACATGAGCCAAAAAAATAGCATTAAATGCTTGCTGATACTTTGATTCTAGGACTGAGGAGGGAAAATACAAGATAGGCCTAGAGCAGTGGTTGGCAAACTGCGGCTCGCGACTAATGAGTTTGCCGACCACTGGGATAGGGGCTTAATCACATGGAACAACAACAGCCTGTAATTATTGGAATTGAGAGTCTAGGTCAATGGTAGGCAAACTCATTAATCAACGGGGTGGCAAACCGCGGTTCATGAGCTGCATGTGGCTCCCGAGCCGCGGTTTGCCAACCCCTGGCCTAGAGCATCTTGTAGTAGCAAAAAGTAAGGGAATACTCAAAAAAAACACACAAAAAGTTGAAATCATGTACGTCAAAGGGATAGAGATCCAGCAGAAAGAGCTTGTAGTGGCCAACACTGTAACAATTTGAGTAACAAAGTAAATGTAGTATTGAATTATAACTCAAAGTATAAATAAATATCAAATAAATGATCAAATAAATGTGTAAATAGATGAAGACAAAATTCCATACAAAAGAATTACAAATAATTTTTGCAGATGTTCTTTACTCAAGGAGATAAAACATAATTCCTCCTCTCTCCTTTTGAGAGTGGGCTAGACTTAGTCACTTATAAGAATAGACTATAAAAAAGGAAAAAACAGTGGCTTCATTTTAAAGAAGACTGGCAAACACTACCTTACTCAGCTGATGAAGATTTACACCTCAGTGATATGATGAGGACATTCTTTCTAAAAACTTGTAATACTAGTTTAGTCACAAGACAATACAGACAAATTTAAATCCAGGGTCATTCTACAAAAGACTCAATGAGTACTCCTTAAAACAGTCAGTACTACAGAAAAGAAGCAAAAACTCAAAACTATCACATACCAGATGAGATGGGGGAGACATGATGACTACATATAATGTAGTATACTGGCTGGAGTCCTGGAATAGCAAATGGACAATGTGGAAAAATGATGAATAATAATAACGGCTTAGTTGATAGTAATGTACCAACATTGGTTTCTTCATTTTGACAAATGTGTTGTTGTAATGTAGGATGTTAATGATAGGGAAAACTGGGTGAAGGGTATATATATATACTATCTGTACTATCTTTCAACTTTTCTGTAAATTTAAGATGATTCCAAAATAAAACGTTTATAAAAATACCTTCTTGGCAAATTTCTTGATCATATAATATCAAATAATGTGAAAAATAAAAACTGCTTTGTGTTAACCAATTTTTCAGATATCACTTCTTTTTTTTTTATTTTATTAATTTTTTATACATATCTTCCCATTGCCCCCCTCCCTCCCAGGCATACCCCAACCCCCCAGTGTCTATGTTCATTGGTTATGATTATATGCATAGATACAAGTCCTTTGATTGATCTCTTATTTACCTCACCTAACTTTAATCATCCTGCTGTAATTTCACAGTCTGTTTGAAGCTTTACTGTCTCTGTATCTATCCTTTTGTTCATCAGTTTATAGTGTTCTTTATTATCCTCCAATGAGTGCGATCATGTGATGCTTCTCCTTCATTGACTGGCTTATTTCACTAAGCATAAGGCTCTCCAGAAAGGATTTATGCACCCCTATGTTCATAGCCGCACAATTTACAATAGCCACAATTTGGAAACAGCCTAGGTGCCCGTCAGCAGATGAGTGGATCAGAAAACTGTGGTACATCTACACAATGGAATTCTATGCTGCCATTAAAAAGAAGGAATTCTTACCATTTGCAGCAACCTGGTTGGAACTGGAGAGCCTTATGCAGATATCACTTCTTAAAATATTTTAATTTTCTCCTAACATTAAATAATAAGCTGTATTGCCAATATTTGTATTTGTAAATATTCTTATCCATACCAGTAGCTTCATTTATATCTAAAATTAGTGACCTTTTAGAAGTCATATTAATATCTGAAACTTTTAAAACAGTAAGATATTAATGAAGTACAAATTAATAGCTGTATATTTTGAAGTGAAGAAGTTAATAATTTACTATAGTGGTGCTCGGGATGTGATTTGTGATCCTTTTGAGAATTATAATTTTGAAAATGCTTAAGTTATGTTAATATTGTACTTCATTATAATATAGCACTCTGGAAACTAAAAAATTTAATAGTATTATCAGTTGTGGCGACATATAAAAGTAATAAGATAGAAAAGAGAATACGTAAGAGAACTTGAAATACAATAGTTATTAACTATGAAAATGAATATAAGGAAATTTCTTGTCATTTTTTTTTCTAGATTTATTATCTAGGATAGATTTGGATGAACTAATGAAAAAAGATGAGCCACCTCTTGATTTTCCTGATACCCTGGAAGGATTTGAATATGCTTTTAATGAAAGTAAGTGGTGTATGCTACATACAATATTTATTTAACAATGCTGATAGAATCACAGGACAGATGTTATTTACTACTTTTATGTGCTGGCATAAATGTTTTATGTAATTTTTTCAAGAAATACTTTCATGGCAAAATTCTTCACTTAATTAAAAGAACCAAGTTATAATTTCCCATAAATTGTGAAGTCTCTTAAACCAGTGGACATGAATTAGATTCAACTTACTAGGTATGTATTTCAACCCTGAGCATTTAATTCCCTAGTATCCAATTGGAATTCCTAATTATATTATATAGACATAAGCTACTGTTTCACGTGTTATTTAAAATGAAGTGACTGGCAATGATTATCTGTGATGATATTTTAAAGCATAGTAAATTTTCAATGACTTTTTCAGGCAACATTTTTATTTCAAAGTTTTTTAATTAAATTCTGAATAAAGAAAATTTGCACTTGGAATTTAGAAGAACACACCATAGATTGCAAGAATGTTTCTAAACAAAAGCTTATGAGTATTTGGATTAATAACACATTGTTTTACTTGAAGGGTAATGTGTTTACAGATTAGGTAGCATTTGAGTTGTAGCTTTCTGTTGTTCTGCATCAGCTAACTTGGTGATCTGTCATTACTGTGTTAGTGGATATCCTTTTACAATATCAGTTATACTAAAATATTAAATAGTTTAAATAGAAGATATTAGAAACTTTTATTGCTTTTCTGACATTAATGTTTATGCTTTTTAAGTAAAGGATATCTTACTCCAAAATATGAATGGGTAGTAACATTTTGTTTTTTAAAAATTTCTTTATATTTTAATTAACAGAATCAAATGAGCACTGGGAATGACATTGCATCTGCTCCTTTGAAATAATTACTGGTTTCTTCTATTAGAATTGGAATGGGGAGTGTGTTGGTAGTGTGGGTAAATCATAGAACTGTGTTTGCTTTATGGATATAGGATATCAATTTTCACTGAAGTCTGTCTTTCATCTTCCTTGAACATTTTTTTAAGTAAGTAGAAAACAAAGGAGTAATATATTTTTATCTCTTCCTTATCAGATATGTTCACATACATGTGTGTATGCACACATACATACATCTTGGCATACATTTACACCCTTGGGTGTACATGCTCTGCACTCAGACTTTTGTACACACCTACACCTTTGCATATGCATGTGCCTTTTCATGTACACACCTCAAATACACATGCATCCTTGCACAAACCTATCATTAATTTTTTTAAATATACTGGACATTGTCTTGCATAAACAGACTAACAGAATTAGGCAAGGATGTTTGCATTCCAAGGAGAGAATGTCACTTTTAAGGATCTTATTTTTAGCATGATTGAGTTCACCTTTGAATTCAGGGTTAATGGTGAATACTTTTCAAAGAAGTGAGAATTTGAAAACAGGAAACTGGGTCTCAATATTAAATCCCTAAAAGGTTAAGTTCCACTTAGTATCTTCTGGGACTTCTTTTTTTTTTTTTTTTTTTTTAGGTTTATAAGGACAAAAACTCTTATGAAAGCCTCACAATGAAACTTTACCTAACTGGAGAAGCTGCTAAATTTTTCTAAAGGATTTTAAAGTTCTTTATTGGGTAAAAGTAAAATTTGGAAACAAAGCTCACTCTAAGCAAAAGGGAAGAGATTCTTTTCACCTGAGTCAAACTGTTATATGTTCTTTCAATTCACTGTGCCTGTTAAAATGCTCCTAGACTCTCGATTCCAATAATTACAGGTTGTTGTTGTTCCTTGTGATTATATGTCTACTTAGCCATTCTCTGATTATAATTATACAAGGCCCAGCTGAAATGTCTTTGCTTTGGAAGATGAAGAAGGTGAAGGTTTTCCCCTTTTTTCCTCACTCACACTCCCTATGCCCTAGTGCAGTATTATGAGGAAGCACACTTTTGTATTACCAAAGAAGTAATTGTAGTTGTTTGTAGACTGTTTAAGTTTGAATCTTGTCTTTTGTGCGCTTAATGCGCTTTTATGTATACATATGAAACTTTATAGGTGATTTTAGAGGACCCTAAGCTACAGAGTCCTAAATTAGACCTTTGACAATTATTGGAGAGATTTTCCAAGCCTTTGAGAAATGCCAAATTTGCAGATACCACTATAACAAAAGTGATACAGATTTCTGGATAAGACTACTCACTTTTTTTTTTTTTTCATCCTCATCTTCTTTTCACTTTTAACACCATTGCTAATAATTAGCTCTTTTGTTGGGGCCTATTTTTTCCTTATTACATTATGAGAAGTATTATGTCCAAAATGAGTAGAAAATTAATAAAACAAAAAGAACTTCTCTTTGAGATGTAGATAAAAGTGATCTGTTAAATTGACTTACCAAGTAGGTAACTCAGTTCTCTTTCACACAGTAGTTTCTCAGAAAATACATTTCACATTTCTGTTACATATTACTATGTCATGTACCTTTAAGGCTGCTTTAGTCAAAATCACAATTGTTAAACTTACAGGTGTCATCAATCTACTTGAATTGATATTTTATATGGAATTTCTCTTTCCTAGAAAGCAAAACATAGATACATCTATTTTTTACGACATCATTTGACATAAAGAATGTGATAGTGATTCAGTGTAGTGTCTCATGTCGAGAGTACTAAAAAGAACTTTATGATAAAGGATTAGCCTTTATTTTATATATTAAAAATATCCATTTTATGTGAGGTAAAATTGATACATAAAAGTAGTGAAGTAGTTTTACTTGTAGTAGTATATTTCCTGGGTTCAGTTTTAGTGCCATAACTTTCAAATCTTTCTCCACTCTTACATATATAAAAATCATATACTAACTCCACTAGTCTTGGTCATGTTCCTCTTCTGCTCTAAACCCCTTCGTGTGCTTCACTGCTCTTAGGACAAAGTCCAAGCCCAATAATTTGGGCCTTCTATTATTGATCCTAACGTGTTAATAGTGTTAAATCATACTATTTGCCTCAATATTCCTTTTGTTTCTACTAAACTGAGTTGTTTCCTGTTATTTGAATTTGCTGTCCCTTTTTTTTTTTTTTTTTTGTAATTTTGTTTACATTGCTGAGAATCAGGGGGAGTTAAAGCAATTGGCCTGTAGTCTATTTCTTTTCTGATTCCCAGGGGAATATTAGGGAAAGAAAGAAGACAGGTGGCCTGCTCTTTTCTCCTTGTTAACATGCTGATAATTTAATCTTTAAGTGAATACAGACTAGTGTTTGCTATGAGGATAGTCCTTCTCCATGGAATAAATTCAGCAGGATAACTCATTTGGCATTGCTTATGGTAAACAAACCTTTATTCTATGGATATGTGAGGTATGCTTCTTTGAAGAATACTATATAGGTAGTACCACTCTCTGGCACAAAATTGGAAGTATTTATGTAACTAAATGCTCACCAATGTGTAAGGTAAGCTATATGACTCACTTAGAGACTTCACTTATTCTGGACCAGAAAGTGCTGTCCACAAATTCCTAGGCTCTTGCAGACCTCTCCCTGTTTTGTCTGTTCCTCTTGATCTCTTAAACCCTTGAAATTATTAGTAAAGTTATTCATTATCAATAAAAACTCTCAATTGAGTGAGTCTGCCTTGACAGTCCAAGCCAGTACTGGCTGACTCCCTCTCTCCATTTTTCTTTGAAATTCACCCCATATTTCAAAGCCTAGTTGAAAAAATCTCACCAAAACCTTCTGAACATATTCTAGCCTATAGCCATCCTTCAAATGAATCCAAACGCATCTTAGACTTCATTGACTACATGAATTGCCTGTGGCAATTTTTAGATTATTGACTTACTTCTTTCTTATTTAACTTCTTAAACAGTTGCTTGACTTTTTCATACCTATGTTTTTATTCTTCAGGTAGCCTGTAAGCTTGAGAACTGGGACTTTATATATTGTGGGCCCTCAAATACTGTTAATTTACTTTAGATTAGCCAATGGAAGATTAGAAAACATAGCATTTGAGTTCTTTTAAGGTATTTATATGTTTGTATCATACTGATATTTAAAGAGAAAATCTAATGAAAAATAAAAACAATTCTGAGAAAGTTCTTTTAAATTTTTAATCAGACATTAGTTGTACTTTTGATATTATTAAACATGTACTCTGAATCATAGCAATATTGTTTGTTTATCTTCTAGAGGGACAGTTAAGACACATAAAAACTGGGGAACCATTTGTTTTTAACTACCGAGAAGATTTGCACAGATGGAATCAGAAAAGATACGAAGCTCTAGGAGAGGTATGGTCATATATACAATTTCTAACCTTGTGTTTTTCCAATTTTGAATAGTCCAAGTAAAAATGTTAAACTTGAAGTAATTTATGGACTTGTTCTACAAAAAGTGATGTCAAAAAGATTTTGTTACATTATTTTTTAGGTTATTTTTAATGGTTATGTTATAAGCACATTCTCAGTTTAAAAGTTATATGTTCTACATTACATATCCTTCCTATGACCTTAATATTTTGTAGTGAGTCATTATGTTAGAAACATGATGTCAATTTTTAAAAGTGTTTTAAGAAGATGAATCTCTGCTGTTCCAGGAGTAGTAAGTACTCTTTTAAGTGGTTACCTAAAAAAACACAAAGAGTTACCTATGTTAGCTATGTGAGGCGATGGTTATGTTAATTATCTTGATCTTGATTATCACCCTACGTTTGATGTGTTGATATCTCAATTCATCACGTAGTACACTTCAAATTATCCTATTATATTTGTCAATTACTTCTCAAAAAAAATTTAAAGTGCTTATCTATATGAAGAAGATAGACATTTTGCTAACAAATTAGGTCTAACCTACTTACTTTGGACTTGATAAGGCATTAGGCCTTGTAACCATTAGGTACTTCCCATGGTACTGCTAATTGAAACCTTTGAAAATATCATTTGTCATTAAAGTGAATGTTTTGCTAAAGCTAAAAGTTTTACTCATTCTGTGTCATATTAAGTAATTTTAATAAAATGCATATTAATGTGGATAACTAGACTACTATTTTACTTCTTTAAGGAAAGCTGACATGGTTCTATTTTTCTTTAGCTCTTTAATAAAGTAGTCAAAATGGATTACTTAGTTAAACAATAGTATGAAATATATGAAACAATTTATGTTTGCAGGGAGACAATTCTCTGTAAGTTTCTTGCATTTTTGCATATCTCTGAGCAAAGGTACTGACAGCTTTTGTTCTGGACTATCTTTTTAGGTGTTTGTATAGGAAACAACCTTAAAAGACATAGTTTCTTCATCCAAATCTGAGGGCAGACTTGTTTGCCATCCAAAGTACTAAAAATAATGCTCTTCCCTTCCTGCACTGGAAGCAGTGAGTGGGCAGGTTTGCTAGCAGCCAACCCCCTTGTAAAATTGGGCTTCATAAGCTTGAGGTTCCTCAGTTGGGTCCCATTGTGTGCAGCCTCTTACCCTCAGCTTATCCTCATTGCCCATGTGAAATTTGGGGGGCAAGAGGAACTGATGAAGTCCTAGCCAGTTCAGTTTGGTGGATAGTGTTGATCTGCAGACTGAATTGCCCTGGATTTGATTCTGGTCAGGGCCCATGCCCTGCTTGTGGGCTCAGTCCCCAGTGGAAGGCATGCAGAAAGCAGCCTATCAATGATTCTCTCTCATTATTGATGTTTCTCTCTCTATCTCTCTCCTTCTCCCTTCCTCTCTGAAATCAATTAAAAATATATATCCTATCTAATAAAAGAGTAATATGCAAATTGACCATCACTCCTAACAAACAAGATGGCCATCAGGGGAGGAGAGTTGGGAGGGACCAGGCCTGCAAGGGAGGGTAGTTGGGGACAATCAAGCCTGCAGGGGAGGGCAATTGGTGGGAGGATCAGGCCAGCAGGGGAGGGCAGTTAGAGGTGACCAGGCCTGCAGGGGATGGCAGTTAGGGGTAACCAGGCCTGCAGGGGAGGATAGTTGAGGGGGAACCAGAACTGCAGGGGAGGGCAGTTGGGGACAACCAGGCCTACATGGGAAGTCAGTTAGGGGCAATAGGGCCAGCAGGTGAGCAGTTAGGCGTCAATCAGGCTAGCAGGGGAATGAATTGTTAAGAGGTGATCTGGCTGGCAAGCAGGCGAGTGGTTGGGAGCCAGCAGTCCTGGATTGTGAGAGGGCTGTCCAACTGTCCGAGCAGCTGGACATCCCTCAAGGGGTCCCAGATTGGAGAGGGTTCAGGCTGTGCTGAGGGACACCCCCCTCCTCCCTGCACTGGGCCTCTAGTGTATACACACACACACACACACACACACACACACACACATACACACACATATACACACACACTGAGTGGTTAGATTAATTCAGAGATCATAATAATATGACCACTCAGTGTATATCAACATATGTTTAACTCCATCTATTGAAAATAAATCCGCATTATTAACCACCACATGTAGTTTATAGACTAGAAACGAGGAGATGCCAGAAAACTTCATCATAGTTTATAGATTCCTTCAAGGTAACACTATAAATGATGAAGGGAATTATTTTATTCTCTGAAGATTGTGGGAAGGCAGTCGTTGCCTGCAGCTAAGGAAAGAAAAGTTGAAGATACAAAAAGAGTTCTCTGCTTATATACTAATAGAACTGATAGACAGTGGAATAGCCTTAGAAGCACTCAGAGCAGTGGATTTTGAAGGTACCATATTAAAAAATAATTAGCTGTAGCCTTAGGAAAGTACTGCTTTCTCTTGTGATATTCTGAATAACTGATTACACTTCATTTACTCTATATTTGGAACTTAATCTATGCTGCATGACTTTTAAAGTTTCTTGTGAAGATTTGAGATATGATGAAATAGAGCAAGAAAAAGATAAATGACTTGCCTAAGAACATTTAGTGTTATTATTAGATCCCATATTCATATTTCTTAATCATATTGTTTTCCAATATTGTACATCAGAAACTTTGATCCAAAAGTATATTCATGAGGAATTTCTTAGCAAATTTGACCTGGTATTATGGTAATGTAATGCATATAATTTTTTACTTTAACATAGTTAGATTTTGTACCTTAAAGTGTTTAAGCTAGACCATTCTTTGTAATGCTCTCAATCAATATTTCGAATATGGTAAATTTCTCCTATGAAGTTAAGTTGAGCATTTAGGAAGGTCATCACTTCTTTTCGAAGTTCTTTTAGTAAATAAATTAGTTCTATAGTTTGTTAAAGGATAATTTAATTTAAGATACTGATTTTTTAAGGGTTCTCCAAGAAAACCTAGCTATTTTGTCATTTTAAAATTATATAGGTAATATACTATATATTACTATTTGGTAATAACTGATTTATTGGTACAAAATCCTATACTGATATTCTTTTGCTACATTAGGCTGTTTGCCATACTGTGAACGTTGGTTATTGTTGTCTGAGAAATTATATGTGTTATCCCTTTCCCCTGATCTGTTCTTCCTATCACACAAACTGAACCCTTTGTCTTCTTTAAAATCCCTACATTTTTTAGTTTTACATGATTCCCTTTATTGGGGATGGTGGTGGATTCTCTAGCACACGTTCCTTTTTGAGTACTAGGCTCTTCTATGCATTTGCAATTTTAGGAATCGTACTTTGTTTGGTAAACAGATTGTTTTCTAATAAAAGCCTGTAGTCCTTTGATATTAAATTATTTGATACAACTTTATTATTATAGGATAAGCAAAGTGTGGCATCTTCATACAATGAAATATTATTGGCAGTACAAAGTAGTAAAATACTGCCCGGCAGGTGTGGTTCAGTGATTAAGTGTTGACCCCTAAACCAGGAGGTCACAGTTCCATTGCCAGTCAGAGCATATACCTGTGTTGCTGGCTCCATCTCGAGCTGATCAATGATTCTCATCATTGATGTTTCTATCTATCTCTCCCTCTTTGAAACAACACCAATGCCTAATATTATTGAAAAAATATTTTTAGAACACTCCATCCAACAATATAAGAATACACTTTTTTCGAGTGCACTCAGAACATTTACCAAAATAGACCATATTCTTGGTCATAATGGAAGTCTCAACAAAATTAAAAGGATTCAAGTAATAAAAAGTGTGTTTTCTGATCATGCACAATATGTTCTCTCTGATAGAGAGCTATCTGGACAAAAACACACTAATTTTATTGTCTAAAACTAAATAATACAATTTGAATGAGTCAAAGAAAATATTCTAGGGAGAATTAGAAAATATATGTAATTTGCTAAAAATTGAAATATAGCATACTAGTGGGATACAGCTAAAGCAGTGCTTACAGGAACACTTATAGCATTAAATGTTTATATTTGAAAAGTACAAAGGTTTAAGATTGATGACCTAAATACCCACTTTTAAGAAACTACATAAAGAAGACCAAATGAAACCCAAGTAAGTTTTGTTTGGCCTTCTTTCTGAAATGAATTAAATAAAAAACAGAAAGGCATTAAAGGGAAAAAGGTCAATAAAACCAAAAGCTGGCTCTTTGATGATATCAGAAATTTTGATAAACCCTTAGTTAGGAGACACAAATTGGCAATTTAATGTGTAAAAGAGGGGTTATCACTACATGTAGTACAGACATTTAGCAGATAGTAAGGGAATATTAATATGAAAAACTCTATACCAATAAATTCAATAACTTAGCTAAATTGCACAAAGTCCTTGAAAAGAAAAGTGTAAAATTTCAGAAATAGATAATCCAAATAGATTTTTTAAAAAACTATTTTCATTAAAGTACTAGAGGTCCAGTGCATGAAATTCGTGCATGGGGGAGGGGTGTCCCTCAGCCCAGCCTGCACCCTTTCCAATCTGAGACGCCTTGAGGGATGTCCAACCGCCCGTTTAGGCCCGATCCCTCTTACAATCCAAGACTGCTGTCTCCCAATTACTCGCCTGTCTGCCTTCCTGATTGCCCCTAACTGCTTCTGCCTCCCAGCCTGTTCACCCTCTAACCACTCCCCTGCCAGCCTAATGGATGCCTAACTGCTCCCCTGCCAGCCTATTTGCCCCTAACTGCCCTCCCCTACAGGCCTGGTCACCCCTAATTGCCCTCCCTTGCCAGTATGGCCGCCCCTAACAGCCCTCCCCTGGTGGCCTGGTCTCCCCTTTTTGCCCTCCCCTGCTGGCCTGATCACCCACAGCTGCTATCCCCTGCAGGCATGGTTCCCCCCCAACTGCCCTCCTCTGCTGGTCTGATCACTCCTAACTGCCCTCTGCTGGCCTGGTCCCCCTAACTGCCCACAACTGTCCTCCCCTGCAGGCCATCTTGTGGTGTCCATCTTGTGTCCACCTGGGGGCAGCCATCTTATGTCTTGGAGTGACAGTCAATTTGCATATTACTGTTTTATTAGATAGGATTCTAGTTTTGTTTAACTATTCCTGGTTAGGAAATATTTCTTTAAAGGAAATAGCTAAAAATCTTTTCTTAAAGAAAACTGTAGACCTAGGATGGTATCAATGGTGAATTCTACCAAACATTTATAAAGGTCACACTGGAGAAATTATAGTAATGTTAATACAGATTTTAACCCTTTATTTAAGATAGCTCTGGTTTTAATGTGAGAAAAATAATGTATTAAAAAATATAAATATGAAAACAAAATATTTTGTGTGCTTGGTTGTCCTCACATCTGTCTTTTCAATGTATTTTAACTAGATTAAGAGATAATTTGTGGGGAGTTAATGATTATATGATAATTAGCTCCTTTTAAAAGATTTCATTAGAGATTACATACAGGTGAGATATTCTTATTCGATGACTTCTCAGGATCTTGTTATCTAGACTTTTGTGCTTATACTGAGGAATTTTGAGTAGCAAAATCACAGACAAATTGTATGTGTTATCCCTATTTTCACAGTCTTAATTGTGTATTATTGATATGTTGGTTCATTTATTGAAAACAGATGGGAGCTTGGGTTCTTTTGGATGAATTAATTGTTTTACAATACTTGTAAATATTACATTGTTTTATATATAACTACTTGATTCTGAATAGTACCCTTTGTTAATATTCTAAATTATTTGATGATAGACAGACTTTTTGACTGTGAACAGAACCACTTGCCATTATTCTCTGAAACAGTCATATTTCTTGGGATTTCTAAAGAAAAATTAATTTTGAGAGGTATAATACTTAATACATGATCCTGACATTTCTTTCTAGAAATCAAATTAGTTTATTCTTAACATGCAAGTTTTCACAACCCTGTTAAAATGAGTTTATTCTCTGAACTTGTACAGAAACCTACATATTGCTAAAATGTTATCAAAAGACCTTTTAAAAAGTGCCAAGAAATGAATTATATATTTAGGTTTATTCTTAATACTAGCAGCAGGAAGAGCACATTGTGAGCTAAATTGGTTAATTGAAGTTGGAATCAGTACTACCTTTATACATAGATCACATACCAGAAGATAATTAAGAACTACATTAAGATAATCTCAAGGACTAATGTGCTCCAAATATTTTTGTGTGGAGAATGGCACATAGATTTATTATGCAGAACATATAATCATATGAATTGACTTAACATTACTTGAAAACAGTTTTTAATTATTAGCAACAAAGTAGAGGCAGAATACATAAGTAACAAGATTTTTTTTTCTAGTGGCATAAAATTTCAAATCTCATCTGTTGAACAAGTTTAAGTTTAGATTGTAATGTACCAGAGACTTTGCATAGGCAGTGGTTTGGCAGTGAATTAAAATCTTCTAATTCTTATACACAAAGTGTGTCTACTCAAAGCAGCATCTGACAGCTTATTAGAAATCTCCACTCTCACACCTGCTGAATCAGTCTATATTTTAATACTATATCCAGGTGATTAACAGGCACATTAAAATTCGAGAAGCATCAACAATTTCTTTTGGAGAGGTGACCCTTTGTGGGATTATATTGCATGGCCTTCTTTCTGAAAATATTTTTTAAAATATCAACCCTCTTTATTTTCAGCTCTTTCTCTTACCCTTCTAACACTTATTCAACTCATATCTCAGACTTTGGAAGTTAGGTTGCTTTATAGCAATTTACAGCCTCACTGTTGAATAAAAGATGGCAAAGGAATGCTGATTCCTTTGTAGATTCCATATACAGGTTATTTTTGCTTAGTGAACATGTGCACTGAATCTTTCATGTGGTGTGAAAGTGAACTAATATTTATTTTCGTTGTGTATTTCACTTTAAATGAAAATACAAAGTGTTTTTTTTTAATACGTTTTTATTGATTTCAGAGAGAGGAAGGGAAAGAGATAGAGATAGAAACATTAGTGATTAGAGAGAATCATCCATTAGCTGCTTCCTGTATACCCCCTACTAGGGACAAAGCCCACAACCGGGCATGTGCCCTGACCAGGAGTGGAACCCTAAACTCTTGGTTCACAGGTAGATGATCAACCACTGAGCTACACTGGCTGGCCAAAACTTATATTTTGTAGTAATTCAATTGTTTAATTTCTTAATACATCTGAAGTTTCTCTGAAGTCTTTTGTGTTGTATAAACATTGTTACTTAAGAAAGAATAAATGCTGTTGTTGAAGAATGCCCCTGAACCTTCCTATACATTCTTGCTGAGTGTGCCAGATTGGAGGACTTATCCATCTACTAATTTGAGCCACTTTCCTAGGAGAGTTGCAACAATATTTGCTGCTTATTCAAAAAATGCTGGGCCCCTGGCCCAAGGATCCACAATATGAAGATGCAGGTGTCACCTGAGCCCTTTGTGTTTCATCATGGGACTTTGGAATAAGGGGAACTGATACAAATATACTTTGTTGCTTGCTGTGCCATCCTATCTAATAAAAGAGTAATAGGCAAATTGACTGCACCTTTGCTACACCCGCAAGCCACGCCCACCAGCCATGCCCACAAGCCAATCAGGAGCAAATATGCAAATAAACCCAATGAAGATGGTTGCGGCCACAGAGAGCAGGAGGGAGGCTTGGGTTTCTCTGGCGATAGAGGAAGCCAACCTTTCCTTACACCCTGTCCAGCCCAGGCCTCCACTTAAGGCTACAAAATTTTAATTGTAGAAGATAAATAAATCCCAGATACCAGGGCCTCTGCTTGGGTTGCTGGGGGTGGGGAGGTGGGGGGTGTGTGGCCGGATTGCAAACCACCACAGGCCCTTCGCCCAGGCCACTCCACGCCCCAAGGGAACCCCCAACCTGATCGGGACACTCTTCAGGGAAAGCCAGCTGGCCCCCTCTGATGCACCAGGCCTCTATTCTACCTAATGAAAGAGTAATAATGAAGTTTGACTATCACTCCAACATACAAGATGGCTGCCCCTATGTGGTCAAAGATCCTGTCCCCATGTGGACACAAGATGGCCACCACAAGATGGACAACAGGGGAGGCCAGTTGGGAGGGACCAGGCCTGCAAGGGAGGGCAGTTGGGGCAATCAGGCCAACAGGGGAGGATAGTTGGGAGGAACCAGACCTGCAAGGGAATGGCAGTTGGGGGTGGTCAAGCGTGTAAGGAAGGGCAGTTGGGGGTGATCAAACTTGCAGGGGAGGGCAGTTAGGGGTGATCAGGCTCACAAGGTAGGGCAGTTAGAGGCAAACAGGCTGGCAGGGAGCAGTTAGGCATGAATCAGGCTGGCAGGGGAGTGGTTAGGGGGTGATCAGGCTGGTAGGCAGAAGCGGTTAGGGACAATCAGGAAGGCAGGCATGTGAGCAGTTGGAGGCCAGTGGTCCTGGATTGTAAGAGGGATGTCTGACTGCCCGTTTAGGCCCGATCCTGCTGGGCAGTTGGATATCCCTCAAGGGGTCCCAGATTGGAGAGGGTTCAGGGTGGGCTGAGGGACACTCCACCCCCATGCAGGAAATTCATGCACCAGGCCTCTAGTAAGTAATAAAAACCTTTGTTTCAGACCCCTGAGTCTTGTGTCTTCTGCTAGCATCCTTGAAGTAGTAGTATGCTAATTTCTTAGCTTTCAGGCTCTTCATAGTTCTTGAGAGTTAGAACCTGTTAAACTTGATCAACCTAGATATGGTTGCTATATTCTGTAGCACAGATGTTAAAGTTTTTATTGCGATAGTGATTTCTTTTTCTTTCACACTTATGATCTTTTCTAACTAACACATATAATTGTTGCATCATTTAGAAATAGGAGGTGGATTAACTTTTCCTTGATGAACTTATATAGCTTTTTGCAATATGTTCTAAAAATAGTGCCAACGAATTAAAATTTATTAGTTGTTTTTCTCTTTTCTCCTGATTTCTTTTTTTCTTTTGTGAAGGAGAATTGAATTTGGGTATTGTTTCAGTCCCTTTCTTAAGGGGTATACATTTTCAGATGGTATATTAGAGAAGCAACCACTGGCCAGAAAATAGAACAATAACTATTTCTATAATTGGATCTAATTTGTGATATTAGATTCTTTAAAACTAAATTACTGCTATGCTTGCACTCTAAAAAAAAGAGATCCTTACTTTTAGTTGTAATTTTTTCATAACTCTGATTTTATGTTGAGGAAAAAGAATAATAAAGTACATATTGATGTTGCTCTGGAAGTTTAAAAACAAGTTTCTTTTGTATAAGCAATTTCATTAGTTTACTTTAATTCTACTCACTTTTTAATGCATATATTAACTTTTTAGATTTATTTGAAGTAAAATAAAGAATATGAGTTTCAGAACTGAATAATTTATATCTTAAGAAAACAATATGATATACTAAGTAAAATGCTTAAAAATGTAATTGCATTACTGTTTTAATTTATGATGGTTGTAGATTCATATACTTTGTTAGAAATAATACAGAGGTATCTTGTCGCCTTTTACCCCATTTCTTTCAAAGCTAGCATCTTGCAAAAGGATAGTATAGTGATTCAACCAGAATATTGATATTGAAACATTCAAAATATAGAACATCTCCATCATCACAAGGATCTTCAGTATATTTCTTGTATAGCTACACCCACCTCAGTTCCCTTCTTAACCTCTGATATCATTAATCATTTCTTTAGTTCTATAATTCTGTCATTTAATGTTATATAAATGGAGCTCTAAAGTTTGTATGCAACCTTTTGGGATTATCTGTTTTTCACTTAGCATAATTCTCTGAAAATTCATTCAGGTTGTTCCATGTGTTAATAGTTGCTATTATTTAAATCTTTGCCTGAAGATAAGATAATGATTTTAGAGGGGGTGAGGGACAGGGAAGGAGGGAGGCAGGGAGGGAGGGAGGGAGGGAGGGAGAGAGAGAGAGAGAGAGAGAGAGAGAGAGAGAGAGAGAGAGAGAGGCATTTTGATGTGAGAGAGAAACATTGATCTGGTTGCATCCCTTACATGCCCCGACCAGGAATGAAACCCACCACCTTTTGATGCTCCAGCCAACTGAGCTGCCATGCCAGGGCTATGTTTGTTCTTTTTTTATTGCTGAACATTATTCCATGGTATAGATGTACCACAGTTTGTTTAACCACCCATTTATGGACATCTGGATTGTTTTAAGTTTGGAACTATTATGAATAAAAGTACTCTAAACATTTATATACAGGTTTTGTGTCAGAATAATTGCTTATTACTTTGGGATAAATGCCCAGGAGTGCAATTGCTGGCTTGTATGGTAAGTTAACATGTTTATATTTTTAGAAACCGCCAAGCTGTTTTCTAGAGTGGCTGTTTCATTTTACATTCCCGCCAGCAGTATATGAGTGATCTAGTTTCTGTGCGTCCTCACCAGCATTTGTGTCATCACTATGTTTTATTTTAGCCATTCTCATAGATGTGTAGTGATGTTTCTTTGTGGTTTTAATTTGCATTTCCCTAATGGCTATTGATGTTGAACCTATTTTCATGTGCTTATTTGACATCTCTACATCCTCTTCAGGAAAATATCTCAATGTCTTTTTTGCAATTTGCTGATTGGATTCTTTGGGTTTATTACTCTAACATTTTGAGAATATTTTATATTCTAGGTAATAGTTAATTTTCAGATATGTAGTTCACAGATATAATTAATGCTCATTATTTTATGGAATTTCTATTTGCAAATTTGTCTACTTGTTAAAATTAATTTGTAACCTTGAATCAATACTTGGGGTGATTTTACAGTCATTTGAAGACATGCACAGAGTGGCAGAAGTTTTGAATCACCTGACATGCACATTTCCAGGTGGGGTCAAGAAAGGTGATGCTCTGCCTTCTTGTTTTAATTCTTATATTCTAAACAAGAGTTCATTTCATAGATTATTTCATACCATACTTCTTGTATCTTTGTACTGTGATGTGCCCTACTGAGAAAAATACCTGCTTTAGATAAGCTTTGTTCAAGCCTGAGTGATAATGCTATATTGGGCATGAGTTCAATTCTAATGAATCACTATATATTAAATAGGGTGACTTTAAAGAGAAACACATATAAAACAAGTGTATGTATTGATTGGTTGATGATAATGTTGTTACCAGAGCCTTGCAGGAATCTGTATTTCCGTTTTAGCTGATTCAGTGTTCATGAAGAATACATAGAACATAGTTACCATGAATAATGAGAATCAGTTGTATAGTCTTTTCATTCACTTAACAGGTCCTTCACAGAGCAAAAGTTTTTAATTCTGATGAAATCCAGCTTATCAATTTTTTCTTTCATGGATCATGGTTCTGATGTAAAATCTAAAGAATGCTTAGTCCTACACGCTGAATATTTTCTTCTATGTTTTTTTTTTCTAGAAATTTTACAGCTTTATACTTTACATTTTAAATTGTTTTATATAGGAAAGCTAAAGTGTGAGGAAGGCTGAAGTTCTTTTTTTGTCTATGGATATTCAATTACTCTGCTACTATTTGTTAAAAAGACTATCTTTTCTCCATTGAGTTGCTTTTATACATTTCTCAAAACTCACGTGGGCATATATGTGTGTCTGCTTTTTAGTTTTCTGTTTTGTGTAATTGATCTGTATGCTTATCATTCTGTCAACCCCACATTGTTTGGATTTCTGTAGCTATATAATAAGTCTGGAAATTGAGTAGGCTGATCCTTTTCATTTATTTTATTTTTCAAAATTGTTTTATCTACTCTAGTTCCTTTACTTTTTCATATATTTTTCCATATGTGTTTTATATATTTTTTAAAATAATCTTGTGTATATTTAAAAAAATCTTGCTTGAATTTTAATAGGAATTGCATTAACCTGCTTATCAATTTATATAGATAAGCATCTTTATTATGTTAAGTCTTACATGAACATAGTATTTCTTGCATTTCCTTATGTCTTTTATTTCTTTCACCAGTATTTCATACTTTTCAGGTTACAAGTCTTGTACACGTTTTGTTAATTTTGCACCTGAGTATTTCATTTGTATGAGTTGTTTTAAATGGTATAATATTTTTAGTTTTATCATTCATGTTTTTATTGTTGTATATAGAAATATATTTGATGTTTATAAGTTTTTCTTATATCCTGCACTTCCTGCTACACTTATTTATTCTAGGAATTTATTTTTTCTTGCAAGATTTTTTGGGATTTTCTGTGTAGACAGACATGTCATTTGCAAAAAGAAATTTTTATTTCTTTTTACTCCCCTTTTCCTATTGCATCGGTCAAAACTTCTAGTACTATGTTGAATAAGACATTGAAAGTAAAAATATTTGGTTTGTTCGTAGGCTTATGGAGAAAGCATTCAGACTTTTACCATTAAATATAATGTTAGTTGTTAAGTTTATTGTGGAGGCTTTATAGCAAATTGACTAATATAATTGAATATGTGATTGCATTTCAATTTCAAAATGAAGTACTTATTTTTGCTTTTTAACTCAATCTGTTTTTTGTGGGATTTTTTGGCTTATTTGTCATGGTGCCAACCACTAGAATTTGTGTAGTTAATTAACATTAAATAATTTAAGTGCCCTAACAACGTTATTCAAACTCTCCAAATATAGAGTAAAAATTTATCATCATCGATCCTATGGAGACTGTTGTTTTATATGTCCAGGCTTAATTTCCTCATCCTCTCCCGACTCCCCATATTGCTGCCTGATTCCTTAGAAATCTTTCTTTGACCTTGCTACTATAATTGGTTATGCCTTCTCTTTTCATATGCCCACTTAAAATCCATAAAAGACAAATTAGTTTAATAGTTGGAAGGGGCTGAGCAGAGGAAAGGGAGGGAAATGACTGCTAATGGGCCTGGATTTCATTTTGGGAGTGATGAAAATGTTCAGGAATTATAGATTGGTGATAATTACATAACTTTGTGAATAGACCAAAAGCCACTAAGTTATATACAATGAAAGAGTACATTTTACTCTATGTGAGTTATATCTTGCATCAAAAAAAGTAAATAAATACACAAAAAGTGCAGTTAGTGAAACTTACTGGTATATTAAGTGAAATCTATTTTAAATATTTTATTGATCATGAAAACCTACCCATTGATATATGTAAGAAACTTAATTTAAAGGGCGGCCAAACATATGGTGATGGAAGATGATTTGACTTTGGGTGATATACAGATCATGTGTCATAGAAATGTATACTTTAAACCTTTATGATCCAATTAACCAATGTCACCCAGTAAATTTAAAAAAAAATGAACATATATTTAGGAATAATGGTATGCTGGACTACATCCTAATGTTTAACTTCTTATAAAGTATATTAACTTTCTGATTCCCTATAAATCAGAATTTTACAAGTTATTTCTTTCAGTCCACTAAATGGAATTTTTTTATTTTAAAAGAGTTGATGTAGATTTAAAAAGAAACAGAACATTTTATGGGCAACACAAGGGCTTCTTTCTGTGAAATGGTTTAAGTATTTTAGATATAAGGACTTTTGTCATTTAATAAAGTTAAAATAAAATGCATTGGTCCATAGATTACTGTTGCATAGTTCATTAGATCTCTAAACAATAAATGCTCTCGGAATAGAATTTACTTAATTCAGACATTTGATCTGCCCTTTCTAACCCTTGATAGCACTCCAAGGTTTTGACGCTACATGTGAGAATGCAAGATAAGCCTAAAACTTGGATTCTTTCTGAAGGTATAATGAGCTACTACCCCAGCCATTTGGCACATCACCCATGTTATTTTAGAAAAAAAAAAAAAAGCCTTTCAGTGGAATGGGATTATTTTACTTTAGCGGTTTTCTATGTTATAAAGTTTAATTGCAAGTTTAAATGAACAGAAGTAAATTTGTGCCCATATGGCATTAAAGTATGTTAACTTTAGGAGAGAGAAATAATATGAATAATGCTTAGAGCTGTTTTTCTGTGCCAGAAACAAAAGCATAACATTCTTAAAATTGTATTTTCACTGAATTGTACCTGTCTAAGAAAAGAATAATATGTTTTATGCTATTTTTTTTTTTCTTGCAACATGGGTAGTTCTAAAAGTAGAATAAGAGTTGTAGCCTAGTAATGGTTTTACAAGCATCATAGTAGCTGGGCAAATAACCTATTGTAAATTTTCTACATGTCTATTGATGTCATTAAACACAAGCATATTGTATTTCAGAATTATTTAGTCATCTTCACTGTAACTAACATTTGGTGTATTAGTTCACGTTAAATGGAATATCTCTTTAAACTATTCTTGGCATTTCCTAGATTAGATGAATTATGAATTTGATTATTAAAATTAACCTTTTATGTTCATCTGGTATGTTATTCTGAGCCAATGTCCTTTTGTACTAAATCTTTATCTTTCTATGCTCTGGGAAAAAATCTTTATTCAGGTAGATATTTAATGCAAAGTATATTTTGCATGAAATGTAGTTTGCAATATTTGCAGTTTGTTTTTAATTACAACTATTTTACAAATATAGTTGCATGAGCCAGAAGAAGGATGGGTTTATTCTAAGTTCATATTTTTATTTATTATCTTATTTCCTCAAAATTGATTAGGGTTTTAGAAATAATAGAAATAAAAACTAGGCTAAATCCTACTATTACCAATAAAGATAAACTATATTTGACTTCCAAAATATATGCTAATTTATACCTCCCCATCACATCTCCATCTCAATACTCTCTAGGTTTTAAGAACATTTTGGTAAATTAGTTAAAAAGATTCTAAAAAATCATGCTTGGCTATTATGTCATAGGCAGATGGGACTCCTCATTACACTCTTTATTTTATTCCGCTTCATGAATTTGTCAGTTTTGTGGGGTTTTTTTTCCTCTTATTTTTAAAGAAGATACTGCACAAATTGTTCTTTGAACCTCTTTCTTCTTTGGGGATGCTCTTACGCATCCACACATATCCATATTCGTGTGTGTGTGTGTGTGTGTGTGTGTGTGTGTGTGTGTTTAGACACATACTATTGGGAATCTCTTTTTGGGTTGTGCACTATTTGATCAGAACAGAGGGATTCCACCCAGCTGGTGTTGCTTGGTGGTTGAGCATTGACCCATAAACCAGGAGGTCCCAGTTTGATTCCTGGTCAGGGTACATGCCCAGGTTGGGGATGTGCAGGAGGCAGCTGATCCATGATTCTTTTTCATTCTCCCTCTCTCCTTCTCCTCTCCCTCTCCCTTTCTCCTGCTTCTCTCCATCTCCCTCTCGCTCTCCCTTTCCCTCCCCCTCTCTCTTTCCCTGCCCCTCTCTCTTTCCCTCTTCCTGTCCCTCCCTCCCTCCCTCTCTGAAAACAATGAAAATATATTTGAAAAAAAGAACAGGGATTCTGATTATTTTACAGTATGATATGGAATTTATAAAGAATTCTAGAACTTTATTCAGAATAAGTATTTGAGGTCAATATAACACTATTCAAAGTTTTATGGAATACTTTAACTACTGTTAAAAGCCATTGATTATATATTGATTTTAAAATATTTTCTACTGCAGGAAGTTGTGTTTGGCCATTTTTACTAATGAAGTATTCTGAGGTAGAGGTTAACTGATTGCATGAGATGATTCAATCTTGAATTAAAAAGTCATGTATTTCAAGGGCATTTGAACTCCTTTTCAGAAGTGACTTTTTCTAGGAGAGAAAGTAAATGTAACTTGACGGAGGGAAGAGCAGTTTGTGAAAATGTTTGCGGCATTGGTTTTCCAAATCTAAGATCAAATGTGGGTTTTGATTATTAATAAGTATGTAGACAGTATTACATAAAAAAAAACTATGTATACTTTTTAGCTTTGCTTAGGGTCCTGAATGTCTTTTTGAATATAGAATAACTAGTTGAAGCTATAGAGTTCTTAAAAAACATAATCTGGGCTCATCTGTACTAATTTCCCATCTAGTTCCTTGAGCATTTGTCTTCATGTTGTACTAAATGTTAAAATCAACTGAAGGACACAAGTTTATCAAAATATTTGTTTGCTAAATCCTAAATTGTCTGAACTAGGTATCTTTTGGAGCTTGACAATAAACCACTCTAACAATTTATATTTAGTAATGGTTGATTTGGTAGAAAAATAAGAGTGTGAGTGTTGACAGTTGGGGAGAAGAAATAGCTGGCAGATCCAACTGTCACACAGAAACTAGAGGTAAAAGGTTCAATCAGGAATTATGTAGTCTGTGAAGTAATAAAGAACTATCTGATTGACTTATTTACTTTTTAGTATCTGTCTCCTGAGAGCCAGATGTTTGCATTTTCTCTTTTATAATCTCAGTGCCTAGATCAATGACTGGCACATAGTAGCTTCTCAAGAAATGTTTGTTGATTCAACAAACTATTTGACAGAGAGCATGAATTAGGCTTCACATTAAGCAATGTTGTATTCATTGCTGTAATCGTAGAAGAATACTTGGAGGGTTAAGAATTATTTTAGTTTTCTTTCAAACAGGATATTACTAAGTTATCTCAGATCATAATTATTTCTTAGAAAATAATCACAAATATATATATGTTTGTAAATGAGAAACATTATCAAAGCATCAGTTCCTTAAGTAGAAAAGAATAGTGAAGTTGGAAAATTTCACTTTAGGAAAGCAATTTCTTTTTCAGTTTTGTAACAGTGGAAGTCAATGGTTATAGAACAGTTTAGTGGATCCCGGAATGCAGACTGATCTTAATTGAGATATTAGAGTGGCCTGTGCAAGAATTCAAACTTGAATTTGTGAACCTGTGTGAGTTTATCTGGGATGCCTCAGTGACAATGCACAACCCCTAAATCTTAGAACTAGTCCAATACTCTGCATCCCATACAAACTTTAGCTTCATAAACAATGTACTGCCCATAAATTTATAAAGGATACTTCCCATTGTTCTAACGATTTCATAAAGATATTTGTTTATATTTTAGAAACCTATGCATATCTTTGGAGAAAGTTATTAATTTATTTTTCCTAAGATCAGTAACTTATTTAATGTCTAGATTGTATATATATGTATGCATGTTTGGGTATATACATTTAGGTAGGTAGATAGATATAGATAGAGGGATATAGATTATATGTGTCTGTGTGTATACTGATTTTTTTTTTATTGATTTCAGAAAGGAAGGGAGAAGGAGAGAGAGGTAGAAACATCAATGATGACAGAGAATCATTAATTGGCTACTTTCTGCACACCTCACACTGGGGATGGAGCCCGCAACCCGAACATATACCCTGACTGGAATCAAACCCTGACCTCCTGGGTTAATAGGTTGTTGATCAACCACTAAGCCACACCACTTGGGCTATATGATATATTATTAGATTAAAACTGTCACATCATCCCTAATTAGTGGTGGTTTCTGAGTAGTTCCAAAGGTGATGTGGGCTGACATTATTGGTCCACAGATATTCTTACAGTTAGTAAAGAAGAGACTTAGTCTCCACATATGTGATAGTTCTTCAAGCATTTTCTATTTATTTAGCGAAGAGCATTTGGAAGAAAATGAAAAAGGGACCATAATTTTCTGTGACTTTGTCTTCAAATCACTGCATGCCCAATATGGTACTTCTTTAGAAGTTTCTTTTAGTTCCAGCAGATCTTTTTTTGTGTTTGTAATGATACGTGACAGGGCTATGAGATTTTTATATTTATCACATATATATATATATATATATATATATATATATATATATATGGTATCCTAAAAATGTACAGACATACTTTGAATAATGATAAAGGAAGTATTTATTAATATTCATTTAATTTTCAAAAGTGAGCTATCAGCTGTTAAAGTGTGTATACATTTGGACACCTTGTATATAATTGTAATAAGAACACTTAACATGAGTTCTATCCTCTTGAAAAAAATAAGTGCAAAATACAGTATTGTTACCATAAGCATTATTTGAACCACAGATCTCCAGAGTTAATTAATCTTGTAAAACTGAAACTATATCTTCATTGAATAGCAACTTCCCATTTCCCTCTTCACTAGCCCCTGACAGCTACCATTTTACTTTCTGTTTCTCTGAGTTTGACTATTTCACTCAGCATAATGTCCTTCAGTTTCATCCAAGTTGTAGCATATGGCTGAATTCCCTTCTCTTTAAGGCTGAATAATATTCAGTTATATTTATATACCACATTTTCTTTATCCATTCATGCATCCATTGATTGGCATTTGGGTTGTTTTCCTATCTTTCCTTTTGTGATAATGCTGCACCAAATGTAGGAATGCAGATACCTTAGACATCTTTTGGATATATACCCAGAGTAGGACTGTTGGATTATAATTCTATTTTTAACTTTTTAAGGAAGCTTTATACTGTTTTCATTGTGGCTTGCACCATTTTACATTCCCACCAACAGTGTACAAGGTCTCCAATTTCTCCAATGACTGTGATTATCCCCAAGTGATATGTGCTTGGTGTGTGTGTATGTGTGTGTATTCAATATGCATCTGCCTCAGATGGCCTATGCTTATGTTGCTATAATTCTTTCCAAATAATTTATGAAGGTGATTTACTTGTATCAATAGTAAAAACACCTTGCACTTACAAACTGATTTTCTTTTTTTGAAGCTTTATTATTTGTATTACCTCATTTAATTATTATAGATTTGACTAGTGGTCTGGTGCACTAAATTTGTGCACATTAAAAGGGGATTAATTAGAGGAAATACTTTAATATTGCTACTTACCCTTTCTCTGTAATAGAAGTCTCAGAAATGAAAGAAAATTAGTAAAATGTATATGAAAATCTCTCTCCTGTCAGAGTCTGGGTTGCATAATGGGACCCAGAGTCAAGTCTCTGCCCACCCGTGGTGTTTCAAAATCACGAGAGACCCAGACCCAGCTGGTCCCAGCCTCATTGGGGGAGATCCAGACCTGGCTGGCCCCACTTTTGTTAAGCCCTGCCAGGCAGGGGGGCACAGCCTCAGATCCCCTGGCCCAGTGCCAGGCAGGGGATGCAGCCTCAGAGCCCCCGTCAAGCCCTGCCAGGGAGGGGACACAGCCTCAGGTCCCCCAGCATACCCTCAGATCCCTTGGCTGATGCCAGGGCGGGCGGCACAAGGGCAGCACCTACGGCTCCCTCATCAAGCCCTGCCAGGCAGGGGGCATGGCCTGAGGTCCCTCAGCATGGGCTGAGGTGGGGAGTGTGTCTTGAGATCCCCTGTCAAGCCCCACTGAGTAGGGGGCATAGCCTCAAGTCCTTGCTGATTGCTAGTTAAGACTAGTTACGGGAACTCAGCCTTCGCTGTGGGTGCAGCCATCTTGTGTTATGGAAGCCCTGCCTCCACTGTGGGCGCCACCATCTTTGTGACAGCATGATGGTCAATTTGCATATTCCCTCTTTATTAGATAGGATTCTTTTGTGTGATCAGTATCCTCTTAGAGTTGTTACTGATAATTTTCTAAGAAACTATTATTTGTTTTAAATTTGAGTATTATTTTCCTAACTAATCTTTCTGTGAAATTGTAAGCTACTTGCATTGTAAAATCATTTGAAAGTCCTTATTTTATTAAAATAGCTTTGCAACTCAAAATTTTTTAAAGTAAACTTACACTAACATTTTTATGTCAGTGCATTTATAGAATTGAGCAAAATATTTTATAGTAGATGGGGTGAATATTTTATTTTAAGTCTGCAATGCAAAAGAACAACAAAAATGTGTGGGGAATTCTGTTATGATCTAGCAAGTCTGTGGATTTAATTTGAATTCACTGAAGAGAGTGGACGTCGTAGATTTACAGTTAATGAGCCATATTTCTTAAAGTATTCTGTCACTATGGGATTGCATACAGACAGAATTGACAGTTGGAAACGTGCTGAGATAGGGAAATTAAAAAAACAGCTGTCTCTCTGGGCAAATGCTACCAGCTGGTGAGGCTCTCCAAAGCAAAATATTTTATATAATAAAATAGCTTTCAGATATCACTGAAGTTACATATTATATATTTAAGGTAATTTTTTTAAAGTTTGCTTTTGTTAAGTCAAAATACTAAGATATTCTTTCAGTTTAAGAAGTTTTCTTTTTTAATGACAAGTAATCTCTTTAGTATGTTTTCATTAAACTAATATATATGCTCTCAGAGTTTATTTTTTGATACTGTATAAGACTCATTCAAAAAGTGTTTTGGTTTCTTTCTCTTTTTTTCTTTTTTCTTTATTGATTAGGGGCTTAATCACAAGGAACAACAACAGTCTGTAATTATTGGAATCAAAAGTGTAGGTCAGTGGTTGGCAAACTCATTTGTCAACCGAGTGGCAAACCACAGCTTGTGAGCCACAGTTTGCCTACCACTGGATTAAGGTATTACATATGTGTCCTTATCCTCAAATTGTCCCCCTACATCTCCACTCGCTTCTGCCCTTACCCCCCTAGTGTCTGTGTTCATCAGTTATGCTTATATACATGCATACAAGTTCTTTGGTTGATCTCTCACTCTTACTCCCATCCTTCCTTGTCTTCCCTCTGAGGTTTGACAGTCTGATTGAAGGTCTGATCTGTTTTTGTTTATCAGTTTATGTTTTTCATTATATTCCACAAATGAGTGAGATCATGTGATATTTATCTTTCTCTGACTGACTTATTTTGCTTAGCATAATGCCCTCCAGGTCCATTCATGCTGTTGCAAATAATAGGAGTTTCTTCCTTTTTATAGCAGTGTAGTATTCCATTGTATAGATGTACAACGGCTTTTTAATTCACTCATCTGCTGATGGGCAGTTAGTCTAGTCTGCTTCCAAATCTTAACTATGGTAAATTTTGCTGCTATGAACATAGGGGTGCATATATCCTTTCTAATTGGTGTTTCTAGTCTCTTGGGATATATTTCTAGAAGTGGGATCACTGGGTCAAATGGGAGTTCCATTTTTAGGGTTTTTTGTTTTGTTTTGTTTTGTTTTTTAAGGAAACTCCATACTTTTCTCCACAGTGGCTGCATCAGTCTGCATTCCCACCAGCAGTGCATGAGGGTTCCCTTTTCTCTGCATCCTCGCAAGCACTTGTCATTTGTTGATTTGTTGATGATAGCTGTTCTGACAGGTGTGAGATGGTACTTCATTGTTGTTTTGATTTTCATCGCTCAGATGATTAGTGACTTTGAGCATGTTTTCATATGTCTCTTGGCCTTCTGTATGTCTTTTGAAAACTATCTATTAGGTCCCTTGCCCATTTTTTCATTGGGTTGTTTATCTTCCTTTTGTTAAGTTGTATGAGTTCCCTGTAAACATTGGAGATTAAATCCTTACCAAAGATAATATTGGCAAATATGTTCTCCCATGCAGTGGGCTTTCTTGTCCTTTTTTTATTAATGGTTTCTTTTGATGTGCAGAAGCTTTTTATTTTGGCGTAGTCCCGTTTGTTTATTTCCTCTTTAGTTTCCATTGCCCTAGCAGCTGTATAGGTGAAGATACTGCTTCAGCATTTGTCTGAGATTTTGCTGTCTGTGCATTCCTCTAGTATTTTTATGGTTTCCCTTCTTATGTTTAAGTCCTTTATTCATTTTGAGTTTATTTTTATGTATGGTATAAGTTGGTGGTCTAGTTTAATATTTTTGCATGTATCTGTCTAATACTCTTTTTTTAATTTTTTAATTAATTTTTATTAATTTTTTATACATATCTCCCCATTGCCCCGCCTCCCTCCCAGGCATACCCCGACCCCCCAGTGTCTGTGATCATTGGTTATGCTTATATGCATGCATACAAGTCCTTTGATTGATCAGTTATCTACCTCACCTAACTTTAATCTTTCTGCTGTAATTTCACAGTCTGTTTGATGCTTTATGATTTTTGTCCTCCTGAGAATTATCAGTCTACTCCCTTTCTGTGCTCCTGATTCTATTATATTCACCAGTTTATTCTGTTGATCAAATTTTTAATTCACTTAATTTTTAGATTCACTTGTTGATAGATATGTATTTGTTGTTCATAATTTTTTGTCTTTGACCTTTTTCTTCTTCCTCTTCTAAAAGAGTACCTTTCAGCATTTCATATAATACTGGTTTGGAGTTGATGAACTCCTTTAGCTTTTTCTTCTCTGTGAAGCTCTTTATCTGCCCTTCAATTCTGAATGATAGCTTTGCTGGATAGATTATTCTTGGTTGTAGGTTCTTGCTGTTCATCACGTTGAATATTTCTTGCCACTCCCGTCTGGCCTGCATCGTTCCTGTTGAGAAATCAGCTGACAGTCGGATGGGTGCTCCCTTGTAGGTAATGAACTGTTTTTCTCTTGCTGCTTTTAATATTCTCTCTTTGTCTTTTGGTCTTGGTATTTTAATTATGATGTGTCTTGGTGTGGTCCTCTTTGGATTCCTTTTATTTGGGGTTCTGTGTGCTTCCTGGACTTGTAAGTCTATTTCTTTTGTGGGAAGTTTTCAGTCATTATTTCTTTAAATAGGTTTTCAGTATCTTGCTCTCTCTCTTCTCTGGCACCCCCACAATTCTGATGTTGGTATGCTTGAAGCTGTCCCAGAGGCTCCTTACATTTTTGGATTCTTTTCTCTTCTTGCTTTTCCAGTTGAATGTTTTCTGCTTCTTTATGTTTCAAATTTTTGACTTGATCCTTGCCTTTCTCTAGTCTGCTGTTAGGACTCTGTATAATAGTTTTTATTTCAGTCAGTGAGTGTATGTTTGATTTCTAGTTGGTCTTTTTTCATCTTTAGTTGGACCTTTTCCATCTCTAGTTGAATCTTTTGCATCTCTAGTTGGTTCTTTTTCATCTCCTCTTGGGTCTCACTAAATTTATCCAACTTTTCTAGCATATTCTTTTTTTTTTTTTTAAATATATTTTATTGATTTTTTTACAGAGAGGAAGGGAGAGAAATAGAAAGTCAGAAATATCGATGAGAGAGAGACATCGATCAGCCGCCTCCTGCACGCCCCACTGTGAAGATGTGCCTGCAAGCAAGGTACATGCCCCCAACCGGAATCGAACCTGGGACCTTTCAGTCCGCAAGCCGACGCTCTATCCACTGAGCCAAATCGGTCTCGGCTCTAGCATATTCTTGAAAAACCTTATAAGCGTGGTTTTGAACTCTATATCCAGTCGTTTTTTTTCCCCTCCATTTCTTTTGTTTTAATCCCTTCCCTTGTCTCGGCATTTTCACTATGCTGGGAAACTTGTGTTGAATTCAGCTTTATGATACCAGACGTGCAAAGCCGCAGAAGCCTCTGTTGAGCTTGGGATGGGTGGAGTCTCAGGGCTTAAGGGACGCCTTGCCTTCCAGTCGGCCCCGCCCTCCATAGCCCCTGAGTCTCACGTGACTGGGTAATGGCTGGAGTGGTCCTTGTGCGCGCCCCGCAGTGCCTCTAATCGCTGCCTTTCCGGCTCCCCTGCACACCAGGACCACACGAGTCTAGGTCTCCAGGGTTTCGTCCAAAACAGGGGTTTAGTGAAGTTAGAAGTGGCACAGTTGGGAGGGTCTGTCTCCTGCCCACTCGCGAAAGCCAGTGGCACAATCAGCAGTCTGTCCTGTGCGCAGTGCCATGCGCGCCACCAGGCCTTTGATCTTTTGCGACTCCCCTAAATTTCCGTGCACTTCTCCCTTTTCACAGTCCAAACTCCCCCCGTATGAGTTTCAGCTAGATCTGGGGTTTAGTGTCGTAGGATAAGTTAGGGTTCAATGCCTTTGAGAGTCTCTGTCTCCCTCCCGCCAGAGAAAGCCAGCCAGGTTCTCCGGCACCCGCTCTCTCCACGTGCGCGTCTCTGTACCTCAGCTTTTTGCAGCTCCTCTGGGTCTCCATGAGCCCCTCTCTTTCCCTCTAGTTATAGAACTTCCACTTAGCTAGCTTTCCTGTGGTTCTGGATGATGTCCGTTCTGTCTTTTAGTTGTAGTTTTGAAATTGTTGTGCTAGGCAGCAGTGTAGGTGTTTATGCCGCCATCTTGGATTCCTCCTCCCTCTGTCTAATACTCTTAACACCATTTATTGAAGAGACTGTCTTGATTCCATTGTATGCTCTTGTTTCCTTTGTCAAATATTAATTGAGCATAGTGGTTTGGGTCGATTTCTGGGTTCTCTTTTCTAATCCTTTGGTCTATACGTCTGAACTTTAGAATAGAACCAGATTTTTCTTGTTAGGTCTTCGCTAGAATGAAACCTATTTTTTAAATGCCATGAATTGTATCAGAGGTGAATTGTTATGCTCTCATACTCTGAAATAAGATTTAAACCTCTGAACATATAGTTGCTTCTCTTCCAAAAGCTTAAAGTCCAGTGTTAAAGATTTTGGAAAAGACATTATTAATAACCTAAGAATTGGGAAGGAGGAATTCAAAATTCTTAGCTATGTCTTGAAAATAGGTTGGAAGGTTTTACAGTTGGGCAAGGAAAGAATGGGCTAGCATTACAGGAAAAGAAACATTATTGGCTAAGATTCTGTGGTAAAAAAGATCCTTATGCATCTGAAAATTCAAAAGAAAATTTAATTACGCAATACAGAGCGTGAGGAAAGCGTGATATAGGATGAAATTTGAGAAATAGGTAGGGGCCAGATCTGGTAGGGCCTTTCTGGATTTAAGGACTGGGCTCTTATCCTTCCTTATAGCACAGGGAAGCTATTAGATTTGCATTTTTTAAGGGGTAACATGTCTGCTAACAGGAGATGTGATCTGAAGGAAATTGTGCTACGTTAGATATAGCAGAAGGGGGCTTCAGAAGCAATCCAAAGAAGAGATAATAAACCGTTCATAGGCTAAAGTGGTGATAGTAGAGGTGGGTAGATCTAGGGATCTTGCAATATTAGCTTGAAGGACTTGATTGATTGTAAGGACTAAAAGGACAAAGAGTCATGATATTTATTTAGGCTTTTAGCTCGAGTAGTTAGGTGGATGGTAGTGACATTATCGAGTTGGTGAGCACACTTATGGAGAAATAGGTTTGGACATGTGTAGATGGATTCAGTTTGAACATATTGAATTTGAGGTGCCTATGAAATCGCTGCAAGGAGATATATGTAGTTAGTTGGACACATTTATAAGTCTATGTCTCTGGTAAGCTATTTAAGGATGGCTTAAAGGAGGTCTCTTCTTTAGAGCAGGTAAAAGGAAAATGTGTGAGCAAATGATCTGAAGCTGATGTAAATGAAGGACAGCTGGGGATATAAACTGGACTCCAGGGAATGCTAATGGAAAGTTGGAGGAATGAATTTTATTTCAAAGATATGCTGAAAAAGCAGTTACTTCAAAAGAGTTTTTAAAGTTTAGAATGTACCCACGAAGAATGAAGTATAAAAGGTTTTAAAGGGGGAAAATTGGGCCAAGATAAAGATGATTTTAGTGAAATTTAAGATGTAGGTCTGACTTAAGAGGATATACACTCAGGGTAAATGTTCTTTAGTTCTAATTAGACAACTGATTGCCATGCATATCAGTCTCTTTAATGTAAAGATGCTAGAGGAGCCCTTTTAGGCTTAGCCAAACTGACATTATTGAATAATATTACACCTTAATTATTAAAATTTTTTTTCTTTTTCCTTCTTTCTTAAACCTCTCCCTCCATCTTTCCTCCTTTTCTACTATCCCGTCATTCCTACCCAGAAGGAAGCTAGGATGAAACATTTAGATAAATGAGACATAAAATGGAAAAAAATGTTTTTCTTCTTAAAATAATTAGGTTACTTGCAGGGTAGAAAAAATCATTTTATATGATTTTTAGGTTCCAAGGTAATAACTCTGTGTAAATTTAATTTGCATAGGATTAAATAAATAATGTTTAAGGTTATGTATGTTTTCCTTAGTGACTATTTTTTTGTGAAGCATTAAATAATTTTTAAAATTTTTACTGAAACTATTGTATATCCACACAGTGAAATACTATAACTAGTGAAGAAGAATAAAGGTCTCTGGGTTTTTTTTGTGTGTGTGTTTTCTTTTTATTGTCTAAAGTTTTACATATGTCTTCTTTTCCCTAATTGATCCCTCCCCCCCCCCCCCACCATTTCCACCCCAGTGTCTGTGTCCATTGGTTATGTTAATATGCATGCATACAAGTCCTTTGGTTATTCTCTAATCCCTCCTCCTCTACCATTTATCTCTAGATCAGTCTATTCCTCTTCATCAAATTATGTTGATCATTATATCCCACATATGAGTGAGATCATGTGATATTTATCTTTCTCTGACTGGCTTATTTCACTTAGCATAATGTTCTCCAGTTTTATCCATGTTGTTAAATGTTAAAAGTTCCTTCTTTTTTATAGGAACATAGTATTCCATTGTGTAGATGTACCACAGTTTTCTAATCATCTCATCTGCTGATGGGCACTTATGCTGTTTCCAGATCTTAGCTATTGTAAATTGTGCTGCTATAAACATAGGGGTGCATATATCCTTTCTGATTGGTGTTTCTGGTTTCTTGGGATATAGGCCTAGGAGTGGGATTATTGGGTCAAATGGGAGTTCCATTTTTAATAAAGGTCTTCATTTCTGAGAGAGGAGATCATCAATATACAGTTTTAGATAACTAACACAGCATTTGGTTTTCTATAAGAAAGAGTGTGTACAGTATGCTGTCTTTTCTAAGAAAGAAAGGGTAATAATACATTTTTTACTTGCTTAGACTGCACTAAGAAACACTGGAAGATACATAAGAAACTAGTATGATTGCCAATAAGGGTTAGAATGAGGTGGTATACAATGGAGGAAGATGGATGGGAGTGAGACTTCTCAATGTCTATTGTGTTATCCTGTTTTCATGTTTAAATCTTGTGAATTTATTATTATTTTCAATACAAAAAGTAACTTTTTAAATAATTTAAATGTATTGCGTGTATATTTTTTATAAACTGAAAAGTCACATGTTTGTGAGCACTACCAATTATTTTTCATTCATTCATTGTTCATGTGTATCTACAGTGTGGTTGATGCTACAATAAAATAGAATACATATAATTCTTATTAAGGGCTCACTTTGGGGGGCAAATGAGGATGTGAGGTAATCACTATGGAGCACTAAATGCCATAAGAAAAGCATGGTCATTGGCAGGATCAGTGAAAACTTTAGGTAAGAGGTAGCATTTGAATTGTTAAGAGAATTTTAGGTGTGGATTTAACATAGGCACAAACATGGACATTATAGGACTTGCTCCAATGAATCTTTGCTTTTTTTTTTTAATATATTTTATTGATTTTTTTTACAGAGAGGAAGGGAGAGAGATAGAAAGTCAGAAACATCGATGAGGGAGAGACATCAAGCAGCCGCCTCCTGCACGCCCCACAGTGGAGATGTGCCCGCAAGCAAGGTACGTGCCCCCTACCGGAATCGAACCTGGGACCTTTTAGTCCACAGGCCGACGCTCTATCCACTGAGCCAAACCGGTCTCGGCTGAATCTTTGCTTTTGACAAGCAATATGGATGACAGTTATCCTTGAGAATAGCTGTGGTCTTGTAACATTTCAAGAAATTAAAATATTTTGATGAAAGCCAGTTGTTGTTACCTTGTTTGTCATTGGCCACATCTACATTGAAATACTTGTAAAAATATAGGCAGTGTCAGTAGCATCTGATCTAGCAATATGTACAGTATGGGGAATTTTTAAATAGCAATGTATTTTGATATAATTTTACACAGAAAAGTTGAGTGATTACAAAGACCATATATATAATATATTACTGACATGATTTTTTTCTGAACCATTTGAGAGAAAAGTTGGAAATTTTATACGCTTTTACCTCTAATACAATGATACATATTTCTAAAGAATATTCTTCCATAATTACAGTGTAGTTATCAGAATCAGGAAATTTTACATTGATTCAATTATTATCAACCTACAAGCCATGCTTAAAAGTTTGTTAATGCCGGAACTGGTTTGGCTCAGTGGATAGAGCATCGGCCTGCGGACTGAAGGGTCCCAGGTTCGATTCCGGTCTGGGGCATGTGCCTTGGTTGCAGGCGCATCCCCAGTGTGGGGCATGCAGGAGGCGGCTGATCGATGTCTCTCTCTCATCGATGTTTCTACTTTCTATCCCTCTCCCTTCCTCTCTGTAAAAAATCAAAAAAAAAAAATATATATATATGTTTGTTAATTGCTACATAATGTACTTGATATCTGATATTCCACAACTCCAGAGCTAAATTTAGGTTCACACTTTGCATTTAGTTGTCATGTCTCTTTATTCTCCTTTAATGTGGAACCATTCCTTAGTCTTTTTAAAACTTTATTGATATTGACATTTGTTTTGAAGTATAGGACATTTATAGAATGACCTTCGATTTGAGTTTGTCATATGTATTCTCATAAGTAGATTTAGGTCATGCTTTTTTGACAGAAGTACTTCGATGTGATCTTTGTCTTCCATGCATGATTTCAAGAGTACACAATTTTGGTTTGCTCCAATATTGGTGATGTATATCAGGTCATACCATAGAGTTACTATTATTTTACTCTTCGTAATTAATAAGTAATTTTGGGGAAAATATTTCAGACTATGTTCTTTATGAAACTTCCACCTTTTAATTTTAGAATCTATTGCAGATTCTCTAACTCCATCATTCTGTATGCATTAGTTGGCATACTATTGTAGGAAAGAACTTTCTCCTTTTCTTTTTACTTTATTTATATCATTATGGAATCATTGATTCTCCCCCCCCCCTTACAAAACTTTTATTAATGCCAGAAATGAAATAGTAAAAACACAATGAATTTTTTTTTTTAGCATCAGTATAATTGTGGGTACAAAGATATGGTATGAATGGGGACTCAGGAGACCTTGAGAGGAGTAAGCGGGCTTTTGGGGAGCATTCAGTCTCAAGTCAGACCTAAAGGTGTTGATTTGGTTAATCCTTGCTCCACAGATGATTGTTATTTTATTCAATGGATTATATAATCCATGGCTGTCATTATTTTGATGCCTAGATAATTCTAGATTTGGCCAGATGATTTATCATCAAATAAATTTTGTGTTCTTTTAACATTTATTCATCATTCTTTCAGTATTTTCTTATATTTTGGTGCAAAATTTTATTTTCTGACTCACCTTGCACTTTCTAAGCCCTGAGTCAGCCTTTCTTCCTAGGACCTTTGGATTTCTCTTCATCTTCAGAAATAGCATGACCAGTCAGGGCATTCTCAGTTTGCATTTTTCTGACTCAGTTTTCCATAATCTTCCACTTTTAAGGCTACATTAATTTTGGATCCACTCAGATAACCCAGGATAATCTCCCCATCTTGGATTCTTAACATTGATCATATCTGCAGAGTTTCTTTTACCATCTAACATAACACATTAACAGGTTCTGGAAATTAAGATGTGGACATCTTTGGGAACCCATGTTTCTGCCTACCCATGTTACAGAGATACAAAGACAGTGATACTACATGGTGCCTGACTTTGCTGAATCGTTTTTTTTTTTTTCTGTTTAGAATACCTCCTACCTTTCCCTCTTTGATTCAGTAAATACAAAAGAGGTCTTATGATTCAGCATCACAATAGTATTATATTAGATATAATATCTGTAAGTAAATTATAGGGGAAACAGATTCCAGAAATAAATAAAAACAAAATATGCTCATAGAGTATTGCTTTAAAAAATAGGAAATCTTTATTTGTGAGTTTATATTAACTGGTCCTAATCCATAGTATTAAGGTTCATACTAGTAGTTTTTCACACAGAAACAGGAAGTAAACTATTACAAGTAATAAGTAAAAAGTCTCTTAATTTAGTATAAGAACATTCTAAAATAGAGAGATACTTATTCAGAACAATAAATGATAATAATTTATATGAATTTGATAATGAACAACATTGCATCTTAATGTGTTATTTCTTTCCTACCTAGATCATCACAAAGTATGTCTATGAGCTGCTGGAAAAGGACTGTAATTTGAAAAAAATATCTATACCAGTAAGTCCAATTTTTTAAAATGTTTATACTTCCAAATAAAGTAGGTTTCAATTCAGAACAAAATTTTTGTTTTAGGTTAACTGTGATAAGTTTAAATATTAAGGTCCTAGTATTTTGATATTGATAAAGATGATATTAAATTCCTGTTAGTATTCCTTATCTCATTGTGTACAATAGTTCTTATAAAGTAAAAATCTTCAGAATTATTGTGCACAATGAGATGAGGTATACTACAAAATAGACACGGTATGTTAGGTACAACATGGGGAATATAGTCAATGATATTGTAATTGTGTGTAGTGCCTGGTGGTACTTGAAGTCAAAGAGGGGAACACTTAGTAAGGTGTATGGTTGGTCACTAGGCTGTGTGCTAAAACTAATACAGAATAATATTGTAGTTGAAAAAAAGATAAGAAAATATAAGTAGGTAAGAAACACTGTACTTGAAAAAGATAATAAAATATAAGTAGGTAATAAACACTAATGCCCACCTTAAAAAATAAGACTGATTTCCATTCTTTTTTGAAAATGACAATGTAATTAGAAGGACTACCCTTCTCCACCCTTCCCCATTTATTGATATAATTTATTATTACTTATTTATTTGAAGTGAGGTGGTTCACTGGAATGACCTTTATAACTATGTATTCCTAATGAAATCTCAGCTTAATGAATTACCATTGTTTGAAGATAAATGGACCTGGAATAGCCATTCCTAAACTTTAATGAAGAAAAAAATATGTTACTCGTTATATAGAAATTTTACTAATGGAAATTATCATTAACTTTATACAAGTAAGTTACCAACTGCAAAATCAGAGTTCTGCATTAAACTGATATACTAGCCAACAACCAGCTCAAACACTACCCTTATTCCTAATCTTTAGTATCATTACATAATTCAGATTTATTACCTTGAATTTTCTAATGTTCTCATACTTTTAAAATTAACATTTTGGGATGTTGAAGTAACATGGCTTATTCATGGTTACCTTAATTTATAGCCCCTTAAAATATTTTAAACTTTATAATTAAAAAAACTACATTTTTATCTTTTGAAAAAAAAGTACTCTTTCGGTTTTAAAGTGATTACTGTAGAATTTAAATTATCAAGATTTCATTTCTTAAAAAATTGACTGAATTTCTTGGTAATGGGATTTAGTCAAATAGTAAAAAGAAACAGTGCTCAGCCTCTACTGGAAAGTCCAGAGCTAAGATAAACAGATGTCCATTTCCATAGCACTCTGGACTCCGTTAAGGCCTCACTGACTTTAAGAGGCATTTTTATTTGTGGTGTTTAGATGTACTCTTTGGTAAATGCATGACTGGAAACCTCCACGGCCTTTTTTTTTATTACACACTGACAACTTTGCTTTTAAATTTTTTCTTATCACCATTTTCCTGTTTGTTTTGTTTTGTTTTGTTTTGTCATTCCTCTGTTTTCCTGTAATAGTTTTAAATAAAATGGAATTACCTTGATTAGGTTTTCCACTTTCTCTTATCCTCTTCCTTTCCTCTGTGGCTTCGATCATACCTGCTGTCACTATAATTTGTTTTCTCAGGACATCTCATGCAATTGAAGCTAATGTGATTCTGTTACACTTCATATCTCTTTTTCTGCATACTTAATTACTACTAATAAAGACACAATTACATAATTTTATTTTTTAGCATGTGCAGCTCTTTTAAAACCCTTTATACTATGTACTAGTTTAATATTCAATATATATTTTCTGAACCAGGAAAATTATAACCAGTTATAGGATGCATTGTTTAGCTAAATACCTTTTATCTAAAGAAAGTCACTGGTGATGCTTGATAAGATTACTTATTCCAAAAGTTTATTCATTCCTTTATTTACAGAGTGCCTATAATATGCTATAGCTCCTTTAGGCATTGGGAATGTAGCTAGATACAGACAGGAAAGTTCGTGCCTTCCTAAACTTACATTCTAGTGGAGGAAGCAGAAGGATATATTACTATATTACTAATAATATAGTAAATATGAACAAATACGTAAAGTAAAGCATACAATTTATTAGATTGGCATGTGCTGTGGAGGAAAATAAAAGAGAGAAAGGAACTAGAGAATTTTTGAGTTATTAGTTAAAAGGGGTGGTCAGGGAAGGCTTTACTGAGAAGATGGAATTTTTTTTCTTAATCTCTGTGACTATGCTCTTCTTGATGAAATAATTGCTCTTTGTGCTCTGTTTACATGAATTTCATACCTCTGTTATATCAATCTGATTGTTTTAGAAGTAGAGGAATTTTGTATTTTTTTTTTCTCCTCCCAGGAATAGTGACTGGGAATGTTTGGAATTCAGGGCATTTTTGGTATCTAGAATTTTTGTTTATTTCTTATTTTGATAACTGCATGGATATATACCATTGATGAAATAAAGAACTATTGAATTACATAGCAGGTGGACCCTCTCTATTCGAGGGTGTGTACAACCTGCCATCAAGACTATTTTCTGTCTCTGACCAGGCTACATAGAGGCTTCCATTCCTAGTTGCCACTACTGATGTGGAATGTCACTCAGTGCCTGCCATGGCGTATGTAGTTAATGACTGGGGAGTCATCCCCTCTTTCAAATCTAAATCATATATCATCTAGTTTAAACCTAAATATTAAATACAGTCAAAATGAATAAAAATTTTACTTTTCATCCATAGATAGTACATAAAATAAGGTTATCAGAGTATACAAATAATATTCCCTTATTAAATAATTATTATATAACGTTATGTTCATACTCTGAATGAAATTTTAAAGTCCATTTATATATAACAGTAGATTTTTGAATTTTTAATAGTTTCCTTTCCACCTTTTAAAAGTTTATACCTAGTATATGATTTTCCAATAGGTGTATCCTCCAATTGGGTCTTCCTGTTTCTATTTTAGGTGCAGTATTCTTCCATTATAGAATTATAGACTTAATAGCTCTGTGACCTTGGGCAAGTTATTTAAATTCTCTTGATCTCAATTTCTTCATCTATAAATGAGTATAATAATAGTACTACCTTAATGATATTGTGATTGAGATAATATTTTAAAAACATTTTGCATTGTATCTAGACAAAAATTAGTCATTCTTATATATGACAACACTTAATAACCAACATAATAAAAGCTTAATATGCTAAGCATCTGGTCATCTGATCATCTGTTCAATCAAAGTGTAATGGCTAATGATATGCTAAGGCCACTCAACCGATCACTATGATCACCAGGGGGCAGACACTGTGACCAGTAAGTTAGCTTGCTGCTGGCATCTGGCCGATTTGTGACTGAGTTAGATGGGCTGATGGCCCTGATTGTGCACCAGTGGTGTCCCTTAGCCTGGCCTACACTCTCTTACAATCTGGGACCCCTTGGGGGAGTCAGTTTTGGCCCGATCCCACAGGCCAGGCCAAGGGATCCCACTGGTGCAGGAATTTGTGCACCGGGCCTCTAGTACAACAATAATGTAGGATACATATATTTCATATATTGTTTTTTCATATTTTTATACTATCATGTCTTTTTTTTACTCATCTACTGTATATGTAATTGTTACTCTGTAATGAATATTCTAATTTTATTTTAAACCTTTTTCTCCTATAATTCTGTAATAACCATTTTATAATTTCTAGTAAGCATTATTTGTTTTGTTGTGTTTTTTTTTTTCATTTCTATTTATGCCTGTTCAGAAAACAGTTATTTATTATTTAACTTTTTTTAATTACAGGTAGATGCCTCTGAGAGTGAACCAAAGAGTTTTATCTTTATGAGTGAGGATGCTTTGACAAATCCACAGAAACTGATGGTTTTAATTCATGGTAGTGGTGTTGTCAGGGCAGGTCAGTGGGCTAGAAGGCTTATTATAAATGAAGATTTGGACAGTGGCACACAGATACCATTTATTAAAAGAGCTATGGATGTAAGTGCACTTTCTTTTATATTTTTGGGGGGTCATTTTATAACTCTGCTTTATTACATTTATAATTTATATTAACATGTTTCTTCTAATATATTTCCTATACATACTCTTATCCTTACATTGTTATTATTTATTTGTAATGAAAAATTGTTCTGCATTATTTTGCAGTTACAATAAAAATATCTTAAGTGTGTAAAAATTTAGATATGTTCTTGAAATGAATATTTTTTATTCTTAATTTTTTGTTTATTATTATTTGAAATATCACTTAAACTATCAACTACTTATCAATAAGATTGAAATACTTCTGAAAAAAATATGACTGTTTTTGTAAATCTTTTCCTATCTAGTTTAATGATGTTAGAAACTAAAGGAAATCTGCTACTTTAAATTAATCTTTTATTCTTTTAAAGAGGAGATGGAATAACTCAGTATTTTTAAAGTTATTTCTTTGAAAAATACTCCTTAGAGGCACATATAAAATGCCTTAAGCATATAATAAACATACAAAATGGTAAATTGCAGTATTTGCTGAATTACTTTTTTGAATTTAAACCTTTTAGAAATTGGTATTTTAAAATGGTGTTTAAGGTTTTCTTTCCTATAATAGTGAAATTTGGGTGTGTTTTTTTTCTGGCCTACTATTCAATATCTAATTGTTAGGCTACTTTTGTTTTACTGATTGATTCTTAGGCTCTGTTAAATAGCCAAATTTTGTAAAGTATGGATTTCTTTTACATATAAGCAGAGTTTTGCTTCAGAAAAAAAGTAAAGTGGTATCTTGTATAATATAAGAATGTAAAGTTTATTTTTGTAATCAAAATTGGGAAGGAATTCTTTGATACAATTGATGATTAATTACAAAGGTCAAAGATAATATGTTCTCTACTTTGTGAATTCTGAAATGTTAATACAGTTGACCCTTGAACAATCTGAGCATTAGGGCCACTGTTACCCCATGCCTGCCCTGTCTGCAGTCAAAAATCGGTATATAACTTGACTTACTCAAAACTTAACTATTTATACTCTACTCTTGACTAAAACCTTACCTATAACATAAACAGTTGCTTAATACATATTTTGTATATTATTTGTTTTATATACTGAATTCTGACAATAAACTAAGCTACAGAAGAGAAAACATTATTAGGAAAGTTATAGGAAGAGAAAGTACTTTACTATTATACATATTCATTGAAAAAAATCGACATATAAGTGCAATTCAAACACATGTTGTTCAAGGGTCAACTGTATTTAAGGCCCAACCTAACTCTTAAATAATATTTTGGTTAATAGATTTTGAGGCTTTTAAAATGCTGTAGGTAAATTTCGTAGGTGAATTGTATATTTTTTTCAGTCTTTATGAATATGGGAAGAACATAAAGGCATTACTACTTTTGATTGGTTGCAAACTTCATTGGTGTGGTTTTAGTAGAATTGAACTAACTAAAAATATTGAGGTTTATATTGGAATAACTCACATTATTATTTAAACTGTTTCATACTTCAGGATATGAATAATAGATGAATTTTCTGACAAAGTAGTTTGTGATTGGAACAGACCCTGTTGAGGTATTTTAACATTATACTAGTACATGAAAAGTGATCACAATTCAGTGAATATTTGAAATTTTAATTTAGTAAAGAAAATCACATATTTGTATGTTTGAGAACTAAGTGAAATACTTTATGTAATTACATTGTTCCTGCTACTATATTAATTAAGCCTTTCCCATTCTTGAATTTTTTTTATTGTTGCATAAGATTTTTTGAGGTGAAAGGTGTCAGTGGGAATCCATACCAAACATCTTTGAATTGACTATCTGTTAATATCCCAAACAGAAGGGAGCAAGTTTGTTAGTGACATTAGAATAGTCAATCATCTTGTTCTTGTAAGTAGGAATAGTGTTTAGGGATAACATTTCATTACCTTGACTTTTTCCCCCCCCCTCAATCATAGCAACTCATGATTCCTTGAAAAATAAAAAATAAAATAAAAAGCAGCCGATTTCTAAATGCTTTTTTAATAGTTAGTATATTCAGTATGTTGGTACTTTGAAAATTTTAATTTATATACTTTATTCTTTTATAGTAACTGAATATGAACCTTATTGTAATTTTCTTCGTACTGAGTATTTTAAAATAATACTTCTTTTTAGTCAAGATAAAATTATTTTATTATTTGGGTTTTACCTTTACATAATGTTTCTCTGGTAGTTCTTCAAGGGATGCTCTGTGTTTGTTGGGGTGGGAGTCAGTGCAGGTGGGCAAGTATGGAGAAAAAGGAACCCTATACACTGCTGGTAGGGATGCAGATTGGTACAGTGTAGTGGAAAACAGTGTGGAGTTTCCTCAGAAAATTAAAAACAGAACTGCCTTTTTGACCCAATAATCCCACTTCTAGAAATATATCTTAAGAATTTCGAGACACCATTGGAAAAGAATGTATGCACCCCTATGGTCATAGCAGCATTATTTACAGTAGCCAAGATCTGGAAATAGCCCAAATGCCCATCAGTAGATGAGTAACTAACTAAAAAAACAGTGGTAAATTTCACAATGGAATACTCTGTGACCATAAAAAAGAAGAATCTCTTGTAACAGGATGGATGGATCTGGAGTATTATGCTAAGTGACATAAACCAGTCAGAGAAAGATAAATACCATATGATTTCATTTACATGTGGAAATTCATGAACAAAATAAACAAACAAAGTAGAAACAGACTCATAGATACCTCTGGACAAACTAACAGCTGTCCCAAGGAATGGGGATTGGTGGGGCTGAGTAGAAAAGATGATGGGATTAAGGGGGAAAAAAAAAAAAAGACATACAACATTATGGTGATTACCAGAGCAGAAGGGGTGGAGGGAAATAGTAGAAGGTAAAGATAGAATAAATGTTGATGGAAAGAGACTTAACTTGGGGTACAATACAATATACAGATGATTTATTATATAATTGTACTCTTGAAAGCTATATAATTTTATTAACCATGTCATCCCAATAAATTCAATAAAAATTAAAAAAAACAAATAAAACCATTTATATTTTATTAAAATAAACTGCAGAACATCAAAGGATGTATGCATATATTCTTTTTTTTCTCTTTTTTTAAATTTATTTTTTCTTTTCTGCATGCATATAACCTTAAAAGTAAAGTAAAAGCCAAAGGCATATATCAAAATAATGATTATCCTTTCCTAATATTTTTCCACCTATTAGTTCTGTTCTCTAGATATAATCACTCTCAATACTTTTAGTTTTACTTATATTTGCTATTTCACATTTAGAATTGATATATCTCTTGATATATCACTCATTTAATGTTATGGATAAATGGTTTTTGAATTAAATCAGCAATAAAACTTTATAATATTACTACTACTTTAATATTGCTTATGGCTGAGCCATGTAGATACTATGATTGTTTTTCATTTTTCCTATATTTGTTTTTATGAAATTAATAGGTTTTTTAAATGATTATTTTTTTGTAATAATTATTAATTCAGCTCTGGATTAGTTGGTAATTTTTTACATTGTCAAATTTATCAGATAATCTTCCAGTTTCACATTCTTCTAGAGAACTCTCTTTTGGAATTCTGTGGACTTTTGTTCCAATGTTGACTGGTCACTTTCTAAACCTGCCTTCCTTTCTCATCACAGGACACCCTTATATTTTTTCTTATGTTTGAGCTTCTGTTATGTGGATCTAATTAATCCTTGCTTTTGGATATATTGCCTCATTTATTGGAGTCATCAAAGAGTGAATACAAGAAAAAAATTTAAAATTTTTATTTCTAAACAATGCCTTTATTTTACTTCTTTACCACTTCAAAAATCATTTTCATTCAGAAATTTGAAGGCTTTGTTTCATTGTATTCTAGTTTTCATTGGTTTAATTGAAAAGTCTAGTACCATTCTGATCTTGAATCCTTTTGTTCTCCTCTATAGAGGCTTTTTTTCTTTCTTCGCATTGCTTTTAAGAAATGTCCTATGCTTCAGTATGGGTTTTTTTGTTTTGTTTTTATTCATTGTGTTGGTACTTGGTGATGATTACTTTCTGTCTTGTGATCTTTAATTCTGAGAAAGATATTTGTGGTGTTTCTTGATAATTTAAACCTTTCTTTAGCATATGGTTTGAGAGTTCTGGATGGAATTTCTAATTTTCTTATCTGTCTTATCTAATTGTATATACTTTCTCTTCTATCTGCTTTGGCTTTAATTCCTGGGATGTTATGAACTTTTTAAAAATTGTTTTATAGAATATTTAATTTATTTTTTTATAACCTTTAAGGCATTTTTTTATCTAATAAATATTTATTGTTCAGATTATTACAATTGTTCCTCCACCCCCCCCCCCATAGCTCCCTTCCACCTGGTTCCCACCCCATCCTCCCCTCCATTGCCCTCATCCGTAGGTGTATGATTTTTGTCCAGTCTCTCCTGTACCCCGCTCACCCTTTTCCCCTGAGAATTATCAGTCCACTCCCTTTCTCTGCCCCTGATTCTACTATATTCACCAGTTTATTCTGTTCATCAGATTTTTAATTCACTTGATTTTTAGATTCACTTGTTGATAGATATGTATTTGTTGTTCATAATTTTTATCTTTACCTTTTTCTTCTTCCTCCTCTTCTTAAAGAATACCTTTCAGCATTTCATATAATACTGGTTTGGTGCTGATGAACTCCTTTAGCTTTTTCTTATTTGAGAAGTTCTTTATCTGACCTTCAATTCTGAATGATAGTTTTGCTGGGTACAGTAATCTTGGTTGTATGTTCTTGCTACTCATTACTTTGAATATTTCTTGTCACTCCCATCTGGCCTTCATAGTTTTTGTTGAGAAATCAGCTGACAGTTGTATGGGTTCTCCCTTGTAGGTAACTGACTCTTTTTCTCTTGCTGCTTTTAATATTCTCTCTTTGTCTTTTACTCTTGGCATTTTAATTATGATGTGTCTTGGTGTAGTCCTCTTTGGATTCCTTTTGTTTGGGGTTCTGTGCCCTTCTTGGACTTGTAAGTCTATTTCTTTCAGCAGGTGGGGGAAGTTTTCAGTCATTATTTCTTCAGATAGGTTTTTACTCTCTCTTCTTCTGGCACCCCCATGATTCGGATGTTGATACACTTGAAATTGTTCCAGAGGCTCCTTACACTATCTTCACATTTTTGGATTCTTTTTTCTTTCCCAGTTGAGTATTTTCTGCTTCTTTGTATTTCAAATCTTTGACTTGATTCTTGCGATCCTCTAGTCTGCTATTAGGTCTCTGTATAATATTTTTTTAAAACATATTTTTAATTGATTTTTTACAGAGAGGAAAGGGGAGAGATAGAGAGTTAGAAACATTGATGAGAGAGAGACATCGATCAGCTGCCTCCTGCACACCCCCCACTGGGGATGTGCCCGCAACCAAGGTACATGCCCTTGACTGGAATCGAACCTGGGACCTTTCAGTCTGCAGGCCGACACTCTATCCACTGAACCAAACCTGTTTTGGCTGTATAATATTTTTTATTTCAGTCAATGTTTGTTTAATTTCTAGTTGGACCTTTTTTTTCTCCTCTTGGGTCTCACTAAATTTACCTATCTTTTCTAGGAAATTCTTGAAAAACTTTATAACCATGGTTTTGAACTCTATATCCAGTCGTTTATTTTCCTCCATTTCTTTTGTTTGTGATCTGTTCCTTTGTCTCCGCATTTTCGCTGCTTCCCTGAGTTGGTAGGGTAGCTTTGTGTGGTAGGTGTACTATATGGCCCAGTAGCTCCACCTCCCCAGTTCCCTGAGGTGGACTCTCTTGGTGCATCCCTTTGTGGGCTGTGTGTACAGCCTTGTTTTACTTAGGTCTTGATTGTTGTTAGTATCACTGTAGGGGAATTGACCTCCAAGCCAGTTAGTTGTGAGGATCAGCTATGTCTACGCCGAGAAAACTTCTGTGCTGGACTCAGCCTTAAGACTTGCAAGATTGCAAAAGCCTCTGAGCTAGGCTTGGATGGGGTGGAGTCTCAGGGCTGAGCAGACAGCCTGGGCTTCCTGTCAGCCCCTGGGTCTCATTGTCCCTTAGTAATCGCTGCAGTCCTCTCTGCACACAGTCATGCTCGTGCATCTCCAGACCTCTGACCTTCCGGCTCTCCTGAGTTTCTGTGATCTGGGGACCTGTATTAGTCTGGATCCCCAGGGTCTCGCCTGAAACTGGGGTTCAGTGCAATCTGACCTGGATTTCAATGCAGTTGGGACGTTCTGTCTTCCTCCTGCTAGAGAAAGCCAGCGGCACAATCAGCAGTCAGTTCTCTCTGTGTACACTTTCGTACACTCCTCCAGACCTCTTAGGGGCTTCCCTAAGTTTCCCTGCATTCCTCCCTTTTAACAGCAGTCCAGACTCCCCCTTGTGAGTCTTGCCCAGAACTCGGATTTAGTGCAGTCGGAAGTGGGGTTCAGTACAGTCGGAAGTTTCCAACTCCCCTCCTGCTAGAGGAAGCCAGCCAGGCACTCTGCCGCCCATCCTCTCCATGCGCACATCTCTGTACCTTAGCTTTTTGCAACTCCTCTGAGTCTCTGTGAGCCCCTCTCTTTCCTTCTAGTTGTAGAATTTCCACTCATCCAGCTTTTATGTGGTTCTGGATGATGTCCTTTCTGTCTTTTAGTTGTAGTTTTGAAATTGTGCAAGGCAGCAGTTTAGGTATTAACCTATGTCGCCATCTTGGTTTCTCCTCCCTTTTATAGAATTTTAAAATTCTTCTATCATATTGGGGTATGGAACTCTTTATTTACTTTGTACTGATGGAGCTTTGTTTCACTTTCTTCCCCTTTCATGTTCTGAATATGTTTCTCTGAAGGAAAAACCTCATTTTTTGCAAAGCTGGCTGCACATGTTTTTTTGTTTTTTTTGTTTTGGGGTTTGTTGGGTTATTTTGGTGGATTCGAATTAACTACCTTATGTGAACTTACAACTAGTGCCTCTTTTAAGTCAAGGCTACCTGTACTTACTAAGATAACTGGCACCCCAGTTTCTGAGTTTTTCTGAAATTCTGTGAATGAGTTGGCATGCTTCTCATCATTATTCCCCTCCAATGCACTTAAGTTTGAATTTCCACTGTAGTACAAAGACTGTTCCATCATCTTACAGCTTTTTTTTTTAATTTATTGGCATCTTTATCCTCTAGTCTCTCCTCTTCCATTTATTTTGTCCTGATGAGTCAATACCACTCCAAGTTTTTAAAAAATATATTTTTATTGATTTCAGAGAGGAAGGGAGAGGAAAAAGAGATAGAAACATCAATGATTAGAGAGAATCATTGATTGGCTGCCTCCTGCACACCCCCTTTTGGAGATCAAGCCCTCACCCCAGGCATGTGCCTTTGACAGGAATTGAACCCAGGACTCCTCATTCCACAGGCTGATGCTCTATCCACTAAGCCAAACCAGCTAGAGCAACTTGAAGTTTTTAAACAATTTTACTATAATCCGTGGAAGGAATAGTGGCAATCTAAAGTATAGCATTTTAATTAGGTTAGTATCACTCCTATATTTTAGACTAATATTTTACTGTGATTTGTGGAAGGGATAGTGGTAAAGTGTAGCATTTTAAGTACATGTTTTTCATATGATTGTTCCAATGACAGTCAGATTACAGCTCATATATTTTTAAAATAAGTAACACAAATTTTCTATATAACACGTGCTATATAGACCCCAGGAGACATCCTTATGTGGCAGTATTCATCACACTAGAATATTTCGAGATTTTGTTTTAGATATCATATATGATTGTAAGGAGACTAAAGAATATGTTAATTGTTGCTTAACTTCGATACGAATCACATACTTCAAAAGTTGATTTAGAGCTTTTTAGTTCTCAAATCACTTGCTTTCCTTTTAATAAGCTATAGCTTTAATTTTTCTATTCTGGCTGTTGACTTTATGATTCCTCTTAATTAATTCATTGTGGGTTTTCTCTCCTTTTTTGATGGGTCCATTTATAAAACGGATTTGTTGCAATATTAGCATTTTTTTTCTTTAAATGTACATGGAACCATTATAGATGGGTATCTAAAAAGAGAGTATAGTTCTTGTTTTAAATAATTTGAGTAAAAATTTTTGGTAACAGTCTCATAACTATTATCTTGAATTCAAAGTCTTCCATCTAAGTATTGCAAGCTCTTGCTATTTCAATATAAGTAGTTGACAAAGTAGTTGAGCAGGAAATGTGATAGAATTCTTTCTAGTGGGTTTACCATGGTTTGTAGATAGTAACAATTTAGAGCATAGCTTTTATTTTTAACAATAGCAATGCCATATAGTAACTTATAGGAAATTATTTAGTATTTATGTAGTGCAAGTAACATATAACTTGCCAGATGTATTTTTAGGGTTTCAGAAGCCTCAAGAACATGAAAATTTCTTCTGAGCTTTTAAATACACTTTTGTTAAATTGACTTATATGCTTTTGTGCTTTCTATAGTCATTCAAAGTATTTGTGGACTTAAAGACTTATTAAAACAAGGTGCCATTTTTCAACATATAAAATTGGCATATAAGTTGATATTATATTTTATGTTATACTAAGTTTAGATATTTATGGGAATATAAATTAGAGCAATCTTTTTAGATGGCAGTTTTGTTACATTTTCCAAAATTTAATATACATACCTTTGACCCTAAATTCCATTTGAAGCAATTTACTGTAGTGTAGCTACAAAGTATAGGGTATCCCCCAAAATGTGTTTCATTTAGAGTAGTCACAAAGTATAAGGTGTCCCTCAAAAAGTGTACACACACATTGACTAATGATAAAAGCAGTGTTTATTAAAAACATTTCATTTTCAAAATTGAGCTATCAGCTGTTATAGTGTGTACACATTTTGGGGAACACCTTGTATATGTGTGAGGATCCTTATCATAGTAGTTTGTAACACCTCAAATACTTCTAACCACCTCAGTACCCACCAGTAGGGAACTCTTTGATTAAATTATGGTATATACATATTGTGGAAGACTGGTTATTAAGAAGGATGAATTTTAGTTTATTTATGTGTTCATTCATATGGAATGATGTCTAAGCGTTATCAGATTAAAACACAAGAATGAGATCATTTGTTAAAAATTATGCTTACACTTGCATACACATAAAATTACATGGATATATATTGATGTTCTTGGAAGTTTATGCAAGAAACCATGAGATTTTTTTTTCTTTTGCTTTTCATTTTCAATTTTTATATTCAATTCTTTTGTTCCTTTTTTACTTTGAGCAGTTATCACATTTATAATTTTAATTTAAAACATTTTGAGATTTAAAATGGTGCAGAATAGGAGGATGCTGCATGGACATGCTCCCAGGAACAAGCTGGAATTACAACTGAAGTATGGAAAGGCTTCCTGAATGATCAATGGAAAACTCACAGGAGAGAACCCTAATATCCAAAGAACGAAGGTGGGGACCGAAAAGAGACTGGTAGGAGGGGTGGAGGCATGAAAGGGCTGGCCGGGAACCCACAGACAGCAACTGAAATCCCAGAAAGATATCTCAGTTGTGGGGAGAGTGCCACTGAGAATTCTGGAATCTAATCCTGAAGCTGGGTGCCTCAGCAGAGAGCACCAAACTGAGGAGGATACCCACAAAACATCTAGCTATATAAAGTAGTGGGGTGCTGTCTGCCAGGGAATGGCAACTGAAAGTTCGGGCACCCTCTTAAAGGCCCAATGCAAAAAATCCCCTGTGGAACCACCCACCTTGTGCTTTGGCAGAGGGAGGGTGAAATGGACTGGAGCTATGAAAGCAGAGCCCAGGATCAAAGACTCGGGGGATAGAGCTCAGAAGGCCCATACTCCAATAATGAAAATGAAATGCTTTTTTTAAATAAACAACTGCCTTTATAATTATTCAAAATGTGTGTATACATTTTTGAGCACACCCTATACTTTGTGGTTACTCTAGAATAAATTCCTTCAAATGCAATTTAAGGTCAAAGGTACGAATATTTAATTTTCATTCCTCACACAGCAGAGGACATCTTTCCCACATAGACATCTGCCTTGCCTGGAGGGAAAACAGTCTACACACCCTATTGGAAAACACCTTGCCTTGAGGCCATTTAAGAGATTAAAAGTAACAGCTAGCCTCCAGGCAGAAGCATCTGCCCCACCTTGTTGGGAAAAAAAACTCTCACCACACCTGAGGACAATTGCTTAGGGTCAGTTCAAGTTGGAATTCTGTTAGTCTGTATACAGAGGCATTCTCTGGTCGCTTTGAGTCTTTGCCTGACCCAATTAGTCAGAAATAACCTTTAACACTGTCCTGCATTAGAGGTTGAGTGGTACAGAGTAGTGGTCAGCAAACTCATTAGTCAACAGAGCAGCAAACTGTGACTCATGAGCTACAGTTTGCCAACCACTGGTATAGAGGATCTCTTTCTAAAACATAGTCACAAACCCAGACAGATAACCAAAATGGAAACAAAGAACAGCCCCCAAATGAAAGGACTAGTGAATTCTCCAGAAGAAGAGATAAATGAAGCAGAAATAGTAAATTTATTTGAAACAGAGTTCAGAGTAATGATGTTAAAAATTAACAGTGTGAAAAAAGATATAGTAACTATGAAAAAATAAGCCTGAGATAAAGAATTATAATACACAAAAAATACATTGAAAGGAATACACAGCAAAATAGGGGAAGCTGAGGATCAAATCAGTGAATTAGAAGACAAAGTTGAGAATTCAAGATGGCAGCATAGGTAAACACCTACACTGCTACCTTGCACAACAATTTCAAAACTACAACTAAAAGACAGAACGGGCAGCATCCACAACCACAGGAAAGCTGGCTAAGTGGAAATTCTACAACTAGAAGGAAAGAGAGGGACTCATGGAGACCCAGAGAAGCTGCAAAACGCTGACTTATGTAGACGCGCGTGTGGAGAGAGCGGGTGCCGGAGTACCTGGCTGGCTTTCTCTGGTGGGAGAGAGACAGAGACTCCCAACTGCATTGAACCCCTTATCCTATGGCACTGAACGCCAGGTCCAGGTGAGACTCATACAAGGGGAGTTTGGACTGTGAAAAGGGAGAAGTGCATGGAAATTTAGGGGAGTCTCAATAGGGCAGAAGTCTTGTGGTGCGCACAGCACTGCGCACAGGACAGACTGCTGGTTGTGCCACTGGATTTCACGAGTGGGCAGGAGACAGAGCCTCCCAACTGTGCCACTTTTAACTCCACTAAACCCCAGTTTTGTGTGAAACCCTGGGGACCCAGACTCATATGGTCCCAGAGTGCAGGGGAGCTGGAAAGGCAGCGGTCTAGAGGCACTGCCCATGCACACAGGGACCGCTTCAGCGACTACCCAGAGTCACATGAGACCCAGGGGCCGTGGAGGGCGGGGCTGATTGGAAGGCAAGGCGGTCTGTAAAGTCCTGAGACTCCACCAATCCCAAGCTCAACAGAGAGGCTTTTGCAGTTTTGCAAGTCTTGTATCATAAGGCTGAATCCAACACAGAAGTTCTTCTGACATAGTAAAAATGCGGAGACAAAGGAAGAGATCATGAACAAGAGAAATGGAAGAAAACAAATGACTGGATATAGAGTTCAAAACCACAGTAAAAGGGTTTTTTAAGACTATCCTAGAAAAGATGGATAAATTTAGGGAGACCCAAGAGGAGATGAAAAAGGACCAACTAGAAATTAAACATACACTGACTGAAATAAAAAATATTATACAGAGACCTAACAGCAGACTAGAGGAAGGCAAGAACCAAGTCAGAAATTTGAAATAAAAAGAATCAGAAAACACTTAACTGGAAAAGCAAGAAGGATAAAGAATCCAAAAATGTGAAGATAATGTAAGGAGCCTCTGGGACAGCTTCAAGCATACCAACATCAGAATTGTGGGAGTGCCAGAAGAACTGCAAGATACTGAAAATCTATTTGAAGAAATAATGATGAAAACTTCCCACATCTGGTAAAAGAAATAGACTTACAAGTCTAGGAAGCACACAGAACCCCATATAAAAGGAATCCAAAGAGGACTACACCAAGACACATCATAATTAAAATACCAAGAGCAAAAGACAAAGAGAGAATATTAAAAGCAGCAAGAGAAAAACAGTTCATTACCTACAAGGGAGCACCCATATGACTATCAGCTGATTTCTCAACAGGAACGATGCAGGCCAGACGGGAGTGGCAAGAAATATTCAACGTGATGAACAGCAAGAACCTACAACCAAGAATAATCTATCCAGCAAAGCTATCATTCAGAATTGAAGGGCAGATAAGAGCTTCACAGATAAGAAATAGCTAAAGGAGTTCATCAACTCTAAACCAGTATTATATGAAATGCTGAAAGGTACTCTTTAAGAAGAGGAAGAAGAAAAGGTAAAAGATAAAAAATTATGAACAACAAATACATATCTATCAAGTGAATCTAAAAATTAAGTGAGTTAAAAATTTGATCAACAAAATAAACTGGTGAATATAATAGAATCAGGAGCACAGAAAGGGAGTGGACTGATAACTCTCAGGGGGAAAGGGGTGAGGGGTGTACAAGGATAGACTGGACAAAAATCGTACACCTATGGATGAGGTCAATGTGGGGGGAGATAAGAGTAAAGGGAGGGGTGGGAGCTGGGTGGAGGGGAGCTATGGAGGGGAAAAGAAAGAGACAAATGTAATAATCTGAATAATAAAGATTTAATTAAAAAAAAGACAAAGTTGAAAATATCACTCAATTAGAGAACGAAAAATAAAAAACAAGTAAAAAATAGGAGGACACCTGAAGGGATCTGTGAGACAATGTGAAATGTAACAGTATTAGAATAGTAGATGTTCCAGAAGAGGCAGATAGGAATAGAGAAGGTTTTTGAAGAAATAATGGTAGAAAACTTTCCTAACCTGATAAAAGAAAAAAATCCCACAAGTTCAGGAGTCACAGAGAACCCCAAACAAGAACTCAAACAGACCCATGCCCAGACTCATCATAATAAAAATGCCAAAAGTTAAAGACAGAGCATCTTAAAGGCAGCGAGAGAAAATAAAACATTTACAAAGGAGTTCCCATAAGGCTAACACCTGATTTCTCATCAGAAACTCTATAGGCCAGAAGGGAATGGCATGAAGTACTCAGAGTGATAGAAAGCAATGATCTGAGACCAAGATTACTATATCCAGCAAGGCTATCATTCACAATAGATGGTCAAATAAAGAACTTCCTAGACCAAAAAAAAAAAAAAAAAAAAGTCTTAAGTAGTTCATCACTACCAAGCCAGCATTACAAGAAATGCTAAAGGGATTGCTGTAAGGGATTATTGAGAAGAACAGAGAGAGAAACCTAGCCATACAGAATTAAAATGGCTATAAATAAGTACCTGTCAATAATAACCCTAAATGTAAATGGATTAAATGCTCTAATAAAAAGGTGTAGAGTATCTGAATGGATACAAAAACATGACCCAACTATATGCTGTCTACAAGAAACACACCTCAAAACAAAAGACACATATAGGATGAAAGTAAAGGGATGGGAAAGATTTTTCCATGCAAATGGAAAAGAAAAAAAATAGCTGGAGTAGCAATACTCATATCTGACAAAATAGACTTTAAAAACATCATGCTAAGTGAAATAAGCAAGTCAGAGAAGGATGAATGTCAGATGATCTCATTTATGAACAACATAAACTGAGAAAAATGGAACCAGAGAGGGGAAAATATCCTAGAATATAATAGAAGTAATCCTATTATTTTCAGATTTTTAATATTTCCTACAATTTTTGTGATACACTATTTTGGTAATAATATTATACTTAAAATTCTTTTATCCTTGAAATATTAATATTTATTGTATGTAATATTATATGTAAGATCATTTTTCTTGAATAATTGATGTTTATTGCATGTAACATATTTAGAATAATTTTTCTTGGAAAAAAGAACACAAACATTTTAAGAAAATATTTCTGAAATATATTAAAGGAACATTACTCAGTTAACTATTTCTACAAGAATTTAATGTTTTATTATAAAATTACAAACAACATCTTTAAATAATTATTGCTTTTTTCCCATTAAAAACTGGCAGACTTTAGCTTACTAAAATTTACATTTCAGACATTTTAAAAATAAATGCTAATTTTATTCCTATTTGAAATATGGACTACTAAACTATAGGTTGAAACCAACCGCACTAATTCCAAAATTTAAAAGTAAACTGAAATTTTCCGGGGAAAAACTTTTATAATAATATAAAACTTTGAAAGAAACCAAATTAACTAAAGAAAATATAAGTTGTTACATTATAGACTTCATCAAAGATTATTCAAGTCAAGAATTCCAGAAAAGGTTAAAAAGCTTATCGCATTACTAACCTGACAAGGTATATGAGGCCACAGCAGCCCCCATGCCAGCAAAAGAAAACAAGGAAATGACAGCTCTAGTGTTTGGAGAGAAGTTGTTAATGACAGCTTATTCCTTTATGATTTCAACTCTTGACAGAAGACAGGTCTGCTAGTTGCATCAATGGCAGATATATCATTACCTTCTGGCCCTGTCATGACTGAAAAGGGAGGGGAACATGGACTGTGTTCAGTTTTGAAATTCCAATTACTTTATGGAATTTTGGTCACTGTTTCTGAGATACATGTAAATAAGCCATTCTGTGATAGCTCTTTGCATCTATATTGTTCTCTTAATACTGAACTAATAAACTAATTAAGCACATATATTCTATAGTCAAGTAGAGAGGAAGCTATAATAGCATGGAGCACCTGGATATCCTGACATCATTCCAGGGAAAATATTACAGGCCTCTTATGTTTAATATTTATTTCTGACTTTTTATGTTTATACCTAATGTCAAATAACTTATAGACAGAGGCCTTTTCACTAAGTGCAAGAGAAAAAATACTGAATTTTAAAACAATTAGGCACCATTTTTATGTAAGAAAATATTGATTATAATTAAATTATAATTTAGTCTTATTAGATACATATTTGAATTCTTTCTTTTTTTCTTTTTTTTATGTTTTTTTCCTACCTAAAAAGTGACTCTCGAGACTTAAGAAGAGATAGTATGGCTTTTGAAAGTATGTCAAAAGCCTTGGGGTTTGTGTATGATCAGAATTTCAATGGAGGTTGAGATGAATTCAAATGCATAGAAGGCAAACATAAAAATCTTGTTTAATTTCTGTCATGTTCTTTTTGGAATCACTCTGATGTGTTTTTCAAATCTGCTTTACTCTTGAGCTTTCTGCTATTATATCCACGATCTCCATTTCCCCCCCCCCCTTTTTATTTCCTTTTAACTGCTGATTCCTTTTCTGTGGTCCTTCCTTTTAGTATCAGCTGAAGCAGTTTGAATTGTAGAATCAAAGCTGTTTTGGGAGTGAGAGAGTGTGTAAGATTGTGGAGGGTGAGATTCTCTGGGTAGAAGGTAACACCTCCTGTAGTTATAATAAATGCTCTGGACACTTTCAAAGATTGAAGAAGCCATGACTTGTTCCAGGATTAAACTTTTAAAATAACTTCCCTAGAGGAAAATATCATCAATAAAATGGAATAATGAGTTGATAGCTCTTGAGTAGTCTAGGTTTAACAAGAAAAGATTAAAGATAGTCAGCTTTGCATTTTTCACTATACTTTTAATTTCTTTTGTTTTTTAGTCTTCACACTTTTGTTTATATTGAACATAATTAAAAAATAATAACTTCCAGTATTTATTGGTTTATCCTCTGAGTTATTATAATTTGAGGAGAAAAAATGAAAAGACTGCTCTCCTTTACTCATAGGAAATAGTATAAACTTTTACTTGAAATCATTGAAACAATAAATTAGGAATGATAAGTAATTTTTTTATGAAAGTGTAGTTTGCACATTAGCTAAGTCACCAAACATTAGAGTAAATGTGTGATATTTACATAATCACTAAGATAACATTTTTTTTAAAGAAAATAATGTTGAGTGCATTTTAAGGGTAAGTAATTACTAGTTTCCAGGAGCATTGTTTGGTAGCATTTCATGTTTCTGATGTTATTTGCTGATGATTTTATTCAACTGTTTACATGATGTAACTAAAAGGCATATTTTAAAATATTAATTTCTAGATAAGTTGCCTATTTCTAAATATGATAGTTTTAGAGAGTCTAATGCCTAATTATGAATTAAAGATTTAATCTAAAAAAGACATCTGTCAATTACCTTTTTTAAATTTTCAATATAATGTTCTTAAATTAAAACTGAATTTCAACAGTAATTCTGGATAGTAGCAGGCCTGAATTATAATTCTTTTTCCTGGACATAAAACAAATCACTATTAAAAATTTGTAGTGAAGTGTTGTAAAAATTAGGTAGAATACCTTCACATACTTTGTATATTTAGAATCCTGTTCTTTTATGTCTTAAAATACATAAACTTCAAACATTTATTAGTTTACTTCAAATGTAAGTTAAATCAATGTCCCTGAAGCTAGAAGTGTTAATAATAAAAATTAGTATTAATAAAATGCAAAAAGGACAAATACTATTGTGTTAATAAAAAGCACACAGTAGTGTGTTAGGTATACATTAAATGATTTAAGGAAACCTGATATTATTTTAAAAACATTCATATTTGATTTAAGAAGATCATAAAATTTAAGCCAATTAGGTTAGGAATACCATACAGAAATCTATTAAATAAGAGTAAGCGTAGCAAATTGTTGTTTTACCTAGCATTTAAAATAAATCAACATGTATGCTATAATTTAAATTCTGAATGAAAATAAGTTATTTTATAATTTATTATTTTTAAATAAGTACTACAGAATAAAATATTCTCTTGACATCACTGGAGAAAATTAAATTTGTAAGATCTCTTTTGACCTTTTGTTTCTACAGTACCACAGTGATAGTGATAAATAATACAAATCTATCTTCAAAGAAAACTCACTTAAAAATTAGAGATAATATAAGCAAGCAATTCAACCTTGCCTTGCCTTTTGATAAAGAAGAGCATTACTTTTTAAATAATTTTTACAGTTGGTTGATATTTAATAGTGTGACTGAAGCTTTTAAAAGAATTTTTTAATTTTATAAATCTTTATTGTTCAGATTATTACAATTGTTCCTCTTTTTTCCCCACATAGCTCCCCTCCAACAGGTTCCCACCCCACCCTCTGCCCTTACTCCCCCCCACCCCCCACTTTGTCCTCATCCTTAAGTGTATGATTTTTGTCCACACTCCTTGAGAATTGTCAGTACACTCCCTTTCTATGCCCCTGATTCTATTATATTTACCAGTTTATTCTGTTCATCAGATTTTTTATTCACTAGATTATTAGACTCACTTGTTGATAGATATGTATTTGTTCATAATTTTTATCTTTACCTTTTTCTTCTTTTTCCTCTTTGTAAAGAATACCTTTCAGCATTTCATATAATACTGGTTTGGTGTTAATGAACTCCTTTAGCTTTTTCTTATCTGTGAAGCTCTTTATCTGACCTTCAATTCTGAATGATAGCTTTGCTGGGTAGAGTAATGTTAGTTATAGGTTCTTACTATTCATCACTTTGAATATTTCTTGCCACTCCCGTCTGACCTGCATAGTTTCTGTTGAGAAATCAGCTGACAGTCATGGTTTCTGTTGAGAAATCAGCTGACAGTCATATGGGTACTCCCTTGTGGGTAACTAACTGTTTTTCTCTTGCTGTTTTTAATATTCTCTCTTTGTCTTTTGCTCTTGGCATTTTAATTATGATGTGTTTTGGTGTGGTCCTCTTTGGATTCCTTTTGTTTGGGGTTCTGTGTGCTTCCTGGACTTGTAAGTCTATTTCTTTCAGCAGGTGGGGGAAGTTTTCAGTCATTATTTCTTCAAGTAGGTTTTCAGTATCTTGCTCTCTCTCTTCTTCTGGCACTCCCATAATTCTGATGTTGGTACCCTTGAAGTTGTCCCAGAGGCTCCTTACACTGTATTCAAATTTTTGGATTTTTTTTTCTTTTTGCTTTTTCAGTGGAGTGTCTTCTGCTTCTTTGTATTTCAAATCGTTGACTTGATACTTGTGTTCCTCTAGTCTGCTGTTAGGTCCTGTATAACATTTTTTATTTCAGTCAGTGTATGTTTAATTCTTAGTTGGTCCCTTTTCTTCTCCTCTTGGGTTTTGCTAAATTTATCCATCTTTCTAGGAAATTCTTGAAAAACCTTATAACCATGGTTTTGAACTCTATATCCAGTCATTTGTTTTCCTTCATTTCTTTCCTTTGTGATCTGTTTCTTTGTCTCCACATTTTCACTGCTTCCCTGAGTTGGTAGAGAAGCTTTGTGTGCCAGATGCCCTATATGGTCCAATAGTTCCACCTCCCCAGTTACCTGAGGTGGACTCTCTTGGTGCCCCTTTGTGGACTGTGTGTACAGCATTGTTGTAGTTAGGTCTTGATTGTTGTTGGTATCACTGGGGGGAATTGACCTCCAAGCCAGTTGGTTGTGAGGATCAACTATGTCTATGCTGGGAGAACTTCTGTATTGAAGTCAAACTTATGAGACAGGACTTGAAAATTGCAAAAGCCTCAGTGTTTGGCTTGGATGGGGAGGAGTCTCAGGGCTGAGCAGACAACCTTGGCTTCCTGTCAGCCCTGCCGTACATGGCCCCTGGGTCTCAGTGTCCCTCGGTAATCGCTGCAGTCGTCTTTGTGTGCACTCGTGCTCGTGCACCTCCAGACTTCTGCCTGTCATGTCTCCCCTGAGTTTCTGTGCACTCTGGGGACCCATATGAGTCTGGGTCCCCAGGGTCTCACCCAAAACTGGGGTTCAGTGCAGTCGTAAGTGGAATTCAGCGCAGTTGGGAGGTTTGGTCTTCCTCCTGCTAGAGAAAGGGAGTGACACAATCAGCAGTCAGTCCTCTCTGCGCACACTGGTGCACGCACCTCCAGACCGCTGCCTTTCATGGCTCCCCTGGGTTTCCATCAACTCCACCCTTTTTTCAACAGTACAGACTCCCCCTGTATGAGTCTTGCCCAGAACTAGGGTTCAGTGCAGTTGGAAGTGGGGTTCAGTGCAGTCAGGATTTTCCGTCTCCCTCCCGCTAGAGGAAGCCAGCCAGACCCTCTGCCACCCATCCTCTCCACGCGCATGTCTCCGTACCTCAGCTTTTTGCAGCTCCTCTGAGTCTCCGTGAGCCCTTCTCTTTTCTTCTAGTTGTAGAATTTCCACTTAGCCAGCTTTCCTGTGATTCTAGATGATGTCCGTTTTGTCTTTTAACTGTAGTTTTGAAATTGTTGTGGGAGGCAGCAGTTTAGGTGTTTACCAATGCCACCATCTTGGTTTCCTCTCTTAAAAGAACATTATTAAGTTGTTCTCTTTATGCCCATTTAAAGTAATTCTGTTAAGTTATTATTTTTATGGTTACTTATATAGATTGCAAACTTAGTTAAAATTAAGGTAATAAATTTATATGTATAGTATCTATGTATTTCTGTTAAAGTGCAGTTTGAACATAACATGTTAAATAGTAACTCACATTACTAAGGATCAATTTATTTCATTATTAAAATGAATGTGTTTTGAAACATTTGTGTTATACACAAACACAAATTTCTTTGTTAAAATTCCAAATTGCTAACCCAGTAGAGTTGATTTTTTAAAAAAAACCATTATTTGAAAGACTTGTCAATTCTATTGGGAAATGAGTACTTGCTTTTTCATACCATGAGCTGCATATTTGAATAAAATTATCTTTCTATGAATTGATCTTGAAAATATTTAAGATAACATTTTTTTTCCAGAGAAATACATGTCAAGAATCACTTTAAACTTTCTTAATATGTTCTTAGTTTGTATTTTCTGATAGGAAGACAATGTGTTTTTGTTGTACTTCTCATGCACATTTACTGATATTGTAATGATTTGAAAATGTATTGCCCTTTTGAACAGGGTGTGTTGTTTGTTATCAGAAATTTAAATAAGTTAGCTGCTTTTATTAGAACAAACTTAAACAATTGGTAATTATCTTTTCCCCAGAAATCAACAACTTGAACATCAAAGCCAGTATAGAGAGGTATGTAGTAGGTCATTTGCTGCTGCAGGCATTTTCTCTTCTTCCAGGATGTTATTTGTTTAGTTTCTCTCACTTTCTGCCTGTGGCACTGTATGGTGAAATTCAGACATGTTCTTCTCCTCCAAGGAATCTAAAGGGTGGAGGATAACTTATACAAAATTAATAAATGGTGTTGCTTTTTAATTATCACCTGTCCAAGGCCATTTGCAGGGTTCACTTTAGAGGGAAAAAAATGAGGTTTGTAGGAAGCATTTACAACAATGCATTAACAAGTTTAAAGCCATGAGTCAATTTTAAGAAGGGAATATATTTTGAGATGGTTAATGCTATAAACAATGAAAAATACTGACCCAATAATTTCTTTAAAAAGTATTTTTATTGATTTTAGAGAGAGGGAAGGGAGAGAGAGAGAAACATTGATAGGTTGCTTTCCACATGTGCCCTGACCGGGACCAAATCCTCAACTCAGGCATGTGCCATGACTGGGAATCCAACAGACAACCTTAAGGTGAACAGGACAATGCTCAATCAACTCCATCACTCTGGCTGGGTGACCCAATAATTTCTTAAGGCTCCTCCTTTTATTATTTTGGTACAGTAAAATCATAAAAGTTAACATTGAAAATTAAAAACTAGTGCAGTGTTTGTATTTTATGATAACTAAATTAAATGAATTAGTTCATTTAGCTGGAGAGGAGTTTTATCTGTTAGAGTATGCCAATTAGAAATTTTAATTTTTCTCTGCAAGTGAATCATTTTGCTGCAACATACTATAGAAACAATTTTATAAGAGAGAGAATGTTGTTAACTTATTGTGTGTATTCTTTGTAATGCTCAAATCTGTATAAATACCATAGCAGTAGGATTTAAGATTGCTTTTGAAAAGGAATTATATATATATATATATATATATATATATATATATATGGTTTTTTGTATAGTCTTAATTCCTTTTTTTTTCTGTTTAATCCTGACAATATATTTGAATTATTTTATGACAATTTTAACATTAAGAATTGCTTTAAAGAGCATTTCTAAGAAAGCCATGTCTCTCATTTTAAGCTTCTACAACTCAATTTGTTACTTTTTTCATGTACAAGAATGATAAATCTAAGCCTCCTAAATACTATAGCTTAGGAAAGATCCTTTTACTTTATAATATATGAACCACATTTCACCTTGTAACAACTTGAATTTTAATAGTAATTTTATTTTGTCAAATATTTTGGGTGTGCTTGTTTCTCACTAAACTGTAAGCTCACTGAGGACAGGGATCATACATTTTTCACCATTGCCCAGCAGTACAGTGTAGTAGGTAAGGACATAAGTTTTGGGTTTAAATATTCCTAGTTACCAGTTTTAGCTTTCCTAAAACATTCTCCTTTTAAGCATTTCCAGCCACTAATTTTAGTGACTTAATAGTTGTGTTATATTATCATCTGTTTTATATTGTTTAGTCTTGTTTTTCTTTTTTAATCCATAAAATGATTATAATAATAATATAGACTAAGAGGATTATCCTGAAGATGAAATGATAAATATATGAAAAGCACTTAACCACTAGGCATGAACCTGATTTTTAAAAATTTTTATGGATAGAGGGATAAATGAAATTTTATTAACAACAGAGGAATATGATGGCAGGCACCATTCTTTTTTTAAAATCTATTAAAATAGTATGTGATTTCGGTTCCGCTGTTCTTAAATAGGAACATGATGTACACAAGTTCTTATTATAATAGCTGTCACATAATGAGTGCTTAATTAATGTTAATAGCGAAGAAGATAGAGATGTAAGAAGGTAATCACTTAGTGTATTGTTTTGTTTTTGGTTTACTTCCTTTTCCTCTACAAATCCTGCCACTCTGCATCCTATTTCTATAACAGTATGACTGGGACTCTTCTCTGCATCTAGCTGTATTGGCAATGATATTTCTGGTTCCATATTAATCAACTTTTCTAAGGACCCAGAGGGCATGGGATTAATTTGGGTTTAGCCTTGGAAATGTAGATAGGCTTCTAAAAGTATCCTCTATGGATAAACTGTGCCTAGGAAATAGAAACATAAGCTTTTGGAAAGTGGTTTCTTTTTAATTCAATTGTAAATGGAAAAATTTTTTTTCTAACTCTCTTAACTCCATGAAATCCACCCTTCTATCCATCCATCAATCTTCCAATTCATTTAAAAATCCATCAAGTATTTATTGAGGACCAAGCACTGTTCTAAGTTTGGGGAAGTACAATAATGAAGAAAACAAAGTGCCTGCCCTCAAGATATTCTGTTTTAATGAGGAAGACAAGCAAATTCAGTATGGTGTGATATGTACCCCAAACTGTAAGCATTGAATATATCTCTTAATGCCATCTCTATGAAAATGCTTCTCAACAGAACTGATATTTACATAAAGTCAATTATGAGGAGGTAGTTGGAGATTAGAAAGGTATTCCAGGTTGAGGGATTGCTTGAATAAAGCTTGAACATAGAATTCGATGTGAATTGGAGAGTATAAGACCAAGACTACATGAGTCCTCTTACTATAACTATATAAATACAAAGTTATTTTCTTATTTCTTTAACAAAGGGTGTATACTAGATGGTCTCAGTTGGTTTCCTAGGTTTTAAATTGATTCTGTATTTCTATTTTTATAAAAATATTTTCTTCTGACCCAGGTATACCCCACTTTATTAAATCAAAACAAAAAATTTGGTTTTTCTCAAAAATATTTAATCTATTTTTTTATTTCCTTCTAATATTAAACTTTTCTGATTATAAAAACAAATATTGTTTTGCAAAAGATTTATTACAGAGATCTTGTCAATATTATTTGTATTAATATACTCATTAAGAGATCATTTATTGCTTGGGGAATGGAGAAAGGAGATTGCTATACTGAAGTGTTGCTACTAATTGAAAAAGCAGAACTAGCAAAACACCTGGCACCTAAACACAGTCAGCAGGTTTTCATTCAATATGTATTTTCTAATTCAACAATTTCAAGTGGTAAATAGGCTCTCTCATGTTTAGATGTATATAGTAAATGCCTTAGAGGAGGAGACTTTGAATGGGAAGAGCTAGTTTGGAGTAGATAGTATTAAGTCAAATAAAGGTCCTCTGGCTATATAGACATTACAAAGGCGTAAGCTAGATATTTGGATTGTCAGAAAAGGAAGGTTGGGAAGAATAGGAGTTGGTGAACTAAAAGTGAGAGTGAGGAAGCAGGCTTCAGGAAATATCCATTTTGTAAGAAGGGGCACATACATTCTTGCTTGGATAAGAAATACCTATTTGCTATCTCTCATTGCATTTGAATTTTTTTAAGTTGTTTAAGAAGAGCAGCTCTTAGGTCTTTTGCTCATTTTGTCATCCCTTCTGAAATCTCCCTGTTGCTTCTTCTAAAGTTATGTCTGGGAATAAATTGTAATTCAGCCTTGGCTTAGGGTCCTACTTCTCTTACTAACTTGCTCATTACCTTAGAAAAGGTCGTTTAGCCTACTTAGGCATCTTTTTCTTCTTTTGTGGAATAAAAACAGCATACTTAGATGCCTTTGTTGTATTGATAGTTTCAAGTATGTAAAAGTCAGATTTTATATTTTTAGGTCTCCAAGTGAATAATTAGTATGGAAATCTTTATTGCATGCTGTTATAAAAACAAAAGTAATTGCTATAAAAATTAGAGAAAACTCAACCTTTATTCATTGCGTGACATGTATTTATCAAAAACACTAGATACTAGAAGCTTTGGTAGGAAAGTTATCCATTTGTTAGTGTTAGTAAAGGGATTTTTTCAGCTTAATATCTTGTCTATGTAATATTAGCATTAGTAAAAGTAATTTCTTAGTTCAGTATCTTATTGTAAATGATTCTTTGGAGGGTATTGTTGATTTTGTCTGTTGGCAATGCAAGTTAACTTAGATAAAATAAAAAGAAAATTCCAGAGAATTTCATTAAGGTGGTAACAGTATGAAGAAACACAAATTTAAAAATGGAGCAACTTGTTGATAATTTTCATAAGGCTACATATGCGTGAATATTCAAGATTTACTGTCATAAATTATTTAGATAATGAGACTGGATTTTTGAAAATGAAATGGCTTTATTTTTAGTCTAGGCTTTATAGAAATTCTCAACCTTGATTTTAGTTTCTGAGCCTGCTTACTCAGTATTTCATACTCACGTTGTAAGTGGTAAAATACAACACCAGGAGCTAAAAACTACTCTAAAATCATAAATTCAAGAACTACTTACATATGAAAATAAGTTAAGAAAATCTTAATAGGCAAAGAATAGAAGGACTCATAATTGTATGGACAGCTATTAATTTACATTTTACCATAAATTTAAATTCAGTGTACCTTAAATTAAATCATTATAATTTTTTACATTTATTAATTGTGTGCTAAAACTATTCCTGAATTGGTATTTTGGGATTAAGAGAAAACAAACAAAACAATTGGTGACCATTTGTTCTATATAGTTTTAACGAAACAATCAATACTAGGTATTTTAATTTTCTCTCTCCTCAAAATTATATTCCTCTTTTGAAGCTATTGAAAATAGAATTATGGTTATGAAGGAGATTAAAAGAAAGAATATAATTATGGTCCAAAGTTTTCATCTTTCTTTCATAGCATATAATAATAATGATTATACTTGATCACTGAGCACTGGTCATACTCAACAAGCATACTTTTTTGGTTACTGCCACATAAGATTAATTTATTGTCATTTAAAATCTGTTCTTACTACTGAGAAATAACTATTAATTACATTTCTATATTCAGATATTTTTGAGAATGAAATGTATTGGTGATATAGCACAATTTTTTATGGAATTATCTTTTTTTTTAATTTTTGTTTTTTATTAATGTGTTACATGTGTACATATCTTCCCATTGCTCCCTCCCCCATTCCCATGCATGCCCTAATTCCCCAGTGTCTTGTGTCCATTGCTTGTGCTTATATGCATGCATACAAGTCCTTTGGTTGATCTCTTATCTACCCCACCTTTCCCTAACCTTCCCACTGTAGTTTGACAGTTTGTTTGATGCTTTACTGCCTCTGTATCTATCTTTTTGTTTGTCAGTTTATAATGTTCTTTATTATCCATAAATGAGTGAGATCATGTGGTATTTTTCTTTCATTGACTGGCTTATTTCACTTAGCATAATGCTCTCCAGTTCCATCCAGGTTGCTGCAAATGGTAAGAATTCCTTCTTTTTTATGGCAGCATAGAATTCCATTGTGTAGATGTACCATAGTTTTCTGATCAAGTCATCTGCTGACAGGCACCTAGGCTGTTTCCAAATTGTAGCTATTATAAATTGTGCTGCTATGAACATAGGGGTGCCTAAATCCTTTCTGATTGGTGTTTCTAGTTTCTTAGGATATATTCCTAGGAGTGGGATTACTGGGTCAAATGGGAGTTCCATTTTTAATATTTTGAGGAAACCCGATACTGTTCTCCACAGTGGCTGCACCAGTCTGCATTCCCACCAGCAGTGCACCAGGGTTCCTTTTTCTCCACATCCTCACCAACATTTGTCATTTGTTGATAATTGCCATTCTGACAGGTGTGAGATGGTCTCGCATTGTCATTTTTTGGGTTTTTTTTTATTAATTTTTTATACATATCTCCCTATTGGCCCCCCGCCCGCCCAGGGAGACCCCAACCCCCCAGTGTCTATGTTCGTTGGTTATGCTTATATGCATGCATACAAATCCTTTGATCTCTTATCTAGCTCACCTAACTTTAATCTTCCTGCTGTAATTTCACAGTCTGTTTGAAGCTTTACTGTCTCTGTTTCTATCGAATAATGACTTTGAGCTTGTTTTCATATGTCTCTTGGCCTTCCTTCTGTCATCTTTCGAAAAGATTCTATTTAGGTCTGTTGTCCATTTTTTTTTATTGGATCATTTATCTTCCTTTTATTCAGTTGTATAAGTTGCCTGTAGATGTTGGAGATTAAACCTTTATCAGTGATAACATTGGCAAATATGTTCTCCCATACAGTTTGTAAGATACCTACTAGTATGCCTTATTAATAATGTGGGGTCAGTCGTGATCTAATAAAAAACTAGATCTCATAAAAGATTATCATGTTTGTAGACCTCTGAATCTGAAATTAGTTAAAAGTCCCAAGAACAATTTGAATCGAGATTGGACTGAAGGAATGTCCTGTTTTGTGTGGTCAGGTAAGTATCATAAACTGCTAATTAGTGAAGATCAGGTTGAGACTACTACAGTACTCACCAGTCCACTTATGGATACCCTCCAGCTGGTGTGTTTATGTCTGGTTTTAGAGTGTATGTCAAGTGGCTTGTAACTACTGTTTGCCATTTTGAAGAGAATTAATTTGTACTGATGTAATGATAAACTCATTTCTTTTCTATCTGATTTTATCCTCAAATGCTTCTGACATTTTGTATCTTAACCACTCTTCATTTATGGGAGGGTCACATTTTAGTTTTAATTTTACTTACTCCAATTTTGTAACAGGCTTAACTTTTTATATTTACTTAGTTTAGTTTGCTTTCTCTGAGTTGTAAGAAAAATCAAGTTGTTATGTTGCCTTCAATTTTCTTCCTAAATTCTTTTAACAATGTTTCCTAATTCCCTTGGCAGGAAGGAGCCAAATATTCTTTCCTAAAGCATCTTGTTTTCCTTTTCCACTCCATGTTTCTGATGTCGGCACTCTTATTTTTATTAGTCTCTCTTGCATGCAGAATTTTAGATTTTTACAGTATAAAGGTTATAGGCAAATAGCCAGCTGTCACATTCTTGAGGTCAGATACAACTACTATATCTGAGATGCTCTGTTTTGGCTTCATACTACTTGCCAGATTGCTCAGCAGATGTTCTAGGCTATAATTCAGGAAACTGGGACCTCTTGAAACATTCCCTGAGAGTCGCTTTTGACATCTCTGAATCATTTACTTAAAGGTAATTAGTTCTAGTGAAAATGGAAATGCATTGATATGAAAAGAACAAAATTATTTTACAGTATTTGGGAGTTGTAGCATGATTAGAAACCTGATTCTGAATATGTATCAGGTGGGAAGGTGTTAATTTAAACATAGGAATACGTTACAATTAAGCACTTTTCCACTTTTAAATAATTTGAAGACTGTCACAAAAGCTATTACCTAAAAATGTCTTCCTTTTTATAGAATTTAAGGATTACCAGTTGTTGTTGTTTTACGTTGGAGAATTTATAAACTGCCTGTTTTCATACAGAAAATATATACAAGGAGGCTAAAAGAGCATTATTTTTTTCTCTAATATCCATGTACTACATGCATTGGTATTTCATATATCCCATCAATATTTTTGTTGGTACTGCAATTTTTTATAATTGATACAAAACTCCCTTACCTATATTTGCAACTTTTAAAAATACTATTGTAAATCTTAGATTTCTTGTCCTGTGTGCCCATTATTAACATACCAATTACACAAAAGATAAAAGTTTAATTAAGTCATAAGCTAACGTTGAAAAACATTTTTTAAAAAATATGTCATAATATGTTCATTTAGATCTCTGTGAGCATACTTAGATAATAATGGAGTCACATAACTTGTGTTCATATCAGTATATTTCCCTTGTAATATGCATTGTACTTAAAAGTGCTTTATACATGAGTTGTTTGAGATCCAATATCTTCTTATTGGAAAAATTCTTAGGTCACTATATTTTCAGGAAGGCAAGAATAAGTAGTAGGAATAAATATCTCATTTATATTTGCCTATGGATGAATTTATATTTAAAGTTAATGTGGGTCCATCAGTCGTCCAGGATACTCATAACAAACACTTAAATCAAACTAATGAACTCGCCATGTCAAAATCGAGCTCTAAAATCACCTCTGTTCTTCCTCCTTAAACAATACTTTCATTTTTTCTATTTCATATTTTGGATAAATAGCATTACAAAGAGATTGCTGGAAAAGATCAATCTCAGTAATTTTTCCAGAATTTTAGAAAAATAATTAAGGGAGTTAGTTTATGAACTAACCACAGGCTCTAGGCCTAAGTGGATATGTTACCTTAACTTTCCATAACTTTCAGGTCCTGCTGGACTAAAAGTTGTAGGAAACTATAAAGGGATTGGTAATGTCAATTTTAGAACTGAAGCCCAAGCAGAGCTACTACATCTGCGGGAAATTTAGGAGGTATTTTTGTAGATAAGCCCTTATTTGGATAATTGATAGTTGAATATTAATAGTCCATCTCCCTCTCCTTTTTCTTTTCTCTCCTCTCTTTCATATATACCCACACAAATTAGCAAGTCATAATACTAAAGTGTCAAATAACTGTTTTTTTGTCAATTCTAAGATGCACATTTTCTTTACATTTAAACACCTCTGAAATTGGGAAGCAGCTGTCTTTTCCCCACCTAAGTTTAGAACCAGTGAGAGAAAAAGAGTAAGATGATAGAGATGAATGTATCATCTTTATAACTGATATATAGTAGGTTGGGGGAATAGGTTTGATCTACTAGCCAAGATGGCTGATACATCTTCCCAGAATTTGGCAGCCTTACTCATAGGCCTGGCCTGGTGAAGCTTATGGCACTGAAAGGCAGAGAATGATGTGTGCTTTCTAAGGCTACCCAGGTGGGCGAAAGCTACTAAGTCACCAACAGCAGTTTACCAATCAAATAGGTTGCATCCCGATACCAGGGAAGAATGAGAAAAGGGGAGGAGCAAGGCAAGAATTATTAATTCACATGGAAACTAGTAGGTGGCAGCTCAGCTTCACTCTGTTCCCCTCTAACAGAGTAAAGCTGAGCTCTGTAATCCAGATGTCACTCCAAAGCCAAATCCCCTACCATCCTTTCACAAGTTATCATATTCATCAGGGATGCTTTGAAAAAATGCATATTTTAAAATATGCCCTAGGACAGTGGTCGGCAAACTGCAGCTCTGTTGACTAATGAGTTTGCCAACCACTGCCCTAGGAGCTCATTCATTTTTTTTTTTTTACTCCTGTGTGTCTCTAAGCTTCTCTTTGCCTGATCTTTCTATTTTCATAAACTTTCCCTTGCTACCAACACCTGCTGAGTTTTCTTGTTTCTGTGAGGAGATCCTCTTCTGGCAGACTCCAGGCTCTCTTGTTGTGAGGTGAGCCTTTTTCTTGGGCTCAGTGACCTACTTTCCAGTGGAATCTCCTGTGTTATTTCCTTCCTTTGCTTATGTTGTCTTGCTCACGTCCCTTGAGATGAGTTTGTTATTACCTTGACCCTTCTGTTATCTTTGCACTTTGCCTTTTACATTTATTCAGTTGTACAACTACTCCCCTGATCTGTCACATCAGAAAATTGTCAGTACTTGAATAAAATAATCTTCACTGCAAACCACATGTTGTTAATATCTTCATTTGGTCCCCGCATACTTCCTTAGGATTGGCTTCTTTCTTGAATTAACATTGAAGAAACTCATAATTGTATTTTATCACATTCACCACAGTCCATCTGGAGTGAAACATTAATTTTTACAGAAGAGGGCTACATGAATCACCTAGCTAAATGCACAAAACTGAGAGTAAAAGAAAGTCCTTAAAATTTTCTTCTGCAGAATAAAGTTTAAATATGCCATATTTGCTAGTGTATACAGCATATTAGGATTATACTTAAGCAATGGAAATTGTCTGAGGCAGGAAAAACATTCTGTCTATTAATGGACTTTGCAGTCGTGGCTTGGCAATGTATTGCATTCTATATTTTTGTACTGTGATCTGAAACTTAGTAGCATACATTGTACTTATTAAGAAAATTGATATCCCAACTCAGATAATTGTGAAACTGATTCTATAACAGAGAAGAGGATAGTCATGGCTCTTGGGAAACCAGAAAAGCTGGTCTTTAATAGTGAAAGCCCTTCATTAGTGAAACAGAGTTAGGGCTCTTTTTCAGAATTTAATTTGAGATTATTTTTTCACCAACTGCATTGGAGATGTTTTTCTTCTTGGGTGGTAAGTGATATGTTGAGCTTCTTTTCTAATAATTATTTCTAGACTACTTACTCATTCACTTAACATATTTATTGAGTATCTGTTATGTATATAAGAGGCACTGTTTTAAATAGCAGGCTATTTCAATATTTCAATAGAATGGCCCCACACACCAGCTCTTCTGGGGCTTTTCATGATGGTGGAGTATCATGAAAGTTAAAAGTGCTTTAAGTGTGATATAGTTTAACAGTTAAAAAATTGGTACTTTAAGTAGTAATGCTAATAAGTAATATGACATGACTTAACATTCTTGGAGGAGTCAGACTTAATACACTATACCTAATGTAGGGAAGAATGCAGAAACTGCTAGTCCTCTTAAAAGTTAGAACAGGAACTGGCACAGTGTCACTTTATCATACTCAGTTGGTCAAAACAGTCATAAGCTAGCCCAAATTAAGAAGCAGGGACTTAATCCCAATGTCTCAATTGAAGGACTATCAAAGTTTTTGTAGCCATCTTTGATATGTCACACATAGCATTTAACTAGCTCTGTGACTTAGAAAGTTCACTTCAGTTGCTTGACCCTGGGAACTTGAAACTAATCTATCTTAGTCATGGAGAGTGTGAACACATTTTGTAAGACTCATGTACTAATCATTGTCCACCCCAATGTAGTGATTTATTTTGACATATTCTGTTTACTACAGCTTCAACTTGGATACTTTAAATGAAATTGAAAGTTTCACACTCTCTAGGGTCTTTAAGATAGTCTCTTATCATCACAGTCTAGTACAGTACCATGTGTATATGACATATTAAGGAAGAAATGACAAAGTAGGGTTTTCTTTTTAGTATCAGATATTTTTTGTGATCTGTCTCTTAGTCATCATTCCTATAATTAATAGATACAAGTAGAATAAGACTTTATAATTTATAGTGATCTAAAGTTTATCATTCCATGAGAAAAATGCCTTGTAAGCATTCTTTTTTTAAATGAGTATACCTTTTGAAAACTTGGAAATTCTTTCTATTATTGCTAATGTAAGATTGCTCACCTTCATCTAGTGATAATTAAACATTCAGGAGAAACATTCAGAGTCATTTTATATTTGACAACACCCAAGATCTACATTCATTTTCCACTCCCAGAAAACATGGAATAAATAAATAAACTATGTGGGTATGTAAGAATTAAGTTATTTCTTAATTTCTTAAGTGGACTGAGCAAGAGTAGAGGTCTAGTTAGAAACCTGTATACTTTAATATTTTCCCTTTATCACCTGACCAACCTATTTTTTGAGTTACGTGTTTCTTCTCCCAACCTTCCCTCTAAGCTAAACCATCTAGGTAGAACCACAGCTTGAACACTTCAGTGTTTTGCAGATTTACTCACTCTTACCTAGTTGTTCCTCCTATCTCTTGGTTTTTCTTTTCTCAGAATCTTATGCCATCCTGACAACAATTGTTGGGAATATATATACAGATACACCAATTGTGAGTTTAAAAGATTCCTCAACTCGCTTGATGATATTAGAAGCTTTTTCAGTGGATTACAAATTGGCACTCTCTCTAAGTGGTCCAAATAACCCATGTACCAATATTTATTAAGAAGATTTACTTTCATTTCTCTGGTTATCTATTTAGTATTCATTTTCTGAGGGATTACAAGAAGGTAGTGGCATATAATAGCTAAAAACTTGGGCATTGAGTCTTGGATTTATCATGTTTCTATGTAAAGTGGAACCAGTTACTTAACCTTTCCTAAAGCAAGTTTTCTTTTCCACAGCCCTTCAAGGAGACTGTACTATAGCATTTTATTTATTCTTCAGTAAAACAATAGAGATTTGTGTAACTTTTGTTTATTTAATATATTTCATGCCATATAAATTGACTTGTTATTTTCTTCCAGAAAATCTCAATATGGAGGGGGAAGAGGGAGAAAAGCAGATTTATATATGGAGAGTTCTGAGAAGTAAGCTTATCATCAATTGGGAATATATTTAATTCAGGCCTTGTTCCTTTTGTGTATAAAAAGAGCTTTCTAAGTAAAGAAGTTTAAATTGAACTTTTAATTTGACTCTGTAAAAAAGAAATTGCATCTGAAAGGATTCTGTACTTGCCCCCACTTGCAAATAAAAAGGACAAAGATGTATTTATTTATCTTATTGTTTGTAATTCCAGCAATTCAGGGCATCCAATAGAAATTGTGCTCTGGGCAAGATTCAAGGATTCTAGGGTCAGCTGTACTCTAAGCATCCCAGGTGATGACAATGTACAGCCAATGTTAAGAATCGCTGTTTTAGGAAATCAGGAAAGAATCCACAAAAACTGGGAAAGAAAAAATCTTTAGTATGTAGTGACTGCATGTAGGAAGCAATAAGGGAACCAAAGAACAGAGTTTTAAATTTGGAAGGAACTCAATACCTAGTCTAACTCCCTCATCCTATAGATATAAAGTCAACTGACTTGTTCTATGAATCTCATCTGATAGATGGACACCAACTCCATCAGTTTCCACACACAATTGCCCTCTACTTCTCTGCTTCCTTTCTGTAAGTCTTTTTTTGTTTGTTTGTTTTTTGCTTGAAGTTTGGTACAGAGCAGGACACTGGTGTTATCAGTGGCAAAAGTCAGAAAGCTGGATTATTGTTTTGGGTATATCTTGATGAGTTTAGTTGTTGATTGATTTGGTTTGAGAAAATAGATATCTGAAAAGGAGATTATTTGTAAGCAGTTAAACATAAGAAGATAATACTCAGGTAAGGTGAAATTGGGACTAGGTTGACTGGGAATCATTAACAAAAAAAGACTAGTTAAAACCATAAATGTGGCTGAGGAGAGAATATAGAAAGAGGGCACCAAAGGACTGAGGGCTGAGTGTTTGAGAAGCAATCACATTTGGGAGCTGCTGGAGGGAAATGAAACAGGAAAAGCAGATGGTAACAGAATCACAATTTTCTGTTGACAAAAAGAACAAGAGTATTCTTTTTACAGTGATGATACATAGTGTATAGTAATTTGGTGAATGCTTAAGGTAAACAAGAAAACACTATAATGGGGGTTTGGTTTTTGTGTGTGTTTTGGTTTTCTAGGGCACAATCACTATGGAGTTCTAGAAAAAGCATTGGACTTAAGTGAAATGGTGTGGCTTCTGGTTTCTTCTTAGCTCATACTAGCTATGAAAATTGTGATAACTTGACTTTTCTGAATCTATTTTCTCATTTGTAAAATTGGGATAATGTCCCTTCATTAAGTTATTCAGATGATTAAATGATATATGCCAATTTGTAATGTGCTATAGGAATGCCATGCAATGTTATTGTTGTAGAAGTTAGTAAGGGTTAAAATTTGGAGTTGGTTTAGCTCAGTGGATGGAGTGTTAACCTGTGGACTGAAGGGTCCCAGGTTGCCTGGGTTGTGGGCTCGATCCCCAGGGGGTAGTGTGCGGGAGGCAGCCAATAAGTGATTCTCTCTCATCATTGATGTTTCTCTGTCTCCTTCTCCTCTCCTCTCTGAAGTCAATAAAAATATATTTTAAAAAATTTGGTGTTGGACAAATACAGGTCAAATGCAGGATCTAGCTGCAGTACAGGTTACTTAACTTCTCTGAGGTGTATTAAGAAATGGAGATGATGTGAATACCTTTGTCATAATTTTGTTGTGATTAATGAGGATTAAAGGAGCTAACCTGGGTGACTCATAATAATATAGCTAACTACAAAGTTACATTAAGCACATTGTTATAGCCATTGAAAATAACAGTTTAAAAATATGGATTAGCTCATTATTTCTTTAACCCTATGCACATTATAAGCGTCTATAGATGCAAGGATGGTTTCCATTTGGATGCGTGGCAGTTAACTAGTTAATGCTAAAGTTTGTCTAATGACATACCTTTAACATATGAAAGATATTTGGGCATGGCACCAGAAATCCTTCAGCAAAGTATTCTTCACAGCAAATTGTCACTTTGGCTAGTCCCTAACATTTTCTTTTGCTTTTGTATCTGCTGTTTGAATATTGGACATTCCAGTATTTTTTTTGAAGACCCTTTTCTGACCCACATTCTCTCTCTAGGCAGTGTCTTTCACTTCATGATTTTAATTATTGTTGATGTATTAAAATTCTCAAATGTGAATCCCTAACCCAACCATTCTTCTGAACTTCAGACCCATCTAACCAATGTCAACACGGCTCCTTGGATCTCCCATTGACTTCTTTATATTAATGTGACCAGAAGCGAACACATTGTTCTCTGCATCCATCGTCCCTTACAAACTTGTTCCCCTATGTTCTCTGTCTCTGTAAATAATACCAACATTCCCATCAGAGTGCATGTAAAAAACCTGCGCCTCTTCTAATCCTTCATTCCCCACATGTAATCAAGTCTCCAAATTCTGCCACTGATACTTCTTAAATGTCTCTTGAAGTAATCTCATGCTGATTCCCACATCACACCAGAGTCAAAGCCACCATCAGCTCTCACATGGACCATTACCTTTGTCTACAATATAACTCCATATCAACCTCATGACTTTTCCATCCAGTGCCACTTAGCAGGCACAGTGATCTTTGTTTTTTGTTTGTTTGTTTTTCTGTTTTGACCTAGAAAGTAGCATTTATTTATTTATTTATTTATTTACTTATTTATTTATAAATCAATCTTGATTGTTCTGATCATTACAGTTGTTCCTCTTTTTTCCCCCCATAGCTCCTCTCCATCTGGCTCCCACCCAACCCTCTGCTCTTACCTTTCCCCATTGTTCTCATCCATAGGTATATGATTTTTGTCCAGTCTCTCCCTCACCTCTTTCCCCCTGAGAATTATCAGTCCACTCCCTTTCTCTGCCCCTGATTCTATTATATTCACCAGTTTATACTGTTCATCAGATTTTTAATTCACTTGATTTTTAGATTCACTTATTGGTAGATATGTATTTGTTGTTCATAATTTTTATCTTTACCTTTTTCTTCTTCCTCCTCTTCTTAAAGAATACCTTTCAGCATGTCATATAATACTGGTTTGGTGCTGATGAACTCCTTTTGCTTTTTCTTATCTGTGAAGCTCTTTATCGGCCCTTCAATTCTGAATGATAACTTTGCTGGGTAGAGTTATCTTGGTTGTAGGTTCTTACTATTCATCACTTTGAATATTTCTTGCCACTCCCATCTGGCCTGCATAGTTTTTGTTGAGAAATCAGCTGACAGTTGTATGGGTGCTCCCTTGTAGGTAATTAACTGTTTTTCTCTTGCTGCTTTTAATATTCTCTCTTTGTCTTTTGCTCTTGGCATTTTAATTATGATGTGTCTTGGTGTGGTCCTCTTTGGATTATTTTTGTTTGGAGTTCTGTGCACTTTCTGGACTTGTAAGTCTATTTCTTTCAGCAGGTGGGGGAAGTTTTCAGTAATTATTTCTTCAAGTAGGTTTTCAGTATCTTGCTCTCTCTCTTCTTCTGGCACCCCATAATTCTGATGTTGGTATGCTTGAAATTGTCCCAGAGGCTCCTTACACTATCTTCACATTTTTGGATTCTTTTTTCTTTTTTCTTTTCCTGTTGAGTATTTTCTGCTTCTTTGTATTTCAAATCTTTGACTTGATTCTTGTGTTCCTCTACTCTGCTGTTAGGTCTCTGTTTCCCTCCCGCTAGAGGAAGCCAGCCAGACCCTCCACCACCTGTCCTCTCCACACACTTGTGTCCGTACCTCAGCTTTTTACAGCTCCTCTTGAGTCTCTGTGAGCCCCTCTCTTTACTTCTATTTGTAGAATTTCCACTCAGCCAACTTTCTTGTGGTTCTGGATGGTGTCCATTCTGTCTTTTAGTTGTAGTTTTGAAATTGTTGTGCGAGGCAGCAGTTTAGGTGTTCACCTGTGCCGCCATCTTGGTTTCTCTCAGCACAGTGATCTTTTAACACGCAGACTTGAGCGTATCACTTCCCATCTTAAACCCTTCTATTGCTCTTAAGTGCATTGACTACCTGAATTTCAGCTATTTTCAAGCTATTCTTCCCTCTATTTCTTTATGCTTTATTCTGTTCAACCTGTAGGTCTCAGTTTACATGCTAGGTATATGGGGAAATCTTCCTATCCTCCTTCCACTATACCTAACTATGTTAACACCTGTTATATGTTCTTATGACACATTTCTCCTTTGAAGCAATTTTGATGGTTGTCTTTCTCTTTGCTATGAGGATAAGGGCTATGTTTGTCTTATCTGTTATCCCTGGCCATTAACTCTGTGCCTGGCGTGTAGTCTGAATTCAGTAAATAATTCAAATGAAAGAATAAATAGAATTAACTTCATGGATGCTTGTACTAAGAAGGGAAAGAATACCTTTGTTAAGTCCTAATTCTGTTTCTACTCATGCTACTAATGGAATAGCCCAAATGTTTATGGTTTTACCTTACTTTTACTCTAACATTCTCATACTTTTCTTTGTAAAATTTCAGTTTATCAGCTACTACTTGACTTTGTTATTACCTGTATTTATCTTACAAGACCTTTGTCATGAATATTTTAAATCCTCAGCAAAGGAATTCCTTGACTTAATGTTCGTTTACAATCTGTTTAGAATGGAGAGTTTTGAGTTCATACAAGGTACATTGTATGAAATGTTTCCACCAGCTTGCTATACTGAGGTCAGGAAAGTATAGCAGTCAAAGGGTGTAAAGCTAGTAATTAGTATTAGCCATCTGCTCAGAACCAACAAAAGCCAAAACTGAGACTCTTGAAATTGCAAACCGATGGGACATTTAATGCTAACCTAAAGTGTTCCTACTTTTGCCTCACACTACATTTGAAATAGGTCACATTTCTTTTTAACGCGTAAGTAATATCAGTTAAAAATACTATTTAACTTGCCCTATTAAACTTAGTAGAGCATAGATAATATAAAATATTAGTCATTGTTTAGTACATTGTAAATATACATTTTATGCTTTCTTTAAATGTACATATATATACTTAATGATAGCAGTTTTTGCTTTTTGTTTGGCATGAAACTAAATGCCAAATTGCACTTATACAATAATTCTTAGTTTGTTTCTTAGTTATTGCCCTGATAAAATTCTTCTGGTTGATGGTTTGTTTCTGCCTGTTTTTCATGCTTATAAACATACTATCAGTTTTTCTCATAATTCACAATGATAGGAGAGTGTGCCCATGTAATAACATTTAATGCTCTTACTAGCAAGAGTGAATTAAATTATCTTTAATAGTATGTGGCACTACATACAATAAAGACTAATGAATAGTTTCTTCTCTGCAAAATAGGGGTAGCATCTATAGTACTTCAATCTTCCTGTGGTTTGTATGTAAGTGCCCAGCCCTACTCCCTGTGCTTGGGTACATTGAGTATACAGTGGTACCTCGAGATACGAGTTTAATTCGTTCCGTAACCTTGCTCGAATATCAAGTTGCTCGTATCTCAAAGCAAATTTCCCCATTGAAATCAATTGAAATGCCCTTAATCCGTTCCAGCCCCCAAAATGCCACCCCAGTTGTTCTTGTTACGTGTTTTTGAATAAGAAAAATGTATTTATAAATGACAAATATTGTATAAAAACATAATAAAAGAGAATGTAAAGGAATAAACTGGTTTATAAAGTGTATTTACCTACTCGTTACACTCTTAATGCTACACTTTATCCCTAAACTGAATGTAACTTAACTAATCTTCACTGAACTTAATTGCTACTGGTCTTTGCATTTTTGGCCGATTTCAAAAAAAAAGTGTCCAACGAGGTTTGCCTCTTTCTCCCTTTCAGAATGTTTCTGAAATTGGTGAGGCAAGTTTCATTGAACAGCTCCGATGCACGACCAGTAGCAACTTTTTCGGGGTGTTTCTTTTCCACCAAGTGTGACACCCTCTCCCACATTCCTAAGATCTCCTTTCTCTCACTTGTAGAGATCTCCTCCACCTCTGACTCCTCCTCGAAACCAATTTCTTGGAGAACCTCCGCATGTTGCTAGACTGCAACTCTTGTAACTCCTCCGTGGTGAGTTCCAGAGAGTGCTCCTCGACGAGCTCATTCGCGTTTCTCTCATCCACCTCCAGGCCCCTGGATTTTCCCAGAGACACTATCTCCTCCTCCACTGGCACCTCGAGTTCGAATCCTTCAAAGGTCCTTTCGGCTACAGCCTCAGGCCACAGCTTCTTCCATGCAGAGGTCAAGTCCTCGTTGTAACACCCAGCCAGGCCTGATCAATAATTCTGAGGCATATCACGATGTTAAAGTGGTTCTTCCAGAACTCTCCAAGGGTGAAGTTTGTGTTCTCCGTCACCTCAAAGCAGCGCCGGAACAGGTGCTTGATGTACAGCTTTTTAAAATTAGAAATCACCTCCTGATCCGTGGGCTGCAGGATAGGAGTGGTGTTGGGAGGTAGGTAGACAACCTTTATAAACTTGAACTCTTCAAGGAGTTCATCTTCGAGGTTCAGTGGGTGAACAGGAGCATTGTCGAGGATGAGGAGGGCTTGCATGGTTAGGTTGTTTTCCTGTAGATATTTCTTAACAGAAGGGCCGAAAACCAGGTTTACCCACTCCACAAAGAACTGCCTGGTGACCCATGCCTTCGGGTTTGCCCTCCACATAACTTGCAGTTTATCTTTTAAAATCTTATGTGACTTAAAGACTCTGGGGTTTTCCGAATGGTATACGAGCAGAGGCTTGATCTTGCAGTCGCCACTTGCATTGGCGCACAGTGTGAGAGTTAGCCTATCCTTCATGGGTTTGTGGCCTGGCATCACCTTCTCCTCTGCCGTTATATAAGTACTATTCGGCATCTTCTTCCAGAAAAGCCCTGTCTCGTCACAGTTGAAGACTTGCTGGGGGATATATCCTTTGTCTTCTATCAGTTCGGAAAAAGTTTTGAGGTAATCCTCAGCTGCCTTCACATCCGAACTTGCTGCCTCACCATGCCTGACAATGGAATGAATGCTGGACCTTTTCCTGAAGTTATCAAACCAGCCTCTACTGGCTTTAAATGAGTCTTTCGATGCTTCGTCCATGGAAGTGCGCGGGGTCTGCTCCAGCAAATCACCGTAAATCGCTCGCGCCTTCTCGCATATGATGCCCTGTGTTAATGTATCTCCTTTAAGCTGCTTCTCCGTCACCCACACTATCAGTAGATTCTCCATCTTTTCATGGAGAGAGCTACAGAGCTTAGAAATTATTGTAACGCTCTTAGCTGGCGTTATACCCTTTATCAACTCCTTCTGTTTAAGCACAGTGCATATCGTTGAAGTACTACGCCCGAACTGCCTCGCCAAGTCAGCCACTCGCACACCTTGCTCATATTTTTCTATGATTTCACGCTTTAATTCAATAGACATCATCCTCTTCTGAGCACTAACCTTTCCACTCACTTTCTTCGAACCCATGGTTATAAAAAGAAATGTGATAAAGTATATAAATGCACAAAAGATGCTTTGACAATGAGATAAACAAGCACACTGACTGAGGCATGGGAAACTATGAGACCCTTGAGTCGTGGTAAACTGGTGGGTCATGTGCAGCCGGTCGATCCGTGCGATTACTCGTATCTCAAATGTTGCTCGTATTTCGAAGCAAAAAATCACTCACTCGAGGGCTCATATCTCAAAAATCTCGTATGTTAGGGCACTCGTATCTCGAGCTACCACTGTATTGAGAATACTAGTATAGAGACATGAGTGCTGCAGACAAATATCAAAAATATAATCAAGCCACGGTAGAACTGTTTCTCATCACACTGGCTCTCTAATCTCCCTACTGGGATGCTTCTAACAGAGAATTCTATCATGATCCTGCAGCCATTGTAAACATCTTTTCTCATTACCTTCTGCATTCTCTTTTAATGTCCATAGTTGGCAAACCTAATATATACACATTAACTGAGGGTTTCAGGATGGAGTAGAAAGGAAATAAAATCACAAAGATAGTTCACTTTTTAAGACCATATTCATTGCCCACATCAGTGGTTCTCCGATGTTTAGGTTTCAGAGGTTTAAGTGAAAATTATTACATTATCATTATTTTTCTCATTTCTTTATCCATCATTTTATATATCCATGAAAACCTCTTCAAAGCTTTGTGAACTTGTGCCTGGGAGCCACTAGACTACACCTTTGTGATTACCTGGCTCAGCCAAGAATTTTATCATGAATAAATTAATTATATGATGAAGTAAAAGTCTTTGTTTGATGAAGAGTAAACCCTTGGTTATTTGGTACACTCTTGTGTCTCACTATGCATGATACCCAGAAGTAATACCTATTTATACCTGTTGTTAGGAAAATGCAACTTACCTTTGATAGCTTTACCAGGAATATTTTTAGGTCCACAAGATGGCAGTATTAACCTTATCAAGGTAAACAAGGCAGTGAAGACCAGGATTGCTTGGTTTTCCAGTACAAATAAAGGATGCTTTTGAATGTCCTGGAAAACTCATGGTCATTGATAGAGCATAGAAGACAGTGCTAATTGAAGGCAAGAGGACATCTGAGTAGAAAGTTGCTAGGTCAGTAAACAAGGAAGTAAAAATAGTAATCATGTCATGTTATAGGGAATCTTCCCTTTTTTCTACTTTTTACTCTTAAAGAAGTAATCATCAAGAAAACAAATTTCATAAAATACTTTGACCTCCACCATATTCAGTCCAGTACTTCATACCACTCACATTTATAGCATAGAAGTAATGGTTAATTACTTAATGCTTAGTAATAATGACCCCAGTTATTGAGGCAGCATTTGATTAGCTCCTTTACTGTGGGAGGTAACACATTTTAGAAAGCTTTTCACAAGTTTAAATGGAAGTTTGGAGTTAAAAGATTAACCTTCAATAACTCAAAATACCTCATGCTATTCTGTATCAATAAATTTCTACATAGATCCTTTTAGAAAGAATTGTGAAATTCATTTCATTCATGATGTGAGGTATAAATTTAATATTATAGAGATAAAAGGAACTATGATTCATTATTTCTTTATTTCAATTTCTGATAATGTATCTTTTATTCTTTTTAAAAATATGTTTTTATTGATTTCAGAGAGGAGGGGAGAGAAAGAGTGAGATAGAGACATCAATGATGAGGGTGAATCATTGTTTGGTTGTCTCTTGCACATCCTCCACTGGGGATCAAGCTCGCAACCAGGAAATGTGCCTGGAACTGACTGAGAATCAAACTAGGACTTCCTGATTTATAGGTCAACACTCACCCACTGAGCTACACTGGCCAGGCCACTCTCACTGTTTAAACAAACACAAAAATAATTTATTTTTAATGGGGTGGTAACGATTTTGGATGCTGTATTTCAAAGTACAACTGCACCCATCTTAATAAGAAATATGGATTCCTACTGATGCCTATAATGTTGAAACTTAAAAACATTTTTTTTGCATCATAGATTACTGTTACTTACGGGCAAATTCAGTACCTTATTGCCAGTTTTTTATTCAGTCCTACAATATTATTTTCTTAGACAGTACTCATAGCTTTATATTAACCATGGTAACAGAGATTTAAGTGGTAGTAACAAGTAAAATCCACAGATTCCCGAACTGTACTTGATCATTAGTCACTCCTTTTATGACATCTGGTAAAACATAGCAGATTTAGCAGATTTAGCAGATTTTAGTGTGTTTACTTTGGCTTCCTTTATTCACTATCTTGAGTAGGAAGAGTAGTCTAAATTAGTGGGGTTGGCAGACTTGTAATGGGAATCTTCTGTGGAGGGATATTCTTGCTTAGAGAGAAGAGGATGTTTAATGCAGATTGATCTTGAGAGTGTGGTTTGGTATTTGTTCCACACTCTGAAACCAAATCTTTCTAGTGTATTATTAATTAAACTAGCTTTGCATTAATTAAAATTATTCAGTGTTATAATAGTTTATTCATTGTAATAGCTCCTTTATATTAGGTTTTAGCGTAGCAGTTAATATTGAACTGGTAGCTATAAATTTTAGTTTACGATACAGACTTAAAAATGAATATTATACATTTCTATGAATTAACCAAAATGAAAGTTACTTGGAGTACATAGTAAAATTGTGTTGCCTGAAATTTTATCCTACCTTCATGCTATAGCTCAGAAATATCTATTCATTGAGAAAGACAGTTCTGAACTTTGGACAAGGTTAGTGCTCGCTCTCTTTTATTTATTTCTAAGAAGGTAGACAGTTGGCCAGAAAAACTGACTTGGAGTCAGTTTAATTCAGCTCATGCTCCAAGCTACTCTCGCGTGCAGATGCTGTTGTTATTGGCTCTAGTATCTGAAGAGGACAAAGTAATGAAGGAAAGTGATAAGGTCAGAGAGGTAGAAAGGAGGAACCTGCAAGAATAGAAGAATCGAGAAGTAGGAGGTTATATTAGTATTAGTGGAACATGACCCCTTGCTCCCTGTCCTTGATGCTGCTAGTTCTGTGAAGACAGTTCACAGCACTGGGAGGCTCAGAGCAACATAGCTGACTTTCCTGCAGGCCAACTGGAAGTCCTGCTGATTAGTTTAAACTCAGAAAGAAGCTGTTTCAGTCCTTTTCTCTACATATAGGACCTTTTTAGGAAGATGAAGCGTGGAGAATCAGAGCAGTCCACCACATCTGCTCCCAGCAGCTCTGGAACTAGGGCAAGGCCTAAGCACCAGAAAAAAAGTGCAGGGGAAAAGAAAGATTATGGGAAAAATAATAAAGGTGAAAGACATTTGGGAAGAACAACCCAGAGGGAAAAGAAAGTTATCTTAAAAGAACTTTGATACTAGTTATGACCGTTTGGATACATATTCAACATTAAAATTTTTACTCAAGCTCTCTTCTTAAAATTATCTTGCTCTACATGAAAAATTCAGGCATAAAAAAAAATCTTAGAGGTATGGCAGATTACCTCTGGAAAGCAAACACAGCAACATTATAAGATACATTGTGTTTAAGAAATATGAAAAATTATTTTTTCTCTTTATTCTTATGTAACACTTGAGAGCATATGATTAAAAATTGTATTTAGAATTTTTAATAAAATACATTTAATTTTTCTTTGAAAACATTTTATTTAGGATTTTTAGGATTTTTGCTTTTCATGGGGATATGCCTTTTTCAGAACCAAAATAAAATTTCTGTAAATTTTATGTTTAGTTTCACACTGTTAGGTTATATAGTATATTTGCACTTATTGTATTGGCTTGCAGAACTTTTTTAGATAAGTAGTCAAATAGAAACAAGTTATATAGTGGAGATTTAGATCACAATGTAATAAAAGTCAAAGTGGACAGATTGAATCAGGTAAAGGTTTAATATCTTTCAAAAAGTATAAATTTGTTTTCAGAATTTGGATTACATTAATCATATGAAATGTAAACACAAAGATTCACAGTACTATATGCCTTTTATTTTGCTTTTGAAACTTATTACAAACATGTTGGGAACAAGTAAATTGAGATAAAATATCAAAATTGATGAATTTACTGCAGAGTATGAGGAGCCAGGGTAAATTAGAATTCTGCTCACTAAGTGCCGCAGAGCTTATTCCACCTGACTCATCAAATGAAAAATTCATCAATTAATCCTCTGACAATAGCGATATATACACAAAAATCAATCTGGAATTGATTTTTTTTTTTTAGTCTGAACATGAAAACCAAGCTTTGACTTATACATAATGTGAAATTTCTCTTTATTTTGACTTTATTATTGAGTATAACAGCTCAAGTGTTCATATAGTTATTTGTTCTAAGTCAACTACAAAAATGTGATTGTTTGAGAAAGGGTGTATGTGCTGTGGAGATGGTCTGAAGCACAATCTGAGTGAGCTAATAAAGTTGTCACATGCATGTAAGAATACAGCTGGTAGGAATCCCTAGATGGCAGCCAATAGAGAGGGATACTGATCACTAAGCCCTGATGGGAGACCACCCAGGACAGTTAACCGTGAGCTGAGTACTGAGGAAGATCAAAGGAGGAGAAGAGTACCATACAATAACCTAGATCTCAGATACCGATTAAAAAGAACATTGTTAGGCATGTGATTTCTATTTAATGTATTTGTGTGTGGTGACTAACTCAGTAAACCACTTAAGCTGTAGAAAGATGAATCTTGTCCTTTTCCTGCTGGTTTTGGCTCTATTTTATATATAAATGTTTTGAAAAGCATTAAAATTCAAATGATCTTTTGCTTTAATTCAGTAATTCTGTGTAGTTCTTCAAGACTTCCAAAGAAGTGTTTGAAGTTCTTTTCTAGTTGTTAAGTTTCTTTCTCCCAGAAAGTCAGTACCACAATAACATATATACAAATATCTCAAGAGAATAATCCAAGCCAAGTAATAGTGGTGTGTTGTTTTTTTTATTGTTGTTTGGGTGGGTTTTTTTTTAATTAAAAAAAATCCTGTAAAATTTTATTCACATATATTACTATAAAGGGAAAGAGTTGAGGGTCACATTGAAACTTAGAGTAGTCTGAATCTTTTTACCTTCAAATTAGGTAGTTCCAAACCTGTTATTGGTACTGGATTCTTCATTTCCATATTGCAGATTCTACATTGAATCTTATCAAACAGCACTGAAGTTTCCTGCATTCCTATAGAGAACCTAATATACTCTAAATGCTGTAAGTCAGCACACTACAGCAAAAACAAATGCACTCTTCCAATATACAGTAATGTTAAACAAGAAGATGCAAAGGAAATGTTAAGCTAGATAACTCTTGTCAGTATTACGATTTCACATGTAGTAAATTTTGATGACTGTCTTCTGACTGTGGATTCTTGTAGGAAATGAACATTAAACTGTTTTTATGTTTTATAGATGTTTTTAAAAAAAGCTGAATACATATGATTCTGAAGCTATTAGAATTTTTTCCCCTGTCACAATAGCTGTAGGAAAATTGCAGTAGAAATGTCTTCTTCAGTGCATATCATGTGAAATAATGTGTTTTTTCCCCCTGTAGTTTAAAATATTAACTTGTATTTTAGGTTTCATTCCTTGCATATGCCTTGACAATTATGATTGCTTGATTAAAGGAAGAGGTTTAGTGCTTAGTTATATGTCACAATACCAGATATATCTGAGTAGTATTTATAATGTGTTCTATTTCTGATCAAATCAGATATGCCTAGTGAAATAACTAAGTAGGATAATATGTATTGTTAAGATCCTTTGTTATTAAAACATTTTGTTACTTTTTAAATTTTGCTCTCTATGAAAAACAAGCTGGAATATTTTAATGAATTAATACATCTAGTAAAATAGTCTTTATATATTAGTTTAAAGCATCTTAATGGGTTTAGAAATAATAACTGAACATTCGTAGAATCATAAGTAGAGATCATATATTATTGAGTTTTTAAAAGCACTCATGTATACTTTTTCCAGCATTTTTGGCCTTTATCATTTTCTGTATCAGATGCATTTTTAAGGCTTATAAAGAATTACATATTTATATAATTGCCACTCCTGGAAATATGCATTAACACAGAATAGATAGTAAAGAATAACTTTCTAGTAATAAGCATATCTTATCAGGTTACTATTTGCTCTATATGTCTTCTGTAAAAGCTGTATTTTGTTTTGTCATTCACTCTCATTGAAGATAAATAATTAGTAAATGAAATCAGTGATATATATCACCAGTTATAAAATAAATATAACTTTACTTCCTGACAGTTTTGTCAATGTTGTTACTAAAATATTTAAATATATTTAAAAACAAGTCGGATTTTCTGACAGTTCATATAGTTTATATTTGTTCTCTTTGTAACAGTTTTTATTACAAAAGATTTGTATAGCTAAAAATTAGTCAATTTGTTAATCATAATTATCCTTCTCTGCAAAAATTTTAAGTACCCCTTTTAAAGACTAAAGAAGCTTGTGTAATTCTATACCACTCAGTAGAAAAAGAATTACATTGATTTAGTTCTTAATTCTGTATTTTAATGTGTGTAGAGTGACCCTATTATTTTTTTAACTGTTTACATCACAGAAAAGGATGAAAATATTAATAGGAAAAAAGAACATTAAATATATTCAATTAGGGTAATTTTAAACTTGTGTGTGTGTGTGTGTGTGTGTGTGTGTGTGTGTGTGTCTATGTTCTACATCCTATAGATTTTATTTAACAAGTCTATTTTAATATATTAGATTATATTATAACTAATTTATGGGCAGAGGGGGTACGGAGTAAAAAATTTGTGATGGGGCACAAGAATTTGATCTTAGTAAACATTATTTTAATCTCTTAATACATTATTTTTGTTTAGAGGACTCAGGTATGTTTCATGTTTTTCATCATTATCCATTTTACCTTTGTTAATTCTGGTTCATTTATATTGTAAAAATAATTGCTGAGTTGATCATACATCCTAATCCAATCTTATTTATTTAATGCAGCTATTACTTAAAAGTTAATCTTTTATGCATTTTTTCTTTCACATTATTTATCTTTTGAAATCACAAACTGGTATCCCCCACTGAAGTGGCATTTATAGGAAAAGGAAATATACTGACATATTGTACTTGTTCTCCATGGCAAGTAATTCCCTGTGATATATCATTGGATAATTATTTTTCACAATTCAGTTGTTATGTAATTGAAATGTTGGAAAATTTGGAGTTACACTTGTTATGTGGAATTTATCTATCAGAGTAGCTATCTTTAAATTCTTTAAAAAAGCCTTTGTCACTTTGTAAGAAAAAAATTCAAATTCTTAAATTTAAAATTTAGGATTTGTTTGCTAACACCATTCTTGGAAGATAAATTCTGAAAATTTTAAATTAATTTTGGATACAGTAACTTATATTTTAAAAGAATAGGAGTAGAGTTTACTTTTTTTTAGAACAATAACCCTATAAAGTCTGAAGATGATCTTTTTAAGTGAGATAACAACTCACATTCATTAGAAATCACCTATTTTTGCTTTAATAATCTCGATACCTAAAATTGGGATTTATTAGGTAATAATTAGGGTTATTAGGTAATATGCTCTTCCTTATTAATGTTCAATAAAGTATCCTACTTAGAATTGCTTGTAAAATTGACTTCAGTAAATTTTATCATTAAATTCTAACAGTATAAAAGGTAGTAAGCTTAAAACTTGATAGTATTATTTTATACTTTTTAGACAAATATCTCAAAATAGTATACTTAGAAAAATTCTTTAATTTTACTTTAAGGATCAGTAAAGTACAAAATACTTTTGAATTATGACTTTATTGTGTCAAGTGACATTGTTATCAGATATGTTTAATTTTCTTGAAATGAGGTTTATATATCACACCTTTAATCATGCCAATATATTTTGTATGTATCGTTTAAAATATAATTTTTTGAAATAATTTACAGGTACTTTTATTATAGTTTAATATGTCTTATCTGGAAAATGACTATAAAAATAAAATAATTGTGCTAAATTCCTTGTCTAGATAGTATGCTTAATCTTCTAATTAATTTATATTCATCAGAATGTTTATTGAATGCTTGCTGTGTGCATAGAATTCTTCTTTAATTCACATAAGTTGTTTTTGAATTTGGTGTTACGTAAATATAGGGAATGAATTTTAACTCTCCCATCAAATATATGATGATAGCAAATTATAGTATTTCCAGAATATTGACAAGTTATACTCTACCAATAAAATAAATTAATTCCTGTTAAATTTTTTGGCTTTTTCCAAAATTGAATTTTACTATTTTTCAAGTTTATCCTATTAAAGAAGAAATGTTTGAAATGAATATTTTAATTAGATAGAAATAAAATACTAAGACATAAACAAATTGCACCATACATTTAAAATTGATTAAGATACATATTTCTTCCTAAGCATTGCATTTGAAAAAAATCTTACATCATTAACAGAAAATCTTTTTTTCCTCAATAAAACCAGCAAGTTTTAACATTACTTTAAAAATATGAAAGGGAAATTTTTTCTTAAAATAAATTTAACACCTGTTTTACTCTCACAGTGACCAGGTATGTTCAAACTACAAATAATATTCTGGTTCAATATCAGTCTATATTATCTTGGGAATATTACAATTCACTCTCATAGTTTTGAATATGGGCAGTCAAACTTCATCTTTGTGAACCAAAAATCCCAAATATTGTTGGCCTATTAGAAGTCAGAATCTCAGCAAAAAATAACACGATATTTTAAGATAATTTTGCACTACTACAGTTGAAAAAGTGTAAGAATTGTATTTGGGGATGTGTGCTCTAAAAGTAAGAAAGATTCCTTGAGCATAATTGATTGAAATGATGTAATTTTTTTTTTCATTTATCCTAAAGGCTATTTTTTTAAGTGTATAGATTTCTTGAATTTTATTTCAGCACTCATAAAATGTTATAAGTTACAGAAGCAAAATTAATCATTCACTGGAGTATCTCTTATTAGGAGTGCTTTCACAGCAGGGAACTTAGGGAGGAATTACTCTGATTCTTTGGCTGACTCCAGGAATCACTGGCAGGGTCAAAGTTAACCAGCATATTCTGTGCCTTCACTAACACAGTGGCATTACAAACCACACTTTGACTTTGGGTTTACACTTGGATGGGTGTGTGATTGTGTGTGTGTGTGCGTGTGCATTCACATGTGCTTACATATAATATATAGAGGGAGAGCAAGTGCCCCAAATCTATATTTGCTAATAGTTGAAAAGACCAGCAGGGGAAAATATCTGGCATATGTATTTGGAATAGGTAGACAATTCATAGGACTACTTCTTTTACCTATTGAAGATCCATTTTTTCCAGAAAATATACCTAGTGTATATTCAGATTCCTGGCTTACTAAAATGCTTTGTTTCATCATTTAGCAAATTTAGCAAGTCCTTTGGGTTAGCAGAAAGAGTAAGGTACTAGATTATCTTTTTAGTTATTGCATGTACAATGTAATTAAATCTTAATACAGTGAATATGTAAATAATTTTAAGGTGCTTACATTTTAATTTAACATTAGCATATACTAAATAAACTTATATAATTTTGAGAATGTAACCCCTTCTTATTATAAAAAAACCCCACAGCATTTTAATGACACAACCTTTCAGCATAATGCTTTTCTCTGTTTTCCTGTTCTAATTTGAGATAATGCATATGTCATTATCCCTATTTGGCAGATGTGGAAATTGAGGCCTAGAGTGTTTTAAGGGATTTACTGAAGATATCATAGCTAGTGAAAGGCCAAAACAAAAGTAGAAACCAAATTTTCTGTATCCAAATTCGGTTCATGCCCTTTCAACCATCTCATAGCCTCCTCTTTATATTGGTAATTTTTAAAAAAACTATTGGTAACTTAGTGGTTCAAAAATATGAGAAGAGAAACAGACATGCAAAAATTTTCATAGACAGGTAAATGGAACACTTTATTTTTCTTACTTATTGATTTTGAGGAGGGGGGTCAGAAAGAGAGACAGAAAAGCATCTGTTTGTTGTTCCACTTATTTATGTATTCATTGGTTGAATCTTTAATGTGTGCCCTGACCGGGAATTGAACATGCAGCCTTGGCCTATCATGATGATGCTCTAACTAATTGAGCTACCCAGCCAAGGCCTGGAATACTTTGTTATAGTTGCAATGTTATAATCTATGCATTGCTGGTTCTAGTAACAAATATAAATCCGTCTTTTAAAAGATCAATATATATTAGGTATATTTTAGGGGTTCTGCAAAAATACTTTATTCTGCAGGGTTTAACTAGTAATGCTATTGAAATCCAGAAGAAAATAATTGAATTTGTTTTAAAATTTAACTTTATGCCTGAGTTAGAGAAGGAATAGAGGTAAGCAGAGACAAGTACATACTCAAGAGCCCAATATTATTAGTATCTTTTATTGGTCTAATTACTCTTAATTTGATGGTTTAGCTAACTAAAGTAGGCTTATTTTTATTATTTACTTATTTATTTTTAAATATACTATTGATTTTTTACAGAGAGGAAGGGAGAGGGAGAGACAGTCAGAAACATCGATGAGAGAGAGAGACATCGATCAGCTGCCTCCTGCACACCTCCTACTAGGGATGTGCCCGCAACCAAGTACATGCCCTTGACCGGAATCGAACCCAGGACCTTTCAGTCCGCAGGCCGACACTCTATCCACTGAGCCACACCAGTTTCGGCATAAAATAGGCTTATTTTTAAATGCCAGGTACCATACACATAATACCCTGAGAAAATTTTACTTAAATGATGGGTTTATATTTTTTCCTTAAAAAAAAAAATCACTTTATTCTTACTGATTTTAACCTTTTCATCTCCACTTTTCTAATTTTCATTTAATAGAAACTGCCTTTGCAGTTAAGGAATATCATAGATATTTTCCAATTTGCTTCTATAAAGCACACTACTATGCTAGAATGAATGGAAGCTGGGAAGAATAACAATCTATTTATTTAACTGTTTAATAGTCCCTTTCATCAACTGTTAAGTAATTTTTATGGCTGTCTTCTGATTTTAGCTAAATTTTCCACATCTATCCTAAATTATGTAATGATTGGTGGTATATATAATGCTACAGAGTTAAAGAATAAAGAGGCTTTCTACTGTATTTTCTACGTCTTCTCACTCCAAAATAAATATTTGAGTAAAGCTATTCAAGCAATAACTGAACATCTTCAACATAGCGTTTGGACAGAGACCATCAGTAGGACCAGGTTTGAGTAAAAATTTCAGGAAAAAGTATTCAGAGTAGCATGAAATTAAGTGTGGGGCGAGAATTGGGAGCAAATAGTACTATTTTGTCCCTTTAAATTCTTAATTCTCTTACCTACTATATTTTAGGCTTATGCTTCTAATCAAAGCTTTACTCAATAAAGACTTTGATGCTTTCATTGAAAAGTTTGTCGGGTGTAGTAATTTACCCACATAAATGAAATTTTCCTCTTCATATTCAGAGATTTTTGAATTACACTTTTTAGAATATGCTTAAAACAAAATGTATTTTGCAACTTCAAGTCTCCCATTTTAAGTGGGATTGTGCGTAAGATACATTTAGAGAATAGAATTGACCTTTGGCCAATTAAATATTATTGTAAATGGTCTGCACTATACATGTGATCCGTATATTTTTAAGACTTAAGAATAAAAAGTAAGGTCTTTATTTATACACAAAGATATACGATTTTAATTTAAGCAATCTCTATTGATAGTTTTCCATTGTTAACATTTCATAAATTTTAGACCATTTTTAAACTAATATGTTTTCTATGGCTAGGAGGGAATAATAAAAGTATTACATAGAACTTGAATACTACACTCCACAATGAAGAGTGTCATACCCTTCACCTTTTACTAGGACTGAAAGAGAGGCTTCTCTCTAATCCAGTCACGTCTCCTTAATAGCTATCTGGTATAGTCAACTAGTATTAATTGAAAGATACAATTTGTTCCCCATCCAGGCAACAATATTTGAGTCTAGTTATTACTTATATGTTGCCTCATGCAAAGACATAATGTACACTGTGCAAGCTACCATTAGCCATTAGCCCTCACACAAATGAATATGATGCTTAGTAGATGCTATTTCCTTCAGTATATACAATAGTGCAGAAGTCTGCCTGTCACCTACAAGTATTTCTTTTCTTCCTAATGGATACCTTACTCTCTGCCACAAGTCAAAATTTTTAAAAAATGTTTCAGTTTGTACCTCCCAAATTGCTAACCATCCAGTTTAGAAACACTTGTTAAACAGCCAGGACAAAACAATGGCTTATAAAACTAAATATGAATTATATTTGACAAAGGAAGTGATTGTGTTCATTAGTTTTTGTTTTTACTTTTTTAATGTGAAATCACTGAACTGACGATATCAAATATTGCACTTAGTATGTATCAATTCATGCCAAGTCATTGCTTTTAAAAACTGCTATGTGTGTAGGACTATACAATGATGTACAGAATTTTGAGTTTAATGGTTAATAGGCAATTTTTGTCATTTGTACATACTCCTTTGAATAGTGTACACTCTATAACCATAAGTTCTTATTCTTTCCATACAATTTTCAATGGAAATTCAGTAACTGAAATGTTATTGCTACCATATTTACTGAAAAATATATGGAAGAGAAATTAGCTAATTTTAGCAGATTCTGCTTTGAGCAAGTACATATAATTTGATGTTCTGAATGTATAAGTATTTTTATACATATGTGACTTTAGTTTTATAAACTGTTAAGGTATTTTTAATATTTAAAAATACTATAATATGTAATAATAAGATAATCCGAGATAATTAGCAGTTTAAGTACAAAAGTATTCTTTATTTAGTGATCATTTTACAATATTTCACCCCCATTTGTACGGAGTAAATATGGAAGAGAGACACAAATAAAACATCCCAATTCTTTGTGGCCTAGTTCACAAAATAGGAAATTATTTTAAGTCCAGGTACCTTTGCTGGTGTTATAAAGAACAATTTAAGCATGTGAGAAGACTCCTCTATGGCAAAATTTCTGAGTAGTGCTTTGACCATACATCCAAACATGTTATTATAATTTATAAGATGCTGTTTATCCCAACTGGAATTCTCAACATGTACTAAAAATAGGATTCACTCCTACCAAATGGCCCATAAGAATAACAGGGGCAGGTGTACAACAAAGCTCTTGCTTGGCCAGCACTTATGAAGGAAGAGCCCTTTAACTGCCCTTTTGAAGGCCCCATGTTTAAGACGGAATATGGTGGGGGGACATCTGCAAGACTGGACATGTGGTGAAGCTCATGCTTCTTGCTGCATGCCAAATAATGGCTCTTCTTAATAGCTTGGGTGGACACCAGATTGAGGTATCTTTGTGGATATGAAGAACAGAATTACTAATCATTCATTTGAAGAGTCTTTTACATGCTGCATCTGAAAGAAAAATGATCTTTTTACAAAATGGCATCTGATACTCTTAACTAATCTGCTATTCTCCTGATGCTACTTTCTTCACCCAACTTTCTCTCAACAGACTTTGCAAGTATATTTAGATTTCAAACTCCTAGCTTTCTATTCTTTTTATGGCCTATGTAGGCTGTCAACAAACCTCTTGTACACAAATTCTGCTCTAATTTGATATGGGAAAGCATGTAACCATGGAAACGTTCTTTGTACCCTATCTCAAGCCCTGGATGCTTTATTTACCCTTTATATAGTAGAACAAATAATCTACATACTTCTATTCACTTTTTTTTTTTTACTAATACTCAGCCAAATAGCAATGTAAGATTGAAATATATCTTCACAAAGACAATATTTTAAATCACACAAGTGTTAGTAGTTTCATTTTATTTTGCTTAAAAAGATGAATAGAGTAGCCTTTCCTTTATCATGTAATTATGCGTACAATTTATAGGGATATTCTGATGATGGCTTACTTAGAATAGTTTATTTGTATATAAAAAAGAAATGTTCATAAACAAAAAAGCATTTTAGTGAACTCCTAATATATTATGATAATATATGTGTGGCTCTTATATTTAACATTTCTACTATCTATTACATTTAAATTTTAGCAGATACTGTTCTTTCATTCCTATGAAATAATTCTAGATTAGCTGAATTTTACAAATATGTTTGATATAAATTAAAACTAAAACGTTCTTAACTAATCTTGTTCATTTTCCAAATACTTTATTATTCCAAGTATCATTTACCTTTCAGGATCTGTCATCTTATGTTCATCTCAATCTTGTTTTTACCATCAGAGGTCCCGCTCCCTGAGAATGATTAAGCAAGTTCGCGCAGCTCTTTACAGAAATGTGCCTGAAGTCATAAGCTAACCATGATATGCCGATCATGTTAAAATTATAGATAACCTGTCACACTCATTTTCCAACTACCCCTGCAATGTCTGTCTCTTTCTTCTTTATATTTTACATACTTAGTTTGAACATGTAACAAAGGACCTCAAAATTCTCAGTCATGGACAATGCCTTGGAACTTATGAAAGAATATTGTAATTCGAAACTTTTTGAAAGCATCGTCTGAAGTTTTTGAGGTACTATAAAATTTTGATAAATAAATATTAATATAAGTGCAATATTTTCTTATAGTAAAAATGGCATCTTAACAACCAGACAGAGAATGACTGTTAGTGGAATTTATTAGCTTCATTAAATCATCTAGTTGTCACAGGGTACCTTATTTACAGCCATGTGCTGATTTTGCTATCCAAATTCACACTCCTCTACTCTATATAAGCATTCTCAGATTTCTCTGAGGAAGAGGGATTTTATATCCTCCTCCATTTGTAGACTCACTTATTCTTGTAATCATCTCAGGTTTCTAGTATGCCCCCTCTTCTTTTTGACTTTACACTACTTTTTAAAGTATTCCTAATTATTACAAACTCATAACTTAAACAAAAGGGAGTAATCGCTGTGCTTTCAAATTTGGTTACAGAGTTCTAAAAATTTAGCTAGCAGTCATTGTGCCTTTGTCTCACAATGAATAGGGCCCACTTCTTTTGCATCAGGTTCAAGGAGGTCTAGAGAAGGGCCCAGAGCTATGAAAGCTATAGGTTGAATATAGAAGTTAACGCAGAGAACATGCCAGAAATTGGAATATGAGATAAGCCAATTTGGGTACTGATCAGTTTCTTCCTAAAGTAAGAAATCACACTCCAGAATTTTATAATTAAAGCTAACAACAACAGTTTAATTTTATATACTATTTTTTAATTTCTTTTATTATGTGTGGTTTTTTTAATCTAGTGGCTAATAAGTTCATATGAATATTGTTTATACTACATTTAAAAAATACTTAGATAATGGGTGAATAAGGATACATATGAAATACCTAAATCTATAAAGAAAAAAAATACTCAAGTTATTTCATTCCTAATTTTACCATGATTTGTGATCTAACCTTCAAAACCATTAGGTGCTACTTAATTTATATTACCATAGGAACCCATGTTACATTTTAATCTCTAAATTTGGAGTTTACTTTTTATTTGTACCATGTGACTGTTAGATAATATCTGAGCAGTGTGCTTTGCACAAATAAAAAAGACACAGAATAGCATTTTTTCAAAATAATACTCTTTAAAAAAGTATTTTTTACTGTGTTACTTTTAAGCTTAGTGCCATGTTTGATGCCTAGGAGCTAGTTAAACACTACTTAAGTAATTGATTTATGGATCCCAGAAAGAAATATTCATATTGGTTTGGCTTTTTGAAATCATTAAATATATATAATCAACTGGTAGCATTCATTAAAGTAATGACATTATGTTTTTGTCAATACTTCTATTCTCACTTGAATGGTTTCTCTCTATTAGAGCCAATTAGTATATCTAAATGGTTATTCGTTGAATATACGAAAATATACTAATATTTACATTTTTTCCAAAATAATTTTATTCTTTTTCAAGCACTACATGAGATACCATTGAGGACAAGTTAAGCATTAAACCCTTGTCATTATGACTAAAAATACTAAACCTGGCAAAATCTATGTGATATTTAACTGACCTTTTCATTAAACCTAGCAAAAATAATAATATAATTAAACTATACTAATTGCCCAATAACACGGACACACTTCAGTTCATGCAGTCACAGTTCAACTATAAAAGAAACTATTTTCCTGATATCTCAAGTAACTTTATAAAGATTTCTTAAGGCATCTTATCTTCTATTCCCCAACTCAAATTCTTTTTGCCTCTTCCTTCAAATGCAAATCAACAAACAGCAAAGCAACTTGGTCTGTATGTAACAGTAAGCAACTTTCAGATTCACCCCAGGAAAACAAGGACTAAGTAGCCAAAATATTTTTGCAGATGTCTGAACCCTTGCTGATTTGTTCTGCCATGAATCTAGAGGGAAGCTTTACCACCAGAAACAAAAGGAATTTTAAAAAGAAGGTTTTTCTTATTTTAGAGGTCTTCTTTAGGAGTCTTGGTAAAAAAAAACACCTGAAACACTTCATGAATCTGTACTTGCTCTAAGCTGACATTTTAGCAATATGACAGTTTGTAGAGAAATATTTATTGTTTCTATATGAGTTACTTTTTTAGCTGTTTGGTGCCAAATGCTTCTAATATTGCCTTTTAAAATATAGCTGACCCCTAGGGGTGACATATGGTCATTACAGAGCTAATGCCAGGAGTGCTAGCTATCTATGTGTTACAGAAAATCGTATTTGTCATTTGAGAATTCAAAAGCAGCCAGAGATCATCATAATTAAAATTACTTATCACAAGCTAAAGTAATAAACATTATATAGAATATCATATTGTTCAATAGTGTGACTCTCGAGTTAGGATCGATTCTGATCCTACTTCTACCACTTGCTGTGTTAATAGTTATAAGCTAAGGATACCAGCAATAGCTCTACCTTGCAGTGTTTAAGGAATGATTAAATGAGATATACATGTAAAGTATATCTATTGAGTTCTTGCTACATAAAATGTACTTCATGTACTTGTTATGAAGCAAGTACGCATTAGATGTTAGCTATTATTGCTATTTATAATTTTTTCATTCTTGTGCCATATATTAGACATTCAAATAGCTGTACACTTGCTTTCAGCAATTTATTTGTGTGTGTGGGGGGGTGAAATTACTTGAGATGAAGTTCCTTAATAACTCAGAAGGAAAATGATCAAATGAATATCTTTCCTTAGCCATTTGGTTGATTTAGGGCTTTATTACTGTACACATATTAACAGTGGTCTTTTACATTCTGGTTAGTAACATTGTTTATCACTATTAAGAGCTGCCATTAGACTAAAAAAAGATACATCCCTAAAAAGAGAGAATGAAAGGGAATTGGGATAAGAATACATAAAACAAAAGAAGATACAGAAAGAAAGGTACATATGAACAGGCAAGTACCATAAATAGATATCACCTTGGTATGGGTAAGGGAAACTGCTGTTCAAGGTCTGGCTCTAAGAAATTTTTAATAAATAACCTCCACAGATCAAAAATAAATAAATAAAAAGAAAAATCCCTGAAGATCATAAAGATTCATAAGCAATGATAAAGGAAGCAAGGAATACCTATAAGAATATACTCAGTAAAGAAATCATAATACTTCTACTTTTGGACATAGCAGTTCTTATAATGTGAATAAAAACATTTTTGGGCCAGAGGGCAAGGTGGGTGGGTATTCGTCATAGGGAGATATGGATTCCACCATTATACCCAAACTACTAACTGCTAGAATGGCCCTAGATTTACAAATTAATTTTAAACTGTGAATATGGTGCAGCAAAGCTCTAAGGAACGAGGATGAGATAAAAAAAATGTTTCTCATAATCTGAAATTTAAAAGGATGGAGATTTTAAATATCCTTGGTATCCACTGAACCCTTAAGCCAAAAATATGCCTTATGCATTTTAGCTGTATTATCTTTTTTTTTTTACTCTATAATTAAGATTTTTAACTTCCCAGTGGTGTAAGCAAATCTGAAACGTGGTGGAATATGCAGGAAAGCAAGTATCTCTGCCCCACATATTTTTAGTATGGAGATCTGACAGTAACTCAATAGAAGTAGTGATCTCTTTGTATAAAATAGGAAACTAATATTCCATTATAATATGTAATTAGCCTTATATTCCTCTACATAGTTTGCCATCCTTTAAATTTTCATAATATAAAACTACATCATGTTAAATTAAAATTTTTTAGAATAAAAGTACTTTGGCAAAGGACTATGTATAGTCTCTTTGGCCTTTTTGCTAATTTATTGGGAGCATGATTTATTTTTCTTCATAGTGGAAGTAGGAAAAAGTACAATTGTATTTTCTCCAAGTTTCTTACAAATTATTTTGTTTTTAGTCCTCTTTTTTTTCATATAATCTCTACTCTATAAATTATATCATGTTGAGCTTCCACTTTAGAAAGATCAGAATCTTACCTATACGTAGCTTAAGTAAACACATTTTAATATAAACAAAGTAACTTTCATCAATACACAAGTTTATGTGTTTTATGTTAGGGAGAAGTAGCTTCTTTGGGGGAGCCTCTGGATCATTAACATGGAGGGACAGTTTGCTTTCAATAAAGATAGAACCTTTTTGTCTGAGTGTTTTTGATCCAAAATATTAGGGACACTCCTGCCCATTGATATTTGGGAGGAAATCAAGTGATTTCACCTGAATTATATGGCTTGATTTTTTTCACATTAAGTGAGTCTGCCATTTTTTGTCCCAACTTATACTCTGCTTTCTATGTTATGGACTTGATATAAGATGGGAAAGGCTTTAAGGTACCCATATTCTAGGAAACTGAAAATCTAGTGCTCTAACCACTTCTTGAAATATTATTTAATTAGCATTGTATAGAATATTGAAGTTTACACTTCCTGTAGTAAATGTTAAATTGCCTTTTTTATCCATTTCTATAGTGTTCAATTTAAGGGGGAAAATATGAGCATATGTCATAGTAGTTGCAGAAACTTGCTAAAGATATTACCTGTTGAGCTTACTTCTTTTTTTGCATTGGGAACCAGGAATAGTCAAGATTTTACATTTGTAATAAATGTTAAAATTTAAACTCATTGAAATTCTAGGTAACATAGTTCTTTTTCTTTTCTTTTAAAATGAGTTACATTCTGAAATAATTACAGTTATTAGGCTGTAGGCATACATTTAACATGTTATAACTCTTTTGTTCCATCTTGAGAGTTATTACAGTGGATTTTTTTTAAGGCAGGGTCATCTGTTTTTAGGGAGACTATAATCATATCTTCTCCAGTCATCTACTTAAGTAAAATACTTAGGCATAAATATCTCATTGAATAGTATTGATTTTATGGCAGATTCTTTAAATATTAAAAAAATTTCTTTATTAAAAAATATTGAGGAAATGGTGATGAATACTGTTTTGTTTTCCTTATTATATTTTGTGATCTTATATAGGTTTCTTTTCTATTTGTCATCAGTTATATATTTAAAACTAATATTTATTAAAATTTTAAAAGTAATAAAATTAAGAGTGACTTACACATTTTAATTTTTAGTAATACCACTTAGTTTTAACAGAATGGTTTAATCTTTGCACTAAATCTTGTGGGAACTAGTGTTTCATTCATATTTTATAGGCAGAAAAATGCAATCTCTACATTTTAGAGATTTGTCACATTACTTTTGTTCAGTGATTTCTGTGACTAATTAGGGATTTTAGTGAATGATATATATTCCTGATTGCAGTTTTACATAAAAGCACATCAACAGATGATATACAAATTTAACATAAAAAGTTATTTTTATTTTATGGATTTTGTGCTGCGATGTCTTTTGTATTTCTATTAAAATATGCAAAGGATGAACTTTGGTATAAATATCTAAACAAATTTTATAGAGTAGTAGTGCAGTAATTCCAATTTAAAATTTGGACAAATTAAAATATTTGTAAATAGTTACTTGATTAATTGAAGTATTTGCCAGAATTAATTGATCAATTCACATTTCTCTAATGCAGAATGTTCAAGTTCTTTTCAAATTTTTATTGCTTTCTTTATTTTATCCTTCTGTTGATATCCACTTGGAAGATTTAGAAAGCAGAAAACATCTCCTACATATACATGATCAAAAATGAACGCCTGATGGCCTGAAGGTTGAAATAATTATCTCTGGTGGCCGTGCAGATCTCAATGTCAAAGCTAAGAACCACAGGGCAGCTGAATTAAAGCATGAAAACTGGCATGAGCACAGACAACTGCTTGAGGCTCTTTATTACTGTTTGATACAGCAGCCCTTTGTTGAGAATCTTGTTTTTTTGGTTCCAAAGCAACTGTGTGTGTCTAATCTTGCGTTTGCCTTTATCATCAATTCCATTCCTGTGATATTTACAAAACTAAGCAACATCACATGTATTTATCCCGATTTCTGAATTAGCGTTTCTGAAGCTTTCTACTAATCTGCAGATAGGTGGCACCGTTCATACAGATTGAAAAAGCAGTGCTTTCCCTGTTCACACTATTCCATGCTGTAAATTAACCTGTCACTTTATTATTTGACAAGATCTTCATTTTTATTCATCAGGACTTGGGCCAGGATGGGTGCATTTATGGCCATTTGCTTTGCACGGCTCTCAGCTGAGTTTGTAGGTATTGTAAGTGAGATCCATTATCCCTGTTACAAGTGCACACAATGCAGATGCTGATCTGTGATGATGATGAGAAACCAAAGTCAGTAAAGACCACATAAGCCACCCTTGATGAAAAGATAAATGAATGCATAAATAACATTGTGCTCTGCTGTGTTTGCTGAGATCAAGGGTAGATTTTGAAGGTTTTGAGAGATCAGACATACAGAACCTGGAAAAATTCATCCTCCTTCACTTTGCATTCAGCAAGCATTTCTCTGTGTACAGAAAAGCTGAGAGACATTTTAATACATTACTGGAAGCTCAGAAATGTTTGGGCACTTCTCTCTCTGTGTGTTTTTTTTAATGTTAAAATAAACCACAAGGAAATGGCAGAGGCATTAGAGTTAATAAGAATTTAACATGGTATGAAGAAAGCTATGCTTGCTGTGTAGACAATTCCTAACTTAGTTCTTTATGTAAATACTCTTGTGTCTATTGTGTCCTAATTATAAACGTAATTATAGAGATAAATTAGTAAATTATGTTTGTAATTGTATTCATAAAAATTAATGACATTTAAACAGACATATGCATGATAATATAAGATATATTTAGCGGAAGTATTTCAAATTTATACAACAGATGTATTTTTAAATAGTCTATAGAAATAATTTAGCTAATTGAATGCATTTTTAAAAATTGGAAGCACAGCAGTATACATGAATATATACTGTTGTGTGTTTAGAATAACATTGTTCTGAAATACATATTTTGAAAAAAGTTTAGCTTCATAGTACCTAGAAGAAGTAAGAAGATTGGAGAACAGCCTCTGATGAGAATGTCTGTACGTTTTA
>JAAGEH010002531.1:27886306-27910668 GCA_011751065.1 Lasiurus cinereus
CAAAGCATTAATATATCCTTGAAACAAAAAGAATAATTAAAATATGGTATTTTAATTTGAGGAAAAAAAGAAAGGTGACATATGTTAAGATAAAGTGACTTGTGTACCATTGTACTTAAGCAGGTTTTAAGACTAACCTAAAAACGTAAGCATATATTGTATGATATATAATTGAATGAAAGAGATAATATTTTGAGATTGACAGAATTTTATGATAGAATTTAATAAGTTAGGAGAATATTAGACTTTCATTCAGTACTCTTAAAGGTATTAATTAGCATGCAGAACAGTAAAGTTCATGAGATAAATTTGACTGTCCATTCAAGTCCACTTGGGACCATGCTATAAAGGAGGTGTGTCTATATCCATTTAAGGATTTCGATTTATCATTGACTGGGCAACAGTTGTAGCTTGTAATTCTTTTCAGTTTACGGGTGGTGGGAAACAGTTGTAGTTTGTAATTCTTTTCAGTTTACGGGTGTATATTTATTTCTTTTTATAAAAATGAGAAGCAAAGAATATAAAAAAATTCATAATGGTGTATTAAAGTATGTTTCTGTCCTGCATAATGAATGGTAAATGTTTTTAGAATGCTTTGGAGTTTTACAGAATGCTTGAATATGATATTGAATATGAATATGAAAAGCAAGTTGTGACATTTAAGCAACATAATATTTTAAAACCTAGTAAAAGTTAGAAGAAGAGCAGGTGAAAATATGGGTAAAGTGCACAGTGAATATTTTAAAATAAATAGTACTTGGATAACCTGGAATGTCAGAACCGGAGACAAGGGTGTGTGTTTGTCAATATATCCTTCATGTTTTACAGACTCCTAAGGGAACAAGGGAAGATACAATTTCACCTTTTCTGTGCCAAAACATTTTAATTATATCTTCTTCCAACTACAGCGGTTCAGTAACCAAGGAGCTGACATTGATGCATGTGTTGATAAAGCTGCAAACATTCAAAATGAGATTAACAAAGATTTTGAGCAAAGGGTGACAGCTAATTTTGCACAGTTTTCTGCATCTAATTCAGGCCAGCGTAATAATAGAATATTTTATAACTGTTTTGTTATTCAAAAGGACATTTATGATGTGTTTATGTTTGTAGATATCATTATATCATACTAAAAAATTATCCTGTAGCTTAAAACTATTTGCATCTCTGTTATAACCCTGAAACATTATTAAAGGGGAAAAAAACCCTCATAAGTTTTTGTGGGTTTGTTGTTGCTTTTTTGCAATCATACTTTATTCTTAGAACTCTGCCTTTACCTTATTTATTGTAAGCACACTAACTAGGGAAGGTCTAAAGATAGCAAACATATATTTTTTAATATTGCTTAGTATGCATTAATCAGATGGCCAAGAAAGTTATATTCAACTTATTTAATTAATAAAATTGTTGTTTCTTTATGTTCTTGAGCTCCTTTGAGCACATTTCAGTTTATTTCTTTTCTCCTCTATTCTCTACTTGAAGGCAGCTGACAGTCTTCTTTCACTTTTCTTTTTGTTTGTGAAATTCTCTCTCTCTTTTTTTATCCACTCACTTCTCCATCTGCTTTCACTTTTGTTTGCTTGGGCCGTCTCTCATCCCAACTTGATAATGAGGAATGCAGTGTGACCCTGACCTCTATCAGCCCATGCATGACCTTCTGACTCTACCATATAACCTTTGACCTTCTCTTTGACAGCTTGATTAATTACCCTGTGTTATGATTTATGAGTAAGTGCTATGTAAAAATAATAGACAACAGGTGGTCCTCTGAAAACTTTTTGTAGGATGTTTTCTTTTACTTACTAACTTGATGTGTTATTTGAAGTTGCAAACGTACTAGGTTGGTCTATGTTGATTCACATTATGGTATTTTTATACTATGGGGTAGACATTAGAATTTAGGTAGCTACAGGTTGAAGCATGGCTGTGACAAACAATTTACAACATATTAGTAGGGTGCTGTTATCTAAATGCACATTGGGAATAAGCACAAAACAGAGTCAAGTGACATTTCAGGCATTTCAGTCCCAGGTCACGTCTTGAGAAAATTGCTGAAATAATGGAGGGGGCATTTTTCAAGCAGAGCTGCAGCTCCAACAGCTATGTTTACTTTAACGCTCCACTAGTGACTTCTGATAGGTTGTCATGACCTCTTTTCACTGTTGCATGTAGGATGTTGCAACAGTGATATGTACATACCCTTCTTGTGAAAAAGATGAGAATAAACACAGCATACATCTTTCAGGAAAGATGAATGGACAGTGGTTTGTCCATATTAACTATGGGTAAATGTAGTTTATGAACACTTTGGATTTCATTTCCCTTGAGGAAGAACACCTATCTTCTTTCAATACAAGCAAATAGAATGCTGAGCTTGAAAAATATGAGTGATAAATTTGTGTAAAATGATCTCTTACAGAGCCTTGCCTGAAGACTAAAATGGATAGTTCCATAGGTCAAAGGATTCTTACTCTGCCCCCTGACCCCATTGGTCACATGTGGCTTGTAGTGTTGGAAGGTTAATACGCAGAGCTCAGTACTTTCAGCTGATTTTTTAAATTTAGCCAACCACAAAAGAGTTGAAAAGATATAGAATTTGCTCCTGTTTTTCATTTTCTTTATAATTGGTAATTATTAGGTAAATTAACTTGGCTAAATCTTCAGTTTTAGCAAGGTTTCTTCTAGGGTCAAAAGTACATTCTGTTTTTGGTCAGGCATTTAAAAAATATATCTAGTGTGTAGAATATTCTTGATAAGTACATTTCTATTCTGGTTTAGCCAGAGTTCCTCTCTGTGTTTGGCACCACCTCTCTGTTTTAGACCTCTCTGACCTAAGCCATCATTTGTTGATTGAATGATAAATGAACTATTACTTATTAGTAAGTGCATCTCTAGACTTCAAAGTAAAGAAGGCCTGGAGGCCTGTATATTTTGTTTCAATCACAGCAAATACTTGTGCTGAATAAAATTTTGAGAATTTCTGATTAAGATCCTATGGTCATACTATATGAACACTGATCTGAAAATAAAGCTACAGTTATAGCTATAAGAAAGAATAGAAAAATGCAATGAGATAAATTAAAAAGATAAAGTTTACTTTTACCAGTATCTGTCCTCTTTATTACTTTCTTGATCAAATAACAGTTAATTTACAACTTCATGTATGCTTTGTCTCTTGAAATGTTGGATATTGGAATTGATTTGAGTAAGTCAGTATGAGAGATGCTGAAAGCTTTATTTTTTTAGTTGTACAGTGTTAGATAATCAGTTTGATCATTCTATCTTGTTAAAGATAACATAGATCTCCATGTATATTTCAAATGACCTAACTTTTCATCTTGTGAGCAACTTAGGATGCTTAAGAAATAATTAAATATAAAAGTAATACTTAAATATAAGGTTGTAAGCATTAGAATACTTAGAATGCTCCTTGTTAGAATGGCAATGAAAGTTCTTTTATGATATTGCATTGATGCCAGATTTTTTTACAGTACTTTTGAATAACTTTATGAGTGCATTTGTTAAAGGTCAAATTAGGATTCTTTTTTCTCTTATTTCTCTGTATACTAATTGAGTTACTGGGAATAGAAAGAATTTATTTTTAAAATGGTATTCTGATTTTTAAAAAGACATAAATTAATTTTATTTACTTTAAGTAGGTAAATTTAACTACTGATGTTTTCTGCTTTGACTATTTGTTTTGCCTCTTTGACTTCCATATCTTAAGTTTGACCTGGCAAAAATCTTTGTAGCTTTATTATGTAAAGGGATTTGTTTGACAGTGTTCGTATGTGACAGAGAGAAGAAAAAGATGAAATTTTATTGCATATTTGTGATTAGAGCAGATAAATGTATAGTTATCTTAATTTTGTTACTTAGCTTTTTTATATACTCATTATAATATAGTTATAAGTGGTCTTTTTGCATATTGTATTATTTAATTTATCAGAAAATTTTTAATTGAAAAATGTAAGATTTTATGGAATGGTAATTAAATTTTCAACAAAGACATATATTAAAATTAGCTTTCATTTCTGTGGAAAATGTTCCAGAATATTTGTTCCCATAATTAAATTGGCACTATGAAATATCTAAATGATAAAATATTTTCTAAATAATCCAGGTGTTCAAAGAGAAACAGTCATTGTTAAAATCAAAATAATAAAAAATTCTTTAATTGATTTATATAGTGGTGATTTTAAAATAGAATCATTTTTCATCTCTGGGTGCCTCAGTGAAAATTGACATTGTGTCTTTTTAAAATTGGACAAATGAGTCATGTAATTTTCAGTTACATAATCAATAACTTACACAAATACTACTTTGATGATTTATATGTGTCTGTTTTTATACTTATTTAGATGGGACACATCAAATTTCAGAATCCATTTAAGATAAAATAGACACAATAATGTTCCAATTCATGATTTCCAAAAATTGAAGTATAAAGTTCTATTCAGATAAAACTGATAATTAAGAAAATCTTTCCAGTGATTAACTTATAAAATAGGGTAAGAATTGTAATTCCTGTAACTCAGAATTTTGTCTGAAGTATTTGTCTTTATTGGGAATTCATTCATTTTGCAGAGGATACTAATGTTCTACCAATTTAAGTCCCACTTTGTTATGTCTAAATTTTTGAAATTATCATTACAATATAGTATATAACTGTTTTCATCTCTGACTCATGTGTAAGTGAGCGAGAGTGTGTGTGTGTATTTAAAGTTCACTTCACTCAGAGAAGGCAGGGAAGAAACATGACAGGAGACCACTTACTCTCGGTACAGAAACTAGTAAGGAGGCAATTTTCTTTTTGGCCTATGGTGACCTTTTTTGACTATGTTCCCTACACCAGAGACAGTGTACTGAATGCCTCTATTTCACCCTGTTTAGTAGAGTGCAACAGTGTTCTTTAACTTACTTTTGGTGGGAGGAGAAGTTATAGCTGAAATTTGAGAAGGGCGTGTAAAGTTGTAAGAGGCACAAGGAAGAGGGGTAGGAACTTCCTTCAAATGTGATTTTAATAACTAGTCAAGTGTGTCCAACTGTAGAAAATCACCAAGTGACAATCTGTCTACCTGACAGTGATCACAATGAATTACAAGACTTTTGAATAGCTATACAGATTAGAATAAAGCAGGACCAAATAAAATATCTTTTGTTGGTAAAACTTTGTTTTACCAGTTAAGAAACTTAAAAAAAAAAAAAAAGCCTTCTCTGTGCTTTGATGTAGACCGTTTAAATTTAAAGTCTTGTAAAATATTTTATAAGGCTTTCATGAAAGAGGTATGTATCTAAAAGTTCTATTCAAACATATATTGAAGAATATGTGGGATATTGTTAATCAGTTTGGTACACATTATATAGTTTTCATATATGTAAGACAACTATATCTTAATTAACAGTCCTGTCACTAAAATCAGAACTTAAATGATCTTCAAAGTCTCTAAACCATGGTTTTAGACAATAATATTATCTCTTGAGGAAAGGGGGTAGAGTTTAAAGAATCCCAGTGAAGTTTGTACGTGGTTTGTGAAATTCGCTGTTAAAAAAACCAAGTACATGCAGCAATTTAGCATATTAAAAAAATAGGTAGTTGAGTCTATCCTATTATTACTGCTATCAGTTTTTAAAAATCATCTTATATATTAGTTTGGCAAAAATAATGAAATTTCAAACAAAGTAGAAGATTCTACAGTTTTAGAAATGTATTTACTTTTTTTGTTTTTAGTAAGGATAATTTCTTAAAGCTTTATGTTTGGTAGCTCTGATGTTTTTATCACAATATAATAGATGTTTTAGGTATGACCTTACAGGATTGTGCAAGGCAAAATTAGGACACCCACAGAACAGAATTGAATAGACAAGATACATAATTCTTTCCAAAATGTATGTGGTACATGTTTGTCAGTGGTAGTTGTTTACCCTTCTCTGTTTTCTCAATAGAATATTCCATGAATTATAACCATATAAATACCAAAGTTTTCTTAATGATAACCATAGAAGTGTTGCCTTGCTAGCATTAAATCGGACAGGAAAATGTGCTTTAAAAATGTTTAGAAAGGCTTAATAGTTCAATGAGCTGCATTTTAAATTTTGAAACTTATTAACTTATATTAGTTCTTTATGAAAAGATATTATGGTAGTTAAAAAAATGAAAGCAATTTCAGGGTTAAAGTGTTGCTGCCATACATCACATTAAGATTAATTTATTTTGTTTTATGATTTGTGTGGCTTTCTCAAAGAAGAGAGGGGGAAAAAGTCCAAGGTGCACAGGTAGATACTACATGTTTGATAATATACATATTATAATATATATAAATATTAGATTATATTTAATTTTTTTACCATTAAAAGAAAAAATGCTCACTGAATAACAAATGTAAAGGAAAGAAAAATCCAACAAAATGCAGTTTGAATTTTGAACTTCAATTTCAAAGAGGTTATTTTCTCTAAGTATCTATTATAATATTAATGTGGTTTGAAAGTGTACTTTTAATTCACAGTTTATTTCAATTATTTTTTGGGTTCTAGAAGATTTGAAATTTAAATTTAAAATTTTAATTTAATTTAATTTAATTTAATTTAATTTAATTTAAATTTAAATTTTAAAATTTTTAAATGTTATAATTATGTTTAAAAAATGTGTATTTTCTTCTTATAATAATGTATGGTTATTTACATAAACAACCCAGGCAAACAATTTTATACACCTTTCTTTTGGAAAATTTAAAACTATAATCTTTTATGAAGAAATGTTTTAATGAATATAAAAATATATTAAATAACTTATGGAATTTTAAAGAATTTTTATGAATTGAAATGGTTTCTAGGGTAAATTAAGCTATCTTTTCTTTCTAAACAGGAAGGATATGGAGTAATAGTTTTGAATCCCAATGAAAACTATATTGAAGTAGAAAAGCCGAAGATACATGTACAGTCATCTTATGATAGTTCAGATGAACCAGCAGAAAAACGGGAAAGAAAAGATAAAGTCTCTAAAGAAACAAAAAAGCGACGTGATTTCTATGAGAAGTATCGTAACCCTCAAAGAGAAAAAGAAATGATGCAGTTATATATCAGAGTAAGTAATAAGTAAGATCATTACTTTTCTTCATTATTTTCCTTATGTTTTATTTCTTATAAATTGATTTACTTATTTGTTGAAAGAAGCTATTAATTCCTAACCAGTTATTTTCCATGGGTGCTACTTGAATGAATTGTACTCTGCTTTTTAAATCAAAATTACAAACATGTTATTCTTATATCACTGTGATAGTTAATATAAGTCTCAAAAGCAGTTAACAATGCACTGCATGAAACATCAGTTTTCATCTCGAGTGGTGATAATTTTAATGTGTTGTTTTTCTACAAGCAGCCACCCATCCACTGCTTCTCAGCTTAACTTCTGTAGGCAGATAGTGGTGGGAAGAGTAATTAATATCTTAATAAATATTTAAGCTAGAATATTTGGGCATAGTGTAATAAGGGAACTCTGTCATTTGCTTTTTTCTTGCCTCGTGAACCTTTGCACTTTGTAATGCTAGCAGCATGAAATCGTTACAGCAGTACTGCCCAAGGAGTTCTAATTCTACAGGGGGCACAAACAATTTTATTTGCACTTTGACACATTCCGCTTGATATACACTGTGTATTATATATATGAAACAGACTCGTGCAGTTTTCAAAGCCCTTTTTGTGGATTCTAGAAATATAATTTAATAGTAAAGCATGTAAAAAATGCTACAGGGTATGTAAAAATAGTAAATTGATAGGTTCTTCCAAATTGAACAAGTCAGAACATTTAAACATAGATAATTAACATTTTATAAATTACACAATAAGTTAGTAGTAAAGTTTGAGATATTCAGCTTGAGCTATTTTTACATTTACTTTAAAAGCTCATTAATAAACTATTTCATACCATCTTTCACAGGAAATACATGGCTTTCAAAGTTATTTTCTTGAATATACTAGTTCAAGGCATAATCACTATACTTTTGAGAATGGTACTCAAAGTATTCGAACCATTTGATTATATGTCAGTCTGTTGAGTAAGCTATGACATGTAATTAGTAGCGAAAGCCACATATCAATTCTCAATACCCCAAAACATGTGTTCTTGACCAAGAATACCCAAAGCACATCAAACAATGAGCCAAGCGAAAGTTTCACAGATTATAATATTTAAATCTCTGAAAAGCATCTTGTTAATTAATATATTATTGGAGTAGAGGAACAGTTTGACTTGGAATCAGGAGCTTGCTTGTCCTAATGCAGTTATGTTACTGCCTTTCTTCCTGTGACTGCATCAGGGTCATATCTCCTTCTCTAATGATTGTCCTCAGCTTTTTGTTATATGATCCAGTCTATCAACCACTATCTGAAGGCAGACTTTTATTAAAACTGTCTCTGATGTCCAAGTCCCAAATGCAAATTATATAAGGTTTTTGAAATATAGAAATCATTATGAGTATTCATTTGCTTATGTGAAATGCACACAAAGTGGTTTTGGTATTGTTTTTTATTTCTTCTTAAACAGTTTCTTTTATTTCCCTATAATATGTACAGATTAAGCATCTATGTCTGACATCTGTTAGTAGGTTTTATCTCTTCTTTTCTATTTTGTCTTTATCTTGTCGCCATTTCTTTGATTTTTTTCTTTATTCTCTGGTATGGCTGCATTTTCTTTATTCTGTTTTTCACATCTGTTTAGTTTATCCCAGCATCGATTTTTTTTTTTTCCTTACACCAGGGGGAAATATCTTTTTATGTTGCTTCATTGTTAAGATTTGCTCTCTTTCCCTTTGTCGTTTTCTTTAATTCTTTTATCTCTTTTACACTTCTGCCATTTTTACTTCTTTCCTTATTATGTCTTTTTGCCCCTTTCTTTCTTTTCCCATTTCACTTAACAGTCTAGGTTTCTATTAAAAGGGCTAAAAGACAGAAATAGACTCATGTAAGTATTACAGCTTTATACCTGATTGTCTTAGTTACCAAAAAAAAAGTTATTTTTCTTAATAAATGCCTTTCTCTTAATATCTCCTAGAATTGTGTAAAGTAACAGAGTTAAGCTGATAGCTTCAAACATACTTCTATATAGTAAGGCATGATCCTATAGTAGGAATGAGAAGAATGCTTCATTTTGTATACAGGACTTTAATTCTTGGGTAATTTTGATCCACTTGAAAAGTAAGTTCTTCTAATAAATACTCTTCTTCTGTCTACATACCTCCAAATAACAAGAGTTTGTAATTTTCATACACAAAGCATGGCGTATCATGGGGATAAATGAACTTTTATCTATATATAAACACCTACATTTGAAATTTATCATTTATTCTTTGAAACAACTTTATGAGATAGTTGAATCAAATAATTTTATCCTTCTTTTATAGTTAAGGAAACTGATGCACAGATGGTCCATTTTTGTCTAGGATCACATAACTAATAAAACAGTAGAACTAAGTTTTGAAACCAGAACTTCTAATTAATGTACATTCTTGCTCCCTTTCTTTTTTACCAAAGTGTTCTGATTGAAAACAAAATATGTATCTGAAATATGAAAACTAAATCAATTATAATGAAATCATGATATGATATAGTAATACATGTGATTATTATATAGATTTTTAACCAAATATCACTTAATAGACACTATTAAATGTCTATAAACAATTTATATGTAATATATCTGTAATATAGAAATAAATATATTATATTATATTAAAATATGTTTTCTCTTTTAATAGGATCACTAATGTTGATTTAATATTGCAGATGAGGAAACTGTAGATCAAAACTTAGTTTCATGAGAGCAGGCACTTAATCTGTTTTGCTGACTGGCACATCCACAGAGCCTAGACCAGAGCCTTCATTATGAATATTTGTGGAGTAGGAACTTCACAATAAATTTTTAGTTAATAATGTGTTGGAACCAGGATTAAAATCCCAAACCACTACTGCTTTTTAAAATATGCCCTGCATCATTAAACTATGCTACATGGTTGCTCCCCCAATTAGTGACTTAGAATAAATTCTAAAAATTAATGGTAAAAAGTATGTCAAGATATATTTGATACTTTGATTGATCTTATACATTTTCATCTGAATGTATAAAAGTTGGATATTCTGTTTTCCTTTTTAGCTACATCATCTTGATGCGAAAATTATAGGATATTTTATTCTGACCTACTGCTATTTCTATTTTACATACTTGCCGGTAAGAATACAGGCAGATTGCTGTACTGCTCTACCCTATATACACTTAGTGCTTTCTGGGATCTGTAACTTTGCTTCCTTTTACTTTCTCTTAATCCAGATTCTATCCATCTTATAGCTCCAAGCTGATATACCACATTTTCCACACACCATAATCAGTGACCTCTCCTTAATATGATTCTTGGAAGTTATTATGTTTAGTTAACTTATATGAAATTTATCATGTGCTTATATGGAACATTGTCTTTGTCTCATATTATTAATATTACCAATTTATCTTTCATGCCTTCCCACTAGATCTTCCCAGAACCCTCTAGATCTTTGAGCATGCTTTATAGATTTTGGACATGCATATCAATCCTTATAAGTAGATATGAGCCAGTTTTCGCACTAGTACAGAGGAAGTGAGGAACTGTAAGGAATTGATCCTATACCCACACTTAGAATCTAATCTCTGAAAGAAGACCAGAACAAAAAGACTAGGCCATACTCTCGAGCAGTGGTTCTCAACCTTTCTAATGCCGTGACCCTTTACTACAGTTTCTCATGTTGTGGTGACCCCCAACCATAAAATTATTTTTGTTGCTACTTAATAACTGTAATTTTGCTACTGTTATGAATCGTAATGTAAATATCTGTGTTTTCAGATGGTCTTAGGCTCTACAGCAGGGTGGAGCCTAATATTTAACAACTAATCATCACCTTAAAAAGACATTATAAAAATCTACAGCAGAGTCACCTAAGACCATCAGATTCATAACAGTAGCAAAATTACAGTTATATAATTTTATGGTTGGGAGTCACCACAACATGAGGAACTGTATTAAAGGGTCGCGGCATTAGAAAGGTTGAGAACCACTGCTCTAGAGATACCTAGATAATGTGACCTGCAGCATAGGAATGAGGGTTATTCTGGTATCAAACAGGACCATAAAGAGACAAGTACTCCAACTAAGAAAGAAGACTAATTAGAAGAATTTTATAATTTGTATTCCACATAGGTGGGTATACACAAAAGGTGATTTGAGGCCAATCTATGAAATACTTGGTTAAAACTGTTTTATTGTCTCTTCCCTAAGAAACTTAGTTGTAGGCTATGGTGATGGGAAGTAAAGGAGGAGGATGATTAGATCAGAGCATTTTTTTTTTAATGCTAGAAGTGGAGGAGGGGGAGGAAATTCTATGACCATACAAGGAAAAATTCAGATATGGAGGAGACATTTACAGAATAGGAATCTTGGCAGAGCCTGGCATTACACATTGAAGATACTCAAATATTTATAGATTGATGGCTTGTTGACATCCATCACAAAAATCTTATTCCCTAACATGCAAGATATGTGGTATCTAGTTTTCTGACGGATTTTTTCAGCATTCATGTTAATTTTTGCAATTGTTCAGAAACAACTAACTCCAATAAACCGAAGCTTTCTTAAAAAAAAAAATGATTTGGATGTTCTGACTTGGGTTATGTCCAAAATATTGATGAAGGCTGATAAATATCCTTTATGCCTCTTCTCTTCTGTGCTAATGCCACTGGAGTAATTTCTATCTAATGTTTTTGCAACAAAATTCAATTTATTTATATTACAATCAATGATTGTTTAACCCCTGGGACCATTTTTATTTTCCTAGTATATACTAGTATTTGAATTTTCTTTTTTTCTGGAATCCAGTAAGTAGCCAAAATCTCCTTTCAAATGTTAATAAATATCTAGTATGTACAGGAAGAAATAATGTAGAATCTAGGTCTAAAATCTTAAGATTAGCAAATATATATTTGTTTTACTTACAAAATGAGTATAAATAGAAATGAATCACTATTGGATTATATAGCACATTTCTAATGTATTAGGAGCAAAGCTTGACAGATCAAAGTACCTACTGTTTCATGTGGCAACTTTCCTTAAACATGAAATAATGTATTTTCTGGCATATATTATGGCTTAATACAGGGATTGATTTGGTCTAGGCAATAAACATCATGTCAGACATTCCTGGCATGAAAACCTGCTTAATATGTTTTGTAATAAGACAGAATTTTTTGTTCTTGAAAACATCTGCCAACTGAATTCAAGAGTGAAGACAGAAAATGTCATCAATTCGGTGGTAATCCTATAAATGTAGTTTCTTTTTGAGCAATACATATCAAGATACACAAAATTTCCAGTGTTAATCACCACTGGTTATAGTACTTTGTAAAACGATGAAATAAAAATATTTTATTTTTGTATAATGTGTTAATTAATTCATAATGAATTTTAATATCTCAACAGATAAAATTTTAACAAGCATCTTGCCAACAGATCATTTTTTAAAGCATCTGTTTTTTAATGTGTTGGGTTGAGAACTGAGTCAAATGGCTAAATATGTACATATATTCTTTTTAAAAACATATTTCCACCCCCATAATTATAGATACACTATTTTCCCCTTCAGACCACAAGGGGTTGTTGCTGTTCATATTGGATTTTGCTTTTCTCAGAAACTGAGTACCCCAATTACGCTGTATCTTTTCTTTCTTCCATTTTTCCCCCCTTAGTCCAAAATCTCTTAAAATATCATTAGAAAGATAAGTCAGGCCGAAACCAGTTTGACTCAGTGGATAGAGCGTCAGCCTGGGGACTGAGGGGTCCCAGGTTTGATTCCGGTCAAGGGCCTGTATATTGGTTGCGGGCACATCCCCAGCAGGGGGCGTACAGGAGGCAGCTGATTGATGTCTCTCTCTCATCGATGTTTCTAGCTTTCTATCCCTCTCCCTTCCTCTCTGTGAAAAATCAATAAAATATATTTTTTAAAAAAAAGTCAGACCAAAACAAAAAAACAGTCTTAACTAGTAACTTAAAAATCAATATAAGAATTATTTTAAATGCTAGAGGCTTGATGCATGAAATTGTGCACAGGTAGGATCCCTTGGCCTAGCCAGCAATCAGGGCCGGCCAGAGCCTTCCTTCCCCTGGCTGGCATCTGCTGGCTGGGACCTTCCTTCATTCTGCCCTGACCCCTGGTGGTCAGTGCATGCTATAGTGAATGGTCAAACTCCCATTTAGTTGAACTCCCGAGGAGACAATTTGCATATTAGCCTTTTATTATATAGGATATTTCACAATCCAAGGCTTTACATTTTTCCAAAGGGACTTAAAATCTATAATCATTTGTGGCAGATTGTGATAATAACTATTTTTATTTCTGTTTTTAGTGTCTGAATAACTTTGAGAATCATACCCATTGTGGAGAATAATGTAGAGGTGAGATTAAAAGTGTAGAGTCTGCCCTAATACAATGGTTAGAACATCAGCTTGTACACCAAAGGGTCACAAGTTCAATTTCCAGCTAAGCACATGTACCCAGGGGCTGAATGAAAGAAGGTGAAGGGATTGGGAGTAGGCAAAGAGGGGATATGGAGATCCAAAGTGACCTAGCTTTGGACAATGGGCGCATGGTGCAGTGTTTTGTTGAGTTGTACACTTGAAACCTATATGGTTTTGTGAACCAATGTCACTCCAATAAAGTGATTAAAAAAAGGAAATCAACAAAATAATTAGATCTTTAGATTTAGGACAAAACAACAAACCAAATCTCTGCCTTTATGCGTTTTAATTGACCATTGGCCAGTTTTGATGTGTGGATTCTGCCATAAATATGATGCAGTGGAAAGAATAAGAAGTTTAGAATCAAAGAGATGCATGCTGTAATCTTAATTTTGTCACTTATAAGCTATGATTTTGTGCAAGTCACCACTCTTCTCTGAGGTTTAGCGTCTTCATCTGTAAAATAGGAATAATCAAAACTATTAGGCTGTTGTAAGGAATAAATGAGATAAAATAACATATGAAAACAACCAGTGGAATGTCTATATGTCCCCTTTCTTTTTTCTTTCCTCCTTACACCCATTTGCTTAGGAACAATGGGGAGAATTATGGCTGAATGAGGTCTATCCCAAATGGTTTAAAATTGATGCTTCTCACACCGTTAAGTCTCAGGATGCCTTTACATGCTTAAACTCTTTTTTTCTTTCTTTTTTTTTTTTTACTTTAAATAATTTTTATTATGTAATTACAGTTGACATATAATATTATATTGATTTCAGGTGTACAACGCAGAGATTAGACATTAAACAATTTACTAAATGATCATCCCAATAAATCGGACACCTATCTGATATCATACATAGTGGCTGTTCTGTGACTATTGATTTGTACTTCCTTTTTTTTCCCCTTCACCGTTTTCACCCAACCCTCCAACACCCCTCCCATCTGGCAGTTGTCAAATGTTCTCTGATCTATAAGTCTATTTTTGTTCTGTTTGTTTATTTTGCCATTTAGATTTAATTGTTGATAGGTATTTATTGCCTTTTTACTATTCATATTTTTTTATCTTTATTTTTCCCTTCTTTGTAAAGAAGACCCTTAACATTTCATGTAATACTGGTTTGGTGGTGATGAACTTCTTTAGCTTTATTTTTCTTTCTGTGAAGTTCTTTACATGTCCTTCGATTCTAAATGATAGCTTTGCTGGGTAGAATAATTTTGATTATAGGTCCTTGCTTTTCATCACTTTGAATATTTCTTGCCAAATCCTTCTGGTCTGTAAAGTTTCTTTTGAGAAATCATCTGACAGTCTTATGCGAGCTCCTTTTGTCTTTAACCTTTGGCACTTTAATTATGATGTGTCTTGATGAGGGCCTCTCTCAGTTCATATTGTTTAGGACTCTCTGTGTTTTCTGGACTTGTGTGTCTATTTTCTTCATCAAGTTAGGGAAGTTTTCTGTCATTATTTTTTCACATAGGTTTTCAATTCCTTGCTCACTCTCTTTTTCTGGCACCCCCATGATGCAAATGTTGATATGTTGGAAGTTGCCTTATTGAGAAGAGAAAATCAGATTTTATGCAATGTTGCTATTGTAAATTTTTGGCAGTGAGGCATATTTTTTTCAATTAAAAGGAATGTATACAATTCAGTCAGTCCATATTTGTTTACTGGTTTATATAAAGAGTACATTTAGGAATAATATTACTTATAGGAGAAGGATTCTATCAGAATAAGAGGCCAAAAGATAATAACTGAAACTTGGTAGGTATTTTTTAGAGACATAACAAGTTCAACTAGTTTATTTCTCGACATAGAAGAGACTGAGATTAAGAGAAATTATGTAATTTGTTCAAGATTGCACTGTGATTAGTGATAAAGCTGGTACTGGTATTGAGGTTGTTCTGTTTACCATTCTGGTTATTGAAATTATCGTATTAGAAATAGGATTTTTCCTCTATTCTTCAGAAGTGGTTTCTTGGGCCTTTGTGTAGCTGATGGGGTTGATGTGGATTGAGGGATGTGTGTGTCTGCGTGTGTGTGTGTGTGTGTGTGTGTGTGTGTGTAGATTATTAAGCAGGGAAAGGGATAAGTGGTTTAGATTTAAATCTAAAAGTTACTTGAAACAGTATTTCTAAGATAATGTATTTTAAGGTCTAAGAGGAACAATATAAATTTGAAAATCTTGATGCATTATATGTGAATTATGATGTTAACTATACCTAATTCAGTCCTAATGTTCTTTATTTTGATATCACACGGAGAGTGAAAAAAATTCCCTCAAAATTTTTATGCAGCCTTCATATACAATAATGCCATCAGAGAAAGGATATTATTTGTGCATTTATAGCTCAGTCAATTAAAGATTACTTACCTTTTTTCATTGATTTTAAAGCCTTTTATCACATTTTTATATCTCTTAGTTGGGGATGCATATTAAAATTTAATGGCACATTATGGATTATTTGGTGACTTCTTTTTCTTAATGGTACATAAAACTTTGGTATCTTTCAGAATTGACCATATTATAGATGGATGGAATATGATATCAAATAGGCCTGCCTCATTATACATCTCTAAGGACATATAGTTCTTACCTGGCACCCCCTAGAATTATGCTATGTGTAGACTGTCTATATGGCCTTGTGGGGTAGCCCTAGCAGAGATAATATGAAGGTTAATTTTTTTCTTACATTTTATCCCATATTTGACCCCATAAATAGTACAAAGATCACTTGTCTACTGCTTGGCAAGTAGTGACTCCTCAATAACCACATTGAGAGCAGGTTGAATTTCTTCCAGTATCAGATGTGATATTGTTGAGAAGAGGTAGATCTCTAGATAGTAATTCTAGGAAGTAATGACTAAATAAGTATGTTAAATTGAGATGTTAGCCCCTAAGTGCCCTCATTGTTTGCATAATACCTTACTTTAAAAATATTTTAGCACTTTTAAGATACTTAAAACAACTATTAGTATGATAAAAGTACAATATCAGTTATAGATTGAATATTGTCACTGTACCTTCATTGATTTTGTGCCAGGACCCAAGTGATAGGTATTAAAGATAAAAGGTGAGAGGAGAATGAAGTTTCTAAAGCACATGAAATTAGCCAGGATATCAAACGTATCTTGAAACTGGAAGAAAAAAAAAAAAGTATATCCTGTTGAGTGGCACCACCTTAAATGGATCTCTTTGCTTTGCAGTTCAGTTGAGCTTTATTTACAAAATGTCATACTTGCCCCGCCTTTTGTGCAATATGGGCATACAAAAGCCAGAATTCTTGTTCTCCGAAGGGCTCACTCATAAATCCCATAGAGAGGCTAAAATGTTCATAAGCAACTCTGATATTAGGCCGATTGTGGTAAATATTTTGAAGCAGTTCATGTGTACATTGTAGGAGTACTAGAAAGGGAAAAAGTGTTTTTCGGTGAGGACTCTAAGGGTCCTTTCATAACTATTAATATAGTATTAATAGTAAAGTTAAAATACTTAAATGATTAATTATAGACCACATTGAATTTTAAAATTTGAAAACTACCTTATTAAATCCAACTTAGTATTGCAATAAGAATCTCAGTATTTTTAATTTTTATTAAATTTATTGAGATAACACTGGTTAATAACATAGCAATTTCAGTTGTACAACTGTATAATATGACTTCTGAATACTCTATTTTGTGTTTTCCAATTTTCTTCTACTTTATTTGACCCCCTGCACCCTCTTTATCCTCCCACCCACTGCCACTCCTATTCTCCTCTGGAAACCACCATTCTGTTGTCTCTATCTGTGAGTCTGTTCTTTTATTTGTATATTTATTTTGTTTGTTAATTTATAGATTTTTGTTTTATATCCCACATATGAGTGGAATTGTACAGTTCTCACCTTTTTCCATCTGACTTATTTCACTTAGCATTATATTCTTGGGATATATCCATATTGCCACAAATGGCAATATTTCATCTTTTTATGGCTGGGTAATATTCCATTGTATATATGTACAACATTCTCTTTATCCAGTCATCTACTAAAGGACACTTGGGTTGTTTCTATGTCTTGGCTATCTTCTATAATAATAAAAAGGTAATATGCTAATTAGACCGGACATCTTCCAGATGTCATTCCTGATGAAGCCGGGGGCCAGAGAGAAGCCAGCCCGAGTCACAGGTGCCTGCGGGAGGCCTGAGGGGAGCCAGCCTGGGTCCCTGGTGCCTGCAGGCGGCCAGAAGAATGCAGCCCAGGTCCCAGGTCCCGGTGCTGGAGGGAAGCCAAGGCCAGCAGATGGAGGAAGGAAGAATTTTCATACATTGTGCCTCTAGTTGTAAATAATGCTACAGTGAACACAGGGATACATATATCTCTACAAATAAGTGTATTCAAGTTTTTAAAATAGATACCTAGAGAGGGATTGCTGGGTCATATAATACCTCTATTCTTAAATTTTTGGGGTACCTCCATACTGTTTTCCAGAGTGGCTGCATCAATTTCCATTCTCACCAGCAGTTTCAGAAGGTTTCCTTTTCTCCACATCCTCTTCAACACTTGTTATTTCTTATCTTATTGATACTAAACATTCTAACAGGTGTGAGTTGGTATCTCATTTGGATTTTTATTTGCATTTCCTTTATAACTAGCGATGTTGAGAATCTTTTCAAATATGTTAGCATTCTATATATCTTTCTTGGAGAAGTGTCTATTTGGGTCCTTTGCCCCTTTTTTAATTCAATTGTTTATTTTTGTTGTTGTTGAGTTGTATGGATTATTTATATATTTTCAATATTAACTCCTAGTTAAGGTATCATTTGCAAATATCTTGTCCCTTTCAGTTGTTGCTTATTTTGTTGGTGATTTTTTTTTTTACTATGCAAAAACATTTTAGTTTGATGTAGTCCCTTTCATTTTTTTTCTTTAACTTCATTTGCTTTGGCATCAAATTTCCAAAAATCACTTTGAGATCAAGTTTCATAAATTTTGTAGCTACATTTTCTTCTATGTAGTTTATCATTTCAGTCCTTAATATTCAAATCTTTAATCTATTTTGAGTTAATTTATGTCTGTGGTATCATATAGCACTCTAGATTCATTCTTTTGCATGTGGCTTTACAGTTTTCCCAACACCATTGAATGTTTTGGGCTCCTTTGTTAAAAATTACTGGCCAATATAAGTGTGGGTTTATTTCTTAACTCTCAATTCTGTCTCCATTTGTGTGTCTGTTTTTCTGCCAGTACTATACAATTTTGCTTATTGTAGCTTTGTAGTATAATTTGAAGTCAAGGAGTGTGACTTCCTACTTCCTACTTTTTAGCGGCCTGGTGCACAAAAATTCATGCACTTGGTGGGGTGGGGGAGGAGTCCCTTAGTCCGGTCTGCGCCTTCTTTCAGTCTAGAACCCTTTGGGGATTCTGACTGCCGGTTTCTGGGTGAGCAGTCTTCCCCCTGTGGAAGCGCACTGACCACCAGGGAGCAGCTCCTGCATTGAGCGTCTGCCCCCTGTTGGTCAGTGCACATGATAGCAACTGGTTGTTCTGCTGTTAGGGTGAATTTGCTTATTACCCTTTTATTATATAGGATTCTTGGTATGAGTTATTTTATATGATGTTATATGACAATTTTTGTTAAATATTGGAAACCACTTTAAAATTTCACCATTTTAAAGGAATTAATTTGGTAGATGTTTTTGATACATTTGGGGAATTGTAATATTTCAATTTTCAGTAATGTGGTGTTTATTCGTGATGTTTGAATGGTTTTGACCTTAATTTTAGCACAAATGAAGCTTATTAAACATAATTGCCAAACCATTTAATGTTCCTTAATTATTCCTTTTTTTTTACCAGCCCCACTATATATTAATTTTATATCTGTGCTAAAACAAATGTGCACACTAACACACACACACACAGCCTTATTTTTTACCATCTTTTATATTGCATTTAGTGTAATTTTTAGCACTTTCCCAAAATGAAGGATATTATTGAGGTTATATGTATATTTACTTTACAAAGTAGATATTTAATTATCTAAAAGAAAAGCTTAGCTTTAATTTATTTCTTCATTCTCAGGGCTTAAATGAAAGTCTGTTTAGCCAGGTTGTCTGTGATAGGATTATAATTTGGTTTATACCTGAGTCTCTGGTTTATTTTGTTGTTAAGGAAGTAAGTTAAGCTGCTTAAAACTTTCAGTGAAACTTATTGTTGACTCTGTTGAGACCTGAAAATACTGTTATTGTCTTGATTATAGACTGAACATTGCCACTGAAATCTGATATGACTTTTGTACCTGTTAACAAAAGAATGTATCGATAGTTGCTTTTGTAAATATGTTCTGGCATAAATACCATTGACTATAAATCACTATTAGAGAAGTGATAACTTACATTTAATTTTAATATTAAGAATATTGGCAAAGATATTATTTAACCTGTCTTTATTTTTATGTTCTAATACAGCAGTCCCCAACTAGTGGTCTGCAAACCACTGGTGGTCTGTGAGGTCTGAAAGGTTGGAGACCACTATTCTAACATACATTAGTTCCAAGTTCTCTTTCTATATATATAAAAGCTTAAGTGACTGAACGACCGGTCGACCGGTCACTGTGGTGCTTACTAACCACCAAGGTGTAGACACTCAACACAGGAGCTGCCTTCTGGTAATCAGTGCCCCTGGTGGTCAGTGGGAGTGCCACTCAGCTGACCAACCTCTCCCAGCGGCCCCTCAACCCAGCAATAACCACTCACTCCCTTAGTAGTCCTGCAGGTCCAATCTCCAGAGAACAGGCCAGAGCCACCAGCATGATCACGACAGCGCCACCTGCCTCTTGGAAGTCAGTCTTGGGCACCATGGTCTCTCCCCTCTTTTGATGCTCTGCAAGGAAGAAATGATATAAAAGTGGCTGCCAGGTGGCTCCCGATATCTGGTGCGAATGATAGCTGGAGGGATCCAGATCCCAGCCTGGCAAGGCAGAGTGCTGATTGTGTTCCAGTCCCCCTATCTCCCTTAGGATGGGCACCAGTTGCAGGGCTCATGGCTGGCAAGCACCACTGCAGAGGCACGAGCCTCTCCCATTCCCAGTCAGGATTAACTGGGCGCAATCCTGCAGCAGGCACAACAGGGCCAGTATGAGTGGGAGCAGCAGGTGGCATTCCACTGCCACTTTCAGCCCAATCCTTGCAGGCCATGCCAAGAGACCCCACCCATGGCACGAATTCGTGCATCGGCCTCTAGTTACATATAAATGGGTTATATGTGATCAAAAGAATATGTTTGTGGGAACCTCTTTCCACGTCCCGCGTGGTTCAGGGTTCCCGGTTCAGGGTTCGGGTTCTGAAGGAGGCCGCATGCAAACGAAATGAGAGACCAGAAAGCATTAATTTGGCGATATTGGGGGGGCAGGCGGGAGCCTTCCTCTAATGGAAAGGACTGCCACTTGCTCTGGCCTTTTTCTCCCTTTTATTAAGGCTTTGGGACACACCCCTAGCCTTTAGGCAGGAAATAACAAAAACAGAAATTAACATGAAACAAACAGATAGAGGTTGCTTCAACCAATAATGTTTCAACTAAACAGTGAGTAATCAGCTCTGATCTTTCAGAGCAATTAAGGTTGACCAGCCTTCTGGCTTCTTGTTTACATCCATTTAGTGAGAACAATATTTGGTTTCCAACATATGTTCTTCTAAATAAGAGAAATTTTATAACTATATTATAAACCCAGTGATTTGGGTAATATCCTTCATTTTGTTTTGTGTTATCTTATGTACATTAGTAGATTAAATATACTTAAATGTGCTTGATTTGATTGGGAATATGCGAATAGAATCAGAAGAGGGTGACATCAACTATGTGACTAAATACAGCATCAGCACTAAACAATAGCCTCTGAGCAGATTGGTGTAACTTATATTTCACTAGAGGCCCGATGCACAAAATTTGTGCAAGAGTAGGCCTTCCTTCCCCTGGCTGCCAGCACAGGCTTCACTCTGGCACCGGGTACCTGGGCTTCCCTCTAATACCCAGGACCCAGGCTTCCCTCTGGCCGCCAGCAGGGCATCCAGGACCTGGGATTCCCTTGCAGCCCTGGCTTCATCCAGAAGGATGTCTGGTCTAATTATCATATTATGCTTATTATTATAGTTTGTCAAAAACAGCCTACATCGAACTTGACCAACTGTACTTGGTAAGTTTATGATTACATTGTTAGTTGGCTAATGAGTGATATTTTTAGAGAAGTTAAAAAAAGAATACCTCAACCAATAAGTTATTAAACATTTCATCAAGAATTTATTAAACAGCACTATGCTAGGCACTTGGCATACGAGGATTGGAAATACATGATCTTTACCATAAGGATGCAATAAGGGAGAGATGTACTAGATTGACAATAGTTCTTAGGTTGGGGACATGGTCATGGGGGGGTAGTGGAAGATCCATGGAAAGTTTCCTGGAGGATGTGATACCTGAAATATATTTTAAGTTAATTTATCAGAACTAAAAGAGGACAGTGGAAGTTCAGGAAAGCAAGAAAAGGCACAAAAATAAAATCACCAGTTTACAAAAAGTAATACCTAAAGAATATGTTGATTTTCAAAACCAGTACAGCAATTTTTGTTTAGTTGTTTGTTATATATCTGAACCACAACTGGAGTTCAATTGTTTATTTTGTTCATTTTAACATAACTATTATAAATCTTTCTCTAATTAGGTTTACAATATGTGAAGAAAATGAAAATGAATATTTAACATAGTGTGTGCTATATCATATTCCTCATCCCAATATCAGATGTACCTGGCCCTGTGCTTAGTTTTCACCCATATTTTTATCCAATCTTTTAATCTTTTTATTAACATACTAGAGGCCCAGTGCATGAAAATTTATGTACTTGTGGGAGGGGGGTGTCCTCAGCTCGGCCTTTACCCTCTTGCAGTCTGGGATCCCTTGGAGAATGTCCACCTGCCGGCTTATGCCCACTCCCCTGGACATCCATAGCACTTCCAAGGAGGTGCGAGAGGCTCCGGCCACCACCGCTGCACTTGCAGCCATCAGCCTGGCTTATGGCTGAGCAGAGCTTTCCCTGTGGGAGTGTACTGACCACCAGGGGACAGGTCCTGCATGAGCGTCTGCCCCCAGGTGGTCAGGGCGCATCATAGCAACTGGTTGTTTGGTCATAGCACCATTAGGGTCAATTTGCACATTACCCTTTTATTGTATAATAATAAAGTGAAGTTTAAACCTCAAATAAGTGAAGTTTAAAAATAATAAGATGAGCCCCAACTGGTTTGGCTCAATGGATAGAGCATCAGCCTGTGGACTCAAGAGTCCCAGGTTCAATTCTGGTCAAAGGCATGTACCTTGGCTGTGGGCACATACCCAGTGGGGAGTGTGCAGGAGGCAGCTGATCGATGTTTCTCTCTCATCGATGTTTCTAGCTCTCTATCCCTTTCACTTCCTCTCTGTAAAAAATTAATAAAATATATTTTTTAAAAATAAAAACAATAAGATGAATACTAGAATACCTATACAACTTAATAAATAGAAAATAAAATCTTAATAGTATTTTAGAAAACCTCCTCCAGGCACATCCTAGAGAATTAGTGTTCCTTTGCTTTTCATTGTAATTTACTAAATATGAAATAGGAATTGAGAATTAGTGTTCCTTTCTTTGCCTGTCATTGGAATTTACTAAATATATATATTTTTATAAATATATTTATTGTTTGGTTTTGTCTTTTGCTTTTACCATATTTATTTGCTTTGGCACAGCAACCATTATACGCTTAGCAATAATTCCTTTATTCTTCTGCATGATATTTATTTACTTACCCACTTTACTATTGATGGACATTGGTGCTGTGTTTTCATGTTCTTATTATTACAATCTAAGCTCCTAATGAACATCTTCATGTACCTCCTGGTGCTCATCTATAAGAATCCTCTATAGTCTGTTCTAAAGTATAGAATTACTGGGTTAAAACTTCTCTAGTTAGAAGCAAATTATTTCTATAAAAGTAATTGTATGAAAGTAGTTGTATGAATTATTCTGTTCAGTCATATGTCCATGTCCTTTGCTTCACATCATTCACAAATCTTTGTATTATCTGACCTAAAGATTTTTTGTCAATCTGGAGACTATAATATGGCATCTCATTGTGGGTTTTTGTGAGTTGTTGTTTTTTTATATTTTTATTGACTCCACAGAAGAAGGGAGAGGAAGAGAGAGAGAGAAAGAAACATCAGTGATGAGAGAGAATCATTGATCAGTTGCCTCCTGCATGCCTCCTACTGGGAATCAAGCCCACAGCCTGGGCATGTATCCTTGACTGGAATTGAACCTGGGATCCTTCAGTCTGTAGGCTGACACTCTATCCACTTAGCAAAACTGGCTAGGGCTCATTGTGGTTTTAGTCTGTATTTTTAATTTCTACTGTGGTTATGTATCTTTTCATTTTTAGTTTGCCATCTATGTTTTCTCATCTATGAATAGCTTGTTTGTGCCTATTTTGTTATTGTTTTTATTCTTACTGACTTGTGGATATTATTTGCATATTACAGATCACTCCTCCACTCTGATTTTTCTTTTCACTCTTTAGTAATCTTTTTTTTTCTTTTTTTTTTAATTAATTTTTTATACATATCTCCCCATTGCCCCCCTCCCTCCCAGGCATACCCCAACCCCCCAGTGTCTATGTTCATTGGTTATGATTATATGCATAGATACAAGTCCTTTGATTGATCTCTTATCTACCTCACCTAACTTTAATCTTCCTGCTGTAATTTCACAGTCTGTTTGAAGCTTTACTGTCTCTGTATCTATCCTTTTGTTCATCAGTTTATAA
>JAAGEH010002531.1:27930668-27975548 GCA_011751065.1 Lasiurus cinereus
TTATGCTTAGTGAAATAAGCCAATGAAGGAGAAGCATCACATGATCGTACTCATTGGGGGATGATAAAGAACATTATAAACTGATGAACAAAAGGATAGATACAGAGACAGTAAAGCTTCAAACAGACTGTGAAATTACAGCAGGAAGATTAAAGTTAGGTGAGGTAGATAAGAGATCAATCAAAGGACTTGTATCTATGCATATAATCATAACCAATGAACATAGACACTGGGGGGTTGGGGTATGCCTGGGAGGGAGGGGGGCAATGGGGAGATATGTATAAAAAATTAAATAAATAAATAAATAAATAAATAAATAAATAAATAAAAAGATTCTTACTTTGTCGTGGGTGTTTGCCAATTCAATTATAATATGCTTTGACATCTGTCCTTTGGGGTTCATTTTGCTTGGACTCTGTGAGCTTCTTGGATTTGTGTGGGGTTTTTTTTCCTTTTATCAGGGATGTTTTTTGTCATTATTTCTTCTCATAGATTTTCTATTCCTTGCTCAGTTTCCTCTCCTTCTGGTCAGCTATTATGCAGATGTTGTTTTGTTTCATGTTGTCCCAACATTCCCTTAGGTTCTCTTGCTTTTTAATTTTTCTTAAGGTATTTTTCTCTACCTTGTCTTCTCACTCACTGATGCAGTCCTCTGCTTCTTCTAATCTACTTTTAAATGCTTTCTATTATTTCTTTACAGCAGCGATACTATTTTTCATGTCCTCTTGCTTCTTCATTTTATCTTGGTTCTGACTCATATTATCGAATTTCTGTTCCATTCTTTTCAGCCACCTTATGACCATTTCTCTGAATTCTTTCTCTGGCAGTCCCCTTCAAAATGGCTTGGTCGTACATTTTAAAAATTTTAACATGTCCTATAGTATCTTATTTTTACATGTTTCCTTTGGTTCAAATGATGGTAATTCCATTCCTTATGTTTATGAACACAATAGAAAATTTAACTTTTCTTATATTCTTTATTTATTTCAAGAAATTTTGTTTTTTTAAAGCATTATTGACATAGAGCATCATATTAGTTTCAGTTGTATAGTACAGTGAAAACAGAAAATAACTTTTAATAAAATAATGTATTTCATTCATCAGATGCATGCATCTACGTGTGCCATCATTGTAAACCTGACAGCTATGAATGCAGATGGATAAGATGTATTTTGTGTTAAGAATAATTTTGTCTTAAATTTAATTTCCAAGTTATACATTCCTGTGTTTTATAGCCTCTGCTTTTCAAAGTATCTGTGGAAATTGTTTTTTTCAATTATTTCTTGGTGTCTTGTCCCAACACCCCCAAGGTTTGGCCTGTGCTTTCTGAGTTAAGATGTGCTCCCAATCTTCCAGTTAGGTCAACCACAAACATTAAGATATCATAGGAGGTCAGTGGAAGAAATTCATATCAAAACAACTACTCACCATGTCATTATGACAGCCTGCTGTAACAAATGTGCTTCTCTTTTAACTTATGACAATTGCTAAAGGTAATTTAATCTGACAGAGGCAGGGTGTTGAAAGACTCCTGGAGATGTCATAAAAGCGACCTTTCTGCCCATGTGCTGCCAAAAGCCATTTTTAACAAGGAGCTAAGGAAACAGTGCAACTTCTTTTGTACTTTGTTAATTAGTTATTGATTTGAAACAATGCACTTCCAAATACTGTTAGAGGAGTTAGATGCCAGGTCACCAGGTGACAGTATAGCCTGGATAATATTTATAGTCTATAAGAATTTGTTGAAGCCTTTTGTTCCGTGATTCTAATTTGATATTGCCTAGTTTACTCAAATAACTACAGTTTTTACTTTTTCATTTATCTTTTCAGTTTAAAATTTTATGTTAATAATCTGATAGTTAGTCATATTTTATTACATGATGTTGCTCCAATTTATAGAATTGTCACTTATGGACTTAGTCTCAAAAAATTACATAAAGTATATGTGATGCCAGAGAGAACAAGGAATTATTACTTAGTCTCCAAAGAGGAAGCAAGCTAAAGTTTAGAATTTCTTGATTGGGCATACTAATTGATCTCTCTCTCTCTCTCTCTCTCTCTCTCTCTCTCTCTCTCTCTGTCTTTCTTTCAGTTGGGTAATTAATTTCAATGATTTCAGCATGTTGCAAATAGAAGTTAAATGACTGTCTTTCAATTCTTATGGAAAAGTTTTCAGACTGTTTTAAATTACATTCTTCTAAAGCATTTATGTGCAAGTTAAACTGAAAGCTGTTGTACAAATCAATTTGCAAGGCACTATGGAGAATAGAAGATCAGAGGGAGACTTAGATTACTCACGAGTTAAAAGTAAGGATGGATTCACAAATCAAACTTCCTGTGCTCTAGTCTGGAATTGCACTTACTCGCTGTTTGAACTTAACAAAGTACTGAACCTCTTCGTGTCTTATCAGTGCAGTGGGATCCATAATAGCACCTCCCTTATAGTGTTATTCTGAAGATCATATGAGTTAATATATGTTAAGTGCTTTATCAGGAGTAGCTAAATAGTAACCCCTTGATAGATGCAACACTGTTATTACTATAACAATTAATAACAAAATCATCCCTGCCCTTATTTTTATATTAAGAATTTTATATTCTAGTGTATGCAGCATTTTCAATATATAAAAATAAGTATGACTGTTTTTCTTATTTTTTCTTATATTTATAAATAAATTACAATTTGTTTGCTGTACATAGGAAATATTAACAATATCATGGTAAATTTGTTCTCTGCATTTGGGTTTGTGATGCAATAAAGAAAATACTTGCCTTTGTTTTAATATCAGAACTTCTGATAAAATACAACAATTTCCAGTTTAATTTTTTGATGGTGAGAAATCTAAGTTTGCAGTATTCAAAATGTATTTCTTAGGATAGAAACATTCTAAAATAGATACTTTACATTAATTGGGACAAGTTAAAAGGTATCTAGTATTTTAAGTTAAACTATTTCAATATATTTACTTCTATACAAATAGACAAAACTTTATGAAAAAGGCACATTGTGCTAGGCCCTGTTTTTTTAGTAATTTCTTAACATCTCAATCAATAAGGAAACGCATATCAAAATACTTATATTTACAACTATTAACAACAATTTGAAGCAACTGTAATACCTGTTGTTGGTCAGATATAAAGAAAAGGTTGCTCTCACACAGCATAATAGGAATGTAAGAGCAGTCTATTAACATAAAATTAAAAATACATAAGCCTTTTAACCCAACGGTGCTATTCCTGGGAATCTGTCGTATTTAAGTAAAATCATTTTAATTCAAATCTATAATAGCAATAGTTTAAAAATACCATTTGAAAGCCAAAACTTAATGTCTAAATTTAAAATCATAAGATGAAATAGTCCTCTAATAAAGGAATTCTAAAAGTGCTACCTTGTCTTCATTTTTCACAAATTTGGAATATCCACATTTATTGGAATGAATTAGGTCTTATTGTAATACATAGAGATACTATTATAATACATTTAAATTATAAGTTTATTAGTATATTTTAAGGTGTTTTCAGAAGTTGGTTTATGATAAAGTAAATATTTATAACAAGTACATAAATAACTCAGTTACACCTTTGTAGTATATCCTGACAGAAAATAAACATCTATTATGTGCTGTTGGCTGGGCTTCTTATTTTTCCTCAGTTCAACCTCCCTATAGCATAGCAACTCAGATTCTCTTCATTCTCAAAAGTTTTTGCTCTATGTAAAAAATATATATAATTTTAAAGTCTCCCAGGTTAACTTTCCATGTCTAGGGATGGACTTAAATCTTCTAGTGTGTGTGTGTGTGTGTGTGTGTGTGTGTGTGTGTGTGTGTGAGAGAGAGAGAGAGAGAGAGAGAATATTGTCTCTGACAATTGTAAGTAAATAATCTTTCCATCTGGTTACCATGTGTCTTACAAAGCAGAGATATCAAATATGAGCATTTACATTTGATTTACTGATATCTAACAATAATTGCCCTGCTATACAAAATTCTAAGCTTCTCAAAGCCCCCAGGAAATATCTGCTTTCCTGAAGGTTGCTTCCCTTCCTCCTCCACAAATTTTTATAAAATATACTATGTAATGCCTCACTTTTGTAAATAGAACATACTAAAAATAATTTACACTTTTCTTGATGACCCAGTGTCAACATATGTTCAGATGAACAGGCAAAGAATTATTTAAAAACTTACTGAAGAAAATTGCTAGTATATGTCATACCCAGTATTCAAATCTGGGTAGTCAGGTTCCATCTCTGTAATCCTAATTACTTTATACTGTCTTGTTAAAACATATTTAATATACTTCCTTCTATGTCAGCATAACCAATGTTTCCTGCTCTTTGTAGCAATGAACCAAATGGCTAAGACTGTTGTTTATGTAAAATTCAGGAGTGGGGAACGTCTGGCCTGTGGGCTTATTGTATAAGGACCTCGCAATTATTTGGTCTGGCCCTTCCAAGGCATTAGGGGTGAGTTAATTAAATGTTTAACCAAATATAGCAGACTAATTTTTAAGTTGATGGTTCTATATGGCGTTTGAATGATGTTATAAATATCCAAATGGCCCTTGGGAGAAAAAAGTTTCTCTACTCCTGAAATACTATGGGTCAGGTTCACATGAAAAATAGACCTTCTTTGTGAAATGAAGCAGTTTGTTCTCTGAAAGTTCCATGTTATTCTATTCAGTTTTTAGTTATGGTTGTAGTTTTACTGTAGCTCCAACCCTCACCCCCACAAGACAAGCACTCATTTCCACATCTCCTCTAAGTGTTGATGGCTGATAGCACTTGTCACAGGTCCCCCAAATCCATCTCTCCTGGCATTGATTTCAAGGGAAGAGAACCAACAGGACCACAATTGTGCTTTCTTCTTGGAGGGTAACAGCTTCCAATGACTGTTCAGTATCTGTTCTCCTTGCCCCAATTTGGGAGAATGCTATAGGAGCTGAGGCTTTTGTGTAAGCAGGACAATTATTGTTAGATATTATGGGGATAATAATACCTACTTCATACGATTATTGTCAAGATTAAATGAATTAATATTTATAAATTATTTAGATCTGTGTCTACCTCAGTACATACTATAGAAGCATTATCATGTTTGCATTGTAGATTGTACTAAGAGAAAAAAGCCTAAATCTTATGAAATTGAGTGGGATTGTGAGTGTTTATTTTGTTAGAAATGCTCAGGAACATAGTTTTTTATTGTGTTTTTATTTTCAATCTAAGAATCCTACCAGTTCTGTCTGCCTTCCATTCCAGGATATATCCAGTTTGTGAGAATTATGGTCCAATAACAAAGCATTTGGCATCATTTCTATAAATAGTAGGCCATAATTATTTGCTTATCCATTTTTTACTGACTTCTTGATAGTTAAGTGTTGTTTAAACTTTATATTCAAACAAATAAAAAGATAACATTTTATGTCAGCCATTTGTTAACAATATTTTAACATATATGATTTAAAAGAATAGGTAGTATAGCATAGAAGTTCAAATGCTAAAACAAGGCAGACTGGCTAGCAATCTGGCAAGTAGTATGACTTCTGCAAATGAATCTCTGTAAATTGGGACATTCGGCATATCTATGTCATGAAGTCACGGTAAAGATTGGAGAAAGCTTGTAGCTAGGTCAGGTGGTCAGTGTCTTAGTCAAGGTATGGTGGTGATAGCTTAGTCTGAAATAGTAAGAGTGGAAATTGAGAGAAGTTTATAGATTTCAGAAATATTTGGGAAGGTAAGTTAGATAAATATAAGAAATAGAGGAAGATGTCAGTGAGTGCTTCTAGATTTTTGTCTTGAACAACTAAATGGGTGGAGGTACCACTTAATAATGATGAGTAAGACTGAAGGAAGAACAAATAGTGGGGAGTTGGAAAGTAATGCAGAGTTTACTTTTGAATATTTTAAGCATGAAATAACTGACATTCAAATATGTTTGATATGGTTCTGAATACTGATCCTATGTCAGTTATATTCATTATGAATGGGTACTGTTCATAATAATTCATAATTTATTAATATAGCCATATTGACAAGTAATATAGCCTTGAATCTATCATCAAGATGATGGCTGTCAATAATATTTTGATACTTAAAAGATATGGAAAATTTATAGTTTTAAGATATTTCCAGTTTATAGATTCTTTTATCTATTTTCATTGTGTTTAAGTTGAATCTTATGATTTTGCCATCGTAAGGTAAAAAATGTCTAATATGGGTAACTTCATATGGTTCAATTTAATACTTAGAGATCAAATAATGGTTCTTTACTTTTGAAGATGTTTTAATTATATGTATGTTATACCTTCAGATTTTATGCATTCATATGTACTCCTGGCCCTTTCATTATCATTAAACACAAATGCACACATTTTGTAAAAACACATTTCAAATATGCCAAAACGAAAATTTTAAACCAAAATACTTTACTAGATTAAAATTACATTACAACTCATGTAACATTATAAAGTATATTTTAACCACAAGTGTTCTTATGAATGTTTTTTTCTATTTGTGTTGTTCATGTACAAAGGAGTTTTAAATCGCAGAATAATCTAAAAGCTTAAAGCTGAAGCATAACTACCCTTCTGTGTGTCTTGTGAATTAGGGCCATATGGTATTTGTGTTTCATTTCTTTGGGAAGGGTACCCTCCTGGCCAATTCCTAAAAATATAAATTTTATTTCATCTTATACCTATGGGTGCAAGATGGTAACTTACATTTTTGCATCCTCCTAAATTTATCTTCCTTGGATATCTGCCTTACATTTAGATTTTATCGAGCTATATTTTGCTTAATGAAGTCTTAGCTTTTTAAATGAAACAACTTTTATTTGTAAATTTTATCATAAAAGGTAAATATTTATATTAGTGTTTCTTCAGATTATATTTTCAGTGGTTGAACTGGGGTGAGGTGGGGTGGAGGGTGTGAATAATGTGACATATATGACAATTGAAATTAGTGACATAGGTATGCATTTAAGTAACAAACAGTGGATTTTTCTTATTCATAAATGTGTTTTCTTAGTAGATAATGCTTACGAGTATAACTACAGAACGAATTATATAAAGTAAAATAAAATAATCTTGAAGTTTAATTTTTAAAATTGGTCATTTTTACAACCATTACATTTTATTTTACCTTTCCTAAAATCAGTTATAAGTTTAACGCAAGTATTATTGGAACACACTTATTTTAGAACTTGATAGCAACAGGTAAGCCAAAGGAAAATCTGTCAGATTTGGCATTGGTTCAGAAAATATGTGAACCTGTCACTGTAAGCAGTCTCAAAGGGCGAAATACTTTACAGGAGCTAATTAACCTTAGAAAATAATTACGCAAATATGCAAATGTTGTTTAGATAATTCCATGTGTTATCAGCTCAGGTAGTCCATCATAAATGCAGACCTTGCAATGCCTAGGTAGTAGAATCTGGCATAGTTGATAAGGCTTTGGTTACTGCATCAATTCTATTTGGCATTTAACGATTGATGATGGCAAGAGTACATCAGGAAATTCAACCTGTACTCTAAATACAGCTGAATCACACAGTTTAAATATCCTATGCATTCTGCCACCAGCAAAGTCTAATTAATGGATTTATGTATTTTCTTTTCATGCACTTTGTGCATTTGCATATTCTAAAATCATCCAGCTTGAAGTTACTCAATACAAAATGAACTGTAATGTGAAATTCATGGAGAACCTGTAGAATAGATTTAGTATGTTTGCATTTCTGTAATTGAGGCATATTAGAAAGTCTTTCATGTTGAAATCTGTTTAGTTTCAAAATACACTGCTGGTAATATACACCTGCTGGATTATGGTTTATAAATAAATAATGATGTGGACATAATGTGGGCTATGGATTGGAATGACACAAATTTACCTTGGAATAGCATCACCTCATTTATAAAACTGTGATTTTAGTAATGTAGGATGTCAGAAATATATATTAAATACCACTCTAGGTATATTAATTCCTGTGCTACTGTTATTGTGCTCAACTGTTGTCAGAGGCAGTAAATATTTGGCAGAATGTGTTACATCTTAAAAATGTGGAGATCTGGCTCTCTTGAACACTTGTGAATAGTAAAAAGCCATCATTTTGTGAAAGCCTGGGGAAATAGTCACATAATGGAAGCCAGCTTTTTTATAACTAAGGTTTATATTCTTTATCATCTTTTTAAAATTTTTGAATAAAACTAATTAATTTTAAAAAATGGAATTCACATAGCATCATTAACTTTCCTTTGATAATTCAAGATCGCTACTGTTCTTGTCAGTTGCTAGGCTTTAACAGCAGTACTGCTCTTACATTGCTCAGTAACAGGTATCTCGGACTATTGCGCACTCTGCTCTTCTATTTTTTTTTGTTTGTTTATTCAGTTATTATCAGACTTTTAGCTAGCAATTCTTACTCGTGATTAAACCTATTTAAAGCAACCCTTTTAGTATGCAGCTTGGAAATGTGCGGTGTGTTCAGACCAGATACTAGAATTTGGTACATGAACGTGCAAAGACGCTGTTCAGATGCTGATTCTCCCTAAGAAGCCAACAGTAACCATTCAGTAGGATTTTTGTTGTTGTTGTTATTGTTTACTTGTTTTATAATAAAAAGCATGCAGTTTGTAGAATTTTGGAGAGTTGAGAAAAATGTAAAGAAGCTAAAGTTAGAAAATATTCATAATCCCACAATCCATAGGCAGCTCAGCTATTTTTAATATTTTTGACTTCTAGTCTTTTTCAAGTATTTTCACTTAGTGAATTATACCATATATCAAATTAGATGAACTGCATGTCTTACTTTTTAAACTCATTAATACCTATATAATATTTCCTTAGACAGATAAACTATAATTTACTTAAATATTTATTTCTGCATTACTGGAATTTAAGCTTTACCCAGATTTTTGCTTTTATAAGTGAGACAGTGATGAACATCTTTGAGCATCTACATTGACACATTCCAGATTACTGGAAGCTAGATTCCTAAATGGAGTTTAAATACTTCTTTGTCTTAGTTTTTGGACCTCATTTCGTATTTTGTCAATAGTATGCCAGTAGACCTAGCATCATTAGTCAATTATTAAATGCCTGTAGAATGCCTTGTATTTGTAGTTTGAATTCGAAAGATTATCTAACTTCAAGTCTAGTTTTAAAAACCTTATATTCTAGAAGGAAGAAGAAGAGACTTGGCAGATTAAAGAAAAGGCAAGATAGAGAAGAACCAATGAAACAGGACAGGAATAAATTTAACCTACCATAACTAATAGTAGAGATGACAGGTAAATGTAAGCCAACAATATTTTGCAGTAGTTTTAAACAGACATGATAATAATACATGCAAATAGATGTAAATACTTTCTGTATATTTCTTGTAAGATGTTGTGTGTTAAATGTTGGCAAAATCCTTTCCCCATCTGTCAGCTGAGAATCTGACCTTCAGTTAACTTTCTACCTCTGTCCCTGGCAACCTGATAAGATAGTATCTTAAATTGGGTTTCCCAGGTAACAGATTTTGAAGTTGCATGCAGGAAGTTCATTGGGGAGTTTTCCAGGGATCGGCATTTGTAAGGGAGTGGGGGGAAAAAAGGAATTTCAAAGGAGGATCTGAACTGTTCTGCCATACAGTCACACCAAAAGCCTCATTCAAATCTATGCTGACCTCTGCATCTGGGATGGCTCTTTAGAGATGTCTTGCCTTGAGGCAAGAGTTAGGGCACTTATAGATCCACATCATCGCCAACAGTCATTGGATATAAGTTGCCTCAAAAGTGGGACTGTTAATTTAGGCAATTTAACTTTCTTTGGGTGAGAACAGTTCCTAGTCAGTGCCTCAGTTAAATCTAATGAGGGCCAATACACCCATAGCTCAGGAAATGAGTGCCATATAACTAAAAGGAGTTCTGGGAAGCATGCCACATCATCCACTGTGAGTGAATGGTTGGTAAGCAACATTGTTTAGAAGGAGATATAGGCTATACATACTATAGCTTTGATCTTCCCTGGGGGTAGTAATTCTTATAATTGGGCATGTTCTACATAGGTAGGAACCCAGGAAGCCATGCCTATGGAGTTGTTGCAAGAGATATTGGCTTCTGAGGGGTGTAAGACTTTTAAGTCAGGATAACTCATGCATCTACCCAAGGTGAGTCTGGCTGCCTCATTGCTGAGCTAGCACCCCATGGCCAAAGGGCATAAATCCTGGAAGTCCTTGTGAGCTGCTACCAGAACTGCTGCGAGGCTCTCACCAAAGGTGTTGCCGTAAAGGCAACTTGTCATTTCTACCCTGTATTTTGTAGAGTCAGTGGCTATCAAGTGTGACCCAAATTATTTACTTGCACTTATAGATGACCCCATAAGTGGATATTGTAGACATTTTATCAGTCGGTTCTCACTTTTTAGAAAATTTGCTTTTAAAACCTAAAGCTAATGAATAATGCAATAATCTTAGAGTGATGCTGAAAATATTTAAGTACTTAGAGCACATGAATACTTAAGGTTTCTTTTTGCTACTGCTGACAGGCCATTATTAAACAGATGTTGTCTCCCTAGAGCATAGAAAAAAATCAGCTATGATACTAATCTCTGAAAAACAGTAGTTTGTCTATGTGAACATTGGAAAGAACTGTTTGTTCTTAGCTCTCCTTTAGTCATAGATGGGTCATTTGGGCCTGGTAGGCAGTTTCCCTCATATTCTGTGAGTCACAAAAGTTTTGCTACTACTTCTGTTGCAATGACTCATTCCATCTCTGCCTTTCCATCCACTCTGCTGCCACCCCAAGTAGCATTTATAGTCTTTGTCACTTTATATATATGGATTATGGAACATGCTGCCTTGGAAGTATTCTCTGCTTTTAGGTTTTGTCTTATCTGAGCTGTATTACCTGTGAGATTCCAGTCTGCGTTCCATGATAGAGTTTTGTCTAGTGTTTACACTGTTAAAGTGTAAACCAAATTTTTCTGGAGCCTATATAACATCTCAGGAAATAGTGAGAAGAAAGGCTAGAAAGACAGGATTAAAGGGAAAGACTAGAAGAAATGAGACTACTTAGGAATCTATTGAGGACCCGAACTTAGGTGGGAATGGAAAGGATGGGACAGGTAGGTTCTCAAAGAAAAATTGGTGATTGTGAGAAGAAAGCTGGGAGAACCTCACTGAGGTCAGAGTACATGGATTTATAATGTGTCCATTGAACTTGGTAAGTCAGGAGTAGAGACTGTAATACTTCTCACATTTTACTGCCCCTTATGTCTTTACTTGAGGCCCGGTGCACAAAATTCATGCACGGGGGTGGGGGATGTCCTTCAGCCCAGCTTGCTCCCTCTCCAATCTGGGACTCTTTGAGGGATATCTGACTGCCCATTAGGGCCCGATCCTGTGGGCAGTTGGACATCCCTCTCACAATCCAGGACTGCTGGCTCTCAACTGCTCGCCTGCATGCCTTCCGGATTGCCCTTAACTGCTTATACCTGCTAGCCTGATCACCCCCTAACCACTCCCCTGCCAGCCTATTTGCCCCTAACTGCCCTCCCCTGTGGGCCTGGTCACCCCTAACTGCCCTCCCTGGCAGTCCTGGTCCCTACCAACAGCCCTCCCCTGCTGGCCATCTTGTGGTGGCCCATCTTGTGTCCACATGGGGGCAGCCATCTTTTGACCACATGGGGGTAGTCATCTTATGTGTTGGAGTGGTCATCTTGTATGTTGGAGTGATGGTCAATCTGCATATTACTCTTTTATTAGATAAGATAGAGGCCTGATTCACCGGTGGGGACCAGCTGGTTTGCCCTAAAGGGTGTGCTGGATGAGGGTGGGTGTTCCCTTGGGGTGTGGTGTGGCCTGAGCAAGGGGCCGGTGGTGTTTTGCAGGGTGGCCACACTCCCAGGTAACCCAAGCAGAGCCCCTGGTATCTGAGATTTATTTATTTTTCCTTTTTTTTTTTATTAATGTATTACATGTACACATATCTTCCCATTGCCCCCCCCCAGGTGAACCCTAGCCCCCCAGTGTCTTGTGTTCATTGGTTATGCTTATATGCATGCATACAAGTCCTTTGGTTGATCTCTTATTTACCCCACCTCTCCCTAACCTTCCCACTGTAATTTCACAGTCTGTTTGATGCTTTACTGCCTCTGTATCTATCCTTTGTTCATCAGTTCATAATGTTCTTTATTATCCACAAACGAGTGACATCATGCGGTGTTTCTCCTTCACTGACTGGCTTATTTCACTTAGCATAATGCTCTCCAGTTCCATCCAGGTTGCTGGAAGTGGGAAGAATTCCTTCTTTTTTATGGCAGCATAGAATTCCATTGGGTAGATGTACCATAGTTTTCTGATCCACTCATCTGCAGACGGGCAGCTAGGCCATTTCCACATTGTAGCTATCGTAACTTGTGCTGCTATGGACATAGGGGTACATAAATCCTTTCTGATTAGTGTTTCTAGTTTCTTAGGATATATTCCTAAGAGTAGGATTGCTGGGTCAAATGGCAGTTCCATTTTTATTGATTTGAGGAAACTCCATACTGTTCTTCACAGTGGCTGCACCAGTTTGCATTCCCACCAGCAGCACAGGAGGGTTCCTTTTGCTCTGCATCCTGGCCAACACGTCGTTTGTTGATTTGTTGATGATTGCCATTCTGACAGGTGTAAGATGGTATCACATTGTCATTTTGATTTGCATCTCTCGGATAATTAGTGACTTTGAACATGTTTTCATGTGTCTCTTGGCCTTCCTTCTGTCGTCTTTCGAAAAGGTTCTATTTAGGTCCGTTGCCCATTTTTTTATTGGATCGTTTATCTTCCTTTTATTAAGTTGTATAAGTTGGCTGTAGATGTTGGAGATTAAATCTTTATCAGTGATAACATTTGCAAATATGTTCTCCCATACAGTGGTCTTTCTTGTTTTGGTGATGGTTTCTTTTGCTGTACAAAAGCTTTTTATTTTGATGTAGTCCCATTTGTTTATTTTCTCTTTAGCTTCCATTGCCCTTGAATCAGTATCAGTGAAGAAGTTCTTTCAGCATATGTCTGAGATTGTGCTGCCTGTGGATTACTCGAGTATTTTTATGGTTTCCAGTCTTATGTTTAAGTCCTGTATCCATTTTGAGTTTATTTTTCTGTATGATGTAAGTTGGTGGTATAGTTTCATTTTTTTTCATGTATCTCTCCAATTTTCCTAACACCATTTATTAAAGAGGCTGTCTTGACTCCATTGTATGTTCATGCCTCCTTTGTCAAATATTAATTGAGCAGAGTGGTTTGGGTGAATATCTGGATTCTTTATTCTATTCCATTGGTCTGTATGTCTGTTCTTGTGCCAGTACCAGGCTGTTTTGAGAACAGTTGCTTTGTAATATAGCTTGAAATCTGGTATTGAGATCCCACCTACTTTCTTCTTCTTTCTCAGAATTGCTGTGGCTATTCACAGTCTTTTTTTGTTCCAGATGAATCTTTGGAGAGTTCTTTCTAGATCTGTGAAATATGTTGCTGGTATTTTAATCTACAGATTGCTTTGGGTAGTATGGGCATTTTAATGATGTTGATTCTCCCAATCCATGAGAATGGTATGCTCTTCCATCTGTTTACATCTTTCACTCTCTTTTTTTTTCAGTGTCCTGTAGTTTTCTATATGTAGGTCTTTTACCTCCTTAGTTAGGTTTATTCCTAGGTATCTTAATTTTTTTGATGCGATGGTAAATGGGATTGCTTTTTTAGTCTCTCTTTCTGTAATTTCACTATTTATGTATAGAAATGCCATAGATTTCTTGGCATTAATTTTGTATTCTGCTACATTGCTGAATTCATTTATGAAGTCAATTAGTTTTTGGATGGAGTCCTTCTGGTTTTTTATGTACAGTATCATGTCATCTGCACATAAGGACAGCTTTACTTCCTCTTTTCCAATTTGGATGTACTGTGTAGCCATCTGGTCCTGGGCTTTTGTTTGCTGGAAGCTTTTTGATGACTGCTTTAATTTCTTCTATAGTTATTGGCCTATTGAGATGTTTAGATTCTTTCTGATTGAGTTTTGGAAGGTTATATTTTCCTATAAAATGTCCATTTCCTTCAGATTGTCCATTTTGTTGGAATAGAGTTTTTCATAGTATTTTTAACAATCCTTTGTATTTTGGCGGGGTCTGTTGTTATTTCACCTTTTTCATTTCTGATTTTGTTTATTTGGGTCTTCTCTCTTTGCTTTTTGGTGAGCCTGGCTAGAGGTGCATCAATCTTGTTTATCCTTTCAAAGAACAAGCTCTTGATTTTGTTGATCTTTAGAATTGTTTCTTTGATATCTATGTTGTTTATCTCTGCTCTGATCTTTACTATTTTCTTCCTTTTGCTTACACTGGGCTTTTCTTGTTGCTCTCTTTCTAGCTCTTTGAGTTGTAGGGTAGGTAATTTATTACCATTGTTTCCTGTTTTTTGCAATAGGCTTGTAGAGCTATGAACTTCCCTCTCAAGACTGCTTTCACTGTGTACCATAGATTTTGGATTGTTGTGTTTTCAATGTCATTTGTTGCCATGTTGTTTTTTATTTCTTCCTTGATCTCTCCGGTTACCCAGTCATTGTTTAATACCATGCTGTTTAGTCTCCATGTGTTTGATTTCTTTGGATTGTTTTTATTGTAGTTGATTTCTAGTTTAATGCCACTGTGATCTGATAAAATGCTTGGTATGATTTCTATCTTCTTGAATTTAAAGAGACTTTGTCTATGACCCAACATTTGGTCTATCTTTGAAAATGACCCATGTGCACTTGAGAAGAATGTATATTCTGTGGCATTGGGATGAAATGTTCTGAAAATATCAATTAATTCCATCTGGTCTAGTGAGTCATTTAGGACTGATGTTTCTTTGCTGATATTTTGTTTAGAGGATTTGTCCAGTGGTGACAGTGGGGTCTAAAGTCTCCTACTATGATTGTATTGCTGTCAAGCTCTCCCTTGATATCCTTCAGTAGTTTTTTTATGTATTTAAGTACTCCTGTATTGGGTGCATATATGTTTACCAGAGTTATTTCTTCTTGTTGGATTGCTCTCTTTAGTATTATGAAGTGACCTTCCTTATCTCTTGTTATGTCCTTCACTTTGAGATCTAATTTGTCAGATATAAATATTGCAACCCCAGTTGTTTTTTTTTTTCATTTCCATTTGCCTGAAAAACTGTCTTCCATCCCTTTACCCTCAGTCTGTGTGCATCTCTTTTTGTGAGGTGCGTTTTCTGTAGACAACAGATATATAGGTCATGTTGTTATCCAATCCATTACTCTATGTTCTTTGATAGGAGCATTTAATCCATTTACAGTTTAAGTTATTATTTATTCATACTTACCTGTCGCCATCTTTATTCTTTACCCCTCTGTTTTCTTTTTGCTTCCTACTTCTTTTTTTACAGCAGACCCTTTAACATTTTTGCATTGCTGGTTTGGTGGTAATATATTCCCTTAGTCCTTTTTTCTCTGTGAAGGTCCTGATTTCACCTTCAATTTTGATGGGAAGCCTTGCTGGGTACAGTATTCTTGGAATCACACCCTTCCTTTGTATGACTTTGTATATTTCATTCCATTCCCTTCTGGCCTGATGAGTTTCTGTTGAGAAATCAGTTAGTAGTCTGATGGTGGTTCCTTTGTAGGTAACTTTCTGTCTTTCTCTGGCTGCTTTTAAGATTCTTACTTTGTCGTTGGTGTTTGCCAATTTAATTATAATGTGCCTTGGTATTCGTTTTTTGGGGTTTATTTTGCTTGGACTCTGAGCTTCTTGGATTTGTGTGGGTTTTTTCCTTCCTATATCAAGGAAGTTTTCTGTCATTATTTCTTCTAATAGCTTTTCTATTCCTTGCTCAGTTTCCACTCTTTCTGGAACCCCAATTATACGGATGTTGTTTTGTTTTGCATTATCCCAAAGTTCCTTTAAGCTCTCCTCTTGCTTTGTAAATGTTTTTTTTCTTTCTTTTTTTAAAAAATATATTTTATTGATTTTTCACAGAGAGGAAGGGAGAGGGATAGAAAGTCAGAAACATCGATGAGAAAGAGACATTGATTAGCCGCCTCCTGCACACCCCCTACTGGAGATGTGCCTGCAAGCAAGGTACATGCCCCTGGCCGGAATCGAACCCAGGACCTTTCAGTCTGCAGGCCAACGCTCCATCCACTGAGCCAAACCGGTCTCGACTAAATGTTGTTTTGTTTTTTTTAATAAGGTGCTGTACTAGGGTATTTTTTTCTACCTTGTCTTCTAGCTCACTGATGCTGTCCTCTGCTTCTTCTAGTCAACTTTTAATGCTTTCTTTTGAGTTCTTTATAGCAGCGATGTCATTTTTCATTTCTTCTTGATTCTTTATAATTTCCTCTTGGTTCTTACTCATATTGTCGGATTTGTCTTCCATTCTTTTCAGCCACCTTATGACCATTTCTCTGAACTCTTTCTCTGGCAGATTGTTTGCTTCTATTTTGTTTAATTCTTTTTCTGGTGATGCCTGCTTTTCTTTCATATGTGAGCTGTTTCTTCGTCTGCCGGTCTTTCTTCTCTGGGTGTATTGTTATGTAGCTCTCTCCTTTCCGTGTTGCGTGTGGAGCTCCTCTGAATCTGAGTGTTTGCGCTGATTGGGGAGCGGTGTTCTGGGTCCCCCGGCTTTTTAGTGGATTCTGCAGCTGTTGCTTTTCAGGCTTCCATAAACATCCACTTTCCTCTGCAAGATGGCGCAATCTCCACGTTCCCACTGGTGGCTCCTGGGGAATTAACTCCATGGCAGAGGGGCTGCCTCGTCATGGGAGCCTCGTCCAGCAGTACTCCACCTTCTCCTGAAGGACAACTGTCCCTTAACTTGCCAACAAACACTCCCAGTGCAACCCTCAGCTGTTCTCTGTCTGCTCAGTGACAAGGCTCCGGACAGGTCTGTCTATTCCGCCACCATTTTTTCTATCCCCCTGTGATTTATTTATTTTCTACAATTGAGACTTTGTAGCCTGGAGCTGATCCAAACCTTCTGCTGACACAGCCATTGAAACTTTGTTGCCTTAAATGGAGGCCTGGAAAAACTTGGCTTCCTCCATCTCCAAGGGCAACCCAAGCCTCCCTTCTGCTCTTTCTGTGGCCGTAGCCATCTTGGTTAGGCTAATTTGCATGCTTCCTCTGATTGGCTGGTGGGTGTGGCTGGTGGGTGTAGCAGAGGTATGGTCAATTTAAATATTACTCTTTTATTAAGTAGGATGTAACACTTTCATGAAATTGCAAACACATTAAAGAGCAGGATCATGGCTTGCTTCAAGTTGTCTTTACAAACCCACTTTCAGCACAAAGTTTCATGGGAACAGAGTAATCTAATCTTCTATGTGTCATTATTCTGTCAATACATGAAAGAATATTTATTACTATCACAGGTTTTTAATAGTGTTAGTTCTGCCAGCCATAGCATGTAGAAACTCTATCTGTTTTGTTTTTACATTTCTTTCTCTTTGTGGCGGGTTTGGTGGTGGTGGTGATGGTATTGGAAATAGAGTTTGTAGTATTTTTTATTTTTCAATTATAGTTAACTTTCAGTGTTATTTTGTATGGTTTCAGTTGTACATCATATACTTCACAAATTGTCTCCACCCTCCCCGATATTTCCAGTACCCACCTGTCACCACACATAGTTATCACAGTATTATTGACTATATTCACTATACCTTTCTTTCATTGTGAGCTAAAACTATGAAGACTAGGTGTCTGGGTTTTGTCTGGATTGTCTGAATTTAGACCTGTTCTCCCAATACAATTTGTATTTCTGTATATGACTACAAGGTTGTAAGTAATCATCCTGAAGATAAATATTTTTTCATTATTCATTTATTACCCTAAGATTTAATGAACAAGATACAGCTTTTGGTCTCAAGAATTTGCTAATCTAGCAAGCAATTAGCAATAGAAATCATTCAATGCAATAATGGGAGCATACACAAGATGTTATTGTGGGACATTACCTATCCTTGGGGAGACTTTTGATAGAAAGTGATGTCTCATTTGAGTTCTGAAGATAAGTAGGAGTTAGTATGTGAAAGGGGGTGAATGAATTGAGAGCATGGCGCAGACCTCACTTTAGAAACAAAGGAAATAGTCCAGAGGCAAGAAAAGTATGGCACAGATAGGTTATCGTACGTTGTTTCCTGCAGTTGCAACACAGCGAATGTTCTCTGTTGTCTCTCATGATGGGAAATGGATGCCTTTTGGATCATTGTGTTTTGCAGGGCAATAGTAAAATACGTAGTTCAAGGTAGAAGCCAGATCATGAAAGGCCTTAATGTTATGTATACTGAATTTGAACTTGTTTTTGAAGGCAATGAGGAAATTTTCAAGGGCTCTAAGCAGGAAGTGAATAATGTGGCAACATTGCCGAGACCGGTTTGGCTCAGTGGATAGAGTGTCGGCTTGCGGACTGAAAGGTCCTGGGTTCGATTCGGTTGGGGGCATGTACCTTGCTTGTGGGCACATCTCCACAGTGGGGCGTGCAGGAGGCGGCTGATCGATGTCTTTCTCTCATCGATGTTTCTGACTTTCTATCTCTCTCCCTTCCTCTCTGTAAAAAATCAATAAAATATATTTAAAAAAAATAATGTGGCAACATGATCATATTGTGTTTTTGAAAAGTTGTCCTCACTACAGAACTAGACAGAGGAACATTTAAATAGCCAATTCTAGAAGCAGGGAAAGTGGACTGGAAACTACTGCAAACATCAACGTGTGAAATGATAGGGCTTGAACTAAGCCAGGGGAAATGAGAATGGCAAGAAGTGAATGGATTAAGAGACAATTGGGGACAGAATCAAGAGCATTTTAATGATTGATTATATGTGGAGTTTGAGGGAGAGAGAAATAAAATATGATTCTCAGATTCAGCTGGAGGTGGGGAGCAAAAACAGTGACATTGATTCACAGAGGATGGTCTTAGCATGGTGTTGAATTGGTTGAGTTTGAATTATCTTTGGAATATCCAGAAGGAAATGACTTGGTCTATAGCTCTGGAGAGAGATTTAGGGCAGAGATAGATATTAGGGAACAACAGCTTTTAGGTGGCAAGTGAAACCATTCATATGGACCTTCTTAGGGAATTAATCTTTTGGTGTTAAAGCTTCCAGGAAATATTTGTACAAAATATTTTCATGATATTTAGTTTTTAGCAGTTTGTTTTCTAATCAGTATTATTTAGCTTTTCAGGGTTTTTTTTTCTTTTTTACATTATCCAGGTTTTACCACAATATGTGTCAGTTATAGAAATAAACACAAGAAAACGAAATTATTATAAAACTTTTAGAATTAAAGCAACATGCATACATGTTTTAAGGTTTAACAATTTAGGGAAATGTGAAAGGTTTTGGATTTATATGTTTAAATTTTTCCCAGTTCTAGAAAAATAATTGTATGGAAAATCTCTTTTTAAATGTGTATTCTAAGTGATATAAATAGAAAATATATGTTGTTGATTTCTGCTTATTTTCCACTTACAGAGACACTTAAAATTTATAATTCAAATTATGTAATATAAATATTTTCAGATACATATATAGAATTATACCTGAATTTTTTAGTGTTACAGTTTTATCATAAGATCACTGTAATATTCTGCTATGCAATGAATATCCTTAGATATATTTTAATATCTCAGATATACCTAGAATGCACTATTCCCTCAACAACAATGTGCTTATTTCAATATTTTGTTTCAAAAGATTATAGTAGTGGTTAAGTTTAGCAATATTTTAATAATAGTATAACACTAATTTTGTTCTCTAATTTGAATTTTCCAAGTAGTCCTTTGTGTTATTATTTTGAATAAGTCATAACCATCTTACTTCTTATGCTATATAATAAGCAAGCACATAATTTAATTTTTGATGACTCTGATAGTAATTAGATACAGTATTTCATATATGATCTTTGTTTTTTAATAGGAAAATGGTTCTCCTGAAGAACATGCAATCTATGTGTGGGACCATTTCATAGCCCAGTCGGCAGCTGAGAATGTATTTTTTGTTGCTCACAGCTATGGTGGACTTGCTTTTGTTGAACTGGTAAGTGCACGTTTAACTCTAGTTTTAATCCGCAAACTTCCTATAGGTTTATCCTCTCCATTCCCTTTTTGTTGGCATAATTACTTTAAATCACTTTAACATGGATGAAAATACTGTCTTTTGAGTAAATAGTTTTATTCTGTTTAAAAAGACTACACTTCTTTATTTTGGCAGAACTTTAAAATACTAATCAGAAAGCTTTTTGCCTGTTCTTTATCTTATTATAACTTTTTAATTTCTACATTATAGCCCCAGTTTCTATACATTTTATGATATCTATGTTTCCTGTCTTATGTATATATCGTGTATAACTGTAAAGTGTTAAAATTTTCAAGAGACCCTTTGAATATTTGGAAATATTTTTAATTTTTAAATAATTCTTTATTGTTGAAAGTATTATACATGTCTCCTTATTTCTCCCATTGACCCCTTCTACCCCCTTCCCCGCCCCCGCCCTCTCCGTTCTAGGCCTTCAGCAGCCTATTGTCTGTGTCCATTGGTTGATATTTTGATAACCTTTACCTGATTTATCTCTAAAATTAGCACTTGTTCAGAATCTATGTAATTAAAATCATTATTCTGTTTATAAGTGGAACTTACTACTTGGCTGCAAATATATTTGCATTTCAAAATAATCTGATTATTAGAGTTAAGATTATATGTACATAATAGAAAAAATGATTAAGATTTCTGAATTTTGTCTGTATTATCTGCAAAATTACAAGTACCAATGTGAATGATTAATGAGATATAATCATTATTAAAAATACACTGCTGAAGCATTTGTGCCTTTATGCCCATCACCCCTTACATCACAGAAGGTAACAGTGCTACAATAAAGTGATTAATTTGATTAAAATCCATTTGATAATTTTTAATCCAGTAGCCTCAAGTGGACATTGAACACAGGCACAGCATTGGTTGTCTTAATTTTTATGTTTCTAGACTTTGCTCTGTATCTCTCTTTTCATGGAAATTAGATATATTTCCATGGCTTTTTTAACTTCCCCACACCTTATTGCTTACCCACATGATTTAAATATAACTGGTAGTGACACCAGAGAATAATTTTGCTGATCTAAATTTTTTAAATGCTCATGCTCTCTTGAGATCAGGAAATGAATTAAGTCGTTGATTTCTTCAGTTGATTTTACTTTTTAGAAATGATTTCAAGTACTTTTTTCTCTGTTGAATTTATTTTAATATATAATGGAAATATTAAGATAGCTAACAAATAGTTATGGTAACGTTTTAAAATGTGAATGTTTTCTTTTAAATAGTTCTTTTAACCCTACACACACACACATACACACACACACACACACATACACACACACACACACGTTTTCATATGTAGCTTGTGTTTTCTTTGCACACCATTAAATGACTTAAAACATGATATTTCATTGACAGAGTAATAAAATATGTCTGAAAGCCTGTAAGACTTCTTAATACATCAATTCTCTCTTCTTCTTTTTTCTTTTCTTTTCTTTTTATTTTTTTACTTTAAGACTGTGAAAATATTCTGTATATTATATTTGGAATTTAACTAAGTTTTGGACAGTTTTTAAAATAAACTTAAGATGCCAGAGTAACAAATGACCAGTGTGTCATTTGTGGTTTGCCTGTCCTTCTTGTCACACACTGGTGAATATTTCTACACTTTTGTTCCACTTTAATATAAAGCACACAGATGTTTCAGAACAAGACTTGACTTCTGACCTTGAGGCTATTTAGGGTCAGGGTCCTCAGGGCCTGTGAAATTATCACAAGCTGAGCTAAAGTTTTTCTCCATCACAGGAAGTAACCAGTAAGTAAGAAGTTAAAAAGGAGCTTTGTCAGAGAGACAAGATGGTCTCAGTAGGGTCAGCTTCTGTAGTCTGCTGTCTCGGCAGGAGGTGCATGCATGGAAGGAGGAATATAATATAACCAGTGGCACATCACATATCTGTCAGGCAATACCAGGCCTGAGAAGTCTATTTAAGGGAATATAACTTGTTTAGGTTTTTAAACATTAATGACGATTATCTCAACTTCATGTATATGCTATTTTTTGTGAAGTAACTTAGATGGGGGTATGTAATGGGGTTAGATGGTGAGAACTAAAGAAAAAATGGTTACTGGCCTAATGATATGGATTCCTCTAAAAAGCATAATATTGTACACTAATAAGTTTTACATAAATTTTGACAAAAGTTGATTAATATATAAAGCCATTATGTTTCTACTTAATTTCAAAACAATTTTTAAAATTCAACATTGATAAAGAAACAATAAAAAAGACATTGAAATATTTTTCAGCCCTTTAGTTTTGCTTAAAGCTGAATAATATTACACATTTTCCCCAATATTCTTAGCGGAAAAGTCATGATGTTTTAAATGTTGAAATAGTCACTGTCTCAGTATTTTTTAACATAAGTGTAACATCTAATATTATTTTACATAGATTTAAAATGTTAATATTAACTTTATAGGAAAGTAAATTTTGAACACTTTGAATTATCATTTAGATCTCTGTCTTAATGTGTTATACATATCAGATATTAAATCCTTTGGATTTCAATAAAGTTAGACTTTTTAAAAGTGTCATAAAGGTGTACTCCAATTAAAAAAAAACAACAACTCCACATACACATACACACACACACACACACACACACACACTCCTTCTGGAATAGTCGTAAGTTGTAATTTCATGTTTGAATGTATGAAATTGTTTTTCTACCATTCTCATGTAAATTTACATTCTTTTTGGTTAGGTCATGAGTTATAAGAAAATGTATTTTGAATGTAAATTGTGTAGGTAGTACAGCTTCAATAATACAAGCAATTATTTAGAGTGCTTACTCTTTGAAAAGCATGTACCAGTTAGGACTTACTCTAAAATGTATCCTGAGGCTTACTAACTTTAAATTCTTTATAATTATAGTTTAAAATTAAATGTATTGCTAATATATATATCGAAAATAAATTCTAAATTTAGAACACAAAAATGTTTCAGATCTTTCATATTTTGCTAATTACTGTTTTTGAAAACTGAGAACATAATTTATTATTTTATTGTGCCTTAAAGTATTGAATTTCTCCTGAAGAATACATTATAGTTACAAGATTTATTTTCAAAACCAATGTTCATTTTATGGTAGTAAATCTTGGAATGTGATCAGGTCCAACCTCATAAAGACAGTGTACAGTTTACTATAGTAATAAGAAAAGTGATGCTAAAAATATGCCTTTCACAGCTTTTATTTTTATCAGATGGTAACAGCTCAAGTTTCCAATTCTCTAAACTTTCTGCGATTCCAGTAAGAATGGGTGTTAATAAGATAGCTTTTGGAACATTCAATCATTAGAGGGAAAAGGGAAGAACTACTTACTTTATGAATTGATAATCAATTTTTAAAAGTAACATATCTGCCCAATGTTATATTTTCTATGTATTTAAAATAATGTCAATATAAAAAATATTGCCAATATATAAAGTAACTGTTATTAAACCATCATTTAGAAGACTTTGTCAAAATCAGAATGCATTTACTAAATTCATTCAGAAATACATCTACAAATATTGCAGTTCACTTTTGCCTATATTAGTTGTTTATGTTTTATCTCATTTGTTGGAAATTAACTGTCATTAAAAAGCAATGCAGTTGTAAGCTTTTTCATCATCTCTCTTTTACCAGCCACTTTGATGAAGTGATTCCATTGCTTCCATTGTTGGTCATTTCAGAATCCTTTGCTCTTGTCTTCCTAGGTGATAATTTGGCAAAATCAAGCAGCCTTAAATTTTTCTTTTAATTGGAAATTTGTTAGCTTTCCTAGTTAATGAACAGGTTGTTGTTGTTTTGTAGTTGTTTTTTTTTTTTTATCTCAGCTCACCTTACCTTCCCTATTTGCTGTGCTCAATAAATCAGTTTGCATTCATATGTCTTTTCCTAATCAAAGTGAGTGTTGATATTTTTATTAAACAATTGTAGTAAATATATTTCATTAGTTTATTCGATCATCTCAGCTGATATAAAATTAGTATTGTTATAATTACTTTTATTTCCTTCTCCATGTTACTAGTAATATGTACATAACTACCATTAAAAAACTCACTTAGAAATGTGTGAAAACTGTTCCTTTTGAAAGTGCATCTCTACCCACTTTTGATTTCAGTTTCTCCATGCTTGTCAGCACTTGATTGGCACCTTACTTGCATGTGAATTAAGGAGTGAAGGGAACTCTGTTTTCCTGCTATTGTTTCATGCTGGGCTCCCTACCCTTCAGGCAGCCTAAGATGACCTTCAGCAGTTGATAGAGGAGTAGTTTTTGGACATAACTCTATGAGCACACTCAACCTCAGTCTACTCTGAATTGATCTTTTGAAATTGCCTAGGGCAAGATTTGGATTTAGACTGAAAGAATTAATTTTTACCTTTAATGACATCACCTAACCATGACCTTAAAGAGGCATTGTTTACATTTTGTCTACAAAGAACAACATAAATTGGATATTGGTAGGATATCCACTTAATATGATCAGTGGGAAGAGCTAAAAGTTGGGCTGTTGGCAATCAAGAATTAAGGAGAGGGGGATAAACCAAAAAAAAAATTTAGCCATAATAATAGTATAGTAATTCAGGCCAAAATCCTTCTTATAAACCTACTTTAAAATGTAGGTATTTCACTAAAAATAAGTTGCCATTTAGAATATAACTTGAATTTCTAAGTTGGCTGCCTAGGTGATATGAATAGGGATGATTACAACGTAAATGGCATGCTATCTTAATTCTCTAATTTTATATGAAAAGAATTTAGTATTGCTAACTATTCTGTATGGTCCTTAGAGAGAGGAATCAGAGGTTATATTATTATTTTCCTCTTCTATTCAATTTTATCCCTGCCTTGCTTATAGCGTAGATACCATCTCCTGGTTGATTGTTGATAACACCAAATTTAGGAGTTAGTTTCAGGAGTCCAAGTAAGAGCCAATGAAAGATTTTACAATATAGAAGTAGTGGGAGTGGTACGGAAGAAGCACACATTAGAGATGTTAAGGGGTCAGGTTCTCATTGGTTAGTGACAATGGACCTGAAAAGCTGAATGAGAACAAAGAGGAGGTAGTATATCCTTTCCCATACATACAGATAGAAGCATAGCAAAGTGGGTATGAAGAGAATACAAACACAACATATAGTGAACAGTGATTATACAGATATATAAATATTTGGGGGGAATGTTTGCACACATTGAATATTTAATAATTGTGGTTAATGTAATAAACTAGAAACCCAATGCACGAAATTTGTGCAAGAGTAGGTCTTCCTTCTTCCGGCTATCAGCACTAGCTTCCCTCTGGCACCCAGGACCCACGCTTCCCTAGAAGCCATGGCTTCATCCAGAAGGTCGTCCTTCAGGATGCCCGGTCTAATTAGCATATTATGCTTGTATTATTATAGATGAGATAGCAATTCAGAGTATTCAAAAAGAGTTACATATACAGATGTGTTTTGTTAAGCTCCACAAGAGTTATCTTAAGTACTGAGGCTTGATTTCTTTAAACTTTTATTTAAATAATTTTTAATATGTATCAGGAGGCCCCACTCTTTAGAAGGATAACTCAATTTGTTTTTTTATTTTTTAAATGGCAATTAATTAATTAATTAATTTATTTATTTATTATTGTGTTACATGTATACATATCTCCCCATTGCCCCCCCACAGGCATATTCCAACCCCCCAGTGTCTTGTGTTCATTGGTTATGCTTATATGCATCCATACAAGTCCTTTGGTTGATCTCTTATCTACCCCACCTCTCCTTAACCTTCCTGCAGTAATTTGACAGTCTGTTTGATGCTTTACTACTTCTGTGTCTATCCTTTTGTTCATCAGTTTATAATGTTCTTTATTATCCACAAATGAGTGATATCATGTGGTGTTTCTCCTTCATTGACTGGCTTATTTATCTTAGCATAAGGCTCTCCAGTTCCATCCAGGTTGCTGCAAATGGTAAGAATTCCTTCTTTTTAATGGCAGCATAGAATTCCATTGTGTAGATATACCATAGTTTTCTGATCCACTCATCTGCAGATGGGCACCTAGGCTTTTTCCACATTGTAGCTATTGTAAATTGTGCTGCTATGAACATAGGGATGCATAAATCCTTTCTGGTTGGTGTTTGTAATTTCTTAGGATATATTCCTAAGAGTGGGATTGTTGGGTCAAATGGGAGATCCATTTTTATTTTTCTTGAGGAAAGTCCAAACAGTGGTACCTCGAGATACGAGTTTAATTCGTTCCGTAACCTTGAGGCATGGGAAACTATGAGATGCAGTCGCGGTAAACTGGTGGGTTGTGTGCAGCTGGCCGATCCTCGCAATTACTCCTATCTCAAATGTTGCTCGTATTTCAAAGCAAAAATCGCTCACTCTATGGCTCGTATCTCAAAAATATCTCGTATGTTAGGGCACTCGTATCTCAAAGTACCACTGTACTGTTCTCCACAATGGCTGCACCAGTGTTTGCATTCCCACCAGCAGTGCAGGAGGATTCCTTTTTCTCCACATCCTCACCAACACTTGTCGTTTGTTCATTTGTTGATGATTGCCCTTCTGACAGGTGTAAGATGGTATCGCATTGTCATTTTGATTTGCATCTCTCGGATAATTAGTAACTTTGAACATGTTTTCATGTGTCTCTTGGCCTTCCTTCTGTTGTCTTTTGAAAAAGTTCTATTTAGATCCGTTGCCCATTTTTTTATTGGATCGTTTATCTTCCTTTTATTAAGTTGTATAAGTTGGCTGTATATGTTGGAGATTAAACCTTTATCAGTGATAACATTTGCAAATATGTTCTCCCATACAGTGGTCTTTCTTGTTGTTTTGTTGATGGTTTCTTTTGCTGTGAAATAGCTTTTTATTTTCATGTAGTCCCATTTGTTTATCTTCTTTAGCTTCCATTGCCTTTGGAGCAGTATCAGTGAAGAAGTTCTTTCGGCATATGTCTGAGATTGTGCTGCCTGTGGATTCCTCTAGTATTTTTATGGTTTCCAATCTAATGTTTAAGTCCTGTATCCATTTTGAGTTTATTTTTGTATTTGTTGAAAGTTGGTGGTCAAGTTTCATTTTTTTGCATGTATCTGTCCAATTTTCCCAACACCATTTATTGAAGAGGCTATCTGGCTCCATTGTATGTTCATGCCTCCTTTGTCAAATATTAATTGAACATAGTGGTTTGGGTGGATATCTGGATTCTCTGTTCTATTCCATTGGTCTATATGTCTGTTCTTGTGCCAGTATCAGGCTGTTTTGAGAACAGTTGCTTTGTAATATAGCTTGAAATCTGGTATTGAGATCCCACTTACTTTATTCTTCTTTTTCAGAATTGCTGTGGCTATTCACAGACTTTTTTTGTTCCAGATGAATCTTTGAAGAATTCTTTGTAGGTCTGTGAAATACGTTGTTGGTACTTTAATGGGTAGTGCATTGAATCTATAGATTGTTTTGGGTAGTATGGACATTTTAATGATGTTGATTCTCCCAATCCATGAGCATGGTATGTTCTTCCATCTGTTTACATCTTCCTCTATCTCTTTTTTCCGTGTCCTGTAGTTTTCTATATATAGGACTTTTACCTCCTTAGTTAGGTTTATTCCTAGGTATCTTAATTTTTTTGGTGCGATGGTAAATGGGATTGCTTTTTTAGTCTCTCTTTCTGTAAGTTCACTATTTTTGTATAGAAATGCCACAGACTTCTTGGCATTAATTTTGTATTCTGCTACATTGCCGAATTCATTTATGAAGTCAATTAGTTTTTGGATGGAGTCCTTCGGGTTTTTTATGTACAGTATCAAGTCGTCTGCAAATAAGGACAGCTTTACTTCTTATTTTTCCTTTTTGGATGCCTTTTATTTCTTCTTCTTGTCTAATTGCAATGGCTAATACTTCTAGTACTATGTTGAACAGGAGGGGTGAGAGTGGGCATCCCTGTCTTGTTCCTGTTCTTAGGGGAAATGGTTTTAGTTTTTGCCTATTGAGTATGATGTTAGCTGTGGGTTTATCATATATGGCTTTTATGATGTTGAGGTATGATCCTTCTATTCCCACTTTGCTGAGAGGTTTTATCAAGAAAGGGTGTTGGATTTTGTCAAATGCTTTTTATGCATCAATTGATATGACCATGTGATTTTTCTCTCTCAATTTGTTTATGTGATGATTCACGTTTATTGATTTGTGGATATTGTACCATCCTTGCATTCCTGGGATGAATCCTACTTGGTCATGGTTTATGATCTTTCTGATATAGTGCTGGATCCGATTTGCTAGAATTTTGTTGAGAATTTTGGCATCTATGTTTATGAGAGATATTGGCCTTTGCTAGAATTTTGTTGAGGATTTTGGCATCTATGTTCATGAGAGATATTGGCCTATAATTCTCTTTCATTGTGTTGTCAGGATAACTCAATTTGTTAAAGTTTATGTTAACTCCTCCCTTTTGTTCTATACCTAAGAACCAACCCCTTTTGCCAGATTTTCTTCTCTGAAATCTGCACTTTCTGTGGCTTTCAGAATAATCTGATTTACCTCTTTTTTTTACTGTATTTTCCCAAATAAAAACTTCCAGTTTTAGTTTAATTTTCTTACTGCCATTTTTCCATCTCACTGCACCTCAACCCCTGATTGCAAGCCCATTGTTGTATAAAAACAAGAAATTTGAAAGAAACTGAGCTGGTTTGAATCCCAGTTCTGATACCTACAAATTATGATAAATTAGATCAGATCCTTTATTTGTATCTTCTGTAAGTACCCACAGCAGAGTTTGAGGATTAAATTTTAAAATTCTTGGTTGGTAGGAGTTAAGTCAATGTTAGTTGAAAATGAGCCTAAATGCCTCATACTAGTTATACTCATTCTCATTTTTTGCCAATGCCATTTCCCTTTCCCAAGTGAAAGAATTTCTCTTTATACTAGATTTTTCATGAAGTATTCCCAACTAACTCCCCCTTTCTCTGTAGTGTTTATATTTCACAATTTAAAACTTTAGTATATACTAATTCACTTTTCTTAAAAGTTATCTTTTATTTCTAAATATTATCTTACCCAAATCACCCAGAAACAAATTGAGGATAAAGAATTTAATATTGCTCTTATTTTCTTCCCCCACCTTAAGATTGAGAACAATATATATTATAGCAACATAAACCGTCTTAGATATCTATTCAGTCAGTTGACCAATATACAGAGTAAGCATTAACAATAACTCTTTTACTAGTTGAACGTAACTATTTTTCCTACTCTCCAATTGAATATTGATGAATTCTTTCACATTAGACAGCATTACTTTTTGTTCCTGGTGTTAGTCTTATATAGTCAATATCCTTTCTGCTGGTGTCCCCAAGGCTGACTGAGAAGCTTGCTTCCCTATGACTTTTCAGTTAAAGAGGAAAAATATTAAAATGAGTTATAACTGTATCCTCATAATGTTATATGGCAATGTGAAGAGTAATTCTGGGAAACTTTCCACTTCATTTCCAATTATGAGTTTCATATTACTTTATATTTAAAAATTAGCTTACTCTTATTTATTTTCACTTTTTAACTTTTAAAAATATTTTAGATATAATTTACATATATTTATGGAGATATAATAGAAATTTATTGAGATATAATCACATACCATAAAATTTATCTTTAAAAGTATATATTTCAATGGTTTTTGGTATTTTTACAGAATTATACAACTAACACCACTACATAATTTTAAAATATTTTTCATCACCTCAAAAGAAACTCCATATTAAAATTCTTTGTTTATTTTTTGTGTTGTCATTTTACTGTGGAGTTGTAAGACTTCTTTATATATTGGATGTAAGTCCCTTATCAGATCATTTATTTGCAAGTATCTTCTCCCATTCTGTGTTATCTTTTCACCTTTTTTATGATGTTCTTTGAAGTACAGAATATTTTTTTATTTTGATGAAGTCCAGTTTATATCGTTTTTATTTTTGTCACTTGAGTTAATTTTTGTACATTGTATGAAATAGGGATTCAACCTAATTCTTTTAAATGTAGATATTCATTTGTCTCAGCACCATTTGTTGAAAAGACTATTCTTTCCTCTTCCATTTGATCTTAGTACCTCTGACTATAAATATAAAGGTTCGCTTCTGTACTCTCAATTCTATTTTATTGATACACATACTAGTCCTACAAATGTGACAGCAACTTGATTACCATAGTTTTGCAGAAAGTTTTAAAATCAGAAAGTGTAGATCCTCCAACTTTTTCTTATTAAAAACTAGAGGCCTAGTGCACAAATTTGTGCACCTTGAAAGGAACTGTGGGCCGAGAGGCTGTGGTGGGCACAGGGGCAAGTTTTGGCCCATCCTCCATACCATCTCCCAGCCCCTCCTGCCACAGCCCCCGGTCCCCTCTCTGCTGGCAGCCCCGCTCCCACCGCCGCCACTCACATGTGCTGACAACATCAGCCTCGCTTGCACAGCGTAACCAGCAGGTGCAAGCGGGGCTGGCGCCGCAGTGGGTACAAAAGTAGCAGCTGCTGCCCTGATCACCTCTCAAGACCAGGGGTAGGTGGAGAAGCCCTCAGGGGTGATCAGGGCTGGCAGCAGATGTGAGAGGTGGCTGTTAGCCCCAATCTCCCCTCTGGAGCAAGGGGAGGTGGAGAAATCCTGATGCATAATTGGGACCAATAGCCGCCACTCACATCCTTTGACAGCGCTGAGCAGTTGGGGGCAGCGGGTGCAAGCACCCAGCGGGACCTGGAGCAAAGAATTTTTAGTAACCACCAGAGGATCACCCCGATGACGGCAGCTGACTCCTGCCATGTTTCACACAAGTCCCCTGATGATCAGCACATGTCATAGTGACCACTTATTCTGGTTCTGCTGTTTGGTCTATTTGCATAATAGCCTTTTATTTTATAGGATTTTTGGCTGTTCTAGGTACATTTCCATATGAATTTTAGAGTCAATTTCTTTCTGCAAAAAGAAGGAGCTACTATTTTGATTGGAATTAAATCTGTAGATCAATTTGGGGGGTATTGATACCTTAATAATATTGTCTTTTAACTCATTAACATGGCCTTTCTTCCCATTTATTTATACTTTTTTTTTAAGTTTTATTGTTATCATTGTATAAGTTTAAACTTACTTTGTTAAATTTATTCCTAAATTGTTTTATTCTATTCTAAATGAAATTGTTTTAATTTTAGTTTCAGATTGTTTGTTGCTAAGACTGAGTTATGTATATTAGCCTTGTATTCTTCAACATCACTGAATCGTTTATTAGTTCTAATAGTTTTGGGGAGAATTCCTTAGGGTTTTCAAGATTATATAATCTGTGACTAAAGATAATTTTACTTTTTCCCTTCCAATCTGATTGCCTCTTTTTTTTTTTTTTGTAACTAAGAAAACATTTATTGGGTACATTACAAAGGTAGAAAAAGTAATTTCTACAAGAAATGAGCTTAAGAAACAAGTTTGGAGGTAAAGGAAGTGCCCTTGCAGTTTAGGAGTGAGGAAGCTAAAGGTAATGTGCTTAGGAGGAAGAGTGGGAGGGAGAAGAAAAAGGCTCTTTGAGGAAGCCCACCCTGATTGCCTCTGTCCAGTGCAGTAATGAATAGAAACAGCTAGAGTGGACATCCTTTTATTCCTGATCTTAAGGGAAAAACATTCATTTTTCACCATTATGTATGATCTCCATCCTTGATAATTTCCACCATGAACATAATGTGCTCCTTAATGTTTATGTCCCTCAGTCACATCAAGATCAGGTTGTTCAGAGGCTGAAATGGGGGGAAAAAGTCATTAATCTTTTGTAAGAATCTTTTGCAGAGTAAAAGATCCATATTAGTCCATTGGAATTGCCTTTGCAAGAAGCTTTTTTAATATCCTTATAGATGGGTTGCATCCAGGTCTTACTGCCCTGAATCTGTACAGCTGAGAGATTGGACACTCTATCTCTTGATTCAACAAAGACTGCCAGGAAATCACTGATAAAATTAGCATAATAGCATCAGAAGGAGTACCTAGGGAAATTGACACATTAATTTGTTAGATATAAATCTCTCTATAAGAAATACTTCTTTTTCCATTGGTTTTATAAAAGATCTTAATGAGAGATTTTGTATGTTACTGTAGATATGAGAGTATGATTGACTATTGTAAGCTTTTTTTAAAAAGGGACTGTAGAAAAACACATTTCAATTAATGACAGGGTCATTTCTTTCTGTTCTTATAACCTTATGATGATCGCTCAATATGAGCATTCTCCCAAATAAGATTCCCAACCATAGTGACATCTCTGATTTGACACCACAATTAAAAAGAGTTCTTTCGGAGGGGAGGGAGAAGGGAATTGAAATCAAAACTATTCAACTTCTATCTTAGTGGTTAGACCTCAATGTTTATTAAATAATTTAATCCAATTAACACAAGAGTGCCAGGTAGATTCAGACTCAAAGCATTTAGATTCATGTTAGGGTAAAGCATGAGAAACAAGGATGGAAGCCATATCTGGGCAAACATCATATTACTAGAGTTCAGGGTTGGTTCAGGAACAGATAACTTAGCTAGAGAGCCTGGCTTTGGAGGAGTAGAGGTGAGTCATCACTAAGTAGGTATCTATGGAACGTGGTCAGCTCAGGTTTGAATCAGGAGGTATAATCTGGTTGCCGGGGACAGAAAATCAAGGCATTGAGTGATAACTGAGCAAATGGAATGTAATCACTGGTTCTGAATACTTTTTCCTTGCCAACCCCAATTTACTGCCTCATGGAGCTGGAAGGGGGAAAAAGAACAGGATTCAGCACTTGGGAAAGGATCAACAAAGTAAGATTTAAAGCTTCAACCATTGGCTGGAAGGTTAGAAATGGAATCCTTTCCTGAGAAAGAAAGAGTTTATAGCAGTAGGAAAAAAAATAAATAAGTAAAGTAAAATAAAATCTGAAGGACTATGAAATGATCAATCAAAACAGAAATCTAATTCATGTGGCTTAGGTCAGAACAGGATAGAGTCAAATACTGTATTCTAAGGTCATTTACATACCCAGGCCTTATCCTTGACAGATTGGTTATCAGGTTTCTGTGAGAATAAAGAAAATGAGTTGGGAAGAGCTCTCTTTTTTTCTGTTCTTGTGGCTCTCATATGATCACACTATGGGTCTATGCTTTCTAAGAGACTAGAGAAACAAAGAGATACTCGACTAAGCCACTGTGATATTACTAATTTTTAGAATTGGGGACTTTTAACCCCTATATGTCTGTGAATTGTTTTTCCCCCTCACATTGTTTATTATAGGTTTTCAGTACTTTTCCACTGAATGAATTTAGATTATGGTAAAGCCACCTGGACCATATACTAGTGAGTTTGACTTTATGGAAATTATTTTTCGGAGTTAAAATTGAATATTGGAGGAGAATCCATGATGGCAGCATAGGTAAACACCTACACTGCTCCCTCTCACAACAATTTCAAAACTACAACTAAAAGACAGAATGGACATCATCCAGAACCACAGGAAAGCTGGCGGAGTGGAAATTCTACAACTAGAAGGAAAGAGAGGGGCTCACAGAGACCAAGAGGAGCTGCAAAAAGCTGAGGTACGGAGACGTGCGCGTGGAGAGAACGGGTGCTGGAGTACCTGGCTGGCTTTCTCTGGCAGGAGGGAGACGGAGACTCTCAAAGGCATTGAACTCCTTATTCTACGACACTAAACCCCAGATCCAGCTGAAACTCATACGGGGGGAGTTTGGACTGTGAAGGGGGAGAAGTGCATGGAAATTTAGGGGAGTCGCAAAAGATCAGAAGTCTGGTGGTGTGCACAGCACTGCGCGCAGAGGACCGACTGCTGATTGTGCCGCTGGCTTTTGCGAGTGGGCGGGAGACAGACCCTCCCAACTGTGCCACTTCTAACTCTACTAAACCCCAGTTTCCAGCAAAACCCTGGGGACCCAGATTCATGTGGTCCCAGAGCACGGGCGAGCTGGAGGGGCAGCTGTCTAAAGGCACTGCGAGAGAGCGCACACATGCACAGGGACCGCTCCAGCAATTACCCAGTCACATGAGACTCATGGGCCATGGGGGGCGGGGACAACTGGAAGGCAAGGCAGTCCCTTAAGCCCTGAGACTCCACCCATCCCAAGCACAACAGAGAGGCTTTTGCAGTTTTTCAAGTCTGGTATCATAAGGCTGAATCCAACACAGAAGTTCTCCCGGCATAGTGAAAATGCCGAGACAGGGAAGGGATCACAAACAAAAGAAATGGAGGAAAACAAACGACTGGATATAGAGTTCAAAACCACGCTTATAAGGTTTTTCAAGAATATCCTAGAAAAGTTGGATAAAGTTAGCGAGCCCCAAGCGGAGATGAAAAAGGACCAACTAGAGATGCAAAAGATCCAACTAGAGATGGAAAAGGACCAACTAGAAATTAAACATACACTGATTGAAATAAAAAATATTATACAGAGACCTAACAGCAGACTAAAGGAAGGCAAGAATCAAGTCAAATATTTGAAATATAAAGAATCAGAAAACACTCAACTGGAAAAGCAAGAAGAGAAAAGAATCCAAAAATGTGAAGATAATGTAAGGAGCCTCTGGGACAGCTTCAAGCGTACCAACATCAGAATTGTGGGGGTGCCAGAAGAAGAGAGAGAGCAAAATACTGAAAACCTATTTAAAGAAATAATGACTGAAAACTTCCCACATCTTATGAAAGAAATAGACTTACAAATCCAGGAAGCACACAGAACCCCATATAAAAGGAATCCAAAGAGGACTACACCAAGACACATCATAATTAAAATACCAAGAGCAAAAGAAAAAGAGAGAATATTAAAAGCAGCAAGAGAAAAACAGTTAATTACCTACAAGGGAGCACCCATACGACTGTCAGCTGATTTCTCAACAGAAACAATACAGGCCAGACGGGAGTGGCAAGAAATATTCAACGTGATGAATAGCAAGAACCTACAACCAAGAATATTCTATCCAGCAAAGCTATCATTCAGAATTGAAGGGCAGATAAAGAGCTTCACAGATAAGAAAAAGCTAAAGGAGTTCATCAACTCTAAACCAGTATTATATGAAATGCTGAAAGGTACTCTTTAAGAAGAGGAAGAAGAAAAAGGTAAAAGACAAAAAATTATGAACAACAAATACATATCTATCAACAAGTGAATCTAAAAATTAAGGGAATTAAAAATTTGATCAACAGAATAAACTAGTGAATATAATAGAATCAGGAGTACAGAAAGGGAGTGGACTGATAATTCTCAGGGGGAAAGGGGTGAGGGGTGTACAGGGAGAGACTGGAAAAAAATCATACACCTATGGATGAGGTCAACGGAGGGAGGTAAGGTTAGAGGGGAGGTGTGGGAGCCAGGTGGAGGGGAGCTCTGGAGGGGAAAAAAGAGAAACAAATGTACTAATCTGAATAATAAAGATTTAATTTAAAAAATTGAATGTTAAGGTTTTAAAACAAAAAATGCTTTAGAAAACTATTAAAAATATTTATTCAGTTGAACATCTCACTCTGTACAACTAGTGTGGAAACAGATTAAACCCCTGTCTTCCAGAAGGATATAGTCTAATCAGGAAGCCAATTTAAATAGAGCAATGTAATAAGACAGTTGTAAAATGGGGTGGTAGTCCAGAGGTTGTTATGATAAAGATCCATATAGTAAATTTGTCTGAGTTCAAGAATAGTAAGATTTGTTTTTGTTGGTAAACTGATAATATTCTTTTTGTCAGAAAATAAAAACTACCAGACATTTTTACCTTTGTCTTCTGTAAACCCAGAACTATGGCTGGTTTATCATTATTCCCAGCCTTATCCCTTATTCATTGTCTTAATTCATAGTTTTGTTGTTCTGTTTGTTTTTTTTATTAATGTATTACATTTATACATATCTTCCCATTGCCCCCCAAGCCCTACTCCCATGCATGCCCTAAGCCCCCAGTGTCTTGCGTCCATTGGTTATGCTTATATGCATGCATACAAGTCCTTCAGTTGAGCTCTTATCTACCCCATTTCTTCCTAATCTTCCCACTGTAATTTGATGCTTTATTTCCTCTGTATTTATCTTTGTTGCTCATCAGTTTATAATGTTCTTTATTATCCATAAATGAGTGAGATCATGTGGTATTTTTCTTTCATTGACTGGCTTATTTCACTTAGCATAATGCTCTCCAGTTCCATCCAGGTTGTTTATTTTCCTTTGCTTTAAGATACTTCAGAATCCTTTTCTTATTAGCAGAGAATGAATAACTAAACCATTATTTCCTCTGGTTTTACTATGCTGCCTAGTCCGGCTGGACATATAATAAGTATATACACAATAAATATTTTTTAATCCGAGGTAACTTATATAAATTAGTTATCAGAAGCCGATATCAGGTGGTTTTGTGTTGGGTCAAAAAAGAAAGTTGAGCCTGGACATTCATATAGAACCATATAAAGAACAAAGCGAGATGGAAGAGAGAATAAAGTGGATCATTTAAGATGGAAAATGGACATTTAGAGTCAATATGCTTTGAGTTTATAGGTGGTGCAGTTTGTATCACTGAAATTTAGGATACTTGGAAGGACCACTAATGGAAATTGATCATTGAAGGTAGAAAATCAACTAAGAAAATATTGAAAGGTCTAATTAAGGGAAGTAGCCAAAGCTAACCCCAAAATTTTCTGTGATTTCATTGAATAAGTTAAATCTTATATCTTCTAGAAATTAGTTAGCCATTTTAATTATTTATTAGTGTATTCAGATTTCTTCTTAAATTTTTATACCTTATTTGAATTTTTCTGACAACAAAGTATATTAAAGACATTAGAATACAATAAAAATTACTATTAATATTTTGTGCCAATTTTATGTGAGTTAAATGATTAAAAAGTGTCCTAATTTCTAATATATCTAGTTAATGTCTAAGTAGCCATAAATCTTGATATCTTAATTATAACATTTTATCTCAGAATTTCTGTATTTAATCAGACATCAGATTGGAAGAGAACTTGATGTTTACTTTTTGAAGAAGAGGCATTGAGTCAAAAGATACAGCACTCAACTTTCTCCCACAATAAAGATACTCTATCTGGGCTTTTTTTCCAGGGGTGCTTTATAATTCTAAGTTTTTATTTTCTAACAGTTTCTAATGCTAACAACAAAGAAACCTTGACTTTTTCTGTAAAGTGTGCCTTATAAATTATAATAAAATGAGATTCCTAACCTTTGTATTGCCTTCATTGTATTACTGTTCCATTTACCTCCGGAAAACATCTAGCTCCAGTACCTCTAATAGTGTAATAATATTTCAATTACTATTACAGACTAAGCCTCACATTTTCATTTTGCTTCATATACATTTTTAGTACATCTATCTAAATAATAAGTACATAGTAATATATTAGGTATCTTTAGCATATTACAAATCTTACCATTTGGCGACACTTGTGTTTTCTTTGAGATCTACAATATATTCTCAAGCAAACTGACCCCTTCATATCTGATTGCTGTGTTAGAGCTCTCTTTCAGTCTCCTAGAGCCCTATCAGTGCTATTATAATAGAATCCATATAATCTGTCAGCCAGCCAGAGGGATTGAGACTTGATTGGGTCAAGAACAATTCTTTAAATAAAACAAGTATTTATGTATATACTGCAAATGTACTAAAAATTTAACCTGAAATGTCAGCAAAATTCAGCTATGCCAAGAAATTTTAAGAAGTCAGAATTTTATTTGCACACTCTCAAAAGTAATGCTGAGTGTTTTTCCCATGATGTCTTCTTCCTCTTTGCTGCACTTTAGATCTCAGGAAGAGTTTTTAACTAGCAATCGAAAATAACCCATTTTAAGAATTCGCAGGAAATGCAAGGTATTCATCAGTATATATTTACTGTCTGAAGCTGATATAGCTGTAAGGTTTTTTAGATCCAATTGATCTATTGCGCATGTTCCCTTCCCAGATTGCAGGACGTGCTTCTATTTGCATAAGGCCCTGGGCAAGGTTCTTTCTTGCATTGATTGGCCTGTCCAAAGCAGCCTGATGTGTTCTTGCATTGATCACTTTGTCTTTTCTTGGAAGACAGTGTTACACTGAGTTCATCTCAAACATTCTAAGGAGAAAGTAGAACTTTCTGCAGATGTCTCAATTTTTATTCAGATGTTCCTTTGAGTGTAAGCTTTTTTTTTTTTTAAGGCTAAGAAATTCTCTTTTTTTTCCCCTAATTTGGATATTTCTGCAGTTTGAGTGCATTGCAGAGTAGAATATATTTTAAAAAGCTGCTTTAAAGAAAATTACCACAGTATATGCCATTTATCTTGTGCTTTTTTTTTGTTTTTAAAACTGTATCTTGCTTCCAGCTTAAAACTATGTTCTTTAAAGATGAACTCTTAAAAACTAGACATATTTTTTTTTTTGTGATAGGTTACCACTGTCTTTTCTCACTTGATTTATTCTTAGTTTCAGTGTGACATACACTGCTGTATGTGTTTAGGCAAATAAAAAGTTTTATTAGTTTCATTATGAAACGGGGATCCTGAATGACTTGCCTGTTACTTTTCATCATTAGTAATGTTAATGTGAATAGTATAAATTTATCAAATACAGAAATTATTAAGCAACCACATATCAATTATGGATAAAAATATTTCATTATATCATAACTTTTGTGGGAGAGTGTTATTTGGTGGCCATGGAAACCTGTGTTTAAAGATTAAGTCTTCAACCAAATCTGTGATAAATTGAGCAATGAATGTTTTGCATTTTGCAGTTTAGCACTCTTCATCAGCTGGTCATTATATCAACATTTATATTGTTTGCCAAAGAACATATTTGCCTACACAGCTAACTATCAAGAAAATGCCCATTACCACCAACTCATTTTCTAGATTTTTAGTGAGGAACTGGTGAGACAAATGTAAGCTCCGTCAAGAAGCAGGTCAATGTCCTCCTCCTGACTACTTGCTGTTTCATCAAAACCCATGTGAATTTATGAGTTACTTTTGGCAAAGATTTAGAAGTGTGTTATGGCTGAATTTGATTTTGTGCTGTTGGAAATTAAACTCTGCTACTACAATTTCTTAATGTTTCCAGGAAACATATTTAGTTAACACTTACTACAGATCAGGACACTTTATATATGCTGCTTTATTTTCCTTATTGTTTTCTGAATACTGTGAAAGTCTAGAAATTAAACTTAACAGAAAAACATTTAATCGGTTATTTCACTCAGTGGCCTCACTGTGGCATCACTCAGTATATCATCCTAAACCACAGCAGCCTTTTTGTACTTTAATAATTCTGTTTTGTAAAATTTTGTAGTAAATTTTTAGAGGTCATATTTGTTTCAGATATGCTAGAATTCCTGGCTTAAATTAAACCTGGAGTGAATTAAATGTTTATTATACAAAGGCTAATCAAGTCAAGTTTTCAGATAATGACCCTTGCTATTTTAAAGGCACTCTTTAAAAGCTATAGCATTGATGTGGTATATACATGAGTTATATAAAATTTATTCAGCAAGTAGAAATGTTAGCAGAATTATTATTAATATAAGTAATGGATATTAGAAAATATGGTGTTACATTGGCAAAATTATATTTGTAAGTGATCAGGGCTTAACTAGGCTGTCTAAAATTGCTAATCATATTTATATGTAAATATGAAAAAAGTATTCTTAAAATAAATATGTAATTACTTTCTGAAGATTTCATGTAAGTTTGGTAGATTGTGAGAATACCAATGAGAAAAAGCATATAAAAGTATTGAAATGAAAAACCTCTTCAAGTATTTAAAAATAGCTCTTCAAAGCTGAATTCAATCGGTAGAAAAATGGATATTACATTGCAACTTTTGTTCAGTGCATCACAACTTGGTGCAAGTATAGCTCTCTGAAATGGAATTGTATAGTGTTTGCACATTTTTTCCAGCTAAAATGAAGCGTACATCATCTTGCATAATTTACTTGTCTCTGGTGGTTAAATTTGCATATCTGAATGAATGAGTATATATCTTAAGCTCCTGCTAGATGTAAAATAATCTCATGAGTGGAGGGAGCTCTTTTACCTCAGAAGTCAGAAGAGTCTATATTTCACAGCAACTCATGATCAAATAAGCTAATTCAGATGCTGGAAAGTGCTTTTACTTAGCTATGAGGAAGAACCATTGACTGCATACAACCAACAAGTGTACAGTGGATCTTTTTAAACCCCTTATAGGACTGAATTGTCGATCCCTAATACAAGTGACCATAAGCAACTATGAATAGTATAAATACACACCTGAGATGGCCAGACTTACTGCTATATAATTTAGTCACAATTACTATATTTACACGACATAATCTGTTTCCTATATAGATCCAAATTGAAGAAATGTAATTCAATATTTAGTGGGCAAAAAAAGGAACGAGGCCTCTGTATCATGTAGTGTGATGCCCGCTGTTTTTTGCTGCTCAGGCACTGCCCAGGACCCACATTCTCCAGACTCCTGCACGGAGGGATGTGGAGGTTTGTGTTTGAAGAATGTTCACTGCATTCAGATCCTCATAAAACATTTCTGGAGAAACCGGAGGGCTTTGCTGTAAGATGCTGGGAAGCATAAAGACAGTGAAATATCTGCTAAAAAGTTGTCCAGTGAAATCCATGACTTTTTTTCCCATAAAGCAAGGAATTGCTAAAAAATTTTCAGGCTAATGGGTTTTCAAATATAGGAGTAATCATTTTTAAGTCATAGAAGGAAGGATACGTTGATTTCAGCTCTCTTATTTCCCTTTGACAGTTTCATATATTTATTTATTGGTGATTTCAAGACTGTTTCATGTTTCCAGTGTAGTATATTTTGAGTCTGAGGATTTCTAATAACACCACAGTAACTGTGCAGTAAAAATTATTAATCACTAATTATATGTTAAAAGGTATCTCTTCATAAAATCTCAAAAATAAGCTTTTGTTTAAGGAAATAAAATTTGATATCTCACCATGAAGGATGTGCTTTTAAGTTTCCTGTAACTCCGTATGGATAGTATTATATATTTCTGGCTGGTTAAAACTTAAGATTTAATTGTCACTATGTTTTAACTGACATTATATGTAAAAGTTGTACATTTTCAATATAAAATATTTAAAATACCAATAAAATATGATATACTTTGCTTTATACAAAAGTATTGCTTTTCTGAGGAATAAAATATTATATAATTTTTAAATAAAATAATAGTTTACTACTTTTCTCATACTCTTTCTTACTCCTTTCCCAAGATAATGTAGGTGTACCATATGTTTTTGTTAGTAAGCAAGTATTAACATGGTTGTTAAATATACACTCTAAATGATATTTATAATACTTGTGGCTAAAGAAATAATATCAAAAGACTAATATTTGCCTTATGTTCTATTTGTTCTTTTTAACTTTTTATAATACTGAATCATTCCTGAAAGTATAATACAGTTTTGTTTTATAATCTTAAAGAAAATGTTTTCATGTAATGAGAGTTGTTGATTAAAAATTTATTATGCTCAATTGTTTGATACATATGTATGAGTGTCTGAGTCTGGAAACTCTTACTGAATAATCTTTATAGATATCATATGCATGAAGAGATATTCACTTGCTAGATACTCAAATGAATATACATATGTTAAGGAAATATCTTCCTTTGAAATTATCTTTTATACTCTTGTTCTGCCTCTAAACACTTTAAAAGAATCTTCTCACTTGGAGTTGTTTAGAACACATGTGCAAAAGAAAATTTGTATTTGCATATTTTTATGTAGGCTTTAAGCAGTTAAAGCTAAAAGCTCATATTGTAAAATTTATTTTTTGTTGGTATCTTTGTACATATATTTTCAAACTCTTTTATCTGAGATGTTCTAAAAAGGAATAAGATATAATGATGGCATAAAGTGCATAGATTACAAACTTTTTCCACTTCTTTTAACTTTGTAGGATTAATAATAGCTTTTAATCATTATTTCTATTCAGCTGTGTACGAACCAAGCAGTTTCACATTCTTAATACTTATACTAACATTTATTTATTTATTTTTTTATGTAACAAGAATGGTTATACTTACTTTTTTCTTTCTCCGCAACCCAAAAACAAACAAACAAAAAAAACTGGCTCTGGACATTTATTCATGTCCCTAAAACTATATATAGAGATATTCTGGGTTAAGTCTAAAAACTCTTAATTTTTTGTCTCAAAAAATGATAGCTTTTCTTAATGATGTTCCATTATTTCGTACTTTTAAAAACTTATCTCTCTCCTTTTCTTGGACTTTTTGGGAAGTAATATAGGTGAGTTCTGCGGTAGGATTGAAAATCTCATATCATTTTATGCCTAGATTAATAATAGATAATCACTAGATATTCTATAGTTGAACTAAAGGTAAAACTGTAACTATCCCTAGAAGCAAAAATTTGTAAAAGAGATTTTAAAAATACAGCAGCTTCCTATAAATGATAGTTTTTCTTGTTGAAGACTTACAGGAAATTACTGTTTAATTACCAAGATGTAACCTGGCTCACGTTAAACTTAAAACACACGCACACACACACACACACACACACACACACCCCTCCATAGTAGGCATTATTTTATATAACTTTTTTCTAAATTTAAGTAGTTTGAACTATCAGCAACCAGTTACTGTAAAGATCCTAAATACCTATCTATTCTTATCATATGGACATTGTTTTATGCCTACTAAACTGTTGCATTTTCACCTTCCTCATTTTAAAGAAGGAGCAATGTAAATGCACATTGGAATATGTTAAAATGCCTAGTTACGTTTTTTTCTTTTTAAATGCAAAACTAGCGGTATATGCATTATTGGTTTTTCTGGAAAAGTAGTTAACAATTTCCTATATAAATGCATGTTTTAAATGGGCATGAACTATTTTTTCTTGTTGCATAAAAGTAATCAGTAGTTTTCCTATTAACTGGTTTTTCATTAGCAATTTTCTTTTACTTATATATATTTATATGTATACATGTACACACATACCTAGTCCTCATGGCTTTTTTCTCTTTCTTTATTATTTTATTGTATGGTATGGTTTTTCCATGGGTTACTTTTTGTTTTGCTTTCATTTATGGATTATCTGACAAATACATTAGTGAATTAGACAATATTTTATAGAACAAGAAGCTAACTTTATCTTTTTGTCACATACCACTCTATGGATGCCTCATTGGTCTTTAAAAATGACTTAAGTTTTCTTATAAGTTAGTTCAGAAAAATTATTTCCCAACTTAAATTCCATAAAGTATATTTATTATTTTTAGTATTTGAATTATATATTGCACTTTCTCTTAAAGACATATATGTATTTTGTTTATTTGTAATTAAGATTTAGAATCCAGCATTTGGAATATGCACAATAAAACATATAGTGTTTTCAAAAGCAGTCTCCGATATAAACTAAATATACTAACCTCGTATCACCAAAAAGAAAGAAAGGTTTAAACACTCATTACAGGTTTAATTACAATTCGGACAGGTTTGAAGCTTTCGGACTCCATTATGGCCATTCCACTTTAGCCATTCAGGCCATGCTGCCTGTATTGTGTATTCAGCAGTTCCCATTAAACGTCTTCACAGTGAGTGATTCTGCTGGGCTTGCTGACACCCCCTTCATGCATGGCCTGCTGTGTTGGGTGGAATATTTTTTCTGAGCTGCCTGGAATATTATAGACATCTTGGACATGTCACACTATGTACAGTGTGTCAGTGTGTGTGTGTGTGTGTGTGTGTGTGTTTACGGGAGAGCATGCATTCCTGAGCAAAACAGTATTAAACGATTATAAGGTGTGATTTTATATACACGCAAAATTTTAAATTTAAGTAATGATGTATTTATAATTTATTGCATGCATATATTTTTAATAATTTTAGTTCAGTTAACATTAGCAACTTTGCTTTAGCTTTCATTGACTGTGGTTATTGACACTAGGGGGCACTGCTTATCCTCAGTTGTATCTTTCTTCAGAAAATGAGTAAAAATACTCAGCTGATTTCTATGCTGCTACTTTAATTAACAATTGAATTTAGAGAACTCTAGGCTATTTAATTCTTTGTTATTTTGGTTTTATTTCTGATGCATATATATAGTGCTAACAAAGGGAGTGGAGTTATTGGTTCTCACAAATAAATACAGTATCTAGTCTTTCATATAGTAACTTCTTTTCCCCTTTGGAAATGTCATTCTTGGCAAAACCAGAAGGGCAAGTTTGCCCAGTGATGAGGTTTAGATCCCTTGCCAGCTGTGCTTCTAGCCAGCAAGTGTGATGAACAGCTTTAGAAATCAAGTGAGAGAAAGCATTCAAAAGTTAGTGTGATTTATCAGAATAAAGGTCAAGAGAAAGATAAGCAAAGGATAAGAATGAAGAGCGCAAGTAGCAATAATTGGTACTTTTTTTATTATATAAATTTCAGTGATCCCATTTGTAATTTTGAAGCATGTGCTTAGTTCAAAAGTTCCTATAAACTATTTTAAAGTCTGTATTTAATCTTCTGTTTTAGCTGATCACTTAAAAGTTAATAAGAGAAAAATGGATATGCAATCATTCATTACTACGAGCTGTAGTTACTATTTGATAATAAAGTAACAAAGTAATTAAACTTTTTCAATTGACAGTTTGATCTTAAAAATATAAAGACTTCTGCCTGGCCTGAGTGGTTCAATTCCCAGTCATGGCACATACCTAGGTTGTGGGTTAAAGTTCAATCCCCAGTTGGGGCACATACAAAAGGCAACCGATCCTCTCTCTCTCTCTCTCTCTCTCTCTCTCTCTCTCTCTCTCTCTCTCTCTCTCTCT
>JAAGEH010002531.1:27975558-27986069 GCA_011751065.1 Lasiurus cinereus
TCTCTCTCTCTCTCTCTCTCTCTCTCTCTCTCTCTCTCTCTCTCTCTTTTTCTCTCTCTCTCTCTCTCCCCAGCATGTGAGGGTAGGTAGGTAGGTAGTTAGGTAGATAGATTTGTTATTATTATTTTATTTAGAGTCTTAATGCCCATTATAGACCTAAATACTCAGGTTTCAAACTACAAGACTAATACCTCTCTAAGAACATGAATGATTTTTTATGTTATTTTAAAAATAAAACTCTCTTTTTCCTGCCCTCCCCAAAGGGAAAGCAATCAGTAGCCCATAGAATATAGGAAAGTATTTTCTCCTGTTCTCCTAATTAGGTCTATAAGAGAACTGTTAAAATTTCACATTTTTTCCCCTAGAGTTGTAGTCATATATTTTATATATATGAAAACATTTAGTTAAATCATACCTTGTTTTATTAACTAAAGATAATGATTTTTTTTAACATGAGTAATTTGGATAAAGTATTTTACAGATTTTAAAGTTTCCATGGTGTATATGCTTTACATCCTGACCAAAAAGGGACAAAAAATGTTGCTTAAGCTTGATCTGAGCCCCAGTAAAATATCACATAAGCACATGGACAGTTTTCAATAAAATCTATAAAGTACGTCTGCTTTGTGGTACCCCAAATTGGCTTCCACTAAATGGATATTTTAATGAGAAATGTTTTACATTTTTTCAAAGAGATATGGATAATTGTATTAGCCAGTGTTGATTTTTTCTGTTCTAATTTTCCAAAGTGATTTGATAGTATATTGAATAACATATGCATTTAAACATATTAAGCATGACTACTTTTATGTAATTTCTTAGAAAAAAAAACTTTCATGGTTTTTTCATGGTTCAGAGAAAAATGTCTGTTATTTTTCTTTTTCTAATTATTTCTACATAACATTATAAGAGCATTAGCTGATTTAGGGTCATCTTTGATCTTGAGTAAAACATCTGTCATTTACTAAGAATAAATTCCACCTAGTTAGACCTTATCAGTTCATAGACAAAACTGATTAATCAATATGGGGCAGCTTTTGTTACATTCAGATTTTACAATTTGATATGTTGGTGTGTGTTTTTTCTGGTACTCACCAACTATAAGCAATCAGATTCCAGCCCACTTATAGTAGGTTTTTCTCCTCCTAGCAGCAGTTGCTTTTGGCTATAAAAAGTTAATTTCAGATCTTGATAATACTTGCATTAATTTTGAGACATTGGCCGAGTGTATAGTTCAGCAAAGAATAACATGAACAACACAACACTATGCTGTAGCTAATCATTTATTACCTCAAGCCAGAGAAGCAGTGTTAATGCAAAGGCTGCAGTGTGTCTGTGGAAAGGAGGGAAACTGACAGAAAGTCTGAGAGACCACTTCCTAAGGATTTTGAAGAGTCACACAGGAGAGGGGAAACAATAATGACACTCTCTGAAGGGATACGTTTTAAATACTCCCAGTGCTGAACATCTTTGGATGTTTTTATGATTCAATAAATTATGATCTTGAATAACAGACCCTATCTTCTCTCCAGACATCTTTGCCTCAGAATGAGAGAGCACATTGTAATGTTATCTTTTCTGAACCATAAGTGTTCTCTAAAAAACATATGACTGAGATGTTCATCAGCTGGGATGTTTGCTGTAATTCACCAATAAATTTGAATAATTTGACATAATTTCTGACAAAGATGAATGTTTTCACATTCATTTCCATAGTAAGGCCATGTCTACACGAAGAAACTCTACCTGCCAAGTTGGTCAGAAAAAAAGAAGAGAACAAAAACCATTTTGTCTACAGAATTAAAACAGTTTATATGTGTGAACCACTTTGATGACCTGTAGACTCCAAAACTTGCGTAATAGTATGTCACTTTGGAGACTATAGTATTATTATATGAAGCAGAGCTCTAGGACACATCAGGAAACGTGTGCTTTCAGGGAATGCACAGTAGTAGAGAGTGAAGGAGAGGCACTGTCAGTGGTGGAACTTGGAGTCACAGCTGGCTTGTCCCAGGTTTGTTGAAACTAGAGGTAGCATATAAATCATTTCACCTGTTTCATCCTCTGGATGAAAATGAATTGGACTAATTTCTAATGTTCCTGACCACTGTTCATTCTTCTATATTATAGGTAGACTCATGTCAGAGTTAATATTAAAACTGGGTTCAGTAAACCATGGTGCTACTGGAAATTTCTTTTATGCAAAAGACCGCAGGAGATATAAGTGCATTGCATTCATGACAATTAGAATGTAAGTTTCAAAGCTTTAGGGGCCCACTCACCCCTCCCACAAATAATAAAAAGGCATCAATATCAGATTAACTTTTAGCAACGTTTAATTTAAGTACTGGAAAATTCAGCAATGAGCTTATTGTCCTTTCTGTTTGAAAAGGAAAGGGACTCAGATCGTAGTATGTGCTGGTGGTTGTGTTGGGGGAGAGAGATTTAGGGAAGCTTTACTTTTACTGACAACCTGGTGACAGAAAGTAGTATGGTATATTTCATCGTGACACCCACAATAAGAGTGACAGGTTGGGCTCCTATGAAAGTGGGTTAGGATCAGAAGAAATTCAACATTGTCTCATCATTCCTGTGCTCTTTCTTCTTTTATGCTTTGTCTAAGGCAGCATCTCCTCTTCCCCCATTCCCACCCCCATTACACTCTTGATTATGATAACTTTCCCCAAAAGTAGTCACTTTGTGTGTTTTTTTCACTCAAGATTTTTTTCTTATCACTTCTCTTGAACATCGCTCACTCTCCCCCCCTTCAAGCACATTGGCGTTTTGTTGATATTTGACTTCCATTATTTCATACATCTATGCTTAAGAACAACATAAAAGCTATCTCCCTCTGACCTCTCCAGTCAAGTTTTGCTGAAAGCACCTCTCTTATTCTCCCGTTTCCACACTTAGAAATTCTCTCACTAGATAAAACCTATGTGCGATTCTGTTTTGTATATTGCCTTTTATATTATTAACATTCTAGAAAATTAGTGGAAGACGTTCAGTCTTCAGCGCTGTCAATCTGTCACCTTTCATGCACTGCTTTAAATTTCCAAAAATGCAAATGAAGTAATTAACCTGATAAGAAGCAGTGACATATAATTGACTTTCTAAATTAGTGAACTACTGACTCTTTTTTATTTCTTTGCCATTTTATAGGATTTCATATTGGCTAAATTAGCTACTTAACAAAAGGTGTGATGTAACAGAAATTCTGCTTCCTACTATGATAAATACTGTTGCTTATTAAACATTCTGTACTGTGTTGCCTAAGTATATTTATTTTAGATTCTTGTTGTTTGAATTATTTTATACTCATGTAACTGAGGCAATATTTAACAATAGGAGAATATAGACTCTAAATCATTGATTCAACTAGTGGAATATCCCCCAAAGAAGTGCTAATGAACAGACACATGAAGAAAAAATGGAATTTTTAAAAATAGCCTAGAGAATAATTCTCCTTCACTCACACATAAACGCTTCCTCGGTGTAAATTTTTCAGTGCTATCTTGCATCAGAGCTGTCATCAAATGTCTCAATGATAGGTGTCAGGGTTCTCCTCCTCCTGTTAGTGATTGGAAGTGCTACTATGGTGTTTTCCATTACAGTGGATATTGATAGAGGACACTTAGTGTATAGTAACTATTGTTGGTGGTTCACTAGTATTGAAATCAGAAGTGCTCTTTTGTTACATGTAGTGTATATGCAAGTGAAATAAAGGTACAGACAGATTCATTGAGGTACGATAGCTACTTTTATCTAAACCTCATCTTTTCCTCCACCCAAAATTTATATGATTTTGTGTGGTAAATACAATCCCAAAATGTCCTATCTCAAATGAACATATTTCAAATCATTTACTCCCATTGTCTCTTATTATTTTAGAAATGAGATGTGCTTTCATAAGAAAAATGACAACATATCAGAATCAGGTTTTAAAATTCCAGCTTACAAGGATTGTTCTATATTTGGTCAGTAGAGACTGCATTTAAATAGCCCATATGGTAGTAAATTGAATATAAATTTCTTCCAGTAACATGTTTAAACAGGTACACAAGCTGCAGGTATTCTGTAAGTTCCTTGGTAGAAGAGCCACCTGGAGATACTTATTCAAATATTTTGAAGCAGTGTGGGAAGCCTGTGACTAATATTTACTATCGTGATGTCACTTTCCCATTTAAAAATGGATGTCAACATCTAGGTGGTCTTGCTTTACTATGTCAGTGGGTCAATGCCTATACTAGAATCTAAAAGCTAAGGTAACCCCTCCAATATATAAAATTAGAGCAGTATCACACGATTTCTGCATAAACCTGAGCCTACATTTGAAGAAACATGATCAAATGAAGTTTATTCTGAATTTCTAGAGGCAAAAATTCAGAAGTATCTGAGGGCACAGAGTAACTAAGATCTGAAAAAAAATCAAAATCTCCTATGTCTTCTGTGTCAGATTTTATATAGCACAGTCTTTATTTTCTCTATGCTACAGCAATTAAAGGCTGAGATTTGAAAAACTAACCCAGCTACTTTAAAGGGAAGCTTCTCTGTCTGTGTCCACCCTTCCTTTCCCCACCAACACTACCAGATGGGAGCTTATCACTACAAACACTGGTAGTAATGACTGCATATGTTATTTGAAGTTTTGAATTATTTTGTACCCTGGAGCATGTAGGTTTGAAATCACAAGTATACCTTGCATTATCTGACATATACACTTCATTTGAAATTCATAAAATAAAATCATTTCCCAATGGACTTATAGGATAATTTTTGAAATTAGTAACTGATTTTCTTTATGCTTTTCAATAGTCAATGCTTCTTCATCTTTTACCTGTTTTCCCCTTTATGGCCTTTAGTTGGGTGGAAACACAAAATTCGATAGGATAGATAATATGAATTAGATTGTGGGATCTAAAAATCTGAGGTAGACTTACTTGATTTAATAGATACTAGTGCATTAAATCATAATGTAGTCTTAAGTGCACCAACATGACAAAGATTGCTGGGCGGATTGGAAGGATGACTTAGATTTGAATTGACGGTATGACCTGGGGTAGGTGTTGAGACACATAGCCAGTTGCTCCTTCAGTAGAGGACTTGCTGCCCCAGCTCTTGGGAGTGCTTCAGCAGACAACCTTCAACTGTAGGCCCCTTCAGGGATTGCTTTGGCTGCCATGGGGGCCCACGTCCAAAGAGCAGTGTGGGAGATTAAAAACCAAGCCATCTTGGGATGACTCTGAAAGGTTGTTCTATGTCCAGAGTTCTCCTGGGATTGTATCACTGTACCTGCATCTCACCTTGAAATCCCTCTGCCCTCTTCTGCTTTGTTCCCCTCCTTTCCTCAGATGTTGATCCTAAGGACACTTCTTTGTAAATATCCTGCATGTGAAATTCATCTCATAGTCTGTTTGCTGGAGAACCCAGCTTACCTGTGGTCTACTTCTAAATATGACCAACCAGACATCGCTCTGACTTCCTAACTATCACGTTCCCTGATTGATTCAGTTTCTGTAAATAGCATCTCCATTCCAAAAATAATTTTTGAGCACCTATTCTATGCCAACATATGTGCAAGGAATGGGGCTGTGGTATTTTCTAGCAAAAATGGCCCTGTCCTCTTGGAGCCTACAATTCAGTGGGAAAGAAAACAGTGAGCAAATCATTACCGATATAATCATTATCAGGACAGAAAGTGCAGGGTGATATATATACACACACACACATACCTATATAGATATATAGATATATAGATATATAGATATAGGTAGTCATGGTGTAAGGAACACAGGATTTGGAGTTAAAAGATCTAACTGTGACACTATGGGCACGTTACTTACTTTCTCTAAGCAGCAATTTCCTCATCTATAAAATAGCTACATATTCCCTGAATTGTCAGTATACTTGAAAAAGTTATTCTATCTAATGAGATTAAACTATATAAATACTAGAATATTAAGAGTTCATATAGAACTTATCTGAGCCTGCCTTCAACCCTAAAGGGTAACAAATCACATCTTCTCAACTTTATAGTAATAATGTATTATCTAGAATACTTGATATATTAGAATACTGTTTTCTCTGTTTATACCAGGTAACAGAATATACAGTCTTTAAAATATATTGAAATTGAGACAGGTAATTAGAACCTAAATTATTAATAAAAATTCACAGTTACTTTTTAAACTTAAGTAAAAATTTAAATACACCAAACTCCTATGAGGAAATTCAATGTAAAGGGTTTGTTTGTGGGTTTTTTGTTTTGTTTTGTTTTGTTTTGTTTTGTTTCAGCTTTAGTAAGGTGTCATGGACAATCAAATATTGTGGCCCTGGGCATTTTGCTCAGTGGATAGAGTATCAGCCTGCAGACTGAAGGGTCCTGAGTTCAATTCTGGTCAAGAGCACATACCTTGGTTGCAGGCTCAATCCTTAGCCCTAGTCAAGGCATGTGCAGGAGGCAGCCAATTGATGTGTCTCTCTCACATCAATGTTTGTCATGTTTCTGTATCTCTTCTTCTCTCTGCCACTTTCTCTAAAAAAAAAAATCAATGGGAAAATATTCTTGGGTGAGGATTAACGAGAGAGAGAGAGAGAAAGGAAGAAAAAAGAAATTCTATAGCCTTGGCCAGGTGGCTCAGTTGGTTGGAGTGTCGGCACATATACTAACAGGTTGCAGGTTTTATTCCCAGTCAAGGCACATAACTAGATTGTGGGTTTCATCCCCAGTCTGTGCATAGGGATGCAACCAACCAATGTTTCTCACCTTCTCTCCCTCATTTCTCTCCCTCTCTTTCCCTCTCTCCAAAATCACTTTTAAAAAACATATATCATTGGGTAATGTTTTTTTTTTAATTGTAGATATTTAAGTTGTACTACTAAATGACCCTGATATTTGTATGTATTGTGAAATATTCACCACAGCCAAGCCAATCAACATATCCATTACCTCAAACCTAATGTAAATGCTTTCAAGAGAAATTTGTTAAATAACAATCTCCTATACTCTGGTTATCTACTATATATCTTTGTGTCAGGAAATCTTATCTCTATACCTTTCTTTTTCCCAGGCCACAAGAAAATGGTATACTTTAAAACTTAAGGACATTAACACTCTCCCAGCTGAATGTATATGCCTGCCCCTGTCAAACCTAATGAAATAAATATTTTGCCACAAGTTTTAAACCATTCAGTGATTGACAAATTCTGCCTATATACACACCAAAGTATTTTTAAGGTATCTGACAATTATAAAGACTCATAGTGATTTTTAAACTAAGTGTTGTGAACATGTTTACTGTTTATTTGCATCAGAAACATTTCTTGTTAAATAGTACATTTATAAAATTACTAAGTTTTCTCATTCTCCCATAAGACCATGCCACCTTTGCTAAGCCTGCCTTAGTTTTCTTGGACTGGCAGAGTTTAATCCTCATATTTTTACAATATATTCACTTCATATGTATTTATTATAATTTTCAAATCTGTATTTTATAGTATCTTGTCTACATAGTCTTTATAATATTACATGATAAAACATTTTTTATGTATTTTATTGATTTTTTACAGAGAGGAAGGGAGAGGGATAGAGAGTTAGAAACATCGATGAGAGAGACATCGAGCAGCTGCCTCTTACATGCCTCCTACTGGGGATGTGCCCACAACCAAGGTACATGCCCTTAACCGGAATAGTACCTAGGACCTTTCAGTCCGCAGACCAACGCTCTATTCACTGAGCCAAACCAGTTTCGGCAAAACATTTTAATCAAATAAGTCACTTTGATATGCCTTTACACTTTTTTCTTAATGTGACCTTTTTTACCTTTTTCTTACAATTAATTTGCTCTTTTCTTGATTAAGTTTTTCAAACTGTTGCCTTTTTTCAAATATCATGTATTTTTGTAAAGCAAAAATGGCCTTCTTTACCAACTCCCAGATTGTCAATAACTTAATATTTATTTTTGTTTGTTTCTTTCTTTCCAACCTACTGTACACATGATTTTTTGTTGTTGAAGGAGCCTGCACGTGGCAGCATGGTTTGGGCAGGAAAGAAAAAGGAAGTTATTACTGCTCTCTTCTGGCTGCCTATAATAATAAATCATAACTTGCCATTCCTAACTGGTGGCTGGAGACGTATCTTCATAAATGCATGTGACCCGAGGAGTTTCAGTTTACATACCCTACCCCTCGGGGTCCTTGCCTGTGGAGAGCCCTTTCCTTCCTGAAATTAGACAAAGGTTGTAAGAGTTGAAGCTGCGGCTTCAAAGCACAGGAAGAGAATGTTGTCCTATCCTGTGGCTGCCGTGGGCTCCAGCTGGCCATGTTTACCTATCCAGGGTGTGAGGCTGTATCCATCTGTGAGGGCCTCAGCTCAGCGTTCAGTCTTGCCCTGAATTTAAACTAAGCAATTTTGGGAAATATTATTGTATGTTTCCTACATGGTTATTTTAGAGCAATAACTATACAGGTTTGGGCTATGTGCTTAAATTGCTAAGCATTGCGCACACTAAAACTTCGTAAGATTTATCCATTTGCTAGGGTAACATTTAACTTCGGTGTTACATTTATACATGCAGTGACCACATAATTTATCACCCAAACCCAAACACTTTAACAGTGCAAGAGGATACTACTAATAATTACTCCAGGTCAATGGGCATAAAGTAGAACTGTCCTGGGCTAACTGGAATGTATAGTAATTCTTTTTATGCATAATTATTTCCTTTACAAATATTTAAGCAAGCCAAAGTCACTTTATATAATTGAGGAAGGAATAGGTCTAATAGTTGTTGGACATTTCTTAACTGCTACCCTATCAGCACCAATGTTGATGTCACTGAAGAATATATAGATACTATATATAAAAGGAGGGATAAAGCCAAAATCGGTTTGGCTCAGTGGATAGAGCGTCGGCCTGCAGACTGAGGGGTCCCAGGTTTGACTCTGGTCAAGGGCATGTACGTTGGTTGCGGGCATTTCCCCAGTTGAGGGGCGTTCAGGAGGCGACTGATAGATGTCTCTCTCTCATCGATGTTTCTAACTCTCTATCCCTCTCCCTTACTTTCTGTAAAAAAAATCAATAAAATATATTTTAAAAAATAAATAAATAAAAGGAAGGATACATTTTAGAAGTTGAAAATAAATGTCAACTCCAGCCTGTGTGGCTCAGTGGTTGAGCATCAACCCATGAACCAAGAGGTCACAGTTCAATTCCTGTTCAGGGCACATGCCTGCATTGTAGGCAGGATCCTGAGCAGGGGGTGTGCAGGCAGCCACTTGATGATTCTCTCTCATCATTAATGTTTCTCTCTCCCCCTCCCTTCCTCTCTCTGAAATCAATAAAAAAGGAAAAGGAAATGAATGTCAGAGTAACAGTGGTTGCTGACAGTACTGATTGCTTATATACCTTATCTCATTTATCCTTCAGCTGCCTTATGCGGTGATAACTATTGTTCTCATTTTTTATTCTTATAATGGTTAACCAAAAGTAAAATATAAGGACATTTAATTCAAAGCCTATGCATACTTTTAAGTACAACACTATACTGCCTTCCTCTGGACATTCTTCATATCTGTGATTATCTTTTAAAAAATATATTCAGCTGTGTAGAAAACAAGCAGTAAAGGGGCCGTCTTCCTGCCAGCTCAGCACTGCTAAGCCGAGGCTCCACTGGGGTAGGAGAGTGGATGACCACAGTGTGGCTTCAGCAGTTCCATTTTCATTTCCAAGCGCACAGTGCTATTACTAGTCTAGTCCTCTGATTACAAGGTTTTAAACAGACACAATAATCAGTTTTTTCTACTCCTTGGCCAGGTGGTTTTAGAATTATTGAGTCATATTCTAAGGCCGTGGTTTGCAAACTGCAGTTCGCGAGCCACATGCGGCTCTTTAGCCCCTTGAGTGTGGCTCTTCCACAAAATACCACAGCCTGGGCGAGTCTATTTTGAAGAAGTGGCGTTAGAAGAAGTTTAAGTTTAAAAAATTTGGCTCTCAAAAGAAATTTCAATCGTTGTACTGTTGATATTTGGCTCTGTTGACTAATGAGTTTGCTGACCACTGCTCTAAAGGAAAACAACCTTTCATAATTTTTTTCTTTATGGATCTATAACTTTTAGAAAATATTTGTCATTAAATGCATTTTAAGTTATGCATCCGTTGCCCTCTACATCCAGAAAGGAGAATGTACCTAGTTTATACCTATGAGGTTGTCTGCACTGTGTTTTTCTGGGATCACCCATTTTATCTGTGTACCATGTGCCAGGTCCCCTGCTAGTTGTTTTGTATTGAGTTCATCTCCCAATAACTCTATGAGTTAGATCTATTTACTTATCTCCCCTACCTATCCCCTACCTGTGCTCTCCCCTACCCTGTATTTGAACCCAGGAAATCTGACTCTAAAATCTTTGAACCAAACCACCACACTCCTTATAAAGACTACTTACATGAAAGTTTCTACTTTCAAAAAAGAAAGAAAGAAAGAAAGAAAGAAAGAAAGAAAGAAAGAAAGAAA
>JAAGEH010002531.1:27986079-28015733 GCA_011751065.1 Lasiurus cinereus
GAAAGAAAGAAAGAAAGAAAGAAAGAAAGAAAGAAAGAAAGAAAGAAGAAAGAAAGATGAATGCAGAACTGTGAGAGCTGAATGTCATACTTATCTGAATTTCCTGCTGGGCAGTTTAGCCTTCATATTTCAACTACCAGAGCACATACATTTCACTTGTAATCACTTGAGGTACTTCAAGAGCTTTGGATGACAGAACCAAGGTTTCATTGTTGCAGCAGAGATGATGTTTGTTCTGTGAGTAGCATGCTATTGGGATCAATGTGTGCAAAAGAATCTTCAGGAAGACATTAACAAGAAAGACTCTGCCAAACCTGGTGTCAGCTGATTAGTCATCTTGGCCCAGGGCACATTTTTAACCCAGTGGGATGGGTTGCACGAGGGACAGTATGCCATACACTAGGGGAGGTACAGACAGAAGTGTAAAGTGATGGGAGAGGATTGTGGTAAAATAGCATAGTGTATCAAACCACATAAAGACTGTATTCAAGTAGAATCACTGAATATAACTATAATCTTCATAACAAAAATGTGAAAAGATGCCAACTTTTTATACTTTTCAAATTTTTGAAACAACTTAATCTGAAATCTTAACTCAAGGAGCTCTAGAGGGAGCCATTCTATTTATGTACATATATATATATATATATATATATTTTTTTTTTTTTTTAATAAAAACATTGCAAACCTCAATCGTACTGTTAGCCAGAGCAATGATTCATTCATGCTCATACAGTAGTAATGATCTTCAGATTTAGAAATGTACATTGGTGTCAGATCCTAATCTAAAGGAAACATGCATTATTTGATTTTCTTTCAGAATATTCTTTCCTGTACAAGTGATTCACATGTTGTAATCCTCACAGTGCATATGTGTAACACATGTCAGAATTTTAAAAAAGGTATTGGCTTTTGTTGATGAAAGACTTTAAAACATTTCCCTCAAAAACATGTTTAAAACATCTTATCTATGCAAATAAAAATATGGGCCTGTATGCACATATATACATCCCTCCTCCCAGTTCACATTGGCCTCTTTTAAGAAGTCCTCTTGGACTTGAAAATATAAGACGTATTTATTCTGAGAGCCAGAGCTGCTGGGTCACAAATGTGGGAAAGTCAAATTATCTATTTCTTCTCTTAGGTTTGGTAAAAAACAACCCAGTTTATGGTTCACTTCTTCTTTAGGTTGAGTGTATTGACCCTAGTAGTAGATTGGATTCACAGTTTCCAAAACCCAAAGCCCTCAGCTAGAAATATGAAATTATCTCCAATGAAGACACGGCAGAACTTCCCCATAATATCACCATCTCCCTGCCTTCAAAGCTTATCTTCTAAGACAAATGAATGGCAACTTTTTAAAATATTTTTTATTATTTAGAGTATTACATATATTAGTACATATATCTCCTTTCCCCCCATATTGACTCTCCCCTAGCCTCCCCTACCCCTATTGCATGCCCTCATCCTCCCCCTCCCCCCCCCAGTGTCTTGAGTCCATTGGTGTGCTTATTTGCATGCATACAAGTCCTTTGGTTGTTCTATTTCTCTCCCTCCCCAACACTTCCCAACCTTCCTGCTGTAATTTGACAGTCTGTTCGGTGCTTTACCATCTCTGTATCTCCTTTTTTATTCATCAGGTTATAATGTTCTTTATTTTCCATAAATGAGTGAGATCATGTGTATTTTTCTTCCGTTGCTTGGCTTATTTCACTTCACATAATGCTCTCCGGGTCCATTCATGCTGCTGCAAATGGTAAGAATTCCTTCTTTTTTATAGTAGCATAGTATTCCATTGTGTAGATGAACTACAGTTTTCTAATCCATTCATCTGCTGATGGGCACTTAGGCTGTTTCCAATTCTTATCTATGGTGAATTGTGCTGCTCTGAACATAGGGGTGCATATATCCTTTCTGGTTGGTGTTTCTAGTTTCTTGGGATATATTCCTAGAAGTGGGATTACTGGATCAAATGGGAACTCCATTTTTAGTTTTTTGAGGAAACTCCATACTGTTCTCCACAGTGGCTACACCAGTCTGCATTCCCACCAGCAGTACACCAGGGTTCCTTTTTCTCCACATCCTCGCCAATACTTATCGTTTGTTGATTTGTTGATGATTGCCATTCTGACAGGTGTGAGATGGTACCGCATTGTCATTTTATTTTGATTTGCATCTTTTGGATAATTAGTGACTTTGAACATGTTTTCATTTGTCACTTTGCCTTCCTTCTGTCTTTCGAAAATATTCTGTTTAGGTCCATTGCCCATTTTGTTAATGATTCATTTATCTTCCTTTTATTAAGTTGTATAAGTTGCCTGAAGATGTTGTAGCTGTAAACCTTTATCAGTGATAATATTTGCAAATATGTTCTCCCAAGTGGGCTTTCTTGTTGTTTTGTTGATGCTTTCTTTTACCTGAATGGCAGCTTTTTAATTTAATTTTGTAAAATTAAAAAATCTTTATAAAACGTAAAGACTTTGCTAAAAGTAGTTCATAGAGAGAAAAGTTACAATAGCTTGTAGTTACAAAAAGATAAATAAGGAACTTTTAAGATGACAGGACGTATTTGGATTTGGCCGGGTACTTGTGAAGACAGGAGGCAGGTACATCATTGAGGGCCTTGGAGAAAGCATAGTAAGTTGGGTGGGCAGAAAAGATCTACATGATTTCTGGAGAGGGATGATAGCAGCCGCAGGAAAGGGCCATAGGGCCCAAAGAAGGGAGCGAAGGTAATGGCAGCTACCCCTCTGGTCTTCTGGTCTTCATCTTGAAAATACTCTCAACAAATACTCTTAGCTTTCCTATCTTGTTACAGTGACTTAATGTTTAAAACCTTACTTTTACTGTGGAAGAAAAATAACAATAGAAGGTTTCTTGTTTCTCTTCAATTTCAACCTCATAAAAAAATTTAGTAACAAAATTAACCTGCATATGGATGGTATATGTTTTTAATCTGTTCTGAGAACTTGATATTTATTGGGGGAGTTCAGCTTTTGTCAGACTTGGATCATGCAATACCATGAAGGAAAGAGATTAATTGTGTATAAGCCAAGGTGAAGACTATGAATAAATAAATGGGAAGAATTTAGAAGGGGAAGCAAAAATATCAGGTGACAGCATCAAATGTTTTATATTCTCAAATTATCAATATGACTTATAGAGATACTAATTTTCCATCTTATTTCAGACACTTTTTATTTTAGAACTGTAGGGATAATTTTTAAATGCTGTTGATGCTCTATTTTGGATCATGGGTAATTCCCTGATTTTTTAAATATGTTTTTATTGATTTTAAAGAAAGAAAGGGCAAAAGAAACATCAATGATGAGAAAGAATTATTGATTGGCTGCCTCATGCAAGCCCCTACGGGGAACCGAGCCCACAACCTGGGCATGTGTCCTGATTGGGAATCTAACCATGACCAAATGGTTCATAGGCTGATGTTCAAGATACTCAACCACAGAGCCACACAGCTGGGCAGCATGATTTTTATAATTTCTCAACATTCCTTACTGATCTGGACTTCGATTTTTTTTTTCACCTTTAAAAGGTGAAATTTAAATAATTAAATTTAAAATAATTGTCCAAGCCATTGAAATGCTGTACACATGAAAAGGGAATTAACCAAACTAGTTCACTTATATGAATATTGTGATATGTTACTGAGAAACATCTATGTGATATAGATGAAAGAACACAGAACAAAAGTCATGGGCAAGTGTTTTTGAATCTGTGTAACCCTTAACCAATTTCTCCATTCAGTTTCCTCTTCTTTCAAATGTAAAAATAATACAAGTTTTATATATATTTCATATTATTTCACAATAAAGTGAGAATGAATATGTATTCATTTTGAAATTTGTGCAGTGCTGTTCATATATAATTAAATATCATACATACATAAATAAAAACAAGCAATATTGTAACCTTACCATACACATAGCCTATTAAATCATAGGACTTGAGGATGCTGATATCTGGATATTAAAGTTATTTATTACTTTATCCAGTTCTTGATACCATATTGAAGATACAAAAACAAAAAATGGAATATCCTTTCTGTTTGAAATATTGATATACATGTTAAATTCATATAATTGTAATTGTTTGAAGGGATCATTTAGCAAGTATTTCATAGTTGATTCAAGAATGCATGGAAATATTGAGATCATATGGTTCTTTATCATTTTTAGAGACTGAGATCCCTTTGAAAATCTAATGAAAACTAAGGATCTTCCCCCAGAAAAATATTTGTATCTTATATAAACAGTATTTTGCAAGGAATTTGAAAGGGGTTCATATGATTGACATTTAGTAAGATTAGTGATAAGGCTTCCTCACTTTCAGATTTCTGGGTTTTTCAGACTGTTATGGCTTCCACTTATTCCTTGCTTTAGCTACATTCCATCTAAGGTCTGTCTCTTAAACAATCTTAATCCCTTGTTCAGTCTACCCCCACTATTGCTATTCTCTATACTTTTCTTCAGTGCTCATCCCCAGTGCAGGCAGTAAGGGGCAGGAGGAAGCGGGGAGGCATGAACGTAAGAAGCAGGTGAAGGCTTTGGACAGAAGTGGCAATTGCAGGTAGTTCCAGTATTAGTAGATGATGTTGCAGCAAGGCTGAAACAGAGGCCAGAAGTCTGAGAAACTAAACTGTTAAGATTTTCACTGATGCCGAGACCGGTTTGGCTCAGTGGATAGAGCGTCGACCTGCGGACTGAAGGGTCCCAGGTTCGATTCCGGTCGGGGGCATGTACCTTGCTTGCGGGCACATCTCCACAGTGGGGTGTGCAGGAGGCAGCTGATCGATGTCTCTCTCTCATCGATGTTTCTGACTTTCTATTTCTCTCCCTTCCTCTCTGAAAAATCAATAAAATATATCTTTTTAAAAAAAGATTTTCACTGATTTACAATTCTAATCCTAAACAGTCAAATATATGAAATTATTTGTTACTGTGTTCATTTGTAAGAAGCTCTTCATTGAGATCCTCTGTGATTTAACCATCTCCCATCTTTAATAATATAATATAAATTGAGTTTTAAGATGTAAGATACTGTAATAGTGTATGGGGTTATCATGCTTGATTATAATATGATTTGATGTGATGTAAAGAAAAGTCCCACAACTTCACATCCATTGTATGCAATGCCAGGGCTATGGACAAAAGGCCAAAGTTCTTTTTCTCTGTTAGTCCATGTAACAACTAAATATTTTTCCAGGTTTTAATCTCCAGATTTTCTACTTTTGCTTCTAAATCCTCAGCCTATTTAACACTTAGTTTTTTTATCAATTCACCAAAAGTCCTCAATATTTAGTATCTTCAGACACTGCTACCTTAAATAAATTGGCATCTGTTAACAACAAAATCCAAGGTCGATATTTTAAAATACAGACATATTCTTAGAATATCAGAGAGCATGTTCTTATTTTGTAACTTCAGCGACAATCACCCAAGATCTCCAAAAAGTGTTACTGTTAAGAATAAGGGCATGTAAGTTCAGGTGGAGTCACTATTGTGGAAGTTTGCTTTTTATTCTCTAATGTTGGTTTAAATTTTTATATGCTAGTGCCAACATGATCCAATGAGAGTCTATTTTTAAAATATAATCTAGAAGAAGATAGCAAACTATTTAATAATGAATGTGAAGAATTGAATTAGCATATTATTTTATGTTCTTAAAAATATTACTTGTATTGCAACGTGAATTTTTGTAGTTATATTACATGTTGATAACCAACATTGATTTTAAAATTTCCACATTATATAAGCAGAAAACACCTGGAACAGAGATTTAAGGTGCAGAGATGCTGCTGAGGCAGCATTAACGTGAATAGATTCCTATTAGGTAGTGCTCAGTGGAAGGGTATGTGCATATGCAGGGTTTAAAGAAACTTAAAAGCAAGAGAGACATTTTTAATTCAGAATGCCAACAGACATCGTTTGATATCCGAAGTATAAGCTTACAATGTTTTTCCTGCAAGCTTTCATCACCATTCAGAATGCTTCCTTTTTTAAAATGTGATACTATATTTTTATATACAATTCATAAAATTAACTAAATTATAGAGAAATCACTTTTTTTAGAGGGAGAAAGAAACATCTATACTAAAAAAGGGTAACATGCTAATTAGACCAGGAGACCTTCCAGGCATCCTTCTAGACAAAGCAGTGGTGGCAGGGCCAAGGCAGAGATGGTGAGGGGTGATCAGACTGGCAGAGGGGTGGGGGGCAGTTTGGGGGCGAGCAGGCTGGCAGGGGGGCAGTTAAGGGTGATTAGGCCAGCAGGGGGGCAGTTGGGGGTGAATAGGCTGGCAGGGGGGTGCAGTTAGGGGCGAGCAGGCCAGCAGGGGGAGCAGTTGGAGGCGAGTAGGCTGGCAGGGGGGTACAGTTGGGGACAAGTAGGCCGGCAGGAGAGGCCAGTTGGGGGGAGCAGGCTGGCAGGGGGGGATTGGGAGCAAGCAGGCTGATGGGGAGGGCAGTTGGGGGCAAGCAGGCCGGTAGAGGGGGCAGTTGGGGGCGAGCAGGCTAGCAGTGGGAGGTAGTTGGGGGCAATCAGGCTGGCGGGCATAGTGGTTAGGGGCGATCAGGCAGGCAGGCAGGCAGGTGAGCGTTTAAGAGCAAATGATCCCAGATTGCAAAAGGGATATCCAACTGCTAGTTTAGGCCCGATTGAATTTCATGCACTAGGCTACTAGTCTGATAAAAGGAAATAGAACATGCTGTTCTACTTATTGTATTTTAACTAATTTTTAGTAAGCTTTCTTACATTTGTTTTGTTAGATTAGGTCACAAGTGTTAGTAAATTAAAACTTTTTATGATTCTTTTAATATGGAACTATTGTTTTGCAGTTTCTTTATCTTGCAGACCACTGATGAATTCTTCAGTTTAAGTGGCTCTTTTTCAAATTTTATAACCATTTAATTTTCTAGGAATAGCATTCCGCAGGAAGAAGTTAAAGTGAAAAGTTTCTCGACATAAATAAGCATATTAGAAAGCAGATTTATATTGCTAGGCTTTGAAGAGGAAGATCTTTGTGGGCATTTAAAACACCAAGGAATTACAAAGTCATGGTGAAGAACAGGCTAATTAACTAGAAGTTAAAGCAAGATATCTTTCTTTGCTGAAGTGTCATCAACTGAAAATTAATATGAATTAGTCCTGTTACTAACAGTGAGCTATGGGTACTAACTTTCCCAAAGCATTGAAATAGGAAATGGTAGAAGAAATTGGTAAAAGAAACCTCCAGGGCATTCTCTTTTTTCCCCCTATGATCCCCTTAATCCTTGAATTGTCAAACCTCATGGAAAATAACTGAGCTGCATAGTTCTAAGACTGAAGTGAAATTATCTTTTTAAAATAAAATATTAGGTCTTTTCATATCTCTAGATAAGAATAATGCATGTATTCCATACAGAAAGAGTATCTTGGAACAAGAGATACATATTGCTTTTGTGTTTTTAATACAATATTATTATCTATGACTAAGCAGGCTGCACCCAGTAGAAAAAAATTATAGCCAATATTTTATTTTCTGTTTTTGAAACAGATGATTCAACGAGAAGCAGATGTAAAAAACAAGGTAACTGCTGTGGCGCTGACAGACTCTGTTCACAATGTGTGGCATCAAGAAGCTGGCAAAACGATTCGAGAGTGGATGAGAGAGGTGAGATTGGGTTTTTCCAATGCTGAGATGAATGAGTGTGAGACTTTATATCCTGAGCCCCCACCAATGTATTTCACCTCCCACCCTCGAATGCCCTTTCTACAGGCAGAACATTGAGAGATAATAGAAAAAAAAACTAAACATCTACACTAATAAAAGAGAAACATGCAAATTGACCATACCTCTGCTATGCCCACAAGCCCTGCCCACCAGCCAATCAAGAGCAAGTATGCAAATTAACCCAACCAAGATGGCAGCAGCCACAGAGAGAGCAGAAGGCTTGTATTGTCCCTGGTGATGGAGGAAGCCAAGCTTCCCGCCCTGCCTTGGCCAGCCCTGGCCTCCACTCCAGGCTACAAAATTTCAATTGTAGAAGATAAATAAAACCCAGATACCAGGGCCTCTGCTTAGGTCACCAGGGTGTGAAACTGGCCTGCAAACCACCACAGACCCCTCCCCCAGGCTGCCCCACACCCCAAGTGAAGCCCCACCATGATCTGGGACACCCTTCAGGGCAAACCATCCTCACCCATGCACCAGTCCTGTATTCTATCTAATAAAAGTAATATACAAATTGACCATCACTCCAACATACAAGATGGCTGCCCCCATGTGGACACAAGATAGCCACCATAAGATGACCAGCAGGGGAGGGCAGTTGGGAGGGACCAGGCCTGCAAGGGAGGGCAGTTGCGGGGGCAATCAAGCCTGCAGGGGAAAGCAGTTGGGGTGACCAGACCAGCAGAGGGGGAAGTTAGAGGTGACCGGCCCTACAGGGAAGGACAGTTGGGGGCAATCAAGCTGGCAGGGGAGCAGTTAGGCATTAATCAGGCTGTCAGGGGAGTAGTTAGGGGGTGATCAGGCTGGCAGTCAGAAGTGGTTAGGGGCAATCAGGAAGGCAGACAGGCAAGCAGTTGGGATCTAGCAGTCCTGGATTGTGAGAGGGATGTCCAATTGCCTTTTTAGGCCCGATCCTACCGTGATGGGGCCTAAACGGGCAGGCAGATATCCCTCGAGGGGTCCCAGATTGGAGAGAGTACATGCTGGGCTGAGGGACACAAACACACACACACACACAAACACACTGTGCACAAATTTCATGCACCAGGACTTTAGTATTTGATATAATATGAGAAAACCCTTTTAAAGAACTAATACTTTGAAAGCCTTCTTCCCTTTTAGGCTTCCTATAGAATATTACATATGCACACAATATACTGTAGGAGCTTTGGCTGAAGAAGATCATGATCTCTTAAGAGGTTATTATCCCTTGATATTTAATTTTCCCACCAGTGCTTTAGCACTGATGCACTTAATTACAAGAGAGAAGCTTGACTTGTACTTTGGTCTCCTCCTTCCTTGAATTCTTAAGTGAATCAGCTCACAACTGCCAGTAAGGGGAGAAAAAATAAAAAGTTGAAATAGTGTTTTGCCAGACTTGAGCTAGAAGAAACCCTGGAGCTGGTCAGGATCTAGCCTCCAGTTAAGAAAGCTTCTTGTCACTTTTTAAGGGCTAGTGAACCTGAAAACTAACAGGGACTCATTGACTATGCTCCCACTTAAAACAAAACAAAACTTTCATCCCATTATTTCTTTTATTCCTATCTCCTGGTGTCCTATCTAATAAAAGAGTAATATGCATATTGACAATACCTCTGCTACACTCAAAAGCCATGCCCACCAGCCAATCAGAAGCAAATATGCAAATAAACCCAACCAAGATGGCAGCAGCCAAGGAAAGCAGGAGGGAGGCTTGGGTTTCCCTGGCAATAGAGGAAGCCAAGCTTTCCACCTGGTCTTGCCAGTCAAGGCCTCCACTCAGTGCTACAAAGTATCAATGATAGAAGATAAATAAACCCCAACAGAAATGGCTGTAGCCACAGAGCAAGCAGGAGGCTTGGCCCTGCTCCAGGCTACAAAGTTTCAATTGTAGAAAATAAATAAATCCCATATACCAGGGCCTCCACTTATGTCAACTGGAGGCGTGGCCAGCCTGCAAACCACCACAAGCCCCTTGCCCAGGCCACCCCATGCCGCAAGGGAACTCCCACCCTGATCTGGGACATCAGCTGGCCCCCACCCATGCACCAAGTCTCTATCCTATCTAATAAAAGAATAATATGCAGAGTGACCATCACTCCAACACACAAGATGGCTACCTCATGTGATCAAAGATCCTGCCTCATGTGGACACAAGATGGCCTCCACAAGATGGCCAGCAGGGGAGGGGAGTTGAGAAAAACCAGGCCTGCAAGGGAGGGCAATTGTGGGTGATCAGGCCAGCATGGGAGGGCAGTTGGGGGCGATCAAGCCTGCAGGGGAGGGCAATTAGGGGTGACCAGGCCAGCAGAGGAGGGAAGTTGGGGGTGACCAGGCCTGCATGGAAGGGCAATTGGGAGGACCCAGGCCTGCTGGGGAGAATAGTTGTGGGGACCAGGCCTACAGGAGAGGGCAGTTAGGGGTGACCAGGCCTGCAGGGGAGAGCAGTTAAGGGTGACCAGGCCTGCAGGGGAGAGCAGTTAAGGGTGACCAGGCCTGTAGGGGAGGGCAGTTAGGGGCAAACAGGCTGGTACGGGAGCAGTTAGGCATCAATCAAGCTGGCAGGCAGAAGCGATTAGGGGCAATCAGGAAGGCAGGCAGGTGAGCAGTTGAGAGCCAGCAGTCCTGGATTGTGAGAGGGATGTCTGACTGCCCTCAAGGGGTCCCAAATTGGAGAGGGTGCAGGCTGGGCTGAGGGACACCCCTAGCCCCGTGCATGAGTTTCTTGCACCGAGCCTCTAGTATATGTATAAAAGCCTAAGCGTCCATTACAATGGAATGAATGGAACGACCAGTTGCTATGACACACACTGACCACCTGGAGGCAAACGCTCAATGCAAGAGCTTCCCCCAGCCCTGAGGCACAGATCGCTGATGGGGCCTGCCTGCCAGTCTCCTGGTCCCTACCCTGGCTGGCAAGCCCCAATGGCCTGATTAGGGCTGGGCCCCTGGATTGGAACGGGAAACCAGCGGTGGGTGGTGGCAGACGCAGCCCCTTTCCCACAGGGGCTGAGGGCTAGCTCCCTTCTTGGGACTGGCAGCCAATCTCCCTGATCAGCCTGTCACCTGCCCACCATGGTGGCAGTGACCCACCACCACCCACTGCAGCCAACAGGCCCTGATTGCCCAATTGTGGCCAGGCCCTGGGCAGGGATGGGAACTAGGGTTGGGTGGCGGTGGATGTGGGTGGTGAGGGAATGAGAAAGTGGGGAACTGTGCCGTGGCAATGTATGGGCGGTGAGGGAAGGAGGAGGTGGGGACAGAGGATTTGCCCTGATTGCCGGCCAGGCCTAGGGGCCCCACCGGTGCACGAATTTCATGCTCGACCTCTAGTTATAGATAAACAGCTGAAGTTTTTATTTATATTTACCCCTCTGATATTATAAGCAATTGACATCAGCCACATCATGCTATAGCAATTGTTTAGTCAAATCACATGCTTATATGAATAAGCTGGTTGACCTTGATTTTTTTCTCAGTTTTTGTTGATAGAACACCCAGACATTTATTCAGCTGACCTCTCACCATAGCTGTGGTGGGTAATGTCTATCAGCCCTCATCATGGTAGGGACTGAGTTGAAATTGAAAGAGTTTCAAAAAATAGGACTAGGCCTTATAACCTCATAGTGGTGGTGTAATACCACCTATCTGTTTACACTGTTGTCATTCCCCATTAGCAGAAACACCTTTATCATAAAAAGTCCAAAATAGTTTTACTCCATTCCTCATAATGCTGTAAACATGTAAAGGTGGATTTATTTTCATCTATTCTAACACCCAGATGTTTTTCTGACTACATTAGTTTTCATATTTCTTCTTTTATCTAAATTCTTAATTGTCTCTTCCAAGGGCTGAAACTTTTTCCAGAGACATTTTATGCATTTCATGCTGGTAATTTTTTTGTGCTACCTATCTGTCCAAATGGATACATGGACAGCTTCCAACCCATGTGGAATTTAGGACCTCTCCCTGTTCATGCTTTTTTCAAGTGGGCATTCTTTGTGTCTCATTCTAGATGACAAATATAACACAATTTACTTACGTTTGCTTTTTTAGGTATTTCTAACTAAGACTAGATTAGGTGTCTCCTTCAAAAATCAGAATATATTCTTTGGATTTCATCTGACTGAAATAGGCAGTAATTTAAAACATCTTAATTTAATCAAAACTGCCAATTATTTCTTTGCTAATAGCCTTTGTTTAAAAAAAAATTCTGATCTTATAAAATTTTACAAATGACCTATCTCTTGAATCGTTCCTTCAACTCCCTTGATTATGCCTTAGGCATGAAGCAGCATGAGGAGTTTTGCATTATGACATATCAAAATTCAAACCCCAGCTCAGTCAACTGCCTAACTGTAGTTTTGAGCAAGGTGTTTAAAATCTTGGCTATTCTCATCTCTAAAATGTAAAATCTACCTTGTAAACATTGTTGACACTGTAAAGAAGTTTAATAAATCACAGCTATTGTTGTAGTAAACTTCACATCCCCAAATAATGTGAAATACATGAACTGTATTTTTCTTTGGTGTTATAAATGATTTTTATATTCAAAATATCTTACAAGAGGATGAACAGGGAGTTAGGAGAACTGAATTTCGATCATGTTTCTGGCTTAGTTACTTATTAGGTAAATAAATAATTAAGGATCAAGTATGTACCAAATACTTTGCTTAGACTTAAAGTTTTGGGAAAGCCACTTTTTGTTCTTCTTAGCCTATTTCATAATTGTGAATTAGAGATAATTTCTACTTCATCTACTTCCTGAACTATTTTGAGAATCAAAGATGATGAGCAAGAAAAAAAATGCCTTATAAATAAATGTCACTATATAAATAAATGAAATGTATTACTATAAAAAACACTATAATATCCTAAAGGTAAAAATTACGTCAGAGTTGATGGAGCTTTGAAATTATCCCTGCTCTGAGTTCATCCCTAAAGCAAGAACAAAAACAGAAACTATAAAAGACTATGCCAGATATCCTTGTAAGAACTCAATAAATGTGTAAAACCGCCTCTCCCCCTTGTAGATAGATAATTTATGTGGTTTGGCAAGATAAGAGTCCAGTGTTTTCCAACACTTAGGATGAAACTCCATCCCCTCTTCTTTCACCTTTATTAGTCCTTGTCTATTCTAAAAGACTCCTTGAAATAATGAAGACAAACAAGCCTGGGGTCAGTAAACAGAAAGAATGGTTGTCTTGGGCATGGGTATTGGGAGAAGGTGTGGTAGGGGAGATTTTGTGTCAGTTGGCGTCCACCTCCTCCTTGCTCCCTGCTCTAGCCTCATTTAGAATTATCTCAAAAACTGAGATATTTTGCAAATATCTCTCCCAAGAAAAACACCTTAGCCAAACTGGAATGTCGTCCCTAAAAATAGCAGTTGAGTTATAGATGAAGCCACAGTGCTTTCAGCCTCATGACTGGCTCCATTATTTCACCAAACACTGCTTTAAAATATGAAAGTAGGACAGTAGTACAAGTTGCCTACTCATCCCTACTAGATTGCAAATTAGTAAAACTGTCTTTTGTTTTGTAAGCCAGTTTAAATTAATGTTTTAAAGTTATTGATGTTAAGTACTTGTTTTATATAAAAAGCTGATTTTTCAGTCCTGTTCATTAGCATACATAAAGAATGTTAAGTACTATATTTTTGTATTATTTGTATAATTGTAAAATAACAATTTCTTTTAAAGAAAGAATGTCAGAGAGGGCTACTTTTGGCAATTACTACAAGTGAAACATACTTCCAACCAAAAAACCCAGTGCACATACTGACCATCCTCATGAAGAGCAGTCAAAGGTGGCCAAAGGCAGCCCCTGAGAGACACTTCTCACCTCAGGCTCCAGGATGTAAAAGCTGCATAGGCAAGGAAGATCCTGGAGACCATATGCCAAGTGCAATACTCCAGGTATAGGAAGGAAAATTCTCCATAATCTGACATATATGTGGCATCTAAAAAAGTAAACACACAGAAGAGAGTAGACGGTAACTACCAGTGGCAGGGAGGTGGAGGAAATGGGAAGATGTTGGGCAAAGAGTACAAAGTTGTAGGTATGCAGGTTGCATAAGTTTAGAGACCTGATGGTCAGCATGATGACTGTACTTAACAGTATTGGATTGAACACTAGAAATTTGTTAAGAGAATAGGTTTCCGTTTTTCTCACCACACACACACACACACACAAATCTATGTGAGATTTGTTATTTAGCTTCACTATAGTAATCATTTCACTATATATATATATATCACATCATGTTATATGCCTTAAATGTATAGTTTTTATTTAAAAAAAATAAAAGTAGAAAAGGCTGAGTGGGCAAAAAGCTGACTTACCCTAGCTTCTGAAAGCATCCAGCCAAGCCAGATGTATGGTCTCCATAACGGTCAGGAACCCTTACCTATCACCATGCAGCTTTGTGTGCCAGTTGGTTCTGAAAACTCAGCCTGGTGAATTGTTCTTGCTCTTATATGAGGAGACAATACCTGCCATATTAAAGATCGTGTCTAATACTACAGCAGGAAGGCAGGGGAGGTTGGGGGCGGAGGGGGAGGATCTGTAAGAGATCAACAGAAGGACTTGTATGCATGTATATAAGCATAACCAATGGATACAAGACACTGGTGGGCGGGGGGGCAGGTAAGGGGCATGTACAGTGGGTAGGGAAGGCCGGGGGGAGGTCAATCGGGGGAAAAAATGGAGACATATGTACTACTATTTGTAATACTTTAAACAATAAAAATAAATAAATAAATGTCTATGCTAAAAAAAATAAAAATAAAAAAATAAAGATCATGTCTAATGCATTGATGATTTACTACTCAGACAAATGAAATAAAAGTGAATAAAATCCTAAACTCCAAATACCTTCCATAGGACTACCTACTATCAGTTTTTCTTTAAACATAATATACTTTTATTTAAAAATTTAATTCATTTCATATCTACACTAAAATATTTTAAACTCTTGGTTCAAATGTCAAAGAGAGTCACTCAGTACTGTGGCCAAAGGCACTTCTAATCATTATTAATAGTTCCCAAGCTTTTGAATTTCACAAAGAAGACAATTGACAACCCCCAAATCCCATAAGGTCATAATTTCAGAGTTAAAAACCTTTAAATTGAAAACACTTAACTTTAAGAAACACTCACTTATAATGACTATTTTTCTCTTTTTTCCTCAGACCCAGAGAAACTCTAGTTACATGATCCATCCTCATATGCTGGCTCTGGTCCAGGGCTTCTTTTTCCATGCTTGTTGGTTGGGATGAGGCTCAGGCATGGCTCTGTTGGTACCTCTAGTCCAGTATGCTCTCTGTTGTCTGCTTGGGTACCAGAGAATGAGATCTCCAGGGACTGGGTATACACTCATGCATGTTTTGAGTTTAGATAGGGCATCCATTTTTCTTTTTTAATTCTCAACTAAGTATGTTGAGAGAGAGAGGATGGGTGGAGAAAGTGAGAAAGAGAAACATCAATCAGTTGCCTCCCATACATTCCCTGACCAGGAATTTGATCCCCCACTTAGGTGTGTGCCCTAATTGAAAATTGAACCGCAGTCTTTTGCCATACAGGACAACACTCCAGCCAACTGAACCACCTCGCCAGGGCTAGATAGTGCTTTCCCACTGAGCTGCCTCTGTCATCAGCACTTCGCTAGCGTTCATCTCAACTGAAGAACTGGGGCGGGGGGGGGGGGGGCGGCGGCAAACTGGGCATTGAGAAGAGGGATAGAATAAGCATTCAAACAGGATAGAGATTTGATTACTAAACTATAGAGACACATCTCAGAATAGGGAATTATATTTGATAAGATAGAATTTCAGATAGTTTGACTTAATATATTATAGCTTTATATCCTTCTCATACTTTATATATATATCCCAATGTGCTTACATTATTTTATTTCATTATACTCTATGACATGGAAAACATATTTATTATACTCTTTGACTTGGAAAACATATTTTTAGCTTGTTTAGCCCATTTTTCTATATATTTTTCCCAGATTGGGGGAGGATAAAGATTTCACAAGTGCACACATTCACATGTATACACTGATAAAATTTATGGTATCAAACCTTTACCACTCTATACAGGTATTTTGTCATTCCTGAGAACTTTTGTTCATATTTTTATCTGTAAAGTATTTATTTTCTACCCTATTTTTATGCGAGATCAAAATCCAAACGTGCTCTGGCTGGTGTGGCTCATTGGTTGAAAATTGTCCTATGCACCAAGAGGTCCCCAGTTTGATTCACAATCAGGGCTGTACAGGAGGCAGTCAATCAATGTTTCTCCCTCTCATTGATGTGTGTGTCTCTCTCTCCTCCCTTCTCTCTAAAATCAATAAAAAAAAATATTTAAAAAAATTAAAGCCCAAACGTATGCCTAGATAAAAACTGAAATTTCAGAATCATAAAATGTTCATGTACATTTTACTTTAAATGTTTAAGTTAAAGGTGACCTGGATAAAATCTATTTTGTTCAGCTTTTTAAAGTCAGTGATAACAAATTAAAAAATAATTAATTGCCTGCACATGTAATGTACCATCACTTTTATTAATACTAGAAATATCCTATAAGACATAGTTTTACATATGTGAAGTGTATGTGGGCAGTATTAAGAGTGACATATCACCTGGGTAATAGCTGGCTTTCATCAGATTTGGAGGTACTACTAGGATGAATAATAATTAAAATATAAGCCTAATCGCTGCCTGTCTGTTGGTAGTGCTAATTGCTGTCATTGAAAAGACTAAATTGTTTAAGAAAGAGAGAGAGAAAGAGAAAGTCATTCTTCATTGAAGCAATCTCCCTGTATCATTGGGAGCCTATTTTTAGTACCTATAGAAGTCATGATTTCTGAATTTATTAGGGGCTGTGATGAATGATAAAACAAATCATCCATTTACATATCTTGACACTGCTTTGGAGAATACTTATTTCTTACAAGCAAGTGTCAAATTGTATATAAAAGCTGGCTAATTGTCTGCTAATCTTCTGCATTATCTAGGACTCTGATGTGGTATTCTATCAATAGTAATATTAATTTTACTTACTTCAAATGTATGAAATATCTTCTAAAACCCCATTTCTTTTATAATTTCTGTTCTTTTACATTGTATAATTTTGCATTCAGCTGCTAATTAAGATTAGGGGTGCAACTTAAGAATACATATCCACTTTAAACCCTCAAGCTTTTATGATACATGAAAATACTAATATTTTATCTATTTTAAATGTAAAAAAGAGAGAAAGCATTTAAGAACATTACTAGATGTTGTGTTTGTTTTCATGGATTTTTTCCACACAGTTCAATAGTTTCATTGATCTACTGTTTCTTACAAAAATCTGCCATGCTTTGTGAACTTCACTTTCTAATCTCATACAGCAACCCTTCCTTTATGTTATTCCTGCTCTCCCTGGTCCCAGAACAGTAGGGTTGCCTTGACAAATCTATTCAAAAGCCATTCCTCAGCCTTTATTGGTGGGGACTGGGGCCTTTGAAATTCTCTCCTCACTGCAACACAGCTGACATCTTCTTCCAGACAGAATGAATTAAAGAAACACAATAAGACACTTGATCTACCAGTCAAGGATCTTTCCACAGTGAGGACGGATTCCATGGTGCACAACCAGGGCAGCAAGCATCTAAAAATACACAATACGTGCTTGTTTACCAGAATAACAATCAGTGATTTTTCCAACATGATTGATAAGATGATTTATTTTAAAATCTGTCTGGAAATTTAGTGTGTGTGTGTGTGTGTGTGTGTGTGTTGGAAGTTTTTTAAGAACAATATATGAGGTTAATCACATTTTTTCAGCCAGAACTCAAATCAGATTTAAAATATATGGAAGGAATATCAATTATTTTTATTTTATTTGTCTGAATTGTAAATTATTATTAGCTTTAATATTAAAAGCTTTGTGTCCTCAGACACCGCTATAATTCACCAGATTGTGTTTCTTTTGAACCCTTTAATATATCCTTCATTGATCCAGGTTGAAGTAAAAATTAAAAGATAGTATCATTATAAGGGCCAGATTTTGAGGAGTAAGTATAAAATCTATTCTAGTATTACAAAGATAAGGAATAGTTTTAAAATGTAGATACTTTTTCACATTTTCAAAATAATATTAATTTTCATCTGAAAGTTAATAATGGACACCCTTTTTAGTTTCTTTTAATTATAGTCCTAGCCTACTCTTGGAAATATATTACATCACTAGAGGCCCGGTGCATGAAATTCATGCACAAGTGCAGTCCCTAAGAATGGCCATCAATCGAAGCACAAGCATCTGGTGTAGAAGGGTAGGTCCCAGCTGACCTCTGGGCCCTGGGCAACACCTGGGGCCCCAGGCTCCTGCACATCCACCTCTGCCTGAGTCACGGCACCCAAGTTCCCACGTAGAGAAGCTGTGAGCATGGCCGGATGCTGTGGGCTAGGGAGTAGCATGGGCCGCTGGGCCTCCCAGTGGCGCTGCACAGAAGCCGAACAGGCTGCATCCTATTTCCCAGACGTGAACCCACAGGGAGCCCAACTGGCCCCTGTGGTCCCAGTGGCTGTGGTCCAGCTCACTGGAAGACACGGTGCAGGTGCAGGGTGGGCTCCTCACAGGCACTTGAGTGCCGGGGGCTTCCCTGGAGTGCAAGCCCTGGCATCCCAGGGAAGGGTAGCATGGGTAGTGAGAGCAAGCTTGGAGGATAACCCATATTCTCACTGCACCTCCAACCCCGTCATCCTTGCCCCCAGGTAGCTGGCAAGAGGTGGCAGTGTGTCATGTTCCGCACCGCCTCCTGGTGGTCAGAGCACATCATAGCAAGCAGTCGAACTCCCAGTCAAGGTGACAATTTGCATATTAGGCTTTTATTATATAGGTTGGTTTAAAGAAGGTCACATGTCTTCTTAATATCAACACATGTGATTCGCTGAATAGTAGATGAACTTTCCACAGTCATGTTGGTCATGAATAATTACTGACTGCATAAGAAAACTTTTATAGTATATGAAAAATAAATTGAATATACTTCTAGTGGATAAATTAATCTCTACAACCTGAAAAGTTGGTCTTGGCTTATATTATGCTTCAACATGAAATTGTCTCTATTACATTGCAGAACTGCTGTAATTGGGTCTCTAGTTCAGAACCATTAGACACTTCAGTGGAGTCCATGCTGCCTGACTGTCCCCGAGTCTCTGCAGGTATGTGTTTGATGAGATGTTTGGGTTTTGTGTGTTTTTTAAGGTGAAAAAAAAAAGCTTTGAAATGTGGACTTCTGTTTTGCAAATTAAGCATGTTGTTCAGCCTTGAATCTTCAAATGAGTTATTGATAACATATAGCATGGGTCTGATCTACTACTAGAAATTTGTTAAGTAGCTGAAAATGCTTACCATCAAACGCCGTAAAAATGAATAGGTGAAACAATCTGAGAGTATTGAAGACAGTTTTGTTGAAGCTTAGGGAAACAAGATGTCCATAAATTAAAAGTTGATTATAAGACAAGGACTGGGTAGTCATGCAGAATCTCAGAATATTTGTCTCTGATTGAATACCATCTAAACGATACAACTGGAAGTCAAGTCTCTTAATTTGGAAAAGAGAATTCTGTGACATAGTCTTTAGAAAAGGTTTTCATGCAAAAGATTTTGGCTGGACTTTGTGTGTTAGGATTTGGATTGTCAGAAGATATACAGGATGGCATTTTAGTCCAAAGAAACAGATCAATGTAAGGAGTAAGTGCTAGAATAGATATGAAGATGTTCTCAGGAAACGAAGGCAGAACTGGCTGCTACTAAATGGAAGAAAGTACAGGGTGAGCCCCTCAGGTAGGCTCCAGACAGTGGACAGATGGCTGACACTGGTTCCCAGCTTACAGGCTTTGTATTTTGTCTCTAATCTCTAGGTTGCTTCTGGTTTTGACTTTCACTATTCTCAAACACTGTTGATAGTAAACATAAGGAACAATGATATCTGGTTATGACTACAGAACAGAAATGGGCTTGGTTTGGCCATAGATACCAAAAAATAAGCAGCAGTTTTGAACATGAACTACTCCAAGCAGCATTCAGAAGAGAGAGTGAATCACTGCATATTTAGAGTTGCAGACATGTTTATGCATTTGAAGGAAATAATTTGGACAACATTTTAAGTACTAGGTAAAGAACTGTTATAACTAAATTTCATTATCATTATAGGTTAAAATCATGGGAATGGAAAGCCACAGTTTTGCTAGTAGGTCACTAAGGGTAATAAATAAGAGAGATCAGTCCCATTTCCACCCCATCATTCCCAGATCTGGGAGAAATAGGCAGTCTATTAAATGCTGATTTCGAGTAAATATCACTTCCTATAGGACATTGTCTCATCCTAGAAGACACTGTAACTGAGTCTTCAAAAAATCCTTTCACCATTCTATCAAGCCTGCTGCGTAAGGGTCATGGGGAACATGGTAAGCCCAGTGAATGCTGGCAGGCCTAAGGCTCTTTTTTTGTCCCGGCACTTGTTCTTTCTGATGGAAGCCAGCTGTCATGTTGTGAGCCGCTCTGTGGAGAGGTCCATGTGGCAAGGAATTGGTGTCTCTGGCCGAGAGCCAGTGAGAACCTGAGGCCTGCCAACAGCCACATGAGTGACCTTGGAAGAAGATCCTGTCCCAGTTGAGCTTTATGATGCCTTTAGCCCCAGCCAACATCTTGACTGTGGCCTGTGAGAGACTCGGTACCAATTACCCAGCTAAGCTATGCTCAGAAACTATGGATAATGTGTCTTGTTTTAAGTTACCAAATTTTGGGGTGATTGGTTCCACAGTAGTAGATAATTATTAATACAATTGGTTTAAACTTCAACTTCGTGGTCTTAAGCTTAAGTGAAAACAACCTTAACTTTTTGAAACTAAAGCCTTATAAAGCTCATCTTGCTCTGATACCTTAGGGTTAAGAGTAACTCTCTAAAAAGGCACTAAAAAACTCATTGAAGACAATTCACTCCTCTACTTGTTCCCCTACTGCCTCATTAGATGTGGCTGTACAATTTATCGAAGAAAAGATGTTAAGTTTCTTATTACACTTATTTGATCTTACATTAAGTCATCTCACTATTCAGCTCATCTCTGACCAAATTTTTCTTAGGGCAGAACTTACTCTCTGTAACCTTCTATTCCCTGTGGGATTTTATTCCAACACATTTGGCTTAAATGAGAAGGAGATTCCCTATACATTCCCCTGCCTATTTCAAATATTTATTGAGCATTTATTATATTCCAGGTACTGGGGACATAGCAGTCAACAATAGCTTGTCATGACTATTTTTCCCCCAAAAAAAACAAAAAAACCCACATTTTTTAAACAACTGTTTCCAGACCCTCTGCAAGTGGGTAGGTTCTTTCTTGTGAAGCTGATATCAACATTAGGTTGCATCAAATGAGAAAAGAGTTAGGGCCAGCACCCCAGTATTTTCCACACTGACTTATAAAAACTGAATAGCTTTCAGTCAAAATCAGTGATTTCCCTTAAAGAATCCTTACAAAAATGTTAACAAGAGATGTAACATGATCAAAATGGGGTTTTAAACAAGATTTGAAGAGAGAAATTGAGAAGCCAGAAAACAGTAAACTCAGCAGGCTGTGGTGATAGAGCAGGTATATGAGGTTGATGGCATGTACTGGAGAGGTGGCAATAGGAACAGAGAGGGTGGGAGAGCTCTAACAAATAGTACTCGACACTCCTTGATGATAAATAGATGGGTTGTGGAGGCTAATAGAAAACGAAGAGACAATGGTAAGTTCCAGTGAAATGTTACTGGAATAATAAAAATATCATTGCTAGAATAGGGGAAAGGAAAGGGAATTCAATTAAGAAGAAAAAAATGATAAAATTGTTTTATGACCTACTTAATTGAGGTGATAGCAATTCTGGTGATGGCAGGAAATTCAAATGGAAATAACCAAAGGTTGTTGAAATATGTTTGAATCACCTGAAATTCTCTGATCAATAATCCTGTTATCTATAATTTAAAATGTTAGTATTATTTGAAGATTTCAACATGTGTACTGATCACTAGTTAGTAATGGGTATTCAGACTATACATTCAATTTAGCAGTCTATTTTTTTCCAGCTTTCAACATTATAGAGTTTTTGTTGTTGTTGTTGTAATATGCTTTTTATCTTTCGACTGGAAGCAGTAAAATTACCTATAAAAATACATGTTCATTTAATAATTATTTTTTCCATTATTACTAAATATGTTATAATTACTACATTTAATCCTATAGGAGTGAAAACACAAACATTTGTGTTTTCCTTTACACAAAAATAGATCTATGGATCATAATAGTTTAATTTTATGAATGTTGTTACCTATGAATATATACTTTAAGAACAGATAGAATACAATTTTTAAATTATACTTAAAATGTCATTGATAATTATTTCACTATAGTCATATTGCTCTTACTTTTCTTTTGAAAGCAAATGTACTCGACAATGCCATGCTTAAGAGTGGGCAATGCTACACATTCTACTTAAAATGAAGTCTGACTTTTCAGTTGTCATAACATATCATTAGTGTTGGAAATTTGATGAATCTTGAGTATGTATCTAGTGCCCCATTTTTTCATATTAATAGTGTTTCCTACTAGTAACATCAGTCAGCTAAAAACACTGTTACTCAGAGAATTATGTGATAGGTTAATAGGGTCTGGTTTAGAGTATAGCCCACACTGATTGTTTGTACATTTGTTATAAAATGGCAACGGCAAATATCTGCTCATTTATACAAATGTAATGAAGTTAATTTTTTAAGTGTCTGAAGAGGTATGTGAGTTCATCAGAAGGAAGGTGCTGTAAAAAGTAATGTGATACTATATATTTTCATTAGGCATTTTAGAATTTAAGGCTATAATTTATTTTAGGAGTATTATTGATCATTTTAATGCTATAGGAGTGAAAAGGCATTTCTAAAACTATTCTCCCTTGTATTTCCTTATCTAATTTTATTTTTAAACAACAAATAACTTAGTTATTTGTGTTTTCCTATGTTTTCTGTGACATTGATAGGGTCACAAAATACTATACAGAAACTAGTCACAAAAAAGTAGAAAATATAGTGACAAAATCAAAAGACAAACTACTAATGGGGGAAAAATTGTTCAGTAGGTCAAAGAAATTAGAGCACAGTAAAACTTAAAGCAACATTTGGGTAGCAGTAAAGATGAAATTAGAAATAATCTTGCATGGTGTGCTGCTCCCCAAAGATAGCTAATATAATCTTGGCTGTGTCTGAGGAGACATTTCCCCAGAATGAATGAAAGGAAAGCAAAACCTGAATGTTGGAAAACAGAGCATTGACATCATCTGACTTCTTACAAGTATGGACACAGCTTGTTTGGCTGGCGCTTGACTGACAGGTTACTTTTTGCCAGGCTGGTTCTAAGTCTGCTGCTAACGCTCCTAGACTTCCCACTCCCTCCAGCTGTGCTCCTTACATGCCTCTTTGGGTATGTGCATTCAGTCTGCAGATATTTGCTGTGGCCTAAAGCTGCTCCAGGGACAGACATAGCAGGGAGTTACTTACGGCAGAGAAGGTCTTGCATGGAGCTTACCATCTAGTATCAGAGACAGATATTAAACAAAATAATTAGGAAAGTATCTAGTATGTTAGATAGTGGAAGTTGGTAGGAAAAATATAAAGCAGGAAGAAAGGACCTGAAATATATGTATGTGGAGGGGAGGATTTGAATTTTTAGGGTGGTGGCAGGAAAGACCTCACTGAGAAAATGACATTTCTAAGGCATGCCTTCTAGTCCTAACCTCTGCCACCTCCCACTGATAAAAACAACAGTATTGCCTTCCTGACTTTAGAGATCCTTTTCCTAGACTTCAGGGTTTCTATTCAGCTCTGAAATCTGTGCCCTAATTCCTTCCCCATAGGCTCTTGTCCTAAGTCCTTGAAAACTTGACCAACACATCAGATCCATGTTACCCTAAGGTGTATGGTAACCATAAAGCATGGCTACTAGCAAGTTATTAAGGCTATTCCTAGCCTACTCTTCCTTACACAACACATGTAGAAAAGTATAACATCTATTTGGCACTCTCGAGTTCACAGTGTTGCTTATGTCCAGGGGTGAGATGATGGTTGCCCTCCTGGCTGACCTGCAGGATGAGGAGGTAATATTTTTATATTCTTGTGACCACCAGTGGAAAGCCCTGCCCCACAGCTTTAATTTTTCACCTGTTGTCTGAACCTAAATTCACTAAATGATGTGGTCTATGTGTCTGATGCCTATCAATATATTTCCTCCCAGAACTTGTATTATTCTCATTTTTCCTTGTTCTTGTCATGATCTGAGACAGGCTTTTCTCTGTTATTTCAGCCTACCTACAATACATGGTGTGAATTGGGGTACCTCACAATTAGACCAAAAACAGCAGAAATGCTTAAAAAAAAAAAAGATGAAGAAGAAGTGGGATTAGGGTGGGGGGGCAAAGAGCCTTAGTAGATCTCTTAAGAGTTAAGAACTAAACTTGAAAATGACTATATTTATATGATCTTGTCTTGGTTGTGGAATATAGGAGAAGGGGGCTGCTGATAACATTTTTCTAAACTGTCAAGCTCATTTATTTCCCCTCCAGAAAAGACAGTGGGAAATTAGTGATTTCTAGGTGATATTGAATTTAGAAAGCCTGCTAATATAATCCTAATTTCATCTAGATTGACTGTTTACATCGACTAAACTTACTGAATATTTGCTAAATATTCACTTCACTTTATCGCTGAAAACATGTCTTGAGGAAATGACACTACGGAGTTATATCTCTTCTTTGTTGGTGAATAATCACTTCCTTCTAAAGATAGCAATGAAAAATCAACAGTAATTGCTTCTAAAATGTGGTGTCATTCAGAATGTATAGACAAGTTGAGTTGTCTAATATGTTTTTAGACTCAGCTCAAACTAATTAGGTAATTGAAAATCTATATTTTGCCTCACAAGCAAACCTTAAAAGTTAGGGCATATTACCATATATGATACTGTATCACTTTTTCACTCCATGTTCTGCACAAGAATTATTGCATTCCTCTTTTAATTTAAAGGTCATATATTTTAATCCTATAAATGATGCTTTCAGTAACTAAATAGTACTTCTCAGGCAGTTTTTGTTCTTTACTCTAGAATTGACTTTGTAGCTGTTATTCATCAGTTAACTTCCCTATTTATTGTTCTATGCTATCTAATAATTATTAGTCAATTTAAGAGATAAGTGTTCTAAAAGTTGACCACCAGAAAGTCTTGTGCTTTCAGTGAATCATTCATGATAATTCATTGGAATCATGAATTCTCAGGATTTAAAGAATCATTTAAAATAACCTATGTAAATTCTATATGATATTTATGTAGATCACCAATATTTACATACTTAATCAGGTCCAATGTGATCCCGTGATTTTGACTCTCAGTTTTCCAATAATCACAGTGAATATAAGTAGTCTCATTCCAGAAATCTCACTTTTAAAAAAATTAAAAATAGCCACCATGTTTTTTACAGCTTTCTGAACCAATTTGTAAAAATCCTTCAAAGAATTTGGCAGTAAAGGTGGCAATTTCCCTTTAAAGATAAAAAATTGTAAGACTAATTATTTTTTGAATGCTTTGCGATACATAACTGAATAATATGAATTTGTATTTGTACTTGAAAGTTATGAATTAATTTGGAAGAGCTGTTACTTTTACTGTCCCCACAGCAGTGTCTCATGGCTCCTAATGCTATGTTCCTAATTGTTGGAAAAGTAAGTTAAGGATCACTGGTACCTAAGACAGAAACTTTTGTCCTTTTTACCATAAGTATTGGTCTCCTTACCATGGCTGTGCTTCACTTCTCTATTTCTCTACCCCTGTATCAAGTTCTGTCTGGGTCACTTTTACTGCTCTTTGATGGCTTTCCCTGTGTGTGTGTTTATATTTACCTCTGACTCTGTGTGTGTGTGTGTGTGTGTGTGTGTGTGTGTGTGTGTGTGTGTGTGTCTCATCTGGTCTAGTCTCTGTGTATGACTCTTACAGTTTTTGTCTTGTGTCCTCCTGACTTCAGTCTCCCCACCTAGGGATTCTTTGTCCTATAGCCTCTGGCATCACATCTCCCCCAGCCCACAATCTCTGCCTGCACCTGCTTGACCTGTGAGATTCACTGAGTCCCCTGAGCTTTATTTCTTTTTGACTATGGGATACGTGCCTCCCTCAAGTCACAAGGTCTCTGCTCTTGATACATATTCCCTGTCTGCTCCCACCTACAACCTACCCTTCCTGCCAGCTCTGTCCTGTCACTGAGAGACATCAAATCACCAGAGATAATCTATCTGCTGGCAAAAATACCCCAAAACAAATCTCATCAGAGAAATTGCATTGCTTTATAGACATGATTCAAAACATCTAAAATAAATACTTTGGAATGAAGTGAAAATTCAAAATGAGCATTAGGCACCATAGATAGGCCAAATATGTTCTATTTATAAATTCCCAAGATGTTCTAAGTTGATTACCAGCACTTTAAAAGAAGGGGTATATTTGTTTAAGGTTTTGTTTCATCAAATTCTTTTTTAAAATATATTTTTATTGATTTCAGAGAGGAAGGGAGAGGAAGAGAAAGATAGAAACATCAATGATGACAGAGAGTCATTGATGGAATGCTTCCTGCACACTCCACACTGGGGATCAATCCTGGAACCTGGGCATATGCCCTCAACCAGAAGCAAACCCGACACTCTCTCCACAGGCTGACACTCTATCCACTGAGCCAAACCATCTAGGGCTGTTTCATCATATTCTTAAAATATAGTTTTATTTTAAAGGAAAATAGTTCTATTTAATTATAAATTTTGAGAGATAATTTGTTTGATCAGTGACTTCAGTTGTTAGCCATCAAAATGGATTTAACGGATATATCATGTGCAAATATTCTTTGAGAATTGGTACTAGTATTTCTGTCCATGTCTGTTAATATCCCCTTCAGTCATACATATCTCCCCTCAAGTATTCAATAGATTATACTAATAAATAAATAAATCATGTACCAGCTACTTTACAGATATTTTGAATAATCTCATGGCATAATCCTTGACAGAATTTCATTATATTACAGAATTTCATGATTTTTAAAGTACTATAGAAATTACTTGTTGAAAATTTGGGCAAAGACACATGAACATAATTTTAAGTTTATGTAGCAATGATTTCTATAAATGAGACTATTGTAAGAAATCCTAAATTAAATTTTTCTAATAACCTCCTAAAATCAATATTGGCTTAGAGATTTTTTTTATTTTTAACCAATGTTTCAGATGTTCTTAAAAAGCAACATGAATTATCTTGGTATTTTACTTTTATTTTATTTTTATAAATTGCTTTAAAAACACTTGGTCATTTTTTTTTAATATATTTTATTGATTTTTTTTTTTTTTTTTTTTTACAGAGAGGAAAGGAGAGAAATAGAGAGCTAGAAACATCGATGAGAGAGACATCGATCAGCCTCCTCCTGCATGCCCCCTACTGGGGATATGCCCCAACCAAGATACATGCCCTTAACCGCAATCGAACTTGGGACCCTTCAATCCACAGGCCGACGCTCTATCCACTGAGCCAAACTGGTTTCGGCTGGTCATTTTAAATATATGTGGCAACCACACCTTTCCTGGTTAGTTCCAAGGAAATGTGATTAAATTTAAAATAGGACATTGTTAATTTAAGGCACAAATACAAGTGGTGAAATGTAACCGATATGTGGGAAAGCTATTTGTGGAACTGGATGATGTACAGCTTGAACTTTATAGTGAAAGGTGCATTCTTCACCCAGCCAGTGTAGTTCAATTCGTTGAGTGTCATCTCATGTACTAGAAGGTTGCAGGTTCGATTCCTGGTCAAGGCACATGCCTGTGTTGCTGGCTTAATCCCCAGTAGGAGGCATGCAGGAAGCAACAGATTGATGTTTCTCTCTCATCAATGTTTCTATCTTTCACCCTCTCCCTCTCTCTTTAAAAAAAATTATAAAAACATATTTTAAAAACTAAAAAATTACAAAATTATAAAAAGGAACGGTATAGTCTTCTATAACCATTGTAGTTTAGATTCTTATAGCACTTCTCTTAGGAAGGAATAATCCCTCAGAGTTATTTGATTTTGCTTTTCTTTAGAAACAACATCAAGCATATGAAGTCACTGTAGACAGCAAAGCTTAATTTCAGAAAATCCAAATTTAATTAAATAAATTTGTTTCTCCTAAAATTAGAGCCTAATTTCATGTCTTACCTGAAACTTGAATTATCCTTGGTTAATTTATAGCAAGAAACTAGCTATAGATACTATTCCCTAATTCTAAAATTTTATTGAGCTCTTAATATATATAAGGCACTAGTCTAAACTGTAAGAGTATACAGGTTGCTAGACATGACTCTTGCACCTTCAAGGAACTCATGGATTCCTAAAAAAAAAAAAAAAAAAAAAAAAAGGTTTTCTGCTATTGCAAAGGTTATTTTTGTTCCTAATCAGAGGATGGTCACAAATAGGTAGGGTGGGGAGGAAGGATAAGGAGTTATAAACTCCCTCAGGATCCAAAAACTACTTAGTTCACTGACACACTCCTTTATTAAATGTTACCCCATTGAGATCCAAGATTTAATGCATCTTCTGACAATATTCAGTTATGTTACAGAATTTCATAATTTCTAAAATACTGTAGGTTACTTGTTGAAAATTTGGGCAAAGACACATGAACATAAAATTTTTAAGTTTGTGTAACAATGATTTCTATAATGAGACTATTGTAAGAAACCCTAAATTACATTTTTCACCTTCGTCCCTTGATATTATGTTTTACTTTAAATATATGTTCCAGATGAATATGTTACTTTTCATTTCAAACTCCATAATCAACATTTATGATGAATCAAAATTTAGCTTTATCATGACTGTGGGAAATTTGTATTCGCCCAAGTATGTAGAGAATTTTATGATATGGCCAGATAAAGATATACAATCACATTATCTATAAAATTTAGATAATACTAGAATCAACAAATTCGGTTTTGTAAAATTAAGTGAAAAGCCATATAGGATTATTAAAATAGTATTTGGCACATAGTTAGAACTCAAAATATAAGTGGTCCTCGCTTTACATGGTTCTAGTATATACAAATTTCAGCCACCGTAGTTTAGCTAAATAACACCAACTCCCCTGGGAAAATGTCAGTTACCACAATATAGTAAGTGTGAATGATTGCATTAAGTACAAATTCCTATCTAAATAATAGATGGCACATTATGATCAGTGGCTAGTCGGCACTTCTTTCAAAATATGTCGCTGATTTATCACTGTATATCTGATGTTCAGTTCATACACAGATAGCATTAGCTTTCATTTTACAAAATGGATGATCAAAAGAGAGACTTGGCCAACAAAGATAAAAGTGCAGAAAAGAATGAAATGCTGGAAGTGAAATTAGAAAGTGTTTGTGACGAAAAAGATGAAGATGTCCCAGAGGAAATGACACTAGAAAAACAAACAAAAACACTTCATATCAGATGAATTCTGAGATATTTCACGACTTTGGAACTGTAAAGGATAAAATGTTGGAAGCTGATCTGAACTTAGGAGTATGACAGTTTGCCAAGGCATAGAAAAGATTTGCTTGAACCATATCATAAGTTATACTAGTATGACAAGGCAAGCACTGTTCAAACTATTCTTAATGAGTTTTTATAAAGAAATAAAGTAACCATGGACATAGACAATAGTGGGGTGAAGGCCTGGGGAGGGAGCTGGAGTGAGAGGAGGAGACCAATGGGAGAAACAAGGGTATATCTGTAATACTTTCAGCAATAAAGATAAATTTAAAAAAACAAATAACTGGAAAAGGAAAGGGGATGAAGAAGTATAAATTTCCAGTTAT
>JAAGEH010002531.1:28016133-28173072 GCA_011751065.1 Lasiurus cinereus
TTTCCAGTTATAAAGTAAGTCACAGAGATGTAATTTGCAGCATAAGGAATATTGTCAGTAATCCTAATATACATAAAGAGCTAGGTGGCGTCACGACTGAATGGGCAACCAGTCACAGTGAAGTGCATGGAGCACCTTTCTATTGCCCTCTCTCCCCTCCCCTGAGCCATTCACCCGAGCAGGGCCTGGCAGCAAGGCGGGACTAGGGACTGTTGGGTGGCGGTGGCAGGCTGCTTTGTGGGGTGGCTGTGAGCTGAGTGGAGTGGTCACCCAGGTGGAGTTTCACGAAGCAGTTGTGGGGTGGGGGAGTTTTGAGGAGCAGTTGTGGGGTCGGAGCTTCCTGGAGCGGTGACGGGGTGGGGAGAGTTGTGCAGAACAACCAGCGTGAGCTTCACAGGACAGCAGCAAGCTTCGTGGAGCAGTCGAGGGACAGGGGGAGCCTCGCAAAGCGTCCCAGGGCGGGAGCTTCACGTAGCGTTGCAGGGTGGCAGAGGCCAGGCCACGGAGTCGAGGCTAGGCCTAGGGACCCTAACCGTGCACGATTTGTGTGCGCTGGGCCTCTAGTATTGTAATAACTGTTGGTAACAGATAGTTACTAGACTTACCATGGTGATCACTTCATAAAGTATGTAAATGTTGGATCACTATGTTGTATACATGAAACTAATATAATATTGTATGTCAATTATAATTAAAAATATATTTTTAAAAAAACTGGAAAAAATAGTTTTTAAGTTTTAAATTGCAACGTGCTGAATACAGCTATTTTTACTTTTTTTCATTTTCCTATTTATTTTTTGCTTACAGTAACAAGATTGTTAATTATTTTGACAAAAAAATAATTAAAGGCCACAGGACAACCATAGTTTCTCCCATTGATTACTATTATTACTTTATTGGTTTCAGCTTGTACAGTCATTTTTATAGTCCCACACTACTGTACAAAGCAATGCATGGTAGTTATTTTATCCAGCCAGTCAACTACTATATATAATTTTAGAGAAAGTGTTACTTTTCAATATTTGAGAAAACTTTCTGTCATTTCTCTCCTGCTTCTGTCTTTGTATTTTCTATATTATGTAAGTCCTGATTCTAGTGATGTCTCATAGAGTAACTCTCGGAGCCTCCCAGTATATCTTCTATAGAAGTACAGTACTAAACTTCTCAGTTTTTCTATTCTTCACTGTCCTACCTTATTTCTCATTCTCCTAAACCTAAGGTGCTGACTCTTTTCCTTTCATTCTTCTTCCCTCTTCTCCCACAATGCTTGTCAGTTTTTTAGTACATTGCCTTCCTTTCAAAATGACACCTGCCCTAGCACATATTCTTATGAGAAACTTCTTGAAATTCATTGGTTTCTTCCTTTATGTTTCATCTACATTTCTGTCAGTCTTAAAAGACAAATGTTTTCCTTGAATTTAAATTATTACAAGAAAGTCTATGTGAGCAAATGTCAAATTCTAGCTGGAAGTTGACCACATTAATGCTGATAGGCAACAAAATGAAAATTGAAAATAAATGCTGTATATTTTCACTATATACCCTGGTGTACTTCTTGAACCATGGGAAGGTATAGTTGAATATTCAGAAAATAATTAGTAAAACTCACATTAAATAAATAATGATAATTGTTTTCAGTTTTCCTTTGGTAACTTTTTTGATACAATTGCTTCCTAAAGTTTTGAGGCTTTCAGAAGATGAAATCTTCATCTGTTTGATGTTATCTGCACATATATATAGAAGGAAGAGCAGCTACTGGAGGCTAAATTGGACTCTAGGCAAATAAATGTAGAGTTGGGCATGAATGTTGTTCAAAAGAGAAACTGAAAGCCTGGTTGCATGTCTTTAAGACCTTGGGAATCATAGTGATGTGACTTTGAAAGAGAATTCCATTTTATCAGCTGATTTATTGCCTCATTGTATAAAGCCAAGGACTTTGTCAGGTTTAAAGTGTTACAAGGAGTTTTTTAATCTACATATTCAGATGAAGTTACTATACTGGAACTTATCATTTTAAGTCTGATACTGCCTCTTGAATTTTTCATGGTTGTTACTACATGTCATGTTACTGCATGTGTTTTTGTGTTGTTTTTTTTGTTAGTTTGTTTTTCCTCAAGAAGATACTAGTGTTTCTGTTTCTCTTGCTTCAGTTCTTCGTGTCTAAAAGAGATTCCAGAGGAATTCACAGAAGCCCAAAACTTATGATAATAATGGCACCAAAATCAATTAATTAGAATCTAGTTAACAAAAATTAATTCTCTCAGTACCTAAAAGAATTATCTCCAGTAAACAGAAATTTTAGTCTACTTCTCATTCACTTCTCTGAGCCCATACTACAACCTGAATTACTGGTTCTGTTCGTCATAAGCTTTTAGTTCTGTTGAATGTATTTTAGTGTGCGGCATGATAGAAAATTTTTATGTTAAACCAGTTGTACATCTCCTGCTCTACAGTAGAAGCGGAGCACAGATTTGAATGTAGAAGGTGGTGAGTGCGCCCCAATTGCAGTAGTCAGTACAAGAATGTCCATATAAAGCTTTTCTTCTGTAACAGGGAAAACTCACCTGAACCGTGTCTTTAAATCTTGCCTGGCATAACAAGAACCTTTAAACTTTATCTATCTGCGACTATCTGTCTCATCACCTGACTCATCACCATAGTGCCTTTCAACCCATCACTACTCAATCTGCTCTTCCTGCCTTATGCAGATATTTAAAATTCTTCAAGACTTCTGGTGAAGCCATAGGGTTTTTATATTTAATTCATGCCAGGTGCATGAATTCATGCACCAGTGGAGTCCCTCAGCCTGGCCTATGGGATTGGTCAAAATCGGCTCTCTACATCCCCCAAGGGGTCCCAGGTTGCGAGAAGGCACAGGCTAGGCCCAGGACCCTACCAGTGAACAATCGGGGCTGGGGAGGGATGCAAGTTGGCCAGCTGGGAAGGAACTATGGGAGGGCTCCAGGGTGTGTCCCGCCCATCCTCATTGGCTGAACCCCAGCAGCAAGCTAACCTACTGGTCAGATCATCTGCCCCCTCATGGTCAGTGCACATCATAGTGACTCATCGACCAGTTGTCTTCCCCCTGGTGGTTAGTGCATGTCATAACGAGCGGTTGAGCGGCCTTAGCATATCATTAGCATATTATGCTTTGGTTGGATGGATGACTGAATGACCAGACACTTAGCATATTAGGCTTTTATTATATAGGATTACTTCATAGCACCAGAAGTTCATAGCTCATGAATATTACAGATGTATAAAATGGAAGATTTTTTTCTCTATATTCTAAATCTCTTTGTGGTCTATGTTGTTGGATCAGATGTGAGTCATGAGCTTTTATTTCAAAGCAGCAATTATATCACAGCAGAGTCATTTTTTAAAATGACAAGAATAACAGCAAGAAGGTTTTTGTTTTTTCTCAAAAAGAAGATATTAGTGTCTGTTTCTCTTGCTTTTAAAAATTCTTCAGTCTTCATCTGAAATTAAGAAAATCAAGAAAATTCTATATTGGCAACATTCTAGCTTTTGTCTATATTTTGTAAGAATAAAAGCATCTGGTATCACTGTCCTTAGGCCCTTGTTCCTGTTCTCTGTTATCACCTCAGCAAAACAGTGCTAATTTTTATTTACCTTGTGAGTGATCTCATAGAATAATAAATGACTGTGTTTAGTGGCTACACTGACTTGATTAACTCTTTTTTTGTGTGTGTTATTACAACTTTAATGTTCTTGTTGTATGTAATTAACCTTCAGGTGTCAGTTTTTTCTGACTGCATAACATGTCTTTGATGTCTCACTTTGTCTTACACTGTTTTCTACTTAAAAATCCACACAGCGATTGATAGTTTAATTACTTCAGTTGTTTTGAAGTACTTTTAGTGAACTAAATTGTTGGAATGTGTGGTGCTAACTGTCTCATTGAGAGGTGGAAAGTGTCACTCTTCTGTACTCAGCTGCCACCGTTTTACTGACTTCTTGATTCTGACTCAGAGCAGGACTTCCCAGTGGCTGGTCTCTGGAACTTGTGTCCTGCCTTTGCCTTCTGTTTTGCTCCTTGATTAATGTGGTCTTAAGGATCTACGCCTGCCCTTTGGTGTCGGCGCTGTTTCTAGGGCCTCTCCAGAGGGTGGGAAACTGTAAAATTATCACCATCTCTTCTGCCTCACTCTTTCTAACTTTTACACCATTCTTACATCTGCTCTGTTGAGCTAATCACATTCAAAAAGTTGGGCTTTTATGTCGTGTGTGTGTGTGTGTGTGTGTGTGTGTGTGTGTGTTGTTTGGAAACATATATTTCACATATATGTAAAATTAAACTTCACATATATTCTTTTTTTAATTAAATTTATTGGGATGACATTGGTTCGTAGGGTCATGTACGTTTCAGGTATACATGATCAGTTACTGCATTGTGTGCCCACCACCCAAAGTCAATTCACCTTCTGTTGCCATATATTTGGCCCCCTTTACCCTTTACTACCTTTCACCCATTTCCTCTGGTAACCACCATGCTGTTGTCTGTTTCAATTTTATGTCCCACATGTGAGTGAAGTCATATGGTTCTTAGCTTTTTCTGACTGACTTATTTCACTTAGCGTAATATTCTCAAGGTCTTTTCATTTTGTCACAAATAGCAGTATTTCCTCTTTTCTTATGGCTGAGTAGTATCCATTGTGTATGTGTAGCACATCTTGACAAAGGAGCCAAAAACACACAATGGAGAAAATAATGCCTCTTTAATAAAATAATGCTGGGAGAGTTGGAAAGCCACATGCAAAAGAATGAAGCTAGGCTATAGCTTGTCCCCTTGTACAAAAATTAATTCACATATATTTTTAAGTGAAACTTGGTCCTCTATGTGGAGCATGAGCAGCTCTGGGAGAGATGCTTTTGGAGAAATGAGGAAGCAAGGATTACCTTCCAAGCCAATGAGATAATTGATAGGCATGATCAAAGCCAGACTTCCCTCACATCAAGTGTTTTTTGCACTTGCTATGCTCAGAGCACAGAATAGCATATGTATTAGCACATTTTTACATAACTACAAAATAAATCATATCTGTAATGTCCGCTTGGGTGGTTCCATATTTTCTACAAAGATAGCTAAAACATGAAGCTACAACCTAACTGTTTAGGGCAGCCAGGGTATCAGAGTGGAAAGGCAGGAGTTCAAAGGGGTCGGAGATCACTGTGGTCCTGAGATTATGGGCAGAGCTTGCCAAAGAGATGGGACTTGAGCCAAGCCCTATAAGGATGCTTGTTATTAACCTGGCCTCCACTATTCCCTGCTTCTTAACCGTTAGTGGATCTTGGCAGTTGATCCTGCCATCTTAGAATACAGGATACTCAGGGAGAGCCTAATAATGCATACCCTAACACTTTGTGCATTTCTACTTACAAGTTAACTTCTCTTAATTCCTGGACCCTAATAATAGAAACTGTTAAGTTCTCCTTGTGCAAGTGTAGCCGTCCTGCTTTCCTGACAGTTTCTTTACTCTCCATTTAGAGACTAAATATACGGGGCCTGGGATCATGTGATTTTTATCCTTACTTCTTAATTCCCTAGGGATAAGACTGAGCTGCTTCTTACATTGTAATCTAATCACTTACTGAGAGGCCTCTGGATTTGTTGAAGGTGATGGATTAGCTTTTCAAGCGCCACAGCCTATACAGTGCTGGTTGTCTGAGGCATCCCCATCACCTGCCTTCCCTTGAACTCTATTTCTGTTCCAACCAAATGTTCTCCTGCCTTTTTTCCTGGATAACCCCATTTCCATAGCCCATTAAATATACTTTTAAGGAGATGTCAAGACTTCCCTTAAGAGTAAGGGCTTTTATTTGTGACAGCACATATGCATAACCCAAGAGATAGGCACCTTGGCAGATGCAATATGACCAAGTACAGAGAAAAACCTTAATTGAGAGCATCCAAGTTAATTTTTAAAAACTTCAAGTTAATACGTATAGCCTTATTTTTTAAATTAGTAAATAGTTTTAGCTACTATGTTTCAGCTCAGTTAATATAATAAGCTTTCCTCAAATTCAGTTGAACTTTTGTCCAATTCACTAAAAACATTTTTAGTAAACTTTGCTTTAGACAACTAATGAGTTTTTTCTCTGTGGTGCTTTTTTGCAAAGGGACTGGTTTCCATTTGTGGGCCTTAATTTATACAGTTGCTGTCTGTTGCTCCTCTTTGTGATCTTTCATCCTGTTCATTCTGGTTGCTCTGAAAGTTTGAAAAAAATAGCATGTAGGTAAGCCTGGAAAGAGGAGATATGAGCAAAATGATTCTTAAGCAAAATTTTATATATTGTAAACTATTTTTCATAGACCATCATCTTAAAACTTATCTCAAAGAAATATGGAGATCTTTTCACCATTAACACTACAGAGATTTGTTTGTTTAACATTAAACAAACGCCTATTGGCTTCCCCCTCTGTGCCAGATGTAGTTCCAGGTGCTGAGGATTTCACAGTGAACCAGACAGACAAGGGCCCTGCTCTTAGCTAGCACACATTCTGACCATAGTTGCAGTGGAAGTACAGACAACAAACAAATCATGACATGCACAGCCATATTCACAACCTGTAGAACTGTTGAATTTAGTCTCAGGGTGCTAGTCCGCCCCCGCCCCCGCATTTCCCTCTCCCCCTCTCCCCCCAGCATCTTGAAAGAGGTGTTTGAGGGCTTTATTCTAGTACAGAGAGAAAGGATGGGAGGGTCAAGTTTCTCATGGTTATACTGAAACTAAATGTGCTTTACTCTCAGAATTGTAAAGATGAAAACTCATTCATTCAGCAAATCTTTATTGGACAGTGTATCAGTCAGGGTTCTGTTATGGCCCAGGTTTTATAATAACTACATGCATGCCTCTATGTACTTCACACTCTAGTTGGAAAGATGGAGGCATAAAATAAATAATTTCAGATAAATGTTACAATGAAAACATATGTCAAGGGAAGAACCACAAAAGTAGTAACTAACTGTCTGGGGGAAGGCTTTATCATACAGTGACCTCTAACATATATCTTGAAGGTGACTAGATATGCACCAGATGTTTACTGAGCATCTTCTCTGAGCTGCTCAGGAGATAGGCACTTTGGCAGATGTGATATGACCAAGGTGCCTATCTTGGTCATATCACATCTGGTTATATGCACAGTTGTAGGCACTGGAGACAGCAGTGAAGTAGGCATCGTCCCTGCTCTCTTGGCAGCAGAGAAACAGACAATAAACATATAAACAAACTATTATCTATTAGGAGATAATACTGCTAATGCCAAAAAATAAAGGGTATTGAAGGAAACAGAGAGTGATAGGTACTGTTTTAGAGAGTATGTCTAATGAGATGACATTAGACCTAAAGCCCAAATGACATGAGAGATTGAGACCAAGAAGTAAGGGGAAGCCATTTCAGACAGAAGGAGCAGCATGAATAAGGCATAATAATCATGAAAGCACGGCGTCGTTAGTGCAAGGTGGGATATTTTCCTACCTGGAATAGTCAGGTAGGTGGAGTGCAGGGAGTTGGGGGTATTTGGTAGACGAGGCTGGAAAAGAATTGGCAGAGGGAGGCATGGAGAGAGGGAGAGAGGAAAAGAAGGAGGGGCCAAATGATGAAAAGCCACATGTTCCATACTCAGGAGTTTCAATGTTGACATTGTTGACTGGGAGAAGAGGAGCTAGATTTTGAGAAACAATTAAGAAGAAAATGACATGGTTAGATTTTTGTTTGGTCAGGTTTGGTCTGGTTTTTGGCAAATTATTCTAACAACAATGTGCAAGATAAAGTTGAAAGGAGATGCAAAGGAGGCTAATTATAATGTTACTAGAGACCCGGTGTACAAATTCGTGCATGAGTGCGGGTCCCTCAGCCTGGCTGGTAATCAGGGTTGACCAGGGGGAAGGGACCGCAGAAGGTTGGCTGGCCATGGGAGGTTGGCTGTGGGAACTCACTGACCACCAGGGAGCAGCTACTGCGTTAAGCCTCTGCCACCTAGTGGTCAGTGCGTATCATAGCTACTGGCCAGTTGTCAGGGATGCTTAGGCTTTTATATATATGATGATAATGCAGGTGAAAAATAATGTGGCCTGAATTAAAACAGTAAGATGAGGCTAAAGAGAAATGGCAGAGTTCAGATGTTTTAGAAGACCTATTAAGTAAGATTTGATTCTCTACAAAGTATAGGCAAAGTCAAGAACCATTCCTAGGTTTAAGTTTGGGTAATGATGCCATTTAACCAGCTTAAAGAGCCTTGGAGGGGAAAGCAGGTGTAGAAATGCAGGTAATGGACTTTACTTGGGGCACTGAGAAATACAGAACTGAAAAATAAAAGTCAAGGCTAAAATACAGATTTGGCTGGGACCAGCATTTCATGGAAATTTAAAAAGGAGAAGGAGCAAGAAGGGTAGTCAGCATTGTCCAATACTACACAAAAGTTTAATGGGATAAGGATTTTTTTTTTAAGCCATCATATTTGACAGTTGGAAGGTCACCAGTGATTTCAAGAAGACCAATTTCAGTAGATGTGGGTGAGGCAGAAACATCATGCTTGAATTGGAGAGTGAACAGGATTGTCCAGCCAAGGTCACTGTCTTCTTAGAAGCTTTGAACTTGAGGTTTTTCTCCTCTTCCCCCTCCCTCATTAGTTTTTTCCACCCACGCCCTAAGACTGGATGCCTGAGCTGCAGACATAGTGGAGGGGAAAATATTCTAAGATTCTTGGGTCTCTAATGTGTGAGAAGCCAGAATTAGAGGAACCTGGTGTTGGTGAGTCAGGTATTGCAGGGAATAATCAGTGGAGAAGAGCTGGTAAAGCCAGTCCAGAGACCTGACTCTAGAGGGGAAGGGAGATGAAGCACATAGGTCTCCATTATAGGCAGGAATTCTGAACTTGGAAACTGAAATCGGATGAGGTGCAAAGGACTTGAAGGGCTGATGGGAGAAACATGGAATTAGTCAAGAACTTGGCCTCAGTGAGAGAGTGGAATCTGGCAAAGTGTGGGAGTGAGGGGTAGAATCTGACAGCAAATTAATGTTAACTGGAAAGTCGGGCAGCAATGTTTAAGCTTCTTGGGGAACACACAGATGTGAACATGTGTAAAAGAGAGACTATTGACAGTACTTGTGACCATCAAGATAGCATGAGGGGACAGTTAATGAATTGAAGGCTAGTCCCAGAAATACCTGGCCTATAGACATTTAACAAACATTTGTGAAGCCAAACGGGATCATTCAGATCATGTGGAGGAAAGGAATTAGATACCTGTGTTCTGAAGAGCTGTAAGTAAATTCCTGGGTCCCTGCAGGGATAGGATAGAGGCAGTGATTATGGAATCCCATGAAGCTTGGAGGTGCAAAGCCCAGGGAGACTTGCACCTCGGAGGGAGTTGGGAGTAAAGTTCAGCATAGAGGACGCATTCCCTTAACCCTGGAGATACTGCGACTTAATGTGTGGGTCTATATTTCCCCCGCCCTCCCGCCCCCCTGCGGAGCACACCCTTGGCCTGTTTCTCTTGCCTGCACTGCCATCTCTGCCCTCTGGGGGGCGGGGCTCGAGGGCAAGGCAGGTAGGTGGCTGTTCTGAAGCCTCGAGAGCCATCAGTTCCTACCAGACTTCCTGCGTGGGGTGCGGTTTTTACTCCATGGCGGAGCGCAAACCCTCACACTTGTCCCCTCAGCCAGTTGGTGGTGGGGGCGGGCCCAGAGGGCCAATGCTGGTGGGTTTTGACACCCCAATTTGGTTGAGTGCCCAGGCGGCCCCTGGCAGCTTGATGGTCAGACCAGGGATCCAGATGGGAGTCTGCCCTGGCCGTGAGGTGTGGGGGGTACCCCTGAGTCCCCCATCATACAAACTGCGGGGCGGAGTGGTGCCCTGCGAGGCCCGGCTCGGAGCTGGCCAGGCGGAGGCCTGGCTGCAGAGCCCCTCGGAAGGCACTCTCCGGGGGCCCCACAGTGCCCTGCGGTACATCCCGAGGTTGGCCCTGCCCGAGGACCTCTCAGCCGTAGAGAAAGAGATGGAGCAGCTGGCCAAGGAGCTGAGAGAGAGGAGGATGACCCTTGGATACTCGCAGGCCGACGTGGGGTTCGCTGTGGGCGCTCTTTTTGGAAAGGTGCTTAGCCAGACGACCATCTGCCGCTTCGAGGCCCAGCAGCTCAGCCTTGCCAACAGGTGGAAGCTGCGCCCGCTGCTAAGAAAGTGGCTGGAGGAAGTGGACACCAGGAACCTCCTGGGCTTATGCAAAATGGAGATGATCCTGCAGCAGGCTCAGAAGTGGAGACGGGCAAGCAGGGAGAGGCGCATCGGAAACAACCTGGAGCAATTCTTCCTTCAGTGCCCGAAGCCCACAGCCCAGCAAATGAGCCGCATCGCTGGGCAGCTTCGGCTGCGGAAGGACCTGGTCCAAGTTTGGTTCTATAACCGGAGCAAGATGGGCAGTCTGCCAACTAATGATTTCTGTCCATCCGAGGGGGTGGGGGGTGCCGGGCCTCCTTTCCCAGGGGGAACAGTATGCTTTCCCCTAGCATCGGGGCTCCGTTTTGGTCCCCCCAACTATGGGGGACCTTACTTTACACCCTTGTACTCCTCAGCCCCTTTCCCCGAGGGAGGCGCCCTCCTCTCTGCCCCCAGCACCACTTTGGGCGTCCCCCAACTTTCCAACTGAGGGCCTGCCCTTCTGGGAAGAGCCGTGCTGGGAAACATCCCCGGCACTCCTTCGGTGCTTTAGCATTAATTCTGGGTTCCTGTTTAAAGAAGTTAAGAATACATATGTAGGAAGGTGTCAGAGGGTGGGAGTACGTTTTTAAAATTTAGGAATGGAAATTGAAGATTATTCTGCTTTGTGTTTTTCCTTTTGTTTTTACCTAGCATCGGTTTTAAAATACATTACAATACATAGATGGTTTGGAGATTTTGTTTCTTTTTTATTAATTGAATGTTAATTGTGTCTCATTCCTTGTGGTTAGTAAACAGGGTTTAATTTTTATACACGATAATGAATGAAAAACTCAAGGCACCAAAGACTTTTAGTATACCATTTTTATCAAAAACAAGTAGAGTTTCATGTAAACAAGTAGAGTTTCATGGACACAGAGTCCAGGATATTAGTTACCTACAGGGGAGGGTTTGAGGAAGGAATAAGAGTACATGGAAACTACCTGGAGTCCTTAAAGAAGGACACATGTTGCTTCTTCTCTCCTTCTTGAAAGATGCGGGGTTTTTTCTAGTTTACCTTTTCATTTAGAGTGCCCCAGCTTAAAGTGAGGGTCTCAGTTCAGATCTACACCTTATGTAGTACAATAGGTTTAGCTCCTGTCCTTCCACCGTTATTGTATTTTAGACCCCTTTGTTACTGAGATGGGCAAACTGGACCGCATTGGCTCAGCTCTGGCGTAACTCTGCTTTCGAGCTCCATTTGGTTTATTCCCTGGGAATTGCCCTTACTTTCTAAAGAAAATCTTTTAAGGCTTTTTTTTATTTATTTATTCTCACCCAAGGATATTTTTTCCATTGATATTTAGAGAGAAAGTGGAAAGGAGAGAGGATAGGGAGAGAGAGACATTGACTGGTTGCACACACCCCGACTGGGTCTGGGGATCAAACCTGCAACCTAGGTAAGTGCCCTTGACCGGGGATCAAACCCAAAATACTTAGATCTATGGGCCAATGCTCTAATCACTGAGCAAAATCGGCCAAGGTTTGAGTTCAGAGGCTATTTAGAGTATATCTGTGATAGGTGATACAACATTCCCTGGTGGCTTTTATGATGGTACATCTTAAGTTGCTTTTCCAATCTCTTCTATAAACTGGTCTGTTCTGGCTTCCTAACTCTACACCTCATTTCTGGTCATTATATGCCAAACAAATACCATTCAGACTCTGTGTTTTCCCACATCTAGTGCCATATCTCTGCATGTGATATTTATTGTTTTATAACTTATCTACCACTATATGTTATATCTCAGTGTATGTTCTTTTTTGCTTACTAGTCTTGTCAGTTTTTCTTTCTCTACGTAATCAATCTTACAAAGAAGTCATCTATAGGTATTTTCAAAGAACCAGCTTTTTTATTTTTTCTCTTTTTTCTGATTTATTTCAATGTATGTATTTTGTTGTTCTCAGTATCTGAAGAAAGAGAGGTTAGTGAAAATGGAGCTAAACTTTAATTGGTTGGCCCTAGATTTAATAAGTGATTAATCACTTGCCCTTGGGCTATCCTACTGAAAGTCACACAACACCAACCCCATTCCTTTCTCTGCCGAGACAGCCCTCTGGAAAGCCTTGGAAGGGCGATGTTTCTGTAGAGGATCAGGCAGTGCTTACTGCCAGGATGAATGATTGCAACTGAGCTATGAACATCCAGCTCTAAAAACTGTTAGGAGGCTATGGGCCAGGCTGCTCCTTGACTTCTGCAGCCCCTGCAGATTTGGAGAAATAGTAACTGCTCTCAGGGTTCAGGAGGACTCCCAGGGTCTGTCTACCCAGGGTCAGCCTCAGCTGCTCCACTCACAGCTGCTGTGTCTTGGGTTAGGCAGGTAATTAAGCAGTTACTGATCAGCCTTTTCATCATTTAAAATGAGATTTTCCATCCTGGTGCTCTTGAAAGAAAAAAGGCTGGACCTTGGGAAAACCTTGATATTTAAAAATTTCAGACTTTCCAGAGATTTAAGATTTTTTTGGGTTCTTCCTCAAAAAATGAGAAAGAACCACCCTTAGAGTTGGAAGAAAACCAAGTATGGTGTTGGTGGTTAACAGTATCAGATGTACAGAGATCAAGTAACATCAGTCAAATAAGATATATCATTTCACTAACAACTGTGCCTCAGGTACCTTTAGTGACTACGATTTCAGTGGAATAGTTAGTAGAGGCAGATGCCAAACAACAGTCCAAAGTTGCCAGATTGCCCCTACCTCGATTAAAAGCATAAATTCCAACCACTTGCTTAATGGGATTTCACTGTCATTCTGAAAATGTTTCCTTATCAAGTGTTTCTTTTATCTTGTTTTCTTTAGACAAGGCAGGTATTTTTAACCTGAAGACACTGGGCCCCTTTAGAGTATAAGTAGAATAGTGTATTTGTACCTTAAGCACATTTTCAAAAGGTACCCTGACTGTTTGTAGATCTTCAGTTTCTGAATTTATGAAACACCTTCTCCTCACTTTACTTTCAAGAGTTTTTCTTGCCACAGTACTTGTCTAATAGGTCATTCCTAGTGTTTTATATTGTCTGGGTATCTTTAGCTCAGTATCCTGTAATGGCTCTGAAGCACTTCTTATGTAAGCCTTTCCAATTCAAACTAAATACTAAATATTATCACCTATAATAATAAAAGTGTAATATGCTAATCAGATTGGACAGCCAAATGACCTTCCAGATATCATTCCAGACGTCCTTCCTGACAAAGCCATGGCGGCAGGGGCCAAAGCAGAGGTGGTTAGGGGAGATCAGGCAGGTAGGCAAACAGGGGCATCAGGTAGTTGGGTAGAGTGGTTAGGGTGATTAGGCAAACAAGTAAGCAGTTAGGAGCCAGCGGTCCCAGATTACAAGAGGGATGTCCAACTGTTGGGCCTAAACGGCAGTTGGACATCCCCTGAGGGGTCCCACATTGCAAGAGGGTGCAGGCCGGGCTGAGGATCCTCTCCCTCCCTGCATAAATTTCATGCACCGGGTCTCCCTCCAGTGTATTAATAAATTCATACTAAGACAAATGACAACTTTGTAAGGGAACATAGGATGAAGGATTTATATAAAGAATTTTGAAAACCTGTACAGTATTATGTAATTTAAAGGAATCATCTCTGAATTTGTTTCCAGCCTATAATTGTATTGAGTCTCCATGAATAAGAACAAAACAATGTACCAGACTGAACATGGAGATTATAGGAAGGGAGTCTGTAGAGTCGGATGACACTGGTCCTCCTACAGTGACTCCCACTTAATCTTTCTTTTCTCATCTGTGGGGTCTCAATTGTCTCTCCCAAATGCAAGCTCAGTTCTGCCTTTATTCATGCTATTTCTTCACTGAATGCCCACTCACTATAGCTTTTATGTCCAAACCTGCTATATTAGTTTACTAGGGCTTCCATTACAAAATACCTAAGATTGGGCCACTTAAAGAACAGAAACTTTTTGTCTCACAGTTCTGGAGACTCACAGTCCAAGATCAAGTGTTAGTTCTTTCTGAGGGCTGTGAGGGAAGTATCTTTTATAAGCCTCTCTCCTCCTTTGTTGATGACTATCTTCTGTTGTCTCTTTACATTGCCTTCCTGCTATGACAGTCTCTGTGTCCAAATTTTCCCCTTTATAAGGACACCAGTCATATTGGATTAGGGCCTGCTCTAAAGCCTTTATTTTAACTTGATTACCTATGTTAGACCCTATCCTAATATATAAAAACCCTGGGTCCATCACATTCACAATGACCAAAGGCTTGACCAACTGGAAGTCAGTCCTACAGTCAGCATGTGTTGCCGTGGCAATCCAGCACTGACTACTGAGGGGGCTACTATCAGGCCTGAATAGAGGCTGGGAGAGAAAAACGGGGTCTGATCACAGCCCCTGTAGCAGTCAGTGTTGGGTCGGTATAGTGGAAGTCAGTCCTATAGTCAATAAACATAGGGTCAATTAACATTAAATGAACATAGGGTAAAGTAATATCTCTTTGAGAGGAGTTGAGAATATAAAATACAGTGTAGAGCAACTACTTACATTATTTTGCATAAAACTCTTTTCAACTAAAATATTTTCCTGTATTTAAATTATATCTTTATTTTTTAAAGTATTATAGATGTCCCTTTGTTTTAGTTTTTTCCCCCATTGATCTCCTCCATCCTGTACCCACCCCGTCCAGGCATTCGCCAGACTATTGTCTGTGTTTCCTATCTAATACATAAAAATCTAGAAAGATTTAGGGAAAATAAAAGATATGCCAGGTAAATATTGGACAGAAGAGCTGAAGTTGTTTCATGAATACTGGGTATAGACTTGAAGCCAAAACACAACTCATGAGATAAAGTTAGCCATTGTAATGTAATAAAAGTTTCCTTTCACTAAAGAGATAAGATGGTTTCCAATACTTATTTTACATATAATAGAACAGTATGGGTGTTCAGAATGATGTGTCTCAGTGGTATGCAGATTTTTGAGCTAAGGGCAATTTTAGCTTCAGTCTCAAGTGAAAATTCTGCTCCTCCCTTTAACTACCAAAAAAAATTTTTTTTGAATCAGAGGCCTTGCCCATAATAATACATTATCTTATTGAATAAAAGACCAATATGCAAATCGACCAAACAGCAGAACGACTGGTCGCTATGACACGCACTGACCACCAGGGGTCAGATGCTCAATGGCAGAAGCTGTCCCCTGGTGGTAAGTGTGCTCCCACAGGGGGAGCGCCACTCAGCCAAAAGTTGGGCTCATGGCTGACTAGCTCAGCAACAGTGATGGGAGCCTCTGCTGCTTCTGTGGCAGTGCTAAGGATGTCCAACTGATGGCTTAGGCCTGCTCCCCATAGTGGGTAGTCTCTCAGCCCAGACTGTACCCTCTCACAGTCTGGGAGTTTATAGGGAGCGGACCTAAGCCATCAGTTGGAATCCCCTAAGGACTCCCAGACAGTAAGAGGGTGCAATCCGGGCTGAGAGACTCCTCCCTCCGAATGCATGAATTTTGTGCACTGGGCCTCTAGTCTATAAATAAGGTTACATTCAGCCCTAGCTGGTTTGGCTCAGTGGGTAGAGCGTTGGCCTGGGGACTGAAGGGTCCTGTGTTCGATTCCGGTCAAGGGCGTGTATCTTGGTTGCAGGCACATCCCCAGTAGGGAGTGTACAGGAGGGAGCTGATCAATGCTTCTCTCTCATCGATGTTTCTAACTCTCTATCCCTCTCCCTCTCTATAAAAAATCAATAAAATATATTTTTTAAAAAATAATAATAAGGTTACAAGGTTACATTCCAAAGTGTTGGGAGATTATGACTCTAAAACACACACAAACACACACACACACACACACACACACACACGTTGGAGGAGCAGGGACACAGTTCAATTAATAAACCTATCACTCCTAATATAAGGAAAATACAGTTGTGCATTGGGGATTGGGGATTGGGTAGCATAGGAAGGCAGAAAGACTTGTTTATTTTTTTGTGCAAAGGAGTTGATACATGTAAAGGACGAGTAGTGATGGGAAGGAAAGGACATTAGCTATAGAGTTAAGCAGCCCCAGATCTGCATCTTCTTTCTAGGCACTCACATAGGTAATGTCCCCACCCCAGGGTTAGACAACTTCAAGAAAAATAACATTTTTACCTCCCAACCAATAACTTTATGGGTTGAAGAATTAGCCTACCTATTTCTATCTATTTTAAGAGTAGAACAATTAAACTCTCATTAATGAAATTCAAAGACATTCTCTTAGGAAGAAAATTTTAGATATTTTGATAAAGATAATGATTCCTGCTTTCCCCAGAAAAATTGATATGTAAACCGGTTGAGAAAATCCTGTCACTTTCTGTTCAGCATTGTCAGCCACAAATTTCATCTAGCTAATGTAACCGGACAGTCAAGTGACTTGCCTTTAATTTATTGTGATTGGGTTATATTTTTGAAAAGCAGACCTGCAACAGCTAATAGCAAGTGTTTAGACACTGATTGTTTGCATAGGTAGTTTTAAGACATTGCTAAAGCTAAGTAGACACTACGTTTGCTTAGTATATGAAATGTAAATCATTTTTTCTGTAATAATGAGTCTTTAAATGCATGCACATATTATAAATGGTTACCTCGTTTCAGACATACTTTTATGGCACCAGTCTGCTCACTAAATATGTATTACCTTTGAGAGTTAAACTAAAGAGGAGAGGTGGGAACAGACCTACCAGCCAAAGATTTATCTGTTGTTCTTTTCTCTCCTGAAAAGGCAATCACCCCAACACCATAGGTAGAAAAGAATGTTTTGCTCCTTCTGTGTCATGTCATTAAAGTAGTTAATCTAAAGCCATAAATTTTTGTCTTCTGGGCCAAGAAATTTTAAGTAAAGTACTAACAAAAATGTTATGCTTTTAAATGAGAAGTGAAAGAATCCTTATCCCTTTTATTTGAGTTTTCAGAAATGGCACACTTCATAAAAAAAATTTATCACTTTTATTTTTAAACTAAGTTTCTTGCATTAGTCAGTAAACAATTTATTTGGTGAATATTCTCTGTGCACATATATACAACATGTGAACATTTAGGAAACAGAAGGTGCTTGAATTTGTGAGATTTAAATATTTTCTCACAGTTGATTCAGTGATACTACAGTTGAAATAAAACCACACATAAATGAAATACCACTTTCTACTAAAAATCAAGTATAGATTTTTCTATCATTGTTTTAATGGGTACAATAATGATTTCATTTATTCAGTGGAACATCTTATAAATCTTTAGCATGTTTACCTCCATATGCATTTATTGACTCACCTATAAAACTCCATCTGTCCCAAACACAAATATACATATACATTTAATCACATTATCTGACTACGCATATTCTTTTTCTTATATATATTTTTTATTGATTTCAGAAAGGAAGGGGGAGGGGGAGATAGAAACATCAATGATGAGAATCATTGATCAACTGCTTCTTGCATACCCTCTACTGGGGATTGTGCCTACAACTCGGGCATGTGCCCTAGACCGGAATGGAACCTGGGACTCTTCAGTCTGCAGGCCGGCGCTTTATCCACTGAGCCAAACCAGCTAGGACTGACTACATGTATTCTTATACTGCTAATATTCTTGTAAATATTATTAAATTTTGAAAGTATAAATAGAGCAGTGGTTTGGTTTCTCATTTTTTATTCAAGAACATGTGCACATATGCCCTGGTCTGGTGGCTCAGTTGGATGGAATTTCGTCCTGCACAAAATGTTGCGGACTTGATATTAGCTGGGGCACTTATCTGCGTTAGGGATTTGATCCCCTGTCAGGGTGAATGCAGGAGGCAACCAAATAATGTTTCTCACATCAAGGTTTCTCTCTCTCTCTCTCTCTCTCTCTCTCCCCCTTTCTTGTCTCTCTAAAATCAATAAAAACATATCCTCAGGTGAGAATTTAAAACAACAAAACATGAGCACATATATTTTAATGTTCATATTTTAAATACATTATGCTAAATATGAGCCACGTAGATCAAAGGTAATTCGCCAGGACATGGCAGCAAAAGAATAATGCCCAGCATAGCAGCTTTTGACTATCTCCCAGATACCTTTGCTGTGGCCTCAAACCAACTTCTTTTTGTACCCTCTCAGTGATTGAATGTGTACTAAGCACTTGTTCAGGGCTAGGCACTGAAGATTTTGAATTAGATAAAGAATACATAGGTTAGAGGAAAGAAGTGAGAAAACAGGGATCAACCCAATCGCCAGTGTTAGAGGAATAGGCAGAACAATACAGAGGAAAGAGTATGTGATTCGGTGAGGCATGTCTGGGAACAATCTTAAAAGCAGAGCCCTAACCAGTTTGGCTCAGTGGATAGAGTGTCGGTCTGTGAACTGAAGGGTCCCTGGTTTGATTCTGGTCAAGGGCATGAACCTTGGTTGTGGGCACCTTCTCAATAGCGGGTGTGCTGGAGGCAGCTGATCCATATTTCTCTCTCATTGATGTTTCTGACTCTATCCCTCTCCCTTCCTCTCTGTAAAAAATCAATAAAATATATATTTTTTAAAAGGGCAGGGACAACTTGAGCTAATACTTGAAAGATAGCTAGGAGTTAAGTTGAGGGTGTGAGAAGAGAGAGAGGAAAGACCCAAAGTCAGCAATAGGAGAAAAAGTGAAAGGAGTTTGTTTCAAGTGAAAATCAGGCTGCGATTAGTTACTTCAATTGAGAGTTGAATGTGGTGGTTAAAATCCTGACAGTCACAGCAAAAAAGTTACAGCTCTCAGTACATGAATCTAATTACATGAGTTTTACAAAATGCATTAGAAGAAATATCGTCTTATCATTAAATGTAAAGATGAATATATCAATCTTAAAGAAACATTGAACAATCCAATAGATCATTTAATTGTAATACTTTTGTTGATGTTATTGTTGTCATTTAAGGCACAAAATCATTCTTTATGTGGCTGGTTCTTATATTGACTTATGACAGCCGAGTCTTAATAGTAAGATCTAAGGAACTAAAATAATTTTGTATGGCATAATTCTTTTTTTTAATTAATTTTTATTAATTTTTTACACATATCTCCCCATTGCCCCCCTCCCTCCCAGGCGTACCCCGATCCCCCAGAGTCTGTGATCATTGGTTATGTTTATAAGCATGCATACAAGTCCTTTGATTGATCACTTATTTACCTCACCTAACTTTAATCTTTCTGCTATAATTTCACAGTCTGTTTGATGCTTTATGATTTTTGTCCTCCTGAGAATTATCAGTCTACTCCCTTTCTGTGCTCCTGATTCTATTATATTCACCAGTTTATTCTGTTGATCAGATTTTTAATTCACTTAATTTTTAGATTCACTTGTTGACAGATGTGTATTTGTTGTTCATAATTTTTTGTCTTTTACCTTTTTCTTCTTCCTCTTCTAAAAGAGTACCTTTCAGCATTTCATATAATACTGGTTTGGAGTTGATGAACTCCTTTAGCTTTTTCTTCTCTGTGAAGGTCTTTATCTGCCCTTCAATTCTGAATGATAGCTTTGCTGGATAGATTATTCTTGGTTGTAGGTTCTTGTTGTTCATCACGTTAAATATTTCTTGCCACTCCCGTCTGGCCTGCATCGTTTCTGTTGAGAAATCAGCTGACAGTCGTATGGGTGCTCCCTTGTAGGTAATAAACTGTTTTTCTCTTGCTGCTTTTAATATTCTCTCTTTCTCTTTTGCTCTTGGCATTTTAATTATGATGTGTCTTGGTGTGGTCCTCTTTGGATTCCTTTTCTTTGGGGTTCTGTGTGCTTCCTGGACTTATAAGTCTATTTCTTTTACCAGATGTGGGAAGTTTTCAGTCATTATTTCTTTAAACAGGTTTTCAGTATCTTGCTCTCTCTCTTCTTCTGGCACCCCCACAATTCTGATGTTGGTACGCTTGAAGCTGTCCCAGAGGCTCCTTACATTGTCTTCACATTTTTGGATTCTTTTCTCTTCTTGCTTTTCCAGTTGAATGTTTTCTGCTTCTTTATATTTCAAATTTTTTGACTTGATCCTTGCCTTTCTCCAGTCTGCTGTTAGTACTCTGTATAATAGTTTTTATTTCAGTCAGTGTATTTATCATCTCCTCTTGGGTCTCACTAAATTTATCCATCTTTTCTAGCATATTCTTGAAAAACCTTATAAGCGTGGTTTTGAACTCTATATCCAGTCGTTTTTTTTCCTCCATTTCTTTTGCTTGTAATCCCTTCCCTTGTCTCGGCATTTTCACTGTGCCGGGGAAACTTCTGTGCTGGATTCAGCCGAAGAAGCCTCTGTTGAGCTTGGGAGGGGTGGAGTCTCAGGGCTAAAGGGACCGCCTTGCCTTCCAGTTGGCCCCGCGTATGGCATAATTCTTACTGATGGTTTTTCTTGGCACTGCTAGTCAGCAAATCTAATGATGTTCATGGTTAGCAAATCCCCAGGCCTATTCTTCTCAAGAGTCACTTGTCTCCACCAGGCTTTTGATAAAAAGTTGTTAATAAATTCCTTTAAGTTTATTACAGTATTATCAGAAACCCTGGGAAGGGTTTGATAATTGAAAAAACCCTCAGGCACCAAAGACGTCTTAAGTAGTAGCCTAGTTGACTTTGATTACAAAAAGTAATGTCTGATTAGAAAACTCATTGATTGTCATGGAACACAGTCATGCTACACAAGAGAATGGCTAGCATGATGCTCGAGGTAGAATAGATATCAGCATATTGTGTTCCAAACAAGTGACTGTAGACAAATAATTACTTCATCTATTTTACTGTCATGGTAAATAAGAATGACTGAAATAGTCCTGTACAGAGTCAGTCCAAGAACAACAACCACAATAAAACTGTGAGGATTATTGAAAATTACTTAAGCATAAAAAACAGTGCAGTGCCTTAGTAATGCTCTTTTTTTTGCAAAATCAAAAACCGATGCTCTTTGGTTGTTATTAAGTTCAATGTTGCTTACATCCATTTATATTGAAATGCTTTAAGACATATGGTAATCCTTACAAACCTCCCATAATGAGACCTTAGTACCAGTGTAAAATTTGAAGATTAATTTTTTTCCCAAAGCATGTAAACTCACCAGTGTCAGAAGCCATCAATAAATTCATGAGTCTTGACAAGATGCTTTGTCTTTAATTACTGAGTGACTTTTTTTAGCGTAAGTTATTTCAGTAGACTAATTTTGTTTTGAAGGCAGGCCAAAAAAGTTTATTAGGATCCAGTACTAATAGATCTATTTCTTATTAATATATATTATTTCTGAAAATCCCCAAAGTACATATAATGAAGCAGTTGTTAGGTAAAAAACTGTGAGAAATCTGCTTACAGTAGCAGACTCACATTTGATGCATTCCAGTGGTCAGGTACCTTCTCAGACCCTTAGCATCCACAAAGAATAGCCAGAAGCTACATAGCCTAATTTAAGTTTTCTTAAAGGGTACTATTTGAGGTTATAATAAGGATATTTAAGAAATGGAGGGTAAGTAATTATTCTGAGAACACAGAGATACTGTTATTAGAGTTCTTTATAATTCAACTTGAGGTGGAATATAGCTCATAGGAATCTTAATGCTAGATGACAGTTATTTTTTCTATCATTCTTAAAGTATTTTAAATGTTAGAGTTTATGAAAATTCATTCTGGAAAACCATTTATTATCCAATGACTTATGCTATCTTGCCCAAGAGAAATAGCTATTCCTAGCTCCCAATTGTTGATGAGTGGCCCGTTTATTCAGGGCACTGTCTACAGCACCACTGTGACCTTGGGCCACTTTCCTTCATCTCCCAGTACATTTCTGTGCCACTTTCCCCCTTCCCTTGCATACAAACTCCTGTGTTCTCAACAAGTGCAAGCCTCTTTAATTGTGCCTAGGAAAACATAATCAGGGGGATAAATGCCTTCTTTTCTCCCACTCCCCTCCTCTCTTCATTATTTTAAGTATTAGAAAACTGAATACAAATTATTTTTGATTATCTACCCTTTTTTAGTTATCTGTATCACTTAGGTGGATGATCCAGAAACTTCTTGCCTTTAAACACACATTAACATTAAAAAATGCCACCACTGTACAGTTATTTTATAGACTCAAATATGCATACATGGATATCAGTCTCACATTTTTTAAAAGTTGAAGAGTAGAATGCAATCTATTTGTTTCAATTACTATACAAACTGTCATTATAACTTATGTAAGTCCAATTCAAGCTTCTAACAGAAGTTATTTATTTATTCATTTAAATGGATAAACTACTGGTACTACTAAATATTGGGGCTCAAACTCTGTCATCAAGACTTTCTTTCCCTCTATCTCCCTTATTTTGCTTTGCCTAGTGACCTGATTCTTTCTTTCTTGAATTTAGGAAGGAAGAGCTGCTACAAGAGTTACAGCATCTTCTATTCAGCATCATCCTATAGAAAAAGCTCTAGCATCAATGAAAACTCTTAGTAAAAACTCTGATGGGCCCTGCTTTAGTATAGTGATGATCCCTGAACTAATCACTAAAGCCAGAGATTAAATGGCTGTGCTAACCATAGCAATGAGGGGGTTGGGGCTGGAGCATGGCACTGTAATTGATAGCACAGCAAGGACTATGTGCATTGGTTGTGGAGGAGTCCTTCCTCAGAGAAGGATTTTTGGACATGTCCATCCACCACACTTGTTCTTGTGTCAGTTTCTCTGATTTCTTAGAAAACTTAGGTATGTGTCATAAGCAGATGGTTATGTTACCTGATACGGAGAGAACAGAAAATGTGTAAATACAAAAAGGTCCTACATTTGAAACACTTGAACTGATCCATTAGCAGACCGTTATTTGAATTCATGATGCTGAAATACATCTAAATGTTCACACAGTTCCTTGGATCATTTTTGGCTGTGTTTACTGATTACTGTATAGAGCCTGAGTGAAGCCCACTTTGTGGAGAACCTGCTTGCATCATATTCATTCCAGTCAGCATCTTCCACTGGTGTGGTGCTCCCTCATTTACCCACCTACATCCTGAGATAGTTTAGTAGCATCTGTTCCATAGACCAGTTTTAACATTTGAATATACACAGACTTCTACACTAGTCTACAGTCTTCATTTTAATCCTACTTTATCTATTGGTACAACCAAATTAATATTTGCAAGAGAAAGCTACTGATATTTGAGGTTTATTTTTCTCCCCAGTATTTAATTTCTCTCGACCATACTTTCATTTGATATCTATCGTTCAACACTTAACAATCTGTGTCATAGGAATTCTTTGGGATTAACAGGATCCTATACTTAAGGCAAAAGTGTCCCTCAACACTCTCAGATAAATATGTTTTACCTTTTTAAAATAACAGTTATAAATTAAAATCTAGGGCCTATTTTGTTATTTATAAATTATCTCCATATCTAATCAAAATAACATAGATTCTTACGATCTGTTTTTTTCTCCAGCTCAAGTTTCCTTTTCCTTATTTCCTTAATTATTTTATTTATGTAATATTCTTTTTTCCATAAATCCTTAGTAGGACAAAGTAGGGACATTAGTTAATCAATAATGTATTAGTTGTTCTTCCTCCTCGTCTATCCTCAGAGAAGATAGAAAATAGATGACCAATGTCCTCTCAGTGTTTTATATGTAATAAAATTATTTTATATCACCCAGTGACTATATTTCATAATTGCATTGCTCTCACAAAAACAATTTATTAATTAAATATATTGATAGACAAGTCTGTGTATTATAATGTATTACATTTTATTGATTACAAGATACACTTTTAACTACCTAAAGTTTGAATATATCTTGCAATCAATGTGATAAGAAAATATTATGTTATAACTAAATTGGCAATGGTTTTTTTTTTTCCTCCTTTTTAAGTGATGGGGTAATGAAGAATTTGAAAATTAATAGCATTTTGGATTTGATAACACATACTCTAATAATCTGTCTTCATTTTCCCAAAAACTTTCATTTAAGTCAAAATTATATTGGTCAGCATCCTTTAAGAACAAAAGGTTTGCTTTAAAGATATTGTTTTGTAAAATAAATTTGATTAATATTAATAATTACTTTCTATTGTATCTATTTTATATATTATTTATTGTATTTATTAACTCACATGTAGATTGACAATACTCTTCAGCCATCATTTTCACAGATCTTTGATACTGATGTCACTTTAGATATTAGTAATTTTTTAAGATGTAATTTATATGTTTCATTCAAAGTGAAAATAGTATGATATTGAGAAACTGTAAAGTGTTATATGTAAAACTATTTAATCTCAATAACTCAGTTATGACTCTTTGCTTTTTAAATCTCTTTGGTATGTTTCTGTTCTGATTTAGTGCCTGATTTAAAGATTAATGTTACAGAGTAATTTACTGCAACTTCACAGATGGTATTTGAATCTTTGAAAATGGGCTTGGAATCTTTGCACAATTCCATATAATGTTAGGTTAACATCAGTGTAAATGTTGAACTTAAAATGGCTCTAAAAGATCATGATAGAAAGTGCATTATTCCTTTCTAAAAACCATAAATTTTGAGGGAATTTCATGGGCTAAGTATTTTTACTTCACTTGCATGGTTGAGATATAACTAACTCCTTATATTTAAAAATCACACAGCCCCTATCTGTTAAAAATAAACATAAAAAATAAATTACCTTGTTTTAAACTATTCTAAAGTTCTAGTCACAGGAGAAGTTACTGTTCTTATTTTTACAGCTTCCTACATGAAATGCTTTATAGAATCCACAAACACACATTGCTTTTAGTGTCTTTCCTTTGATGTCTATAAAAGACCCTTTCAAAACTGGAGGTAAGTGCTCCTAATGTGTACAACAGAATTTAGCTGAAGTTATTTGAAGCTATTAGAGATAACCTTTCTCTACATGTCTTCTGAGGGGGAAACTGGTACCAACAATACCAGTTAAGCTGTAATTAGTGTAACTAACAACTAATATGAAAGAGCAGACTAGAGGTCATTCTTAAGAATTTAAAGGTATTAACAGGTTAAGGTTGTAGGGCATCCTATCCCCTGGCTTAATCTGCTGCTCTAGCTGGTGAGATTTGTTGAAGTCATCAGTGCCCTCTAACCCCAAGGTGTTGCTCTCTCATAATTTATTGGTCACATGCCAAGTTCCTCTTTCCTGTCTAGTGAGATGACTTTGGGAATGGCAAATTCATTTTAAAGTTCTTGTTACAAATGCCTGCAGATTTTCAACCTTTTAGTGTAGATAAAAGATTAGAAATTAATTTGCTTTAATGTTCTTGTCCTACCAGCCTTAGACTACATTGAAATTGTCATTTTGCTACATTACAGAAAATGATTTGTTGAGGCCATTTAACATGTATTATAAGAGGAATGCTTAATATCTAACTATTAAATCAGATGTTGTATAACTGGTTCTAATACATACTGAATATTCCACTTTTTATGGGCCACTTCTTCACATTTAATTGCCCACCAGTGGCTTTTGTTTATATTTACAGTCAACTCTAATACACTTAAAGGATAAGAATTTAATAGAGAAATAATATTTGTTTCCGTGAGACATAGTTAACCCCTCTCTCTCAGTATGTCTTTGGATTCTTCGGTATCTCATTACGCCATACCAACACATACACAAGAGGAATGCCATAGAACTTGAATCATTCTTTTCCTTTTCCCATTAAAGTCATTAAATTTGTAAAATTGTTTCTGTGGCTTCTTTTTACCTAGAAAAGCTACAAACATTTTTTTTCCCCTTTTAGAGCAATAGGCAGCAAGACAGCAATATTAAAAAGAACCCAAGGAAATTTTCCCTTTCAACTTTTTATGTTACTACTGTAGTCTCAGACTGTTATTACTATTATATGTATTACTAGAGGCCCAGTACACAAATTTGTACACAGATGGGGGCCATGCCTGTTGGGAGGAGGAGACAGTGGGAGGTTGGCTGGATGGCTTCCCCATCAGGGCCCAATCAGGACCAGGCCAGCTGATGGGAGGAGCAGCAGGCAATTGGCCAGCTGGTCCTGCCCCCTATTGGGGGGAATCAGGGGCGGGGCCAGCTGGAGGGAGGAGCTGTAGAAGGTTGGCCAGCTGGGCCTGCCCCCTATTGAGGTGGGGGATAATCAGGGGTGGGACCAACCAGGGGAAGGGGCAGCAGGCCCATCCAGGTGGGAGAGGCCAATCAGGGGCAGGGCCAGCTTGGGTGAAAGGCCTAGGGAGGTTGGCCAGCCTGCTCCACACCTCCCATACCCCATCAGGCCAGTACACTGGCTACAGTGGGCGTCATAGCGACTGGTTGTTACAGTGTTCTGGTTGCTGGCTTTTTGTATATATAGATAGAAATATTTAAATATAGATTATTTATTATCTATCAATTAAGTTGGGTCAGGTTCTAATAACTAAACAAAGTTTTAAGATGGAAAAGAAAAGAAAATGTAAAATTCAAGTTATCCTGGGTCCCTGGACACATAGGCATCTAAAAAATTAAGGAGTACATATTTTAAAATTATAGTTCTCATATAAGTGCTATAAGAAATAATTAGGGTATGTTCTTTCCTTGAGTCCTCCATTTTTTATTTTAGTAGTTATTTGTGTATTCTAATAAGTATTAGAAAAAGATAAATAATACATGAAAGCCATTTAATGGACGTTATTGCTTAGGACTATGCCAGTGGTCGGCAAACTGCGGCTCGTGAGCCGCGGTTTGCCACTCTGTTGACTAATGAGCTTGCCAACCACTGCCTTAGGGAAAAACACTTAAAAAACATTTTAATAATGTATTAATGTCTTTATCCTGAAATCAAAACTTCTGGGTAAGGGTAATGCCTTACGCAGTAGTCAGCAAACTCATTAGTCAACAGAGCGGCAAACCACAGCTCTCGAGCCACAGTTTGCTGACCACTGGTCACTTTGCAATTAGAAAAAGTTGGTTGATATAAGCAAATCATTAAAATTGATATTTTAATAGTACTGGTAGTTTGTACATATGGCAAAAGTGCATAAAGGTGTTACACAAATGACTGAAGTTAGAGAAACAATGCTTTGTCTAAGCTTGAAATTCCCATAATATTTCTTCTAAGCCAGCAACTCACAAGATGCTTTTGTCCCTTTATTTTTACATGCGTCTGTTGGTTGTGATTCATTTCATTTATGTGTATGTGTATATATGTATGTGTGTACTTGGCAGTTAAATCTTTTGTTTCCAAAGCAAGCCAGCTTCTCTGAACTTCAGATTTGTACTAGTTGATGTCTAAGGCTGCTTCCAAGCAGTCATCTGTCCTCAGCGGATAATTTCCTCAAAGTTGAGAAGCCCATCTATATAACTTGATCTAAGTAATAATTAGAGCACAATGACAACCTCAAATCATCATTAATATGTTTTCCCTTACTGATTTACTGACATTTTCTAATAACAAATTTAAGGATGTTTTTGCATATCCATATGCATGCCCCAAACTAACAATTTTAATGATTGCATTGAGATTTAAAACTTTTTAAAAATATAGAGCAGATCAGTACTACTCAAAAGTTCACTCAGACACCAATCTTTTTTCATATTAGGATTTCCTGAGCAATGACACCAAGGACGGTATTGGAAAGTTCTTATTTTTTTTCCCTTTTTCATACTCTCTTATGATTAGCTAGGAGAGCAAGACATCAAAGCTGAACTGACTTCAAAGTCTGTTGCACTTACGGTTTTCAGCTATTACTGTAACCAGGCGCTTCACTCTACTAGCAGTTCATCTTCCAGAGCTGCCTCACTGGGTTCCACCCTTCTGCTCACACCCTCCCCTTTTCTAAACCTATCAAATTTAAAAATATTCTTAAACCAGCCTCACAGTTAAGCCAGTCCAGGCAGTTAGCATATTTGCTTAATTTTAAGATTTTACCACTAAAAAATAGGCCATATTTATTTACTTAACTTTTCCCAAAATTACGCCTTTTACCACAGGGCCTTCAGCTATGTTCACTATCCTATATAATAAAAGCCTAATATGCAACCAATCAAAGTGTAATATACTAATGATATGCTAAGGCTGCTCAACTGCTTGCTTTGATGTGCACTGATCACCAGTGGGCAGACTTTCTGACCAGTAGATTAGCTTGCTGCTGGGGTGGCCAGTTGGGATTGAGCAAGACAGGCTGGACAGCCCTTGTCCCTCCCACGCTGGCCAACCTCCTGCGACCCTCCCTGGCCCCATTTTGAGGTGTGTAAAAATTATGGGAAAATCTCCTGTGAAGGATAAGAAGTGAGAATATCAGCAACACTGGACAAATAAAGTAGTGCTAGAGAAAGTAGTGCTACCTCATTCTTAACATTTTCATCCTAATCTACTTCCACACATAATGTTCTGCAGTAGTAAAAGAATATGTAAAAATCTAGAGGCATTTAACCATTCAGTAGCTCAGGATCCACTGGGAATTTTTTTTTTCTTGGTGTTAGAATTGAAAGGATTTGCTTGATAGGTACCATCTAGCCCTAAGTTTCACATGTGAAAAGAGATATTTGAAAAGGTCTCCATGTGAGTATAAAGAAATGAGCCAGGTCTAACGAAGACATACAAGACTGAAATGGCAATGTTGCCTCAAGAACAGAGACCAGGAATTGAAGTGAATTGGAAGTGAATCTGTAGTTTGTTTTATTAGCAATAAAGTGATAAAGAAATCTCATTAATAGATGTTTTCCAGTGAAGAGGAAAGCATTACTACTGAAGAGCTTTTAGAGACATGAGAAGTTAGGAAATATAAAATCTATAAAGATGAAAAATAATTTGCATTGCCATTTATGCATAAACTCAGTAACGTGTAGGCAGGTTTTCTCAGTAATAAATCACTTACCAGAAATAAAATAGATAGCCCTTTTTTTTTGTTTGTTTTAAGAAACAAAGCATTTTCCAAATATGTTAACTCATTTCTTGGGGATAGATTATATACTAGGGCCATACAACTAACAGGGATTTATATTTGACTATTAATTGAGGTAGCAGATTTTAAAGAGTCTACTTTAATACATGTGTCATTACTACTTGTATAACTTGGTATATTATTTTTCCAAGCCCTGGTATTTTAGGTTTCTGAATATCCATACAAAAACTTCTTATCACTATTCTAAGCCATGTTGTATCCTCTATTTTGAAACATAAATTATACTGAAATGATCATTTATAGCAGCACTAATATTATTCAACATTTAAAATCATTACTTATTTTCTAATTGGGGACTTTATGCCCATCCTCTTTTAAATGGAATAATAATCTATAAATGAAAATTGTCCTATAAATAACATAGTAACAGACATAAGTGTGATTCTGGTTTTCTTTTCTTTCTTTTTTTTTTTTTTTTTGGTATAATTTTAAACCTTCAACACTTATTACTGACATGCTCTCTCCAGCTAATTACCATTAATCCATTTACTGTTGCTCATTGGAATGGAGAAAAATTCCTAAAGAATTTTCTACATGTTTAAGTGAATTCCCCTGCATATGTGGACACCTTCGCTTTCTTATTTTCCTATATGTATCGCCCTTTGGAAGATTCCGAATGCCAATCCTCTTTTTACTTTGGGGGTGGGGGGTGAGAGTCAACAGTGGCAACAGTTCTGAATCCTTTGGCTGAAGTCCAACTTACCAGTTGTTTTGCCACACTTAGTTCCACATTGCTGAGTGGAGAAGGCAGAAGTGGCACTGCTCTGTGATAACCTATTGGTCATGACCACTCCTACCTCATTCTTAACATTTTCATCCTAATCTACTTCCACACATAATGTCCTTCTGCAGCAGTAAAAGAATATGTAAAAATCCAGAGGCAATTAACCAATGCAGTAGCTTAGGATCCACTGGGAAATTTTTTTACTTTTTTTTTTTTTTTAATGTTAGAATTGAAAGCATTTGCTTAATAGATACCATCTCGCCCTAGGTTTCACATGTGAACAGAGACATTTGAAAGGGTTTTCAAAACCTAAATTAAATACGTATATCAAAGTGTTAGCATAAATAGAACAGTATATCTTTCTTTGGTCTAAAGAATATACTTTAGCCTTCATCAAGAAAAAAAAAATATGCCTTGTGAATGGCTGCGTGTACTGTGCACATTGAATCAGAATGTCAGAATCTTCTAAATAAATTGTTATTATGGGATAAGGCAGAACTTCAGTTCTGAATTTATATAATTCATTCCATTGTGGGTTTTTTTTTTATTGAAGAATACATTTCTCTGCCATAAATTGTACTGAGTATGAACAGCAGAGTCATTTGAGGTTCATTGAAAATATAGGAGAACATCATGTTTCCTGTCCTTTTGTTAAACTTGGCATATTGATTTTTTTTTGCACAGCTTGCAGCACAGAAATGTGATATACAGCTATGGCAAGACAAGCTAACCACATGTGAATTTGTTAAGTACTGCTGGATTAGCAGAAATTGCCTGACTGTGCAAATAGCAAGATCTGACTTCTCCAGGAACTCTTTATGACTTAATCAATTAAAATAACAAGTTTTGATTTTATTGCCCAGAATAAATCATTAGCAAAACTCATTTTCTCCTGATCACTCATTTGTGGGATGTTTACATTCATTTCATTTCTGTATTTCAAGCAAAGTAATAACTATGTCAAATTTGAACCAAAAATTGAAAGTCAAATATGGGAAGATAAAGATAAAACAAATGTTACCTATTATTTTAATAATAATTCATAAATTTTGTTAAGAAGGAGATTCTAGATATTTATTTAAATTTGCCATAGATTTTTTAAAAAAATACCTCAGTGTTTAGTGCTTTTGTTCCTTTTATGCTCAAAGGTAGCAAGATTTAGATTTGACTGATAGTTTTACTGCATCTAAATATAGAACCTGTGGAGAGGGAGTTCCTAAAGTGGGCTAGTTTGCTCTTCTCTCCTCATCTTATTAAAACTTCCTTGAATGTGTCCATTACACAGTTCACCCTGCCTAACATCAAAGAGTCGAGCTAAAGAAAGGATGAGCTATAACTCAGTCGAATGGGTTGCCCATGGTTTCATAGAAGTGTTAATGCCTTATCTATCAGGTTTATGGAGTTCTCTGTGCCCTTCTGGGAGCAGATAAACCATTGTGTGGTGTGTACTGCAGAGCAAAACTGGCAGGCTTTCTAAAGCCAGGAAATGTCTGTGAAATCATGTACACGTGGTCATGTTGTCATTACCTTTTCAGAAAATACTTTCAAAAGACATCTCAATCTCTCTAAATGTAGATTTCTTTTTTAACAAGCAGGATTTTTTTTTTTCAAACATTTTTTCCGAAGATTTTTCTACTTGTTCTCATTACTTTTAAACAGGTGGGCATCTTATGAGATTGCATGTAAAATTTATTAGAAACAAGTCTTTTAAAATTATCTGGTAAAAGCACAAAGCATGAGTTGTTCCCCTAATAAAAAGGGGGGAAAGGGTCAGAGCAAAGAAGAAAGTGCCACTGGTTTGTGTTAGGTGACACTGTGCCCTGCTTGTCTAATTTGATTACACAGAGCCCCTGAAGCCTCGGGCAAAGCTGATTTTAGCTATAATCAGCTTCTTAACCTTTTGAGAACTAACGTAAACACTACCTAGCAGTGGTTAATTATGTTGCTCTGCTGCACACTACAAAGTGCAAAGGTAAGTGTAGAACTACAGTAACACATGTTGTGACAAAATTTAACAAGATGACTTAAGGGGATAGCAGCAGAATGCAGTTCTATATCTGTGGTAAACTTTAAATGAATTTAAGAGACTTAAGGATGCCTTTAAAAAATTTTTAGCTATAGTTTTTGCTTAAGTTTCATCTGTAAGTGCTGCACATTTACTACTTTTTTTTCTCTTTGCTGTCCTCACATTTGTACTTTTCACTAAAATCCTCTTTTGATTACACATATATTTAAGAAATCCAAGTGTACTCTCATACACTTTTCACTCTTTCATTTTCAGAGTAAACAAAAGTGATTGCAATATTTATATAAGTAGAGTAAAACCCTCTAGGTTCACTTTTATAGATAGTAAAACTTCATTGAGGGGAGAATGGAATTTTTTTATTGTTAAATGGAATATTGTGATTATATAGGCAATAGTCTAACTTTTTTATTTAAAACTGGAATTCTATTATGCAGAAATCTGATGTGTCATATGGGAAATTAATATGTTAAGATGATTTTACTGTCTGTAGTTGGTGTAACTCCATATCAAAGCTATCTCCTCCAAGTCATATTTGCTGGCAAAACTCCAATAGGAATATTCTCCGGAGCAAGGGCTCCAGGACAATAAATGGAGCCATAAGTCATACCCTATATTGCTAAGCCTCTGCACCAGCAATTTTACCTGAAATTTCATACCACCACCACCCCCTCCAAAATTCTGAAGGGTGGAATCGTAATGCTCCCCAGGGACACATGTAAACACTGTGTGGAATTAAAATGGAGTGGGAGGAGATGGCTCAGACTAAAGATTAACTGTGTTTTTTTTAATCTAAGTCATTTCCTCACATATAACATGAATATGCTACAAGCTTATATTTTTTCAGTGTAGTTCATATTGTGGTTACAGTGAACTTAAAAATTACATGTAAAGAAGTGGGTTTGGAGAGGTGGGTATCTAAGGCCTTTCACAGTTTCCGAGGCATTTGGGAGCATTCACTGGGCAGCACAGCCAGTTCCATTGGCCAAACTTAGCCATGTGGTAAATAAAGGTGACCTCATTTTAAATAACATAAATTTGTTAACCTAAATGCCACCTAATAGGAGTTCAAGTGGTTTTTGTAGCCACATATAAAACTGTGGGATAATTGGAGCCAGATAGCCAGTAACTAGACGTTTCTGGACCTTTGCAGAAATGTTTTGACTAAATTGTATTCTCTGTTTTGTAATCAAATTGTTAAAGAAACAATTATATTTAATGGCATGTTACAGCTATTACACGTATCTTTTAGACAATGTGCTTTCTTGTTTCTTTATTTTGTATTAATCCTCACATGAGGATATTTTTTTCCATTGCTTTTCAGAAAGAGTAGAAGGGAGGGAAGGAGAGGGAGAGAGAAACATCAGTGTAAGAGAGACATGAGCCCTGACCAGGGCCTGGGTTGGGAGGAGCCTGCAAAAGAAGGTATGTGCCCTTGACCAGAAAGGGCCTGGACCCTTTAGTCCGCAGGCTAACTATCCACTGAGCCAAACCAGCTAAGGGCTGGCATTCTTTTCTTAATTCCTTTTTATATTGTTCATTACTGGTGTAAAGAATTAAAATTCATTTTTGCATATGGATTTTTCTAATCTGTGAGCTTGCTAAAATGTGTTCATGAGTTCTAGATTTTTTTTTTGTAAAATCTAGGATTTCTTACATACAGGACCATGTCAGCTATGAACTTGCTTTCTAATATGCATGCCATTAGTTTCTTTTCCTGCCTTACTCCACTGTCTGTAAACTGTAGTGTTGATTAGGAATGGTAAGAGCAAGTCGAGATTCTAAAATTTCCCCTTGAGGATTGTTGTTGCTGATATTTTTTTCTGTTTTTCATTTGTTGTTGTTTTAAGAAACTTGCCTGCACTTAATCTGTAGGTCTTTCTCCCCTTCAGGATGTGTGCATGCTGATATCTCTGTATGGTTTTTTTTTTAATTCCTTTTTTAAAAATTATAATTTTAGTCTGACTTTTTAGAGTTCACTCCTTCGCCTGCATAGTTTAAGGGTCAGAGTTCTGTTCAGTTATCCCAAGAGAGTGAGGCTCTGTGGGTGGATGTGTGTGTGAGTTGCAGAGTCTATTCCAAGTTCACACAGTTTTTCAAGTCTACTCCAAGCTTTTACTTTCTGCTGGGCTTTCCTGGGACTTCTGTGCCCACGCTCAGCCTCCCAGTCAGGAAGATGTGCCAGGGGTTCATCCAGGCCGTCAGGGACTCTCTCATGTCCAGGCTTTCCCTGTTAAATTTCTGGCTGGTCCATTCGTCTGCCAAGCATCCCAACTGAGATCACTACTCAGAATAGCAGGGCCACAGGTTTTTGTGGTTAGTTTCCAATTTTGATTTATTTATTTGTAACTCTTTTGGGCACAGGATTTTCTCCTGCTACTCCACATCAAGTTAGGTTTCTAGCAGTGAAGCAGCAGGTCTGCACAGCCAGTCCCACCTGGAGTCACTGCTGTGCCAGCAGGCTGTCTGCCACAGGCTGCCGCTGTGCTGCCGTAGTCGGCGGTTTCCATGAAAACACTTCTCAGTGTGATGTTTGCTTTCATTTGATTTCTACACTGCTCACCTGGTTGTACTGGACAGTTTTGTTGACTTTTTTAATATTTGGGAGAGGATTTGTCGTTCTCTTCACCTGTCCTTTCTGGAAGTCCTGCATGAGTCCTTTTTATAAGCCACCAAATTTTTCTGGAACAAGGCGAAACATTACATACATAAATTAAAAAAATAAATAAATACAGAATAAGATAAAAAGGAAAAGCAGGCAACAGTAAAGGAAATATAAAAATAGGAAAATAAATTTCTTATAGAATCACAATAATATGTAACTCCTATGACAGATTGTCCAGTGTGCTTAGGAATGGAAGTTATCTTGGTCTTGCAACAGAAAATCCAAATGACGTTTGTTTCCTTGTCATTGGGACATCAAAATGGGGGTTAAGGGGAATATGTATTTGATGTATATATCCAGTTGGATCAAAATGCTACCCTAGGATCCTTTGTGTTTCACTTCATTTTGTTTTCTTACAAAGGCCAGATCCTAAAACTTGTACAACTTTAAGTTGTAGGAATGCTTTAGAAAATATACAGTGAAAAAACTGCCAGATTGAAGGTTTCTTAAGTGCTACTGTCCAAAATCACTAGGCATACTTGAAACCAGTAATTCCCCTTAGAATACACACTCTCAGTGTGTGACTTTTATCTGCAGGTGGCAGAGCATATGTGTTAACACCAAAAAGCATCAGGTGGCACAGGGAGGGTATTCAATGTGTTGTGACCTATTGTTATTTTTAATGTTTTTCTTATAGCTGCTTAGTGCCGGTCAAAAGCAGACTAACTAAAATATTTTCAGATCTTAAGGGCTATATTTAATTTGAGGGGGAGAAATGGTTCATTTTATTTTATTTAACGCACGAATCAAGGTTATTAGACCAGGGTTTCCCATAAAAGAAAAATACAGTGATATCTTACGTAACTGAAATCCAGGAACTGGGCTCTCCTCTTCACATGGATTTTCTGTTTAAATTGTCATTAGTCCTTGAAGCATTGCAGTGACTTTTCCTTTTTCCTTTTATAGCAATCTGTTTCCTCCCACAGGAAATAGCTACTTAGGTATGACTACCAAATAGGTATAGTTAGTAAATATCACGTAGTATTTTATGAGCAGTATATTTAATACGTGATTCAAAGTTATCATCTGTGTCTTACTCATAATTTAGGCCTAAATTGAGGATTTATAAATTCAAACACCAACTGATGAGTTAAATATAAGAGTGCAAGCTCAGTGTTGTCAGATTTTTCAGTTTTCCCAAAGAAGGCAGAATCTGTATCATTACTTGAAATCTCTCTTATTTCAGTGTTGTAACTAACAAGTTTTCAAAGCCATTATATGTCGGATACAACAGGTATCATCTAGGTCAGGCCCAGGGCAGCCAATTTGTGATCTTAGGGAAAAGAGACTATTCAGAGCCTGTCTGACAACAGCCTCTGCCTGGTTTCCTGTCAGTCATATATCTCTTGTTCATAAAAGAAATCATAACATGCTCCCCAAATCATAACATGCTCTCCCTGGTTTTACCATGGAATGGTCAGATAGTGTGTTTTAGTGGAAAATGCACTAAACTAACCATACATAAACCTTAGTCCTGAGGCAGATATTTCTGAAGCCCTTCCTATATCAACCAGGCCATGATCTAAGCACATTAAATGTATTGACTCATTTATTTCTAGTTTTGGTTTTTTGTTTTAAAAGTTTTATAACGGTAGGTCAGTCATATAACTTCTGTAGACGCTTCCTCACTTAAAAGAGCATAGGATTAGAAACATAAAGGATTAAATAATAACTCTTTAATCATGAAAATTCTTTTATCTGGAAAACATGAGATTAGATCCAGTAAAACAAAAATAATTGTCAACCAAACTGTAGTGTTACTATGAATGGGTTTATAGCACATTATCAGATATAACACAATAGTATTAAATGTATATGATGTACAATTCATTTAAATTCCTCTGATAATAAGTATCATGCTATGAAGATTTTAGTTAAATTGTGAAAGAACTTTAGTATACACTAACCATGGGGATAAAAAGGGCCTAGACACTATCCTGAAGGAGCTTATTATCTCACTGAGACAAAGCAGCCTGCCACGGAAATTTAGATTACAGCATAAAATTGATACCCAGATGCGGGTTATACACAGCCAGGCTTTATATTCCAAGGCTATCAGAATGAATGTATGGAAGTGAGATTTAGAAAAAGGGGAAGATCTTAAATGAAAGGTCCAGGGGTCCCTTCAGGATAGAAAAATGTCTCTCAGTTAGAAATAAGTATGTTATCATATCCAAGAAATAGAAGGTGTTGCCTTCATTGTGCTTCTTGTACTGTGAGAAATTTTACAGAAAAGTAAAGATGATTATTTTAATGCATTTTCCAACGTTTATTGTTATTAAGGCGGATGACTATAATAAAGTACCCCCGTGCTACTCTTGTGACTTTGACAGAAAACAAGCACTTGAGTTGTAGTTGTTAATTTATTTTGTTTGCAGTTAACTCAGATGGTTCAAGAAAAAAAGGTACATGAAAGAGAAGAAGTGAATGTGGCAAAATATTAACAATTATTGAACCTAGGGGACAGGTGTATAGGCAATCATTTTACTATTACAACTCTGATAGGTCTAAATATTTTTTCAGTAAAAGGGAGGGAATAAAATAGTGGAGAAAACATTAAATCAAAAGTTCTTCAAATAAAGTTAAAATATATTAAAATCAAATGTACTATAGTAATTATGAAATAGATACCAAAGTAATTAAGTGCTTTGTGAATATTTTGGTAAGTTTACTTCATTTCAAACTTTTCAAATCTTAAGTGGATCTTGCTTTGTATCCCATAGGCAGAATAAAAGGCTGCTTTTGCAAGGATAAATATAAATCCTTCACTATTTATTCATTTGACTATTTAAATCTCTCTCTACATTTTGGCAAGATTTTGTTCACTTGTCTAAAGCAAAGCAGAGTTGCTCAGCTTCTAGTGAATTTGGGGTACAGTAGATTTATTCCCTTATTTTTCTCTCATTTTGTTTTGGCAGATATGTAAATATATATTTATGATAACATGCTTAACTCTCCAAATGATTCAGTAATCATGTCTGGGAGGCAAGCCTAATCAAACAAACATAGGAATTTTATGAGATTTAAGAAGAGCACCTGTGGTACTATTCACTTTTTTTTTTTTAATTAATTTTTATTAATTTTTTATACATATCTCCCCATTGCCCCCCCTCCCTCCCAGGCATACCCCGACCCCCCAGTGTCTGTGATCATTGGTTATGTTTATAAGCATGCATACAAGTCCTTTGATTGATCACTTATTTACCTCACCTAACTTTAATCTTTCTGCTATAATTTCACAGTCTGTTTGATGCTTTATGATTTTTGTCCTCCTGAGAATTATCAGTCTACTCCCTTTCTGTGCTCCTGATTCTATTATATTCACCAGTTTATTCTGTTGATCAGATTTTTAATTCACTTAATTTTTAGATTCACTTGTTGACAGATGTGTATTTGTTGTTCATAATTTTTTGTCTTTTACCTTTTTCTTCTTCCTCTTCTAAAAGGGTACCTTTCAGCATTTCATATAATACTGGTTTGGAGTTGATGAACTCCTTTAGCTTTTTCTTCTCTGTGAAGGTCTTTATCTGCCCTTCAATTCTGAATGATAGCTTGGCTGGATAGATTATTCTTGGTTGTAGGTTCTTGTTGTTCATCACGTTGAATATTTCTTGCCACTCCCGTCTGGCCTGCATCGTTTCTGTTGAGAAATCAGCTGACAGTCGTATGGGTGCTCCCTTGTAGGTAATGAACTGTTTTTCTCTTGCTGCTTTTAATATTCTCTCTTTGTCTTTTGCTCTTGGCATTTTAATTATGATGTGTCTTGGTGTAGTCCTCTTTGGATTCCTTTTCTTTGGGGTTCTGTGTGCTTCCTGGACTTGTAAGTCTATTTCTTTTACCAGATGTGGGAAGTTTTCAGTCATTATTTCTTTAAACAGGTTTTCAGTATCTTGCTCTCTCTCTTCTTCTGGCACCCCCACAATTCTGATGTTGGTACGCTTGAAGCTGTCCCAGAGGCTCCTTACATTGTCTTCACATTTTTGGATTCTTTTCTCTTCTTGCTTTTCCAGTTGAATGTTTTCTGCTTCTTTATATTTCAAATTTTTGACTTGATCCTTGCCTTTCTCTAGTCTGCTGTTAGTACTCTGCGTAATAGTATTCATTTCAGTCAGTGTATTTATTATCTTCTCTTGGGTCTCACTAAATTTATCCATCTTTTCTAGCATATTCTTGCAAAACCTTATAAGCGTGGTTTTGAACTCTATATCCAGTTGTTTTTTTTCCTCCATTTCTTTTGCTTGTAATCCCTTCCCTTGTCTCGGCATTTTCACTGTGCCGGGGAAACTTCTGTGCTGGATTCAGCCGCAGAAGCCTCTGCTGAGCTTGGGAGGGTGGAGTCTCAGGGCTTAAGGGACCGCCTTGCCTTCCAGCCGGCCCCGCCCTCCACGGCCCCTGAGTCTCACGTGACTGGGTAATGGCTGGAGCAGTCCTTGTGCGCGCGCACCCGCAGCGCCTCCAACCGCTGCCTTTCCGGCTCCCCTGCGAACCAGGACCACACGAGTCTAGGTCCCCAGGGTTTCGCCCAAAACAGGGGCCCAGTGGACTCAGAAGTGGCACAGATCGGAGGGTCTGTCTCCCGCCCACTCGCGAAAGCCAGCGGCACAATCAGCAATCCGTCCTCCGCGTGGTGCCGTGCGCGACCAGACCTCCGATCCTTTGCAACTCCCCTAAATTTCTGTGCACTTCTCCCTTTTCACAGTCCAAACTCCCCCCGTATGAGTTTCGGCTGGATCTGGGGTTTAGTGTCGAAAGATAAGGGGTTCAATGCCGTTGGGAGTCTCCGTTTCCCTCCCGCCAGAGAAAGCCAGCCAGGTACTCCGGCACCCGCTCTCTCAGCGCGCTCGTCTCCGTACCTCAGCTTTTTGCAGCTCCTCTGGGTCTCCGTGAGCCCCTCTCTTTCCCTCTAGTTGTAGAACTTCCACTCAGCCAGCTTTCCTGTGGTTCTGGATGATGTCCGTTCTGTCTTTTAGTTGTAGTTTTGAAATTGTTGTGCGAGGCAGCAGTATAGGTGTTTACCTATGCCGCCATCTTGGATTCTCCCTATTCACTTTTTAATTTCAGCAAGAACTTATTTCACTAATATCTTTCTTCCCCAGAATTATAATAAATAAAATGAAAAAGAATTCTGGACACATTTTTTAATTGAAGTAGAATTCATTTAACATAAAATTCGTCATTGTATCCATTTAAATTATACAATTCAATGACTTCTAATACATACACAATTTTGTGCACCCATTAAGCCGGCATTGTCCATTCACCCTCTTCCCAGCCCTCACAACCACTAATTTGCTTTGTGTCTCTATAGATTTGCCTATTTTAGACATTTCTATAAATGAAATTATACAATATCTGACTTCTTGTGGCTGGCTTCTTTCACTTAGCATGTTTTCAAGGTTCACCCGTGAAGGTTTGAGCCTATGGTTAGCTTTCCCGATAGAACTGACATATTTTATACTTGGAATTAAGCCAAATCTCCCAGTTGCATGCATTCAACTTAAGTTGCATGCATCCAAGTCCTGGCATTTGAATGGTCCTTTTTCTTCATCAGAATACTTCTAGCTTGAAGCAAATAACACTTTCCATTAAAAGTTGCCTCTTTCCTCTCCTTCCCCTCTTTACCCGTAAGTAGATGTCTTCACACTGTGTACCTTCAATTCTTGGAGGAGAACAGGCATCTTGATATTTTCCAACTCAGGTAGTTTATCCTTAAATACCTCAGACCTGGAGATCCATGGAAGAGCTTTGGGAAGTTCCCTAAACCCTTTGAAATTCTGTGTTGGATTGGAGTTATGGAGAGAAGAATCCAAGCTTTTATCATATTCTCAAAGAGTGAAGTTCTGGTAGTTTTAACAGTTGCCTGGAAAGCAAAGAAGGGGACACCCTTCCTGTGGTGCCAGGACACATTGGATAGTGTGTGGTTGAGGCATGAGTATCTTCAGTCAGGCTATCACATGCAGAGTCACAGTGGTAAGGACCAGTGATGCTGGGTTGTAAGGTCACTGCAAGTCACACTGCCTACTTGGTCAGATATAAGAGAAAGATGGGTTTCCTCCCTTTTGACTGGTTTCTCCAGTCATCTCATACTTACAGACTTTTCATTTTTAAAACTAAAAACAGATCTTTAAGAAACTTTTTGTTCTCTCGAGTATTTTGTTATCTTCAATCATATGCATGTTTCTTAGCAGGTGTCCTTAAATAGCTTGAAGGGAGGTATCAGTAAGGACTGTAGTAAGATGCCACTCTCAGTGGAGGACTACTGAGTAGAGCACTAGCTTAGCTCATCATTTCTGGGCCTTCGAGAGCTCTAGGAGACCTCACCCAAAGCTCACCAGGTCTGCAACCCTGAAACAACTGAGAGACCTCAGGGGTTCTGAGCAGTCAAACAGAGCTACTGATAGGGAGCTGTTTTCCAGGGGAGATGCTTGTGAACCTGAAGATGTCTTCTAGGAATGGGTTAAGGACTGTGGGACTGTTAGGACACTGAGATGGAGCAGTCAGAGGTAAGGGTAGGTGGGAAATAATTGTTTATAATTGATATATAATTTATATTTTTTTAAAAAACATGGAAAAACTGTTGAACTTGGACAGAGATATGTGCAATAGATATGTGTCCAAATCCCTCTGATACATCTAGGAACCCCAGAAGATGAAATGGGCATAATTAAAAAGGAAAAGAGCAACACTGGACTGAGAGGTAAGACAACCAAGTTCTTCCTCCACTCCACTTCTATCCAGCCCAACCCCATTAGCAGTCCTGGCTTCCATCTTTCTTCATTGACTCAAAAAATATTTACAGAGTCCTCTTAGATATCAGATACTGTCCTAGATGCTAACAATTTGGCAGTAAAAGGGATAAACACAATTTCTTTTGCAAAGAGCTTAAGTTTTAGAAGAGAAAATAGGTAATATCTATATACATATAAAAAGTTAGCAACCAGAATTCCAGAACAACTGGTCACTAGGATGCCCACTGCAGCCAGTGAACTGGCCCAATCTACAGTCCTCCCCCGCAGCCAGCTCCACCCCCAATCTTCCTCCCCTCCGGCCCCCCAACTCTGATCACGGACAGAGCCAGCAGTGAACCACGCATAGCCCCTCCCCATGGCCAGCCCCACCCCTGATCAGTCCCCATCACCTGCATCAGCCTGCATCCCCTCCCTCTAGCCATCTCCACCCCAATCAGCCCCCCCACACCAATTGGGGGTGGGGCTGGCCAGCTAACCTCCCATGGCCCTTCCCCCAGCTACTGATCCCCAAATGGCCCCCCCACACCTCATTTGGCAGCAGGGCCAGCTAGCCCACGGCCCACAGCTCCTCCCCATGGCCATCCCCACCTCCAATTGGCCCCATCTCCCCTCAGTCAGCTCATCCCTGATCGGCCCCTATGGGGGCAGGCTGGCTGGCCAGCCTCCCACTGTCTCCTCTCCCAATGGGCCTGGCCCTGATCCACCCCAATTGGGGTCAGGTTCTCTGGACCCCACCTGTACATGAATTCATGCACTGGGCCTCTAGTATCCTATCTAATAAAAGAGTAATATGCAGATTGACCATCACTCCAACACACAAGATGGCTGCCCCCATGTAGTCAAAAGATCCTGTTCCCATGTGAACACAAGATGGCTACCACAAGAAGGCCAGCAGGGGAGGGAAGTTGGCAGGGACCAGGCCTGCAAGAGAGGGCAATTGTGGGTCATCAGGCCAGTAGGGGAGGGCAGTTGGGAGGGACCAGGCCTGCAAGGGAAGGCAGTTGGGGGTGATCAAGCCTGCAGGGGAGGCCAGTTAAGGGCAAACAGGCTGGCAGGGGAGCAGTTAGGCATCAATCAGGCTGACAGGGGAGTGGTTAGGGAGTGATTAGGCTGGCAGGCAGAAGCGGTTAGGGGCAATCAGGAAGGTAGGCAGGTGAGCAGTTGGGAACCAGCAGTCCTGGATTGTGAGAGGGATATTTGTCTGCCCGTTTAGGCCCGATCGTACCTGAATTGGGCCTAAACAGGCTGAAGGACAGCCCCCTATCCCCGCCCCCCATGCATGAATTTTATGCACCGGACCTCTAGTATATATATAAAATACTAAGCGACCATTCGACCAATAGCTATGACATTCACTGACCACCAGGGGGCAGATGCTCAATGCATAGGCAGGGAAACATGGAACAGTATGATGAATCTCAAAAGGAAGGGAGAGGAGGGGGGGAAGAGATAAACCAAAGATGTTATATGGCCTGGCCTATGGGGATTGGGACAATTTGGCAGTCCAACTTCTCCTGAGGGGTCCCGGGTGCAGGCCAGGCTGAGGGACCTGTAGTATAGGTATAAATAGATATAATGTTTTACATAGAGATGTTAAGATTAAGCGGGGGAAAATGGAAACCTCATAGGTACATACATCAATATGGTAATTACCAGAGGGGAAGGGGAGTGGGGCCAGGTGGAAGAGGGTAAAGGGGGGATAAATGGTGATGGGAAGAGACTAGATTTTGAGTAGTAAACACATAATACAATATATATATCAATCTATAGATGATATACTATAGAATTTTACACTTGAAACATAGCTTATTAACCAATGTAATTCAAATAAAGTCAATAAAAAATTAAGTAGGCTAAACAGTGAGAAAGTGGCTGGTGGGGGCTTATTGCTATATTTCAGATAAGGTTGTCAGGAAAGATCTCTCCGAAGTTCCTTGGCTTATTATTGGACCTTTTGGAAGCCCAATCTCTTTAAATATGAAATGAGAGCATTGCTAGGTGATTACTAAGTAGCTGCAAAATTGTGTGCTTTCTTTAAAGGATATATTTTTGGATCAAATAATCTGTTGTATATAGAAGTTATGGTCTTTGTTGCCCATTGATCTCAGAATGTAATAAAAATGTTCATTGATTCCTAAGGTTTAATTTCATTTTTACATTTGAGGAATTTAAACTGAGAGTTAAATGCATTTCTAAAGGTTGCATAATAGTAAAACAGGGATTAGAGCTCTCAATTCCTGCCATTCTCAGTCTGAAATTTCCACCTCACTATGTGATACAATAAGAAGTGGAATTGAAATGTCAGGGCAGTTCAAAGTAGATTAGAGATGTGTAAGCTATGATAGACTAAAATATTTACAAATAAGGGGTTGGATAAGTATGTCACACTGCACTCACTTATGACAGGCAAGTAAGCCATGTGATATGCTTTAAACCAGTAAAATAGCACACCCTCCCCAAGAAAATCTATAATTTTAATCAAAAGTTTGTTTCAGTCATTGAAATTCTGTTATTGCTGCTTGCAAACATTAAAGTCAATCAAAACATCAGTAGCTTTGCAAGATCAATATTTTTAATATGTTTGCATTGCAATGCTGCAGATTTTTGGCTAATGGATCGCACCCATATTGATTTCCATGGGAAATGTTAGTCTGATACTGAAATAACTTTTTAAAAACACAGGGATTATTGGTTTAGAATTTTGAAGGAGATAGAAATGTAAAAATTGGTTATTGACTAAATTGCTTAGGGTGAGTGAACCTTGGGCACTTGCAATAAACTTAGTAGCGCTCAGTCATTCCTGAATACTACCTTAGTCCCTTAAACTGAAAATCAATCAATAACCTATTATAACAATTCAAATTGTGGTAAAATAACATACCAGGCATGTGAGAATCGCATTTTATCAAAACAGATATGCATAAGCATATGCATGGGCGTATTGAAAACGTCTACTGAAACATAGTGATTGATTTTGACTTTGAAATTCCTGGTGAAGATAGTTTGAGTAGCATTTTTAAAGAGATAAACTGCTACAAAATAAGAGTAAAAGGAAGCATACAATTATTCTATGAACAATAATGAAAGTACAAACACTAGAGCATGTCAAATGACAGATTCTGTTATTTTGATTCAGAGCAAAATTGCAATTGTTACTCTGTTCTCAAAGCATAGCAGTAATGTATGCAAGCATTAGATTAGATACAAACACATTCCCCACAATAGGAATCTAATGCACATTACATTTTCTTGTTTTTCAGCCTTTCGTTAGGAGAGCCATATTTTCATCTAAGAAGTTTACTCTGTATTTTCATTTGGTTACCATTATAAATTTATGAATTCTTTATCTCTCAGAGGCAATCCCATGTTTTAGAACATTTTGTAATGTCTCAATATAAATTCAGACCAGTATAATAGTGCTTAGAAATAGCAGTTACAAATTTTGTTGTATATTTTTATTTACTTAACTTTAAAAACTGTTATTTATATATTATGGAAACATTTGCTTTGAAAGGGACATGGGATTAAGTTAAAAGATAGAACTGAAAATTAGTAATCACAAAGTTGAATTGTTGCCATCTCTGTAAGCCTGATAAATATTTTCCTTTGGTAATAAGTTGAACTCTCTTTATAAGTAGAAAATTTATCATCAATCTTTTCATTGTGTGAGGTGATAACACTAATACAATCACATTGTCAGTCTATTTTAATTTAGTGTTAATCTGATCTCCATTTTTGCCAAATTTCTTTCATCCTATTCTGACCTCTTTTTTACTTTTATCATTATAACTAGCATGACTCCCAAATTCAGTTTATCAAATCTTATTTCTTCCTATTCCATTTGAAATTTTACCTAAATGTGACTTTTTTCAAACATTTTCTGTCTCCAGCATCAGTGAGGCTGTTAGGACGTTTGTTTTGATGGATCAAACCTTCAGAATGATTTAGGAGACATAATGCTTCACTGTTCTAATGTTACATACATTATACCTTAAAACAGCCAAGTTACATAGTACAGATATTTACTTGTAAGCTGTATAAATAGTCATATAGTCTTTGCTCAATCATTCATGGCTTTCTGCTAAAGGTATTATTAGACCAAGTACCCATGGTCTTAAAAATGATTAGATTCTAATTCCCTAGCCTGCTGTCTCCACATTTTCATATACAATTGTTCTTCCAATTGTTTGTCTTTCTAAGAATTCCAACTGGAATTTGTGTCACTTATCATTGTCAGAGAAAGTTGTTTCTTCAACAGAGAGAATTTGTGTGGTCACCAGTTAGAATTTCCAGTTGTCAGGTCAGGGAGCTGGGCATGATGAGAATGGGAAAGCATCAGCTCTTAGAAACCCAGCAGAGTAAATACTAGTTCTGCAAAGCTCCACAGCCCACTTCCCCACCCACACGTGCCTCTGCTCAGATCCCATCTAGATTTGTCACCTAGAGCAGTCTGTACTCAAAATGGTTACCATCTGACAACTCCCTGGTAACCTGGACGAAGGCATGTGATTTGTAATTTGGTCCAAACATCCCTGGTGATTTTACTGACTCGAAGCAAAAGCCAAGCCACCATCTCTCTGGGAAGGTATTATTTGATAGCAGGGCTGGAGCTCTAGAGGACACATTTTTAAATTTATGGAATTTGAACATTTGACAAAATCTAGTAGAAAGCCCAAATTTAAAAAGGCTGCTCTCCATTTGAGAATATCAGAAGACAAGGGAGAGGATTCCAAAGAGCTGCTGCTAGTGCAAACTTGTTACATTAATGGGTTAGTGAAAACCAGTGTCAGAAGTTCATACCACAGTATGAACAAGATGATTTGATTTTTAATTTTTAAACAAAACAGACTTTCTGAATTCTAGGACATGCTGATAAAAACTCATTCTAGAATCTAACTATTCAGATAGTCCACAACAAACCTTATCTATAAGTAGCTGGAAAACATCCAGATGACTTTATTTATTAGCGAACTGTTATGCAAGCATGCTGCCCAGAGAGTATGTAAGATAGTAGTTAAGAGTAAGACTCGGGAACCATACTGCCTGAATTCGTATTCTTTCTCTGCCACTTCCTATCTCTGAGCACTGTCAAGTTGCCCAACCTTCCTGCACTTCTACTCCTTCCTGACAACGATAATGAGACATACTTCACAAGGTGTTGCAAGGATAAAATACAGGTGAAGCATTTGTTATTTGATTTTTATATGCAATCTTTTTTGATATCTATGCTGTCAGGGGCTGAAAGAAAACACTTTAATCTTTGGTAGTTTTCTCTCTAAAACCCCATCTTTTGCAATCTGGGGGAGGTGCTTCTACCCTCTGTCCCCATGGCACCCTCCACCACCCCTACCATCATGCATAGTACTGTTAGTTCCACTAAACCAAGCTTCCTGAGGATGAAAACTGTCTATCTTTTCATCATCATTGCTTCAATGCCTAGCATATAGTTCGTACTTTACAAATAATTATTAGATCAATGTTAACTAAAATATAAAAGAAGTACCACAAATATTAGAATATTCATTTATAGAGGTTTGCGTTGACTAGTTATTCCCTGGGTTCCACAGAGACTGGCATGCAAGGAATTATTTATTTCAACTCCTTTGCAATGGCTTCTGCCTAAATGATCTACTCATCGATGTCCACTGGCCTCACTCCCTCATTTCCTTCAGGTCTGCATTCATCTGTCACTGCATTCTCAGTGATTCCTATCCCAACTACCCCATTGTAATTGCATTCTTGCCTCTTCTCTGTTCTGTTGTGTTTTTCTGTAGCATTTATTACAGACCAACCCTCCATGTATTTGAGAGATTTGTTATGTTTATGATTTGTTGTTGGCTTCCCCTACCTACCACTGAAGTATAAGCTTTGTTGGTTTTGCTCAGCTATAACTCCAGCATCTGGAACAGTGCCTAGCTCAGAGTAGGCAGGCATTTTAGAAATGTCTGGTGAATTAATTAATAAATTCAGTGCATTGGGGCTGCCAATTTGGAAATAAGTGGAAGGAAAATTATGATTCAAGAAAAATTAACAAAATTAGAAACGAGAAACCTTGAGTTCCATCTTGAGAGCAGTCAGTGCATGGTTTTTGACTGTGCCAAGTATACAAACTTCACCTCCCTCAGCCTCCAAATTCTGAAAATCACCTTTACCAAAGTACCCCTCAAGATTTACTCAGGAATATATTGCTAGTTTTTTTATATAAAGTAATATATCCCTGAGATTATATCTTTAATATGAGATCCCATTACTTGAAGTATTTTTAATGCTTAAGCCCTGAAGCAAACTGCTTTTTTACATGTATGAATATGAACTTCCCTTAGAATATGAATGCAGAATCTCTGCAAGGTTTTAATTATGAATAATTAAATTTAGTATCTGTATTAAGATATGTTTTAGTCTACCACTTAGTAGGAGTTTTATTTCAATCAAAGTTTCTTTTTGCCGAAACCAGTTTGGCTCAGTGGATAGAGCGTCGGCTTGCGGACTGAAAAGTCCCGGGTTCGATTCCAGTTGGGGGCATGTACCTTGCTTGCGGGCACATCTCCAATGTGGGACTTGCAGGAGGCGGCTGATCGATGTCTCTCTCTCATCGATGTTTCTGACTTTCTATCTCTCTCTTTTCCTCTCTGTAAAAAATTAATGAAATATATTTTAGAAAAAAGTTTCTTTTTTTTTACATGTTGCCACATAAAATTCTGCATTGAGCCAGTATTAGCAGGGGAAATGTGGTATGCTGGAAGGGTAAGAAACAATGTGATCTATAAATTAATTCCCTGTGTTATTTTTGTTAAAAAATGTTTTATTAAGTTTAAACTTTCACTTGAATGGCTAATTATTTGAATTCATTATGAAGGCATCACAAAAAAAACACAAATTGGACAAGTTAATGCTAGAGGAAGTAGAAAGGAGTTGTAGCTGTATATGAAGAAACATTTAAAAGTACATAGACTCAGTGTCATATGTGAGCTAAGATTTTCATTTAGAGGGAAACCAAGATGGCAGCATACGTGAACACCTAGACTGCTGCCTTGCAACAACAGTTTCAAAACTACAACTAGAAGACAGAATGGACATCATCCAGAACCACAGGAAAGCTGGCTGAGTGGAAATTCTACAACTATGAGGAAAGAGAGGGGCTCCCAGAGACTCAGAGGAGCTGCAAAAAGTTGATGTATGGAGATGCACATGTGGAGAGAGTGGGCGGCAGTGTGCCTGACTGGCTGCCTCTGGCAGGAGGGAACCAGAGACTCCCGACTGCACTGAACCCCACTTCTGGGCAAGAATCATATGGGGAGATTCTGGACTGTCATGAAAAGGGAGGAGTACATGGAGATTTGGGGGAGCTGTGAAAGGGCAGAGGTCTGGAGTCGTGCACACCACTGCGCACAGAGAGGATGGACTGCTGATTGTGCTGCTGGCTTTCTCTAGTGGGCGGGAGACAGAGCCTCCCAACTTCATTGAACTCCACTTCTGACTGCACTGAACCCCAGTTTCAGGCAAGACACTGGGGACCCAGACTCATACAGGCCCTGAAGTGCAAGGAAACCAGAAAGGCAGAGGTCTAGAGGCACGCGCGTGTGTGCACAGAGAGGGCTGCAGCAATTACCGAGATACACTTGACCCAGGGACTGCGTAGGGTGGGACTGTCTGCTCATCCCTGAGACTCCACCCCATCCGAGACAGAAGCTCCCAACTGCACTGAAATCCAGGTCAGACTGCACTAAACCTCAGTTTCGGGCAAGACCCTGGGTCCCCAGAGTGCACGGAAAGGCAGAGATCTGGAGGCATGAACACCTGCACACAGGACTGCAGCGATTACCAGGGGACACTGAGACCAGGGGCGGATGGGAAGCCAAGGCTGTCTGCTCAGCCCTGACACTCTGCCACAACCAAGCCTAGCACAGAGGCTTGTGCAGTCTTGCAAGTCTTAAGGTAGAGTTGAGCACAGAATTTCTCCTGGCGTTGACACAACAAATTGGCAGTGATACCAACAACAATCAAAACTTAACTACAACAAGGCTGTACACACAGTCCACAAAGGGATGCACCAACAGAGTCCACCTCAGGTAACTGGGGAGGCAGAGCTACTGGGCCATATAGGACACCTACCACACAATGCTACTCTACCAACTGAGGGAAGCAGTGAAAATGTGGAGACAAAGGAACAGATCACAAACAAAAGAAATGGAGGAAAACAAATGACTGGATATAGAGTTCAAAACCACGGTTATAAGGTTTTTCAAGAATTTCCTAGAAAAGATGGATAAATTTAGCAAGATCCAAAAGGAAATGAAAAAGAACCAACTACAAATTAAACATACACTGACTGAAATAAAAAATATTATACAGAGAGCTAACAGTAGACTAGAAGAACACAAGAATCAAGTCAAAGATTTGAAATACAAAGAAGCAGAAGACACTCCACTGGAAAAGAAAAAAGAAAAAAGAAAAAAGAATCCAAAAATATGAAGGTAGTGTAAGGAGCCTCTTGGACAACTTCAAGTGTACCAACATCAGAATTGTGGAGGTGCCAGAAGAAGAGAGAGAGCAAGATACTGAAAACCTATTTTAAGAAATTATGACTGAAAACTTACCCCACCTGCTGAAAGAAATAGACTTACAAGTCCAGGAAGCACACAGAACCCCACACAAAAGGAATCCAAAGAGGACCACACCAAGACACATCATAATTAAAATACCAAGAGCAAAAGACAGAGAGAGAATATTAAAACGAAGAAAAAAACAGTTAATTACCTACAAGGGAGCACCCATATGATTGTCAGCTGATTTCTCAACAGAAACGATGCAGGCCAGACAGGAGTGGCAAGAAATATTCAAAGATGATGAATAGCAAGAACCTACAAACAAGAATATTCTACCCAGCAAAGCTATCATTCAGATTTGAAGGTCGAATAAAGAGCTTCACAGATAAGAAAAAGCTACAGGAGTTCATCACCGCCAAACCAGTATTATATGAAATACTGAAAGGTACTCTTTAAGAGGAAGAAGAAGAAAAAGGTAAAGATAAAAATTGTGAACAACAAATACATATCTATCAACAAGTGAATCTAAAAATCAAGTGAATTAAAAATCTGATGAACAGAATAAACTGGTGAATATAATAGAATCAGGGGCATAGAAAGGAAGTGACTGATACTTCTCAGGGGAAAGTGGTGAGGGGGTGCAGAGAGAGACTGGACAAAAATCATATACATATGGATGAGGACAGTGGTGGGGAGGTAAGGGCAGAGGGTGGGGTGGGAGCCGGGTAGAGGGGAACTATGGAGGGGAAAAAAAGGAACAATTGTAATAATTTGAAAAATAAAGATAGTCCTGGAATAGGTAGCTATGAGACTCGGTGGAATCCTATTTTCTTTTCATTAGCCAGAAAACGGAGATTTGGAAAGCTTAGAAACTTGACCCAACTAAAAAGAAGTAAGAAACTAGAAACACCAATCAGAAAGGATTTATGCACCCCTATGTTCATAGCAGCACAATTTACAATAGCTACAATTTGGAAACAGCATAGGTGCCTGTCTAGAGATGAGTGGATCAGAAAACTATGTTATATCTACACAATGAAATTCTATGCTGCCATCAAAAAGAAGGAATTCTTACCATTTGCAGCAACCTGGATGGAACTGGAGAGCATCATGCTAAGTGAAATAAGCCAGTCAGTGAAAGAAAAACACCACATGATCTCACTCATTTATGGATAATAAAGAACATTATAAACCGATGAACAAAAAGATAGATACAGAAGCAATAAAGCATCAAACAGACTGTCAGACTACAGTGGGAAGATTAGGGAGAGGTCGGGTAGATAAGAGATCAACCAAAGGACTTGTATGCATGCATATAAGCATAACCAATGGGTGCAAGACACTGGGGGGTTAGGATATGCCTGGGAGGGGTGGGGGGCAATGGGAAGATACATTTACATGTAATACATTAATATAAATTTTAAAAAATAATAAGTAAGAAATGGTGGGCCTCGAAAATGACTTTAGTTTTTCTCAATGCACAGAATATAGTCAAACACTGCTGCAGTTAAATATTTTACCCTTTGTTCTCCCTGCATGATCTACAATAATAATCTGCTTTGTGTTGATATTTACTGCTGTGTTGCTGACAATTACCTGAAAGAGAAGTTGGGTGCTTCACTGGGCTGGAAAAAGTTTAGCTAAGTCAGAAAGCAGGTCTAATAAAGCAAGCTTATTCTATATCCATAAAAGGCTAGGTTGACTCACACATGCCTGATACATGAAAAGCTTGTGTTTCCATCTGTCATTGTTGTTGTGAATTTGGTTCATATTTCTATTATAAAGGGCAAATAGTGATATTAAAATACTTCTTCTAATTAATTTCCTTTCAATGTACACGTATTTGTGCACTGGGCCAATAGTGGTATATAAAATGATTTTAGTATGCTCGGGTTAATAAGAAGGAAAGTTTCTTTATTATTATTTAAACTATTATAAATAGTAGTACATATGTCTCCTTTTTCCCACATTGACCTCCCCTGTTCTCCCCCACCCACCCTAGTGTCTGTGTCCATTGGTTATGCTCATCTGCATGCATACAAGTGCTTTGCTTGATCTCTTACCCCCCCTCAACCCTCCCCTGCCTTCCCACTGAAGTTTGACAATCTGTTTGATGCTATTTTGTCTCGGTATCTATTTTTGTTCATCAGTTTGTGATGTTCTTTATATTCCACAAATGAGTGAGATTATGTGATATTTATCTTTCTCTGACTGGCTTATTTCGCTTAGTATTATGATCTCCAAGTCCATCCATGGTGTTGCAAATGGTAAGTATTCCATTGTGTAGATAAGTAGTCTGCAAACTCTTTAGTCAACAGAGCAGCAAACAGCGGCTCGTGAGCCACAGGTCACCGACCACTAGTATAGATGTACCACAGTTTTCTAATCCACTCATCTGCTGATGGGCACTTAGGCTGTTTCCAAATCTTAGCTATGGTGAATTGTGCTGCTATGAACATGGAGTTTCATATATCCTTTCTGATTGGTATTTCTGTTTTCTGGGGATATATTTCTAGAAGTGGGATTACTGCATCAAATGGAAGTTCCATTTTTAATTTTTTGAGAAAATGCCATACTGTTTCCACAGTGACTGCACCAGTCTGCATTCCCACCAGCAGTGCAATAGGGTTCCTTTTTCTCTGCATCCTTTCCAAGACTTGTCATTTGTTGATTTCTTGATGATAGCCATTCTGGCAGGTGTGAGATGTTACCTCGTTTTGATTTGTATCTCTCAGAGGATTAGTGACTTTGAGCATGTTTTCATATGTCTCTTGGCCTTCTGTATGTCCTCTTTTGAAAAGTTCCTTTGCTCATTTTTTTATTGGATTGTTATCTTTCATTTGTTAAGTTGTATGAATTCCCTATAAATGTTGGAGATTGGATACTATCGGCCCGGTGCACAAATTCGTGCATGGGTGGGGTCCAGTCAGCCTGCCCTAATGGGAGCTGATTGGGCAAGGCCAGAAGGGGGGAGGGACTGCAGGAGGTTGGCCAGCAGGGCCCCCATTCCGGCTGGTTGGCCGGCCACAGTGCACTTCATAATGACCAGTTGTTCCGCTTCCAATCATTCTGGTTCCAGTGTTCTGGTCCCTTGGCTTTTATATATCTAGATAACATTAGCAAATATGTTCTTCCATGCAGTGGGCTTTCTTGTTGTTTTGTTGATTGTTTGTTTATTTTTTTGTTTTTGTTTTTTTGCTATGCAGAAGCTTTTTATTTTGATGTAGTCCCATTTGTTTATTTTCTCTTTAGTTTCCATTGCCCTGGCAACTATATCGGTAAAGATATTGCTACAACAGATGTCTGCTATTTTGCTGCCTATGGCTTCTTCTAATATTTTTATGGTTTTCTGTCTTACATTTAAGTCTTTTATCAATTTTGAGTTTATTTCTGTGTATGCTGTAAGTTGGTGGTCTAGTTTCCTATTTTTGCATGTATCTGTCCAATTTTCCCAATACGATTTATTGAAGAGACTGTCTTGACTCCACTGTATGTTTTTGCCTCCTTTGTCAAATATTAATTGAGCATAATGGCTTGGATCCTATCCTGTTCCACTGGTCTGTATGTCTGTTCTTGTGCCAATACCAGGCTTTATTGAGAACAGTGGCTTTGTAGTAAGCTTGATATCTAGTATTGTGATCCCTCCAACTTTATTTTTCTTTCTCGGGGTTGCTGCAGCTACTCGGGTGTTGGAAACCAAATACTGTTCTCACTAAATGGATGTAAACAGGAAGCCAGAAGGCTGGTCAACCTTAATTGCTCTGAAAGGTCAGAGCTAATTACTCACTGTTTAGTTGAAACATTATTGGTTGAAGCAACCTCTATGTTTGTTTCTTGTTAATTTCTGTTTTTGTTATTTCCTGCCTAAAGGCTAGGGGTGTGTCCCAAAGCCTTAATAAAAGGGAGAAAAAGGCCAGAGCAAGTGGCAGTCCTTTCCACTAGAGGAAGGCTCCCGCCTGGCCCCCCAATATCGCCAAATTTATGCTTTCTAGTCTCTCATTTCGTTTGCGTGCGGCCTCCTTCAGAACCCGAACCCTGACCCGGGAACCCTGAACCACGCGAGACGTGGAAAGAGGTTCCCACACTCGGGGTCTTTTTTTATTTCAGATGAATTTGGAGAGTTTGCTCTAGGTCTTGGAAATATGCATTGGTATTTAATGGGGATTGCATTGAACCTATAGATTCCTTTGGGTTGTATGGACATTTTAATGATGTTGATTCTACCAGTCCATGAACATGGTATATTCTTCCATTTGTTTATGTCTTCCTCTATCTCTTTTTTTCAGTGTCCAGTAATTTTCTGAGTACAGGTCTTTTACCTCCTAGGTTAAATTTATTCCTAGGTATCTTAATTTCTTTGTTGCAGTGGTAAATGGGATTGAACTTTTAGTTTCTCTTTCTGTGAGTTCATTATTGGCATATAAAAAAACCATAGATTTCTAGGCATTAATTTTGTATCCTGCTACATTGCCAAATTCATTCATTACTTCTAGTAAATTTTTGAGTGATTCTTTAGGGTTTTCTATGTACAATATCATGTCATCTGCAAGTAATGACTATTTTACTTTTTCTTTTCCAATTTGGGTGCCTTTTATTTCTTCTGCTTCTCTAATCACCATGACTAGTACTTCTGGTACTATGTCGAGCAGGAGTGGTGAGAGTGGGAATCCCTGTTTTGTTCCTCTTCTTAGGGGAAATGGTTTTAGTTTTTGTCCATGGAGTATGGTGTTGGCTGTAGGTTTATCATATATGGCTTGTATTGTGTTGAGGTATGATCCTTCTGTTCTCACCTTGCTGAGAGTTGGTATCAAGAAATTGTGTTGGATTTTGTCAAATGCTTTTTCTGCATCAATTGATATCATTATATTTATTGATTTGTGGGTATTGTACCATCCATGCATCCCATTCGATCATAGTGTATGATCTTTCTAATGTAATGCTGGATCAAATGCCAAGATTCTCAACAAAATTCTAGCAGATTTGATCCAGCATTACATTAGAAAGATCATACACTATGATCAAATGGGATTTATTTCTGGGATGCAAGGATAGTACAATACCCACAAATCAATAAATGTGATACTACAAATCAATAAAAAAAACATAAATAAATTCAGAGATAAAAACCATATAATCCTCTTTCTTTGTATTATCTTTATCTGGTTTTGGGATTAGAGTAATACTGGCTTCAGAGAAAGAGTTTAGAAGTGTGCCTTCCTCTTGAGTTTTTTTGGAGTAGTCTGAGGAAGATAGGTTTTAGGTCTTCTTTTAATGTTTGATAAAACTTCCCTGTGAAGCCATTTGGTCCAGGGCTTTTGAAGTTTTTTTGATTACTGCTTTAATTTCCTCCATACATATCAGCCTATTCAGATTTTTTTATTCTTCCTGATTGAATTTTAGAAGGTTATATTTTTCTAGGAATAAGTCCATTTTTTCTAGGTTGACCAGTTTGTTGGAATAGAGTTGCTCATAGTTTGTTTTTGTTTTTTTTTACAATTCTTCGTACTTCTGTGGGGTCTGTTGTCATTTTGCCTCTTTCATTTCTGATTTTGTTTATACAGTTCCTCTATCTTTGCTTCTTGGTGAGCCTGGCTAGAGATCCATCAATCTTGTTTATCCTTTCAAAAAATCAGCTCTTAGTTTCATTGATCTTTTTTGAGGTTGTGTGTGTGTGTGCGTGTGTGTGTGTGTGTTTGGGGGGAAGGGTTTGGTCTCTATGTCATTTATTTCTGCTCTGATCTTCATTATTTCCTTACTTCTGCTCACTCTGGGCTTTTCTTGTTGCTCTCTTTCTAATTCTTTGAGTTGCAGAGTGAGATGGTTTATTACCAGTTTTTCTTGTTTTTTGAGATAGGCCTGTAATGCGATGAACTTCCCTCTCAGGACTGCTTTCACTGTGTCCCATATATTTTGGATTGTTGAATTTTCATTGTCATTTATTTCCAAGATCTTTTTAATTTCTTCTTTGATCTCTTTGGTAACCGAATCATTATTTAATAGCATGCTATTCAGCTTGCAAATGTTTGAATTTTTGTGATTGTTTTTATTGTAGTTTATTTCTAATATTATGACATTCTGATCTGAGAAGATGCTTGATATGACTTCAGTCTTTCTGAATTTGGAGAGACTTTGCCTGTGTCCCAATATGTGGTCTATCTTTAAAAATGTCCTATGTGCACTTGAGAAGAATATATATTCTGTAGTTTGGGGTGGAATGTTCTGAAGATGTTAAGTCCATCTGATCTATTGAGTCATTTAGGATTGCTGTCTCTTGGCTGATTTTTTTTTCGAGAGGATTTATCCAGTGATGTTAATAGGGTTTTAAAGTCTCCGACTATGATTGTATTGCTGTCAATCTCTCCCCTGATAACTTCCAGAAGTTTTTGTATGTATTTGGGTACTCCTGTATTGGGTGCATATATGTTTACCAGAGTTATATCCTCTTGTTGTATTGATCCATTTAGAATTATGAAGTGGCCTTCTTTGTCTCTTATTGTGGCCTTCACTTTGAGGTCTATTTTGTCAGATATAAGTATTGCTACCACAGCTTTTTTTTTTTTCATTTCCATTTGCCTAAAAGACATTTTCCATCCCTTCACTTTCAGTCTATGAATCCCTTGTTCTGAGGTAGGTCTCTGGTAGACAGCATATATATGGATCATGTTTTCTTATCCATTGAGTCACTCGATGTCTTTTGATTGGAGCATTTAGTCCATTTACATTTAATTTTATTATTACTTGTTTGTAGCCATTTTATGTTCTTTATGCCTGTGTTCCAGGAAGGAAAGTTTTAAACAAGATCAGTTTCTCAGATGAGCAGGAAAACTGGTTGCCACATACCAAACCATTTATAAAGGGGAAAGATATACGGAGTTGGGGAGTAGTTTTACAGTTTTCATATGGACAATAATGAATACATAATAAGACAAGAAAAAACTCAATGTTCTGTGTACTCACAATTGTAAACTTCCTTTTGCTCCACCCTGAATAGGAGGTATCAAAGCCCAGAGGGAAGAGCCAAGGAATGTGACAGGCAATAGTAATTGGGATGGATTTGACAAAGCTGTCTCACAGTACAAGATTTGAAAAGAGCATTAATATGAAGATGAAAAAAACTAACTAAATGTGTAAACAGAGATGCATTTTCCTTTTTCTCAACATAAAAGAATATCTAACCAAACATGTATTTTTAAATGAAAAATTATCTTAGAGAGGAGAGCCTTATGCCTGGCAGGCATTGTAGTGTTTTTTATTTGTGTTTCACACCAAAATAATTTTTTTGTTTCGTATTTTCCCACTTTTTCTCACCACAACATTACACATATGAGTCTCTCTATTACCAATGGTAAAATATAAATGTCTAGAATGAGTAGCATATTGAAATAATAGCATCCCCATCCATGAAACAATATTTATTGAGCATTTGCTGTGTGTGCAGTATATTCTGTTCTTAGTAGAGAGAAGATAAATATTTATAAATTTAGTGATTCAAGGGTCAAGGGAATAAGGATCACAATGGAGATATTGATATAAATCATAGAGAAATTTGGAAGATGGTATTCTATCAGATTATATAATCCATCAGACATTCTGTAATTGAGGAGGTGAGCTTCATTAGTTGAACATTGAATAATTCGAAGATTTGAAGATTCACAGAAGAGAAAAAGAATATTTTAACTAAGATTGTCAACATGGACAAGGTTTTGAAACTGTAAAGTATGTTACATGAGTATTGACAAGAGCAAGAAGGACATTTGATAGATGCATCATGAGTGTAAATGAAGGATAAGGAAAATAAGGTTAAGAGAACATTAAATAATAGGCTAAGGAGGGAGGAGGTTTTCTTTAAACCCTGAGATTAAAGGTTTTTGAGGGAGGAAATGAACTATCAAAGCTCTATTTCAGAAAGATTGATCTTGCTGCTATGAGTAAAATATATTCCGAAGGAAGGCTAAAGATAGGGCAAATGCAGTTCAAAGGTTATTATTCAAGTCTCTGCAAGAAGTAATGAAGACTAAATGCAGATGATAAGAGTAAAAGTGAAGAGAGGGGATAGAATCCAGTGACCTCCTTTCACAGAATCCGTGTGACTTGGCCATGAGAATCATCTTAAGTTTTTTCTTCAACTAGGTCACTTATTTAGTGGAATCACTCAAAGAATGGGACACAGGACAGGTCAGTTTGGTGGTGGTTCTTGAAAGATTTCATGCATGAAGATTCCTACAAGTCACCATGGTGCATTTAGGCCAAAAACATCTTTAAGTCATAGGCATTGGAGAGATTGATAGAGAAGAAGGTGTAGAAATTGGGACTTGAAAATAATTTCCTTGCATTCTTTCAGCTAGCATTAATTTAAGTACTGTATGCTGTTACAGGGCACACAAAGTAATATCAGTCAGCTTTGCTCTTAAGGTTCAAACAAATCAAAAGAAGAGAAAGGCCTATATTAGCTAAGATAAAGCTAAACTCTTCTAATTAAAAGATCCAATACACACAGCATATAAGTGTTTATTTCTCTCTCATAACCGTCCAAGGTGGGCATTCCAAATGAGCAAGAAGCTCTGCCCCATACCACCCAGCTCAGAGACCAGGTCCCTTCCACTTTCTTTCTCTGCCATCACCTAGTATTCGCATCTGCATGGTCACAGCTGGGTTACAGATTCATCAGTGCTCTGGATCACGAGAAGGGAAAGATAAGAACATGGAGGAATCAATACCCACTTTTTTCAAGGCACAAATCAATTTTACACCTGCTGGCATTGGAAAGGACTTTGTCATATGGCCTCACCTAACTGCAGGGAATGCTGGGAAATGTAATGTATCAGGCATCCAGGTGCTTGGTTACAATTATTTTAGCAAAGGTTTTCATGAACAGTTACTAGTCTCCAACAGCATGTAAATAAATCATTGCAAAGAATGTGGTAAGTGTTTCACTGGAAAAATATGAAAAGTTGGGATGAATGCACACTTGGGAGTCACTAGCTTAGCTTGAGTGTTTAGGGAGGATTTTCACAGGAAGTAAAATTTGAACTGTTCCCAGAAGTAATGATTAGAGAAAAATAGGTCATTCGTTGTACACAGAAAAATAAGATCATAGGCCCAGACACAGGATACAGAATAGGTTCAGAGAATGGCAGAAGTTTAGTATGGGTAAGCAGAAGAGCTCAAAGATGAGGAGATATAGGAAATGAGACCCATAAGATAGAGGAACTTCTGCTGAGGAGTCTTGGCTTAATCCTCTAGAGCAGTGGTTCTCAACCTTCCTAATGCCACGGCCCTTTAATACAGTTCCTCATGTTGTGGTGACCCCCAACCATAAAATTATTTTCGTTGCTACTTCGTAACTGTAATTTTGCTACTGTTATGAGTCCTAATGTAAATATCTGATATGTGGGATGTATTTTCATTGTTACAAATTGAACATGATTAAAGCATAGTGATAATCACAATTATATATTGTGAAATATTTATTTCTAATTACAAATAAATGAAATTTTGCCTTGAAGCATGGTGTAGCATGGGTAATAGTCTTAATATAACAACAGTAAACTTCATTACTACATTTTCCGATGGCTTTAGGCAACCCCTGTGAAAGGCTCCTTTGACCCCAAAAGGGGTCACGACCCACAGGTTGAGAGCCACTGCTCTAGAGCAATGGTTGGCAAACTCATTAGTCAGAGTAGCAAACTCGCGAGCTGCAGATATGGGGAACATCAGAAGTTTCTAAGTTTGACACTAGCATGATCAGATTGATGGTAATAGTGTGAGGAAAGACTGGAAGAAAAGAGATTTTAAAAGAAGAGATCAGGAGTATGTTAGGGGGTTAGGGAGCATGATGAGAATTCAATCATTCATAATCACAAAGTTGAGAGAATGCCAAAACCGGTTTGGCTCAGTGGATAGAGCATCGGCCTGCAGACTGAAAGGTCCCAGGTTCGATTCCAGTCAAGGGCTTGTACCTTGGTTGCGGGCACATCCCCAGTAGGGGCGTGCAGAAGGCAGCTGATCGATGTCTCTCTCTCATCAATGTTTCTAACTCTCTATCCCTCTCCATTCCTCTCTGTAAAAAATCAATAAAATATATATTTTTTTAAAAAAAGTTGAGAGAACAAGGAATAAATATCTAGGTCATAGAGATTATGACTTACTTGCTGCTTAAATAGAAAGATTGACAGAGATGAGTACTTCCTACTTTTGCAAGGTGCTGATTGGTGATGCCATTATCCAATACAGGCCAATAAAAATAAGTTTCCTAGGGTAAGATTTTTAATTTATTTTGGACATAAAGAATTTTGGGTATCTACTAGATACCACATTTCTGACCCATTTTTGCTGTGCTTGAGAATAAAAGTAAAGAGAAAGAGAGAGTAGAGGGAAGATGCCTGACTGTTGTGGCTCAGTTTATTGAGCATCATTCCATGTACCAAGAGGTTGGCAGTTCAATTCCCAGTCAGGGTACATGCCCACGTTGTGGAATTGATCCCCAGTAAAGAGCATGCAGGAGGTAGCCAATCACTGTTTCTTATCGACATTTCTATCTCTCTCTCCCTTTCTCTCTCTCTCTATTAAAGAATTTATAAAAACATTTTTTAAACATAGAAAAGAGAAGAGGGGGAATCTAAGGACTGGCTTAAATAAATATCTTTAATTTTTAATTATGTTAGCAGACTTCTGGGAGAATGTGTCTTAGCAATAAGGGGAACCAGTTGGCCACAGGGATTGGGCCTAAACCAGAGGTCAGACATCCCCCAAAAGGCCCCCAATTGGAGAGGTGCAGGCTGTACTGAGGGAACCCTCCCTCCATGCACTAATTTTGTGCACCAGGCCACTAGTTGTTATATATAACTACAGGCCCGGTACACAAAATTTGTACACGAAGTGTGGGTGTCCTTCAGCCCAGCCTGCACCCTCTCCAATCTGGGACCCCTCAAGGGATGTCGACTGCTCATTTAGGCCCGATCCCAGTGGACATCCCTCTCACAATCCAGGACTGCTGGCTCCCAACTGCTTACCTGCCTGCCTTCCTAATTGCCCTTAACCGATTCTGCCTGCCAGCCTGATCATCCCCTAACCACTCTCCTGCCAGCCTCTTTGCCCTAACTGCCCTCCCCTGCGGACCTGGTCACCCCTAACTGCCGTCCCCTGCTAGCCTGATCACTCCTAACTCCCTCCCCTACAGGCTTGATCACCCCCAACTGCCCTTCGTTATAGGCCTGGTTTCTCCCAACTGTCCTCCCTTGCAGGCCTGGTCCCTCCCAACTGCCTTCCCCTGCTGGCCATCTTGTGTGTTGGAGTGATGGTCAATCTGCATATTAGTTTTTTATTAGATAGGACTAGAGGCCTGGTGCACGAAACTCATGCATGGGGTCCCTCAGTCCAGCCTCTCCAATCCGGGACCCCTCAGGGGATGTCTGACTGCCAGTTTAGGCCCAATTCCCAGTATTGGTGGATAAAGTGTCAGCCTGTGGACTGAGAGGTCCCAGGTTCGATTCCAGCCAAGAACATATACCTGGGTTGTAGGTTCAATCCCCAGTGGGGGTTGTGCAGGAGGCAGCCAATCATTGAGTCTCATCATTGATATTTCTATTTCTGTCTTCTTCTTTCTTCCTCTCTGAAATCAATAAAACAATATATATTAAAAAAAAGTTACAAAACTATTGAATATGACACAAGATGTAAATTATTAATACTGAATAGTCAGAGATTTAGGAAGGGCAATGTTATTTTTATACTTTAAAAAGAGTTCATTTTCACCTGGGTTAAAAATGTGTATCTTACTTTTAAAAGAAACCATTTTATTTAATCAAAACTTGAATTCAAGAGTTATTTTTTTTCAGTTACTAAAGTGAGAAAATTCATATCTAAAAATAAGAACTTTTCATGAGCTAGAAAGTCATTATGGCTTTGTGTCATTAGAGGTTATACTTTATCAAAATTTCAGAATAATTGATGATTGCAGTGACAAATTCTGTGGTGTAACACACACTTTTTCAAGGGGTAACACTAAATCATTTATGAAACTCCCAGAGAAAAATACACCATAATCTAAAATTAAGAAACTCTAAAAGAGTCTGCAATATTTAATTAATTAATTACAATAGATAACCTTTTAAAATACGTTACTGGATCACCCTCCTTATTTAAAATTTTTTTAATTAAATCTTTATTATTCAGATTATTACATTTGTTTCTCTTTTTCCCCTCCATAGCTCCCCTCTACCCGACTCCAACCCTTCCCTTTACCCTTCCCTCCCTCCCGTTGACCTCATCCATAGGTGTATGATTTTTGTCCAGTCTCTCCCTGTACCCCCCCTCACCCCTTTCCCCCTGAGAATTATCAGTCCACTCCCTTTCTGTGCTCCTGATTCTATTATATTCACCAGTTTATTCTGTTGATCAAATTTTTAATACCCTTAATTTTTAGATTCACTTGTTGATAGATATCTATTTGTTGTTCATAATTTTTTATCTTTTACCTTTTTCTTCTTCCTCTTCTAAAAGAGTACCTTTCATCATTTCATATAATACTGGTTTGGAGTTGATGAACTCCTTTAGCTTTCTCTTCTCTGTGAAGCTCTTTATCTGCCCTTCAATTCTGAATGATAGCTTTGCTGGATAGATTATTCTTGGTTGTAGGTTCTTGCTATTCATCACGTTGAATATTTCTTGCCACTCCCGTCTGGCCTGCATCGTTTCTGTTGAGAAATCAGCTGACAGTCGTATGGGTGCTCCCTTGTAGGTAATTTCTCTTGCTGCTTTTAATATTCTCTTTTTCTTTTGCTCTTGGTATTTTAATTATGATAAGTCTTGGTGTAGTCCTCTTTGGACTCCTTTTATATGGGTTTCTATGCGCTTCCTGGACTTGTAAGTCTATTTCTTTTACCAGATGTGGGAAGTTTTCAGTCATTATTTTTTTAAGTAGGTTTTCAGTATCTTGCTCTCTTACTTCTTCTGGCACCCCCATAATTCTGATGTTGGTATGCTTGAAGCTGTCCCTGAGGCTCCTTACATTATCTTCACATTTTTGGATTCTTTTCTCTTCTTGCTTTTCCAGTTGAGTGTTTTCTGATTCTTTATATTTCAAATTTTTTACTTGATTCTTGCCTTCCTCTAGTCTGCTGTTATATCTCTGTATAATATTTTTTATTTCAGTCAGTGTATGTTTAATTTCTAGTTGGTTCTTTTCCATCTCTAGTTGGTTCTTTTTCATCTCCTCTTGGGTCTCGCTAACTTTATCCAACTTTTCTAGGATATTCTTAAAAAACTTTATAAGTGTGGTTTTGAACTCTATATCCAGTCGTTTGTTTTCCTCCATTTCTTTTGTTTGTGATCCTTTCCCTCGTCTCGGCATTTTCACTATGCCAGGAGAACTTCTGTGTTGGATTCAGCCTTATGATATCAGACTTACAAAACTGCAAAAGTCTCTGTTGAGCTTAGGATGGGTGGAGTCTCAGGGCTTAAGGGACTGCCTTGCCTTCCAGTCGGCCCTGCCCTCCATGGCCCCTGAGTCTCACGTGAGCAGTCTCTGTGCACAGGCTCTCTCTCTCGCAGTGCCTCTAGACTGCTGCCCCTCCGGCTCCCCCGCGCTTGGGGACCATATGAGTCTGGGTCCCCAGGGTTTCGCCCGAAACCGGGGTTTGGTGGAGTTAGAAGTGGCACAGTTGGGAGTGTCTGTCTCCCGCCCACTCGTAAAAGCAAGTGGCACAATCAGCAGTCGGTCCTCTGTGCACAGTGCCGTGCACGTCACCAGACTTCTGATCTTTTGCGACTCCCCTAAATTTTCGTGCATTTCTTTCTTTTCACAGTCCAAACTGCCCTGTTGGCTGGATCTGGGGTTTAGTGTCGTAGAATAAGGGGTTCAATGCCATTGAGAGTCTCCGTCTCCCTCCCGCCAGAGAAAGCCAGCCAGGTACTCCAGCATCCGCTCTCTCCATGCGCGCGTCTCTGTACCCAGAGGAGTCTTTGTGAGCCCCTCTCTTTCCTTCTAGTTGTAGAACTTCCACTCAGCCAGCTTTCGTGTGGTTCTGGATGAAGTGTGTTCTGTCTTTTAGTTGTAGTTTTGAAATTGTTGTGAGAGGCAGCAGTGTAGGTGTTTACTTATGCCGCCATCTTGGATTCTCTCTAAAATTTCTTCATTGGGGTAGAAATCTCTTTTGAAACAAATATCCTTTATGTGTAAAAATCTGGTGTTATTTAAAAGTACTTAAGAAAACATTGAGTAGTAGTGTTTTAATATTTAACAAATATTTCTATTATAGTATACATGTAGGATATGTCAACAAAGTTGAAAACTCTTGCCTGAGCAGTCACCATTTGACATTTGGAAAAATTGGTTAATATTTCTGTAAATCACTATGAATCTAGTTTGGATTCTTTTCTTTTCTCTGGCTTTTATTTTTTCAGTAGTAGTCTCACCATTACCATTATAAAATTATATCAGATATAAGCATATCTCAGAGGAAATGTAAGTTTGGTTCCACACCCCAGCAATAAAGCAAGTATTACAATAAAGTGACTTATCTTTTTTGCTTGTGGAAGGTCTTACCTTCAATTTGTAAAAATTGCAAGTGCAATAAAACAGTGTTTGTCTATGCAAAAGAATATGGTCAATTCTGGCATGAAGGCTTTGTGTCTGACCACAGAGAGCTTACTAACGCAGCCAAAAGGGGCATACATATACATGTAAAATAGCAATACCAATATAAAGAGATTATAACAATTTTATAAAAAATGGTTCAGTTAACAAATCAGAGATTGTATACTATTTTGTTTATTGAGACAATAGAACCTGAACTGGATTTTGTCACAGAAGTCATCGGTATTTTGTGGATACAGGAAAGCATCCTAGGAAAAGAAAAGTAGCGAGATCCTAGATAGAAAGAGCTTGGTCAGTTCAGTGACATTGGCTGGAGTTTGTTTAAGGATGTTGGGAGAGAGAACGTTGAGATGTGCAAGCAGCATCTAGAGCAATGGTTCTCAACCTTTCTAATGCCACGACCCTTTAATACAGTTCCTCATGTTGTGGTGACCCCCAACCATAAAATTATTTTTGTTGCTACTTCATAACTGTAATTTTGCTACTGTTATGAATCATAAAGTAAATATCTGTACTTTCCGATGGTCTTAGATGACCCCGCTAGCAGTTCTCAATCTGTGAGAAACCGCTGCTGTTGAGCCTAAGATTAACTCATTTCTTACCATTTTTGTAATCTCTACATTTGGCTCATAGTAGGTGGTAGAAAAATATTTGTTGAGTTGAAAATGTGAAAGCTAGATAGTGACTTACCTGTGGTCACACAGATGGTAGTAGGGTACATTGAAAATAAATTAATTCCAAGAATTATGTATAAAATTTTAGCTAGGGAAGAAATTTAGAGACAAAAGACCTGGTATATTCTAGATATAACTCTAAAAGTAGCAGTATGATCTTATCAATTAACCTTTCTGTATCTCTTTCTTTATCCATGTTCCAGCTTCAAAATACTGAGAGGTTTCCATTTTTTTTATTACAATAAATAATAAAAAATTAACTGAATGTTATTTCTTTGACACTGATAATATCTTATAAAGGACCATGTTTAAATACAGAAGACTTTTTAAGTATTTACTATTTTTATGTTTGTATTGTACAAAATGCTGAACTTCACAACTTTTGTATTATTATTTGTCTCTTCTTTCCAAGTTTATTAAGGATGATGGAACCTTTAAAAGTGCACCAGTGTGTATGCTTATGTAATATTAGGACTGAAAATTTTAAGTCTTAAAATGTGAAAGCTCCAGTTGTCAGAAGATCATAAAGTCTTTACTTTTAAGGACTGTTAAAAATCACCTTCTGTGAGATCTCAGCTTTTTCTGACATTTCAAGACTTAAATTTGAAAGTGTAGAATCTCTATAAATACAACATTACCACAAGCCCAAAAAAGTCAAGAAATGCAAAAGGTTAGATTCTTACTAACTCCTCTCCTACATTATGTCCTCTAAATTGAGTTATGGATCTTAGAGTTAAATACGTAATCAAGAGTATTTGATGTGAAATACAATTTAAATTATGACATATTAAGCTTTCTCATTGAATTTTGGAGAATAAAATTGAGTATGTAAATTCTGCAATATCACATTTTTTGTATGTGCCCTTAAGGCTTTTTTATGTTTTCTTCACATAGTCCCCTCATTTACAACTTTATCTTGCTGTGGACTAACCATATGGGAAATCCACTATTTTAAACTTAAGCTATTTTTGTGGTGTTACTGCATAAGAAAATGCCTTTAGAGGAGAAAATTTATATTTTTTTACTAGATTATAAAAATTTGTTTCTACAGGGGGGTCACTTATTGGCTCAATTCAAACTATATAACTTTTAATTCCTAAGTACCTCTAAAAAGTCTGCATTGCCATGGCCAAAAGAAAATGGGAGGTGATAAAAAAGAAGTGCATGAGACCTGGCCATTTTCAACATGTTGAAGATTTTAAATTGTGTGTAATTTACATGAGACATATAAATGAAAGGATTGACTTCAGCAAGATTTTTTTTTTTTTTGGCTTTAAAAATAGGGTATTTCTCTCCTGCAGCAGCATCTCACATCTCATACATATGTGCATATTTAGTTTTCTGTGTAGCATTCAGTCCCCAGAACACTAATTATAATTTTAAATTATCAATAAGATATAGGCTAAAAGTACAGTAGATGCTAAATTTCACATCTCTTGTAAGATTCCCTATTTAAAAGCAACTACTTTGTTGCTTTTATTTTCATTTTTTTTAAATCTTAAGGACTTTATATTCACTTATCTTTTGCCTTTTAAATGTTAAGAATTCTTTGTATTTGCCCTAACCGGTTTGGCTCAGTGGATAGAGCCTCAGCCTGTGGACTCAAGGGTCCCAGGTTCAATTCCCGTCACAGGCATGTACCTTGGTTGCAGGCACATACCCAATAGGGAGTGTGCAAGATGCAGCTGATCGATATTTCTCTCTCATTGATATTTCTAACTCTCTATCCCTCTCCCTTCCTTTCTGTAAAAAAAAAAAAAAAATCAATAAAATATTTTTAAAAAAACACACAAAAATATTTTTTAAAAGAATTCTTTGTATTTGTAGTGTACAAATAGATATGTAGCTTTTATGTATAAGAAAGGTATTACTGATGGTAATTTACCTGAGCATCATGGGGTCAAGTGAAAAACCAATACCTGGCTCAAAGTTTCACATTGTATCATCTAGAAGTGTTTCTTTGAGGCCCCTGTTGGAAGTGCATATAAAGTGGTTTGCTAAGGATTTGTTGATATGCCTGCTATTTGTTTACACTGCATTTATGTTTTTGCTTGCTTGTTTTTGAAATAGTTCTGCCCTCCTGAAGTATGGATACCTCAGCAAAAGTTTGTCAAATAGTTGTTCTCTCAGAGTCTTGCTATCTTGTCCTCCAAAATCTCTACCCGGATCTTTATATTTTTCTTCTGATGAAAGGCTAGCTCTATTCTGTAATTTTGTTGTCTTTCATATTTAGTACAACACAGACAATCATGTTGAAACTTCTCAGAAACTAAAATGTAATTTCTATCATGGCACCTTTAGCTTTGGGAACCATATACAAAAAAATAACACTTCTCTGTAGAAAATACCATTGTATGGGATTTGGTGCCATATTAGAGCCATCTGTATCAGCCAGCTTCCCAAAGAATATCCTGCTCTTTTTTGCATAATGGGATTATTTCTGGAAGTGGCTCTCTTGGCCCAAGATGTGCTGCCCTCTCTCTCAAATCATATTTGGGTCCTTTAAGCATTTTCAGTGTGCTTTGCATTCATTTTCATTCATTATCCACTCGTTCCATCGTTACTTTCTGATACACATAGACATTCGGCTACACAGTGGGTAAGAAGTGGAGGTAGGACTGAAAACCCCAGGACAGGGACCAAGGCCCAGTTTGGTCTCTCCTTGGCTAAATTCCATTTTGAACAGCTCATTGTTTTTCCTTGATGTGTGGGATTTAATTGCTTATTTCTAAACATAAGGCTCCATTGGTGGGTACTTATGTGGGGAGAGCCATTTGCCCTTCCTGAGGTAAAAATCTGAACATCATTAACAGTTTATTTTCCATGGGGAACTGTGCTGTAAGTATGGCACCGAAAATGTGATTTTTGACTGCCCAGTTTTGCCCAGGCTTTTCCCTGATTTATGTCATGACCCCACAATAGCCTCTCTTGCCCGCCTGGCCACAAAGCTTATTTTGTAATTTGATCTTGGTGGGGATTCCAGCCGTTCTTTCCTGCTCGTGGGCAGCAGAATGTGGCAGCATGCCTGCTCACTTGCCTGAGCTGCTATGATCAGATTACGCCTTCTCAGCATTTCTTACATCGGCTGCCTATGAGATTCAGAGAAGCTTGAAGTCAGCCCACTTGAGTTTTACAGCCTGTAATAGAGACAGAATAGAAACTATTAGAGAGCTCATGGAATCTGTTGTTAAGGAAGTCAAAAAGTCACTCCACGCTGAATATTTCTGACTATCTGCAAAAAATTTTAAGTGATCTTCTTTTCATTGTGCAATTTCCAAATGCTATTTTTCCAACTTACATGTTATTTTAAGAGCTATCAGTTGGGTTTTAACTTCCAGCTTTTAGACATTTTCATAACATGTTAAGGATCTTCATAAAAGATAGTAAGATTCTGCATTTTCATTGTTTATTGTTAATAACAGATCGTTACAGGGCATTGTAATTAGTAAAGCACACTTCTCTCTGCATTATTAATACAGCCAAATAATTGTAAAATGATACTTGTCAACATCTGTATGAGATAACATGACTGCATCCTATTGAGGTTATAAAAGGAGAACACAGTGTCCAGCCTGGCACTGTGACATACCATAGGAAATTCAGGACCCATTCTGCTCCCTTTCCTTCATCCAAAATATTAATTGAGCCCCAAGGATGTGCAGGCTCTCTGAGATACACTAGTATGCTACATTCATGATTCCTGCCCTCCCAAGCTTACGATTTGGTCTTGGAAATAAAACCTCTTCTACATTAGATATATTTAGACGCTTTTTAAAAAATCAAACAAGGCAGAGTCCTCTCTGTGGTGTTTGTTCATAGGAATGAGCAAGATATGCAGTTCATAGTTTATTGTTCAAAAATGAAGATATCATGATTATGGGTTAAGATATCATCTAGACTCCAGCCAAAGATCAATTAAAACAGTTGTGTGTTTTTCCTGATATTGTCATTCATACGTTCAGGGGACCAGCACAAAGGCTTAGGAAATTAAGCATAAACAATGTGGTGCCAGTTCACTTTAAAATCCCTAATATATGTTTTGTAAACAAAGTTTATAAAACTTAGTAGTCTACTAATTAAATAACAAGAAAGATTTTATGAGTACATGAAAAGCCAGAATTTAAAATGCCTTCAGGGGAACAGGTGCTGTAATGACATCACTATGTGTCACACAGCTTTTTTTTTTTTTTCGTTGATTCTTACATTTGGTCATAATGGAAAGAAATTGATTTCAAATGTGTTTTCTTGACCTCCTTCTCCATTCATGTTAGTGCCTAACCTTAAATGATGTTTCTACAATCTCGGTTGTATTTACAGTAATTATATGCATAATGTAGCATATTATTGTCCGTACTTCCTGTTTAATCAGTACAGAGCTTCTTACAAGTGCAGCTGAAAAGGGCAAACAAAATTAAAGCTTTATATACCAAAACAAGTTTGATTTGCTAAGCTCCCAGCATTCCAAAGTACACAAATTTGTTCCACTAAGTTTTCCGATGGCTTGCAGATGGGCAATGATTAATCAGAGAGCTAACTGTGAAGTAGTTTGCAATTAAACTGGAAAGCTCTGAAGCATGCTAATTGAATCAGAAAATTAGAGACACTGAACAGTAATTGGCTATTTCTCATGCAGCAGGTGCCAGGCCACTCATCTGTGGAACAAGGTATTTAAGGCACATTAGCACTAGTAAAAATACTTCTTGATATGGAACAGTTAGATTTTCTGCTCATTTTCACCATGGATGTCAAAACATACAGCTGTGCTATCTGGTACTTGCAATTCATGTTTGAAGAATTTAAGTTAGGTAAACATATGGGAGAGAAGTGCTGGGCAACCTCTGAGTGCACAGGAAACATTTTTGAAGTAAAACCAAATATGAGGGGCTGAGATTTTGTTTTTCAACTCAATCACTTTTGCTTTCTTATCATACAGATTTAGACATTGAATTTTCTGTTTAGTGTTAGTTTAAAGCAACAACAGTATAAATCTAGTACTGCTGTGAGCTTAGTAGATACATAAAGCCAATTCATATCATGTCTCAGCATGAGTTTATATCTTCTAATTAGTACCACCATTTTATAGAGTGAGCACATGCTATGAAAGTTTGTTTGCCATGCCAACAGGGACCAGGACATGTGGTTTTTCTTTAGTGGAATGATCTGCCATAGGATCGTGAACGACTGTAACCTAACCAGTGGGTAACCAGGCAAGAATGGAATTTAATAAGTTCAAATGTAGAAATTTTTTTAAATAATCATCATTTTCATATTATCAAGGGTGGGGCATATGACTTCTGTTTCCCATTGCTTTAATTAGAGTTTAGTATTGTTATTAGAAAGTGAAAAGTACCATTGAAAATAAAAGTATGCCAAATTAGGCTGTTTTGGGAAACAGAATATTACCGTATTCACATGCCAATCATATTACTTAACAGATAACTACAGAAAATAGTGCGTTTGAAACAAGAGACATAAATTATAAATTATAAATTGTAAACAGTGCATAGGGGATATGCTATAACTGTGTCTCATTTAAAATGAGGCAATGGGTTTTCTCTACACAAATAATGTTCCTTCATTAAGTTTTAAAGTCTCTTGTAATGTTTTACTAAGAACATTTGGCAACATGTTACCAAAAAAGGTTTTAAGTGGAACACACGGGTTTTTAAAAGTATAGCATGCTACAAACATACATTTTATGTCTTCAAGCTATAGATTTTTTTTTTTTAAGTTAAAGCCAAAGCTCCTCTTGGATAGGTCTCCTTCCCCACCCCCAGTAAGCCCTCTACATTTTGCATTCTTTAGTTTGAAAGCATTTCTGAAACATTTACATGATCAATGTCTTTTGCTTGAGGGATCAAGTTTGCTCTTCCATGGACAAGTGAGAACATATTGATCATTTTATTCTATTTGCTATTTCTAAATTCAATATAACTCTGTAGTCGATAAGCGAGATCGAGAGCATATTCTTTTTTGTGTGTGCCTGCTTGTAGCTTGTTCTCAAGATTCAAGATACATTTTTGATTAATCACGAATGCTCTGAGGTCATGGAGAGCAAATGTGTTTGTGGAGTGTCAGCTGATGCTGTCAGATAAATGTCTTAAGCTTAGCCAGGGTTCATGCCCCAGCTTTAGGCTGTGCCAAATGTCTCCCCTTGTTGAGAAAGATAACAGCTACACTGGAGGCGACTGAGCTGTTTGTTCACTGAAAGGGCTGACCTTGCCATATGGGGCTACAATCAGGTGAAAGAAAGAGTGAGAGGTTTTAATAGAAACTTTACAAATTTCAAATTTTCATTTGATTCAGATGATCTTGGCATATACTAATTAACATTCTAGGCCTTATATCTAGTCTGATTATAACTGTTTCTTCAGCATTCCCGATTAGACTCCTTAGAATGAATAATTTCTCCACTATTTTTTAAGTGTATTCTGAGAGTATTTTGGCACTATCACTGTGTTATTAAAATACTGCAAAAGCATGAAAATGTTTATTAGGGTAAATGAAACGATTTCTCTTTGGATATATGTAGTAGAAATTATTCTTGCTTTGTTGTTGTTTTTCCAAATCCACAAAATACAAATGTGGTCTGGGCCCTGAGAGGCCACTTGTGTTAATAACCCTTGTCCATGCACCCTCTTATCTTCAGAGGACTCATTTAATCACGTTTACCCTCACTTACAGTAATTTGTCTTCTTTTACTAGACAGAGTCTATAAATAGGAAATAATGACAAACCTAAACTAACACCTGGAGAATGCTTTGTACCGAGGTTTTTCTCTTTTCAAGACCAAAGGCAATTGGATTGATCATATGGTGATGCATAAATAAGTGAACTCTCCGAGGGCTGTTTGTAAGCATTTCTGCAAAATACCTTTTTAAAAAGTGCCTTTTTTCTAGTTTATCTCCAGTTTGTTCTTTTCTCCAAAGAAGCTGGTCTATTTTTCTTTCCCCTCAATAAGTTCATACTGCCAAAGGTAAATCATCAGTGCTAATTAGACAAAATAAGGCTGTTTAAAAAAAAAAAAGAAAAGAAAAGAAAGAACACATCTGTCATGAACTCCCACCAGAACTCTTGGAAATGAGACATTTTAAATATTTTATGCTGAATACAAACTATCTTGAGGAAATGGTTTTATATTCTCTAATCCCAAAACAAAACCATCAGTGTCAGAGAGCAGTGCTGCTTCAAAACATTCCATTTAAAATTTTTAATTTAAAATTTCCTCACACTTGAGATGTAGGTTCTGCTGGCTCTATAAAATCCAGGTTATAAAGTAGAAAAACTTCATGAAACTAGAAGAAAAGGAAAGCTACTTCTGTCATTTAGACATAACTATGTTTTACATGCATTGGTATGTGTGAGGAAAATGAAAACTGGTTTGGTGTGGTTTGGTTCTGCAGTGGCTAGCACAACAAACAGACCAAGTAGAAATGAGAGAGATTGAGAATAACTTGTGGAGTCAAACACTGAATTTCTAGTAATGTGATTAAAGAGTCAAATCAGATAGGTATTTTCTATAGTTTTTAAAAATTATTTAGAGATTAATAATAGTTAATCCCTAAATCATACTTGTAAATAAGGAGTTTTTAAATTCTCTTTTCTTCAAATTTAAGTTTAGTTATGGACTAAATTCTGAGGTTATTTTTTTGAAGTATTTCTTACCCATCATCCTTTTTTTTTCCTTCTTTTCCTCATTATCTTAAGAAAAGTTTTATATATACTAGAATATCAGTGAATTCTACATTTCTGTCTCTCCCTTTTCTGAAACCACTGCCCAAATGTGGCTAACTCTTTTGTTCATATTGTTCTTAGTCCCATCACTTTAAAAATATTGAAGGTTGTCATGCACAATCCACATCTAGGGAGAGACTTAGAATAGTTTGATTTTTCATATGTAAGTATGTTGTGTTATTTAGAAGACCAATAACTGATAATGACATAATAAAATACTTCCTTAAGATTTGGAGATAATCCTCAACATCACTTAGACCCACCTGTGGAAGAGCGCAGTGAAATAAACAGATCTTAAGCAAGACTCACCCAGCTCCTCCCCAAAGTTACTGTGTCTGGGGCTAGTGCCTGCAGACTGTACCGTCCTTCCCATTGAAATAAATATGTTTTATTAGTTCAGTAACGTATCTTTCTTTATACTACTTTCTGCCTTAAACCTTTTTCTAAGTTAGTTCTTCCTTTTTTCTCATTTAAGTTTTAAGTTTAAATGATCATTTATCTCACCTTACAACCAATCAGCCTAAAAATTTTTAAAGTCAGTGGTATTTTTCCCAAGTTTATTCAATGTAAGAGCTTGTTTGAAAAATTGTGCAGTCAATTCAAAATTTCTGAAAATTAACAGCTACTGCTTTATTTTTAAAATATACACTCTATTTATCAAATATTGGGGATGGTTTCAATTATACATAAGGTTTTTTAAGGAAATGAGTTCTCAGTTCTAATTGCCATTTAGAACAAATTCTCAATTAACATTGTAATTCTACTTTATCATTCATTTTACATTTTATTTTTATCTTTATCCTTTACTTCACATAAAAAAAAAATTCATGCTGGGTTTTCTATTTCCCTATTATGATTCTTTATATTCTACTAGAGACCCGGTGCACGAAATTCATGCACGGGGTGGGAGGGAGGTATCCCTCAGCCCAGCCTACACCCTCTCCAATCTGGGACCCCTCAAGGGATCGGCCTAAATGGGCAGTCGGACATCCCTCTCACAATCCAGTACTGCTGGCTCCCAATTGCTCACCTGCCTGCCTTCCTGATTGCCCCTAACCACTTCTGCCTGCCAGCCTGATCACCCCCTAACCACTCCTCTGCCAGCCTGATTGATGCCTGACTGTTCCTCTGCCAGCTCTTTGCCCCTAACTGCCTCCCCTGCAGGCCTGGGACAGCCTCCCCCTACCCCAATTGCCCTTCCCTGCAAACCCAGTCACAGCCAACTTCCCTCCTCTGCTGGCCTGGTCACCTCTAACTGTCTTCCCCTGCAGGCTTGATTGTCCCCAACTGCCCTCCCTTGCAGGTCTGGTCCCTCCCAACTTTCCTCCCCTACTGGCCATCTTGTGGTGGCCATCTTGTGTCCACATGGAGGCAGGATCTTTGACCACATGGGGGCAGCCATCTTATGTGTTGGAGTGACAGTAAATTTGCACACTACTCTTTTATTAGATAGGATAGAAGCCTGCTGCAGGGGTGGGGCCAGCTGATTTGCCCTGAAAGGTATCCTGGATTAGGGTTGGGGTTCCCTTGGAGCATAGGGCAGCCTTGGCAAGGGGCCTGTAGTGGTTTGCATGCTGGCCATGCCCCCATGGCAACCCATGCAAAGGCCCTGGTATCTGGGATTTATTTATCTTCTACAATTGAAACTTTGTAGCCTAGAGCAGAACCAAGCTTCCTGCTCACTTCCTGTAGCAGCCATTTCTGTTGGGATTTATTTATCTTCTATGAAACTTTGTAGCCTTGAGTAGAGGCCTGGGCCAAGGAGTGTGTGTGGAAAGCTTGGCTTCCTCCATTGCTGGGGAGACCCAGGCCTCCCTCCTGCTCGCTGCATGGCTGCAACCATCTTGGTTGGTATTAATTTGCATACTCACTCCTGATTGGCTTTTGGGCGTGGCTTGTGGGTGTAGTGGAATGGTGGTTAATTTGCATGTTACTCTTTTATTAGATAGGATACTTTCCAGTTGAATACTGCTGATTATTATTACCCAGTAACAATTGATTTAATAGTAATAATGGCAGTCTATATTTTTCATAAACTAATTTGGCTACTTTAGGATTCTGGAAGGGTTAAAATTGCCAGTTTCCTGTTAGATAAGATCTATGCAAAATATCTTGTTTTAAGGGGTTTTATAATGCTTTCCTTACTAATGAGGAAAACAATTCATCATTTTCAAGTGTATAATCAGTCAGCATTTTGAAAGCCCTGACACAGTGGCCATTCCGGATGCTCCTGTGAAGAACCAAAAGAAAATCATGTTCCTCTTGCAAAGCACTTTTACAAAACCCCCAAGTAAGAAAAATATATTTAGTACAGTTATTTTTACATAGTACAATTGTAAATGAAAGTAATGTGGAACTTTTCAGCAATGTGAAATGTACAATCACTATTGCATTTTAGATATAAACTAGAGGTCCAGTGCATGAAATTCATGCCACAGCAGCTTGCCTCAACCCTCGAAGCTCCAGCTTCATCCAGAAGGTCATTTGGAAGGACGTCTGGAAGGTTGTTTTGATCTAATTAGCATATTGTGCTTTTATTATTATAGACAGGATACTCACCTCTGTCCTTGAGAAAGTCTGCTCCATACCTACAAATGTACAAGATATATTATGTTTATAATCTTCCATTACTTGGTATACATAACTAAGTACAACAAATAAAGGATGAAATTGTGCTTTGATTTTTCCTGTGTGAACATTCATTTTGTGGAAATAAATATAATCTATGTTTTTTTCTAGACTTACTGATATTGAGAGCACTTATAAATGGAACTAACAGACATGTTGTGTGGCCCTGAATTAATAATCCATGTCAGGTCCACAGATTCATTCTACACACACTGAGGACACAGAAAGGAGCAAAAAGTAGAGCAAGGAGAAGATAAAGACAAGGCCCAAATTATTCAAGGACTTTTAGACCTGCAGTCTGAATTTCTGCTTTGTCCTATAAGTACAGTGGGATGCCACTGGAGGTTCTCAAGTTGGAGAGTAAGAGTATCTAATTTCTAGAGAGAAAGTGGATTGCTAGAAGAATAAGAATGTAAGTAGATGAACACTTAAAAACTATTGTAGGTTAAGGTGGTTTGAATGGTGGTGCCAGTAAAGGTAGGAAAACGTGTCCATATCTTACTCATTTACATCTACGAGTGAGAAGGTAGGAAGAATGAAGGGTGCCAACATAGAAAAATAGCACACTAAATTTATTTTTAATAGTACATGAGACTTCTGATATGAACTATAAGTTATTTGACTAGAAAATAAGGACCTAAAATCAGTGTACACTAGTATGACCATGGACTAACATAGGATATATAATATACATCCTTATATTTAGCCACTTCTGACCAATGCAGATTTCTTCCAAAGTATGCAAATCAACTATTTGCTGCTGTGATGGGGGAAGTTTTTCAAGCGCCTCAGCATAACAACAAAGACATAATTTGAAAAGCAATTTCTCTTTTTCTTGATTTCTCTATTAAAAAATTTTCTTAAGAACCTACAGCTTAATGATACAGCCTTACAAATTTAGGAATTCAGCTTTATCCTCTACTACCCCTCTTCCCCTCCTACCACTGCCAAGATGGCTGAATAACCCTTTGCAAGACTAGATTTGCTCCAGTCAGCCCCATTCAAACTTGAAAAAAGGAGCCTGAGCCTCTTATACCTTATCTTGTCAGTCAAGTGTAACAAACGGGTGTCCCAGATAATAGCTAGTTCTTCCCACATACTTGACACTAGTTTTTACTTAAATTTATTGGGATGACATTGGTTAACAACATTATATAAGTTTTAGGTGAATAGCAGTTTTACCATTTTTATGTTATGGTACAATCGTCTGAAACTATACCCTTCAATTTTCTAGTTTTATCATCTTTAAAAAAGGTAACTTTTTCCTAGCCAGTTTGGCTCAATAGATAAACTTTGGGCTAATGGACAGAAGGGTCCCAGATTTTATTCCAGTCAAGGGCACACGCCCGAGTTGTGGGGGTCCCCAGTAGGGGGCGTGCAGGAGGCAGCCGATCAGTGATGATTCTTTTTCATCATTGATGTTTCTATCTCCCTCTCCCTTCCTCTCTAAAATCAATAAAAATATATACATTTTAAAAAGGTAACTTTCTTTTTGCTTGGTATTTTGTTCAGATGTTCGCAAGTTTAAGGAGTAAGGTTATTTGCTTTGGCAAACAGTTGTTTATTTTCATTTTTTATGTGGCAGAAATATAGCAATAATAAGGAAAACTAGAATTGGTAAGGGACAGATTTGGTGTTTTGCTTATAAATGCAAATCAGGATGGCTTTTAGAGTTATAGTCCCATCAACTTAATTTAGATACTTTAGAAAATACCAGTGTTATCCAAAATCATTATTCACACATTTGTGGATCACAAGTTTCTGTGTAATTATCAGCTTGCTTTTGAGAACATCAACTTATAGGCCAATCCAGTTTCCCCCATGGCAGATTGACAGACCTGGTAGATTGAGTAGATGCAATATCCACATTATATATTGACTCTAGTAAAGCTATCCATTGTCTCTTTCATGGTCTGATGATCAATAAGGAAGGAACTGGATGAATGATAAGACAAGGAGAGATGGGTTTGATAAGAAGCTGGTATTACCAAATGTAATGAAGAAGAACAGAGTAAATAGGGAAATGAAGTTGGGGGATATCACTAGGTTTATATACTTATACTACCCCCTGTTCCTAAAACTCAAAAACAAAACAAGCAAACAAACAAAAAACTGCTAATAACATCTTAAATACATTAAGTTAAATGGATTCAAATGTGCATTTTCTCTCTCTCTAGCTTTGCTTGGTATTTGATAAGCTTCTGGTTTCTTTCTCCCCTGATTCCCTCCTTCATCCAACATCCTAGTCCCGTTCTATTGTTATCCTTCTATATGTGGACAACTTTGCTTTTATAGATCATACGTAGTCCTTTATGTCTTAAAAGTAAAGTACCATTAACACAATGGTAAATCACTTCTGAAATTAGAGTAACTTTTTCTTAACAACAAAAAAAAGCACTAAACCTACTTGTAATAAATATTAATGGAAAAAAGAAATTTAGTAATTGAAATTATTCATCAAATATTTTATGAAATTAATTATATAATCATGAGCATTTTAATTTTTTTTCTTTGCTCCCCCTTCACTATCCAAACTTTATCTCTTTGAGGTCAGTAAGTGACATTGAGATTGTCATGCCAAATGGTCATGAAATGTACAAGAGCTGTTATAAATTTACCTATAAGTTGGTCAACAAATCAATGAACATCACTTGCTAAATTGTGGCGTGACTTTTTTTTTTTTTTAATGTATTCTTAGAGTCCTCTCAGTAGTCATCTCTCACGAATATTCTTTTTTCCTTGGTACTTTTTCTCCTCAACAATCTTTCCTTATTTCCCCCCCATCCTCACCCCACTTCCACCCCCATCCAATCCCTGCCAACCACTGGTGTTTTTTCGTTTGGTTCATTGTTTGTGATGGTTTTGTCTTTTTTCATATTCCACATATAAGTAATACCATGCAGTATATGTCTTTCCCTATCTGGCACATTCTTCTTAAGAATAATGCCTTTCAGATTTATCCATATTGTTGCAAATGACAGGATTTCCTTCTTTGCTTAAGGCTGAATAATGTGACATTATATATACCTCCACATTGTCTTGATCCATTCATCTGTTGACAGACACCAGTTGTTTTTAATGCTTGGGCTACTATGAGTGCTGCTGCAATGAACATGAAAGTATCTCTTTAAAATACTGGCTGCTTTTTTTTTTTTTTGGATATATAATGAAAAGTGGGATTGCTGGGTTATATGGTAGTTCTGTTTTTGTTTGTTTTTTTTAGAAACTTACATACTGTTCTCCATTCTGGCTGTACCAGTTTACATTCCCACCAACAGTGCACAAGTGTTCCCTTTTTTCCACATCCTTGCAGCCTGATCACCCTCCTAACCATTCCCCTGCCAGTCTGATTGATGCCTAACTGCTCCCCTGCCAGACTTTTTGCCCCTAACTACCCTACCCTGTGGGCCTGGTTACCCCTAACTGCCCTCCCTTGCAGGCCTGGTCCCTTCCAACTTCCTTTCCCTGCTGGCCATCTTGTGTCCACATGGGGGCAGGATCTTTTGACCAAATGAGGGCAGCCATCTTGTGTGTTGGAGTGATGGTCAATCTGCATATTACTCTTTTATTAGATAGGATGAGGGCCAGCTGGTTTGTCCTGGACCAGGGTGGGTGTTCCCTTGGGGCGTGGGATGGTCTGGGCAAGGGGCCTGTGATGGTTTGCAGGCTAGCCATGCCCCCTGGCGACCCAAGCAGAGGCCCTGGTATCTGGGATTTATTTATCTTCTACAATTGAAACTTTGTAGCCTGGAGTGGAGCCAAGCCTTCTGCTCCTACAGCCATTGAAACTTTGTTGCCTTAAGCAGAGGCCTGGGTGGCCAGGATTTGCAGAAAGCTTGGCTTCCTTCATTGCCAGGGGCAACCCAAGCCTCCCTCCTACTCTCTCTGTGGCCATAGCCATCTTGGTTGGGTTAATTTTCATACTCACTCTGATTGGCTGGTGGGCATGACTTTGTGGGTGTAGCAGAGGTACGGTCAATTTGCATATTATTCTTTTATTAGATAGGATGTGTGTATACACCCCACACACACACATACACACACATCCTATCAAATAAAAGTATAATATGCAAATCGACCAAACAGGGGAACAACTGGTCACTATGACACACGCTAAACACCAGAGGATAGATGCTCAATGCAGGAGCTGCCCCCAGGTAGTCAGTGCACTCCCACAGCAGGAGCACCACTCAGCTGACAGACAGGTGCCAGACGCTGGGCTCACGGCTGGCCAGCGCAGTTGCAGCAGCACAAGCCTCTCCCGCAGACAATCCTCCTGTATGCCTGATCCTGCATCAGGCGCATCAGGGCCAGGATGAGTGGGAAAAGTGGCACAGCACCAAGCCCAGGCTCGGGCTCCTCCCCAGCCACCTGCCGCTTTGCACACTACTTCATGCTGTGTGGCATTGACACGGACAGCAGGCTGGAGCCTGATGAGCTGGCAGGTAAGGCAGGGCTGTGGCAGCATGGAGGTTCCCTGATCTCTGCAGGCCACTCAGAGAGACTCCACCAGTACATGAATTCATGCACCAGGCCTCTAGCTAACCTAATAAAAGAGTAACATGTTAATTAACCATACCTTCACGATGCCCACCAGCCAGTCAGGAGTTGGTAAGCAAATTAACCCAACAAATATGGCATGTTAATTTGCATACACAGGTGCTGAGCTGCCAAGGGCAGGACAGGGCATTCTGCACCACCCTAGCCGCTTGGGTCCTCTGGGCAGCGGCAGAAGGCAGAAAGGTGGTTCCGGGCCAGAGCAGAAAGGCTGCTCTGGCCAGAGCAAAGGTGGTGCCAGCACCCAGGGGAACGAAGGCCCATTCTTGCACAAATCTTTATTAGTGCATTGGACCATTAGTATATATATAAATGATCTCCACACTAAGTCTAATTAACATCCTTCAACATACATACTTGTAGAATTTCTTTTTCTTGTAATGAGATCTTATAAGATTTACTCTTGGCAACTTTCAAATATGCAATACAGTGAAATGTTTTACATTACATTCCCAAGACTTAATTATTTTATAACTGCAAGTGTATACCTTTTGACTCCCTTTACCTCATCCTCACCTTTTGCATCCACCAATCTGCTCTCTATATCTATGAGCTTGGTTTTATTTTCTTTTGTCCTTAGGTTACACATATAAGTGAGATCGTATAGTATACTAGAGGCCTAGTGCATGAAATGCGTGCACAGGGAAGGGTGTCCCTCAGCCCAGCCTGCACCCTCTCCAATCTGAGAGCCCTGGAGGGATGTCCGACTGACCGGTCCCACTGAGATCAGGCCTAAGTGGGCAGTTGGACATCCCTCTCATAATCCAGGACTGTTGGCTCCCATCCACTTGCCTGCCTCTGTCTGATTGCCCCTAACTGCCCTATCCTGCAGGCCTGGTCATCCTTAACTGTTCTCCCCTTCCAGTCTGATCGCCCCTAATTGTCCTCTCCTGCAGGCCTGGTCACCTCCAATTGCCCTCTCCTGCTGGCCCAGTCACCCCTAACTGCCCTCCCCTGCAGGCCTGACCCCCCGCCCCAATTGCCTTCCCCTGCTGGCCTGGTCTCCCCAAACTGACCTCCCCTGCTGACTCAGTCACTTCTAACTGCCCTCCCTGCTGGCCTGATCACCCACAACTGCTCTCCCCTGCAAGTTGTGGTTCCCCCCAACTGTCCTCCCCTGCAGACCAGGTCTTCCCCAGCTGCCCTCCTTTGCCAGCTGGGTCACCCCTATCTGCCCTCCCTGCTTGCCTGATCACCCACAGCTGCCCTCCCCTGCAGGCCTGGGCCCCTCCCCAACTGCCCTCCCTTGCTGGCCTGGTCTCCCCCAGTTGCCCTCCTCTGTCTGCCCAGTCACCCCTAACAACCCACAACTGCCCTCCCCTGCAGGCTATCTTGTGATGGCCATGTTGTGTCCACATGGGGGCAGCCATCATGTGTCTTGGAGAGATGGTCAATTTGCATATTACTCTTTTATTAGACAGGATGTCTTTCTTTTTCTGACATTTCACTTAGCATACTGTCCATGCTGATACCTTAGCTTGACTAAAAGCGACTCTCAGGCAACAAAGGAGAGAATACTTAGCATAATTTTAAGACAGTAAAGAGACCATCAAGAGTGCTAATGTTCCTAAGGGTGTGAAAGTGCTCAAAAACAATCACATGCAATTGAATATGTAGAAAAACTGTTGTTGATTGGAAAAACAAAAAGCAGTTAGCCAATTATAGCATTTCCAAGGCAGTGATTAAAAATTAGTTTAAGGTTAGCAGGGGGTAGTTCAATAAACTTAAGGAGTGTTTATTTATAGATTAAACAGTACATTAGACATGTACTGTATATAAGAAATGTTAAAACAGGAAATCATTTGGGGGTCTGGAATGGATTAATTCAATTTACATTATTTCTAATGGGACAAAAATTATTTAGGTTTCGAACAAATAACTTTTCGAACAGCATTCTGGAATGAATTAGGTTCAGGAACCGTGGTTCCACTGTAATGTCAAAAACTGCTCATTGTCAGAATTTTTATGTATGCAATACATTAAAAAGAATTGATGTGACTTACTCTTAATAACTTCTCATATTTTTGGCTGTGTCTCAGAGTGTGAATTGTGGTATGGAGTTTACAGATCCATTTCTGGATTCTAAAAGTATAAAGTTTTACAATTCCCTTTTATGAAACAGAAATTATATCACATTTCTAATATTTACAACTCGTGAATAAAATGTATATTTAAGATTTGGGCCTATCATTTTGTGTTTAGAGTCCATGTACATAGCTAGCAGCATTTACTTATGTTCTTCTATATCCAAGCACCACACCAAAATAAAAAGGAAAGTTTCCTAAACAGTGAGTTTTGAACCAGTTTTGAAGAAAGTTAGGGATATGGATATGCATTGTTGAGTCGAAAGGTAGGCATTTTGGGGGGCAGATTTAAAAGTGATAACAATGGAATAAAAATTAATTTTGTTGATTTAGTTAGTACCTATCATTCATTAGAACAGTACATAATCTTCTTTGGAATGGCCTATTTAACACAAATTTAATAATAAGTCTCCATTCTTCTGTTAAATGAGCCAGGACAATTATTGTTCACTTATACATCCCTTAAAAAAAATTATAGGAATAGTTTGATAGTTTGATGATTTTGTAAAGTTGACCTATGAGCCAAGGAGTGTGGATTGAAGAAAAATACACTGTATAAGTTTTTCCCTTTACAAGTTCCTTGGTATAAAATGTGTTCCCAGTTTTTCATGAACAAGCCTAATTTATTTCTCATTATCAACGTGGGCAATATACCTTCCAGATGACATTCAGGTGAAATAACTGTATATACACTGAATAAGATCTAAGATGCATAGGATTCACCAGTCTACATTTATTCAAATGAAGGCTGAAGTCTTTAAAGATACCCACACAGGTATCTTGTGTAATCTTCTATCAGGATTGTATCTGCATTTCAGTTTGTATGACACTACCTGTTTTGAATAGGATAAAGATTCATTGTTACTGTCAGGACTGCTTTCAAACTAAATATTCATCTAGTCCTTTGTGGCTTCCATTTTTATCTAGCATTCAGAACAGCTTCCCTTTGCTGATCTGCCATTTTCCTGCAAATCGTGATTTCACTTGTATGATTTCTAGTGAGACAAGCTTAGACCTGGCTGCCTTTCTCTGAGTAACAGAGAAAGAAACGTCTCTGGTGCCTGTGCTGCAGAGAAAGTTGATTCATGTGTAAATTATCATTTGGCCTTTATTTGCTTGGCCTGTGGAGAGTACACATGCAGATAAAAGACTCTGTGGGTCAGGGCTCAATACGTGCAGGTTTCTCCAGTGGCTACACCGACAGCATTAGAATTGTTGTCACAGATTATCAGACACACTATGATCTCTTATCATTATTTATTTGCAGTTTTCTGTGTAAAATGAACTCTAACATGGAAGAAGCTTCTGTAGTAATAGGACACCATGTATTTTTCTCCCATTTGTTCTATCAGCTCACATTCTAAACAATAAAAAATAGTTTGTGTTTTCTGGAAGTTAAAACTGTTATCTATATGTTTCTGCCATTGATGTTTTGGGTTCGTCTTTTTGGGTTCTTCTTCATGTTTCATTTCTGCAGACTTGGATGTTATCCAAGTTTGTTATGAACCATGGATAATATCTTAGAGGCATATTCTCTTCATCAAGGTGGATGTAAAATGCTGTTTGGGATATGTATAGCAACTGATAGGCACTGTGCAGAAGTTAGAGAAGTTATATGAGCTACAAAATCTCTTATCAGTGACTCATTTGCTTTTCTTGAAAATAAAATTATTTAACATGCACTAATTTTTATCTTCACCATGAAAAGAAGTAAATAAAGGCTTTGTTGTTGTTTTTTTAGTACATTATATCAACTCTCTAAGCATTTAGCTAAATCTGAATGTGTAAGGTGAATTCCTGTATATACACATAACACTAAAAATGCATTAATATAAATTTAAAAATGATATGATGCCTTCAATCTACTCTTGTTATAATATGTGTCATAAGGGTAAAACTGGAATATCTTTTTCTGCAACTTCATTTATTTCTAAATATATAATTTATTTCTAAATATATATTTATTTCTAAATATATATATATAAAGGCAGTAATAGTAATGACCAAAGGCTCAACCGAACATCAGAAGCAGTTCTGCAATCAGTGCTGGGTTGCCATGGCGAACCAGCACTGGCTGCTGCCACTGTAGGCGCAGCGACCCAGCACTGACTGCTGAGGGGGCTGCAGATCGGGCCCAGAAAGAGGCCTGGAGAGAGAAGCAGGGTCTGACCGTTAGCCTTCATGGCAGCTATTGATCAGCCCTTGCCTCTCTCTTTCTCTCTGGGCCTCTACAGGGGCTGCTCATTAGCCCCATCTCTCTGATTAGGCCTGGAGATAGGCCCAGAGACACTGACTGGCATAGAAACCAACCAATAAGAACCAAATCTGGGTGAACTGTGAGGAGCCAATGACTGCCTAGAGTCAGAGCTTTTGACGCTGACTGGCATGGAAACTGACCAGTCAGAACCCAGTCAGAACCTAATTTGGGTGAACTGTGAAGGCAGAACCTAAAGTGGGGGCTGAGGAGGGGTTTTAAGGCAGTGGGAAGCAAGATCAGGCCAGCAGGGGAGGGCAGTTGGGAGGCAGTTGGGGGCGAGATTAGGTCTGTAGGGAAGGGCAGTTGGGGATGAGATCAGGCCACCAGGGGAGGGCAGTTAGGGGTGATCAGGCAGGCAGAAGCCATTAGGGGTGATCAGGCCGGCAGGGAAGAGCAGTTGGGGTAAAGATCAGGTTGGCAGGGGAGGGCAGTTAAGGGTGATCAGGCAGGCAGGTTATCAGAGGCAGTTAGGGGTAATCAGGCAGGCAGGTAGAGAGGTTTGGGGCATTCAGGCAGACAGGCAGGCAGGCAGGCAGGTGAGTGGTTAGGAGCTAGCGTTCCCAGATTGCTAAAGGGATGTCCGATTGGAGAGGGTGCAGGCTGGATTGAGGGAACCCTCTTCCCCTCAGTGCATGAGTTTTATGCACTAGGCCACTGGTCTCATTATATATTTGTCATGTTATTATCTATGTTGTTTTTTAAAGTATATTAGAAACCAAGGGAACATGTTTTGTAATACTTCCCTTACTAAATTGATGCTTATCAGAGCATTATTGATTCATGACGCTTTTGGTAAGCTTTCCTCTTACAGAATAGGCATAGTTTGTTTTATTGTACTAGTTTTATTGCACTTTGCAGATACTGCATTTTTTACAGAGGGAGATTTGTGGCATCCCTCTATTGAGCAAGTCTGTTGGTGTCATTTTTCTGACAGCATTTGCTCACTTCATCTTTCTGTGTCACATTTTGGTAATTCTCACAATATTTCATACTTTTTTGTTATATTTGTTATGGTGATCTGTGATCAGTAGTATTTGATGTTACTACTGTAATTGTTTGAGAGCAATATGAACCTCACCCATATAAAATGGCAAACTTAGCCCTGACCTATGGCTCATTTGGTTACACCATCATCCCATACACCAAAAAAGCTGTGAGTTCCATTCCCAGTCAGGGCACACCTGGGTTGCAGGTGGGAGGCGGCTGGTAGGTGTTTCTCTCACATTGATCTCTTTCTCTCTCTCCCTTCCTCTCCCTTAAAAAAAAAAAATTAGTGAAAACATATCCTCAGATGAGGATTAAAAGTAATAATTAAAAAAATAAATGGCAAACTTTATCTATAAATGTTGTGTATGTTAAGACTGCTCAACTGACCATCTCTTTCCCTCTCCTTGAGCCTCACTATTCCCTGAGACACAACAATATTGAAATTGGGCCAATTAATAGCCTTAAATGCCCTCTAAATGTTCAGGTGAAAGAATTAGTCACATATCTCTCACGAAAATCAAAAGCTAGACGTGAGTAATTTTAGTGAGGTAGTCATGTTGAAAGCTGAAATCGTCTGAAAACTAAGCCTCTTGTGCCAAACAATGAGCCAAGTTGTGAATGCAAAGGAAAAGATCTTGAAGAAAATTGAAAGCACTACTCCAATGAACACACAAGTGATGAGAAAGTGAAAACAGCCTTATTTCTGATGTGGAGGAAGTTTTAGTGCTCTGACTAGAAGACCAAGCCAGCCACAACTTTCTGAAGCCAAAGCCACCTTCAGAGCAAGACCCTAACTCTCTTCGATTTTGTGACAACTGAGAGAGATGAGGATGCTGCCAAAAAGTATGAAACTAGTAGAGATTGGTCTTCATAACATAAAAGTGCCAGGTGAAGCAACAGGTGCTGATATAGAAGCTGCACCAAATTATCTAGAAGCTCTGGCTAAGGTAGTTAATGAAGGTGGCTACACTAAATAACAGATTTGATTTTCAGTAAACATAAAACAGCCCTCTAATGGAAGAAGATGGCATCTAGGACTTTTATAGCCAGAGGCAGTACCTGGCCTCAGAGCTTCAAAAGACAGGTTGACTTTCTTTTTAGGGGCTAATATAGTTGGTGACTATAAAGCTAGTCTCATTTACCATTCCAAAAATACTAGGAATTTAAGAATTATGCTAAATCTACTCTGCCTGTGTTCTTTAATGGAACAACAAAGCCTGGATGACAGTGCATCTGATTACAACATGGTTTACTGAATATTTTAAGCTCACTATTGAGAGACTTACTGCTCAGAACAAGCAGTTTCTTTCAAAATATTACTGATCATTCACAATTCACCTGGTCACCCAAGAGCTCTGATGGAAACGTACAATGAGGTCAATGTTGTTTTCATGCTTAATAATGTAATATTCATTCTGCAGCCCATGGGTCAAGGAACAGTTTGACTTTTGAGTTTTATTATTTAAGAAATACATTTCATAAGGCTATACCTTCCATAGTGACTCCTCTGATGGATCTGGGTAAAGTTAATTGGAACTCTCTGGTAGGGATTCACTATTCTAGATGTCATTGAGAACATTCATGATTCATGGGAAAAGGTAAAAATATCAACAATAATAGAAGTTTAGAAGAAGTTGATTCCAACTCTCATAGATGACTTGAAAGGGTTTGAGGCTTCAGTGGAGGGAGTAACTGCAGATGTGGTAGAAATCTCAGAAATAGACTTAGAAATCGAGCCTGAAGATGTGACTGAGTTGCTGCAATCTCATGATAAACTTTAATGGGTAAGCAGTATACTTTTTATGGATGAGCACAGAAAATGGTTTCTTGATATGGAATCTCCCCAGTCAAAATGCTATAACAATTGTTAAATGACAACTAATGATTTAGAATATTATATAAACTTAGTTGATAAAACAGCAGCAGGATTTGAGAGGATTAACTTTAATTTTGAAAGGAATTCTTGGATAAATGGTATTAAACAGCATCTCATACCACAAATCATTCCTGAAAGGAAGAGTCAATCAAGGCAGCAAACTTTATTTTTGTTTTAATTTAAGAAATTGTCACAGCCATCAGCCTTCCTTGATCAGTGAGCAGTCAGCAACCACTACCTTGATCGGTGAGCAGTCATCAACATGGAGGCAAGACCCTCCACTCCCCGAAAGATTGCAACTCACCAAAGGCTCAGATGATAGCATTTTTATCAATAAAGTATTCCCATTTAAGGTATGTACATGTTGAGGGTTTTTTTTTAGACATAATGGTATTGCACAGGTAATAGACTACAGTATAGTATAAGCATAACTTTTATATGCACTGAGAAACAATGCATTCATCTGACTTACTCTTTTGCAATATTCACTCCATTGTGGTGGTCTGGAACCAATCCACAATATCTCCTAGTTATGCCTGTAAAAATAAATTAGTTTTAAATAATGCAGTTAGTATTATGAGATATTACCTTCATTCTTTTAAAAAGTTTTCTTCAGGGTAGAGGGGAGGGGGAACGGGAAAAAAATGAAAATAAAATAAAAAGTTTTCTTCATTTTGAAATTATATCTGGAAACAAATTACTTTCACTTGGACAGAAAGATAATTTTTAACCTACCATCTATATACCCAGTGATGTACTCAAAGGGCTGCATGGGAAGAGATAATAATTATATGAAGGTTATCATCTCAGTGATTCTAGTATACATGAAAAATTTTGAGGAAGTCATATAATTGTTTACACATTTGTATAATTGATTTAGTTAGGTATACATAAATATATTTCATGTATATGTATATGTGTATGGTATACAGTGTGCAAAATAACACTTCAGTATAAGTATCAACAGTTGTTGCAATTTTCCTAAGAATATATCATATGCATCTGTGTTGAGATAGGCATGCTATAATTATGACAATTAGGGACATATAAAGGTAGCAAACATATTTGTTTTATATATTATAATTTACCCTAGTAGCTGAACTCAATACAGTAGCTCCTTTTTAGTTTACTTTTATCCATGAGAGGATAATGTGTTTTAATTAAACAATTTTGTCTACCAAGCATAGAGACCTACTCAGATAACTTGGATTGAATTTGTAGTTTGTTTCCTAAAAAGGATTCTTACAGAAAATATATAAAACTGAACCCTGTACTGAAATGTTGACCTAAGTCATTTAGACTTGATGATGTGGCTCTAATGTGAAAGGAATCCATTATGGTTATTGTGAGGCTACTCATCATCTTGTAATTGTAGTCACTGATAATTAATATTGCTGTACGAAACAGCTTGCTTGCCATTTGTCTTTTATGGACACATGGTATTTTTCTAGAGGAATCTCCGTCTCTCTCTCTCTAATTCTTCTCTTCTGGGTATTGATCACCTTCTTCCATTTTTTTACTCTTTCTGCCCACTGAGAACTTTGGCAAATGCATGGCCTTCATGTGTTCCTAATTCTGACTTTACTTCAGCTGCAATCCTCCACCAATCTCTTGGTTTATCCCATTCAGATTCTTAAGAAAAAAAAATTTTTTTTCTCATCTCTTTGCTTCAGACCATAGGTGATGGCCCTAGGAACTAGCTGTACTTAGATCAGTGTCCATTCCTGGTTCAATCAGCTGTGGATGGACGATGCAGGGTCATGAAATATAAAAGATGACACCTACGGCTGTCCTGTAGAGCAGATCTTTATAAGTAATGCAGTTTTGCTAGAAGCAGTGGTTTGTAGTAGGTATTATGATTGATACCTCTGGTATACAACCTGTCTTAAACAAATCACTATCCCTAATATGAGGTACCAAACTATTAACATCACCCATTGTTTAAATGTCACTTTCTCAAGGAAATTCCAGACTACATTCTATATACCCTCCTAACATGTGCTTCCACTATACTCCATATTACATCACCATCAAAAAATTCATTAGTGTTACTGTAATTATTTTCTTAGTGCTTCACTTTTCTTATAAACTCCAGGGTCTATGAAAACAGGGACCATATCTTACGTGCTCGCCATTCTTTCTCCTGTATTTGGTCCAATTCCTGGCTTATAGCAGCATCCAAATATTTCTTATTTGATTCTTAAGTGCCTTAACCCATAGGAAACAAGTGTTTTAGAGTATAAGTTTAGTACTTCTCCAAAAACCAACCTTCCTTCCTAAACATCCCCATTTCTGACAGTCACATTATCAGCCACAGATACTGACTCACCCCTCTCTCCAGCATCAAGGCAGTCATGTTTTGTTGGTTCTTACTTACTCTTTTATCTGTAAAATTATCCTCCATTGCCACTGCCACCATTTCAGTCCAGGTCTTCTTCTTCACCTTTACCAAATGGATCTCATAGTCTCTAAGCTCTTATCCTCTGTTGTACCTACATGTCTTCTGAAAAAGTAGCTTTCGCTATGAAAAAAACTTTGTTGGCTCTCCTGTGCCTAAAGAATGAAACCCAAACTTTTAAATCCTTAACTGTCTTGTTCTTGCTAAATCTCTAATTAGGTTTTCTACTATTCTCCTATACGAACTCTTTCATTCAGTCCATGTAAGTCTAACTCTGGTCTCCAAATACATTATAAGCATTTCCATCCACTCCTTTGTTCATTTGTCTTCTTGCTTTCTCTATACTTAATTATTCTTGCTCTTCTTTCAAAGCCTACCTCAAGTTCTACTTTTTTCATAAAGCTGTTCCCACTTCCCAGTTCTCAGTAATCGCTTCTTATTCTAAAGTTAAAGGACTTACTGTCTTTACCAATCAGCTGGCCTTTAACAACTGCAACCTCACAATATTGTTTACCTTTTTATGTGTACACTATCATTAGTGAAGACTGCCCAGGTTCAAATCTGCCTGTACAACTTATTATCTCAGTAACTAAGCAAGTTACTTACCCCCTATAAACTTTGGCTATGTCATCTCTAAAATGGGGACAATATGGTATCTCCACATTGTGAGAATTCAATGTAGTAATGCAGGTAAAGCAGAGTAAGTGCTCAATAAATGTTTTCTATAAAATTATTTGCACAATATTGATCAACTGGTTATTCTTAGATTCCCGTTAGGTGTGGACACGTACTAGAAAGAAACAGTAAAAATGGGTTACTGCTAGCAAACAAGTCACCTCTATCCTATTACTTAATTAGACAGTAAGTGTCTTGCAGGCTCACTCCTACAATCCATACATATTTGCTGAATATCTGCTATCTTCAAAAACCCGGTGCCAGGCACAAGGAATTATAAGGAGCCATAAAATAAGGTCCATGACCTTAGAGACCATTTTAAGTAAAGCCCCTGACATTGTATTAATACATGGGGAGAGCTCAATAAATGTCCATTGGCATCACTGAGCATGGCAGTGATAATGAAGTCTCTAGGGCACCACAATTTCTAGCCTTTGTAGAGCTGTTAACTTCATTTGGCTTCTTTGTGTCTTCACAAAGAATGGGTGCCAGAAAGTCTTTCTCAATTTTTTTTCTGTTTGATCAAGACTTAGATAAGGTCTATTTCTTTGTTAGCTAAATATCCCCCAACTCAGTTTCATGCTTCAGAGAGAAGATATAGTATTGCCAATGGAACCACTTTACATTTGGGCAAATTCATAATATCTAAGTGGCTCAAATTCAAGTTTCAGTGTAGATCCTGGTTCCTGCACATTGGCTGTCAAAAACTACTTTGCAGAAGCCAAACTGTGGAATCCTTTCAAATGTTAGGTAGCATTAGAAGTTCCATTAAAGTGCTACAGAGTTTCAAACGATTTTGAAATTCTGATTTTTTTTAACAAAATATGTTATTGAAATTTTAATCTGTCCCTTGTTTTTGTCATGGGTCTGAAGGCTGTCCCCAATTTTAGTAGGATCACAGGTTTTGGAAAAAAGTATAATAATTTTATACAACAGTGGATATATAGGACAGTTCTGCTTTTCAAATGTAATTGTGAAATAAAACTTCAAGAAGACATAATTGTTTATTTGTACTATATATCTCAGTCTTTTCTCTGTATCTTGTCCCTCTTTTATTTCCTTGCTCAGCCTGCAAGAAATAAGACGTTTATAAAGACACTAGAGGCCTGATGCACAAAATTCATGCAAGGGGCTCGGCCCTGGCAGCCATGGTGGCTTGCCTTGGCCCTCACAGTCCCGACTTCGTCTGGAAGGTTGTCCGGAAGGACAATGGAAAGTCATTCAGCTGTCTGGCCTAATTAGCATATTACCTTTTTATTATTATAGATAATAGTTAAAATAAAGGTATGAAGATTTTATATCTTTGTCTATAAACATTTTTATTTTAGATATAGAGATATAGATAATTATCTATCAGCCTATGATATGATAATTGTGTTAATTTAATACAAAATTTATCTCTAGCCCTAGCTGGTTTGGCTCAGTGGATAGATCATTGGCCTGCAGATTGAAGGGTACCAGGTTTGATTCTGGTCGAGGGCACATACCTCGGTTACAGGCTACTCCCTGGCCTGGGGTACATGCAGGAGGCAACCAATTGATATGTTTCTCACATTGATATTTCTGTCTTTCCCTCTCTCTTCCACTCTCTCTAAAAATCAATGGATAAATATCCTCAGGTGAGGATTAAAAATAAAATTAAGTAAAATTTATCTCTAGCTTTCTTATCATCAAAGGAAGAAAAAATAGCTAATATCTTTTTCACTTGAAAAGCAAAAGCATATTCACTCATCTGGAAAGATATTCTTGCAATAAATACCAAAGAAATCATCACATGATTTACTTGAAAATACCCAATTCTTTGTGAAATAATTTGTTTAGCATCTACTTTCCTCATTAGTTTTTCACCATTGAATATGATATTAGCTAAGATTTAGTCATATATGGCCTTTATTATGTTGAGGTACTTTCCTTCTATACCCATTTTATTGAGATTTTTAATCATAAGTGAATGTTGTATCTTATCAAATGTTTTTTCTATGTCTATTAATAAAATCATGACTTTTATTCTTTATTTTGTTAATGTGGTTTATCACATTAATCGATTTGAACTATTCTTAAATCCCTGACCAAGATGTATTATTTTTTTTTAATGTCTGTTGTTTGATTTACTAGTATTTTGTTTAGGATTTTTGCATTTGTATTCAATAGAGAAATTGGTCTGTAGTTTCCTTTTATGTGTGTGTGTGTGTGTGTGTGTGTGTGTGTGTGTGTGTGTGTGTTATTCTTTCCAGGTTTTGGTATCAAGGAATGTTAGCCTCATAAAATGTTAGAAATTATTGCCTCTGCAATTATTTTGGAAGAGTTTGAGAATGATAGGTTTCAAATCTTCTTTGAATGTTTGGTAGAATTCACTAGTGTTTGGGCAAATAATTTTGAGAAAAGAGCCAAAAATATACAATGAAGAAGAAAAAAGCCTCTTTAAGAAATGGTGCTGGGGAAATTGGAAAGCCACATACAAACTAAAAAGTTTCTGCATAGCAAAAGAAACCAACAACAAAAAAATAAAACAACCAACCGAATAAGGGATGATATTCACAAAAAACAGTCTGACAAGGGGTTAATATCAAAAATACATAACTCATGCAATTCAACACTAAACAACAATCCAATTTTTAAAAATGGGCAAAGGACCTGAATTAACATTTCTTCCAAAAAATCAGACAAATGGCCAACAGATATATGAAAAGATGCTCAACTTCACTAGCTATTAGGGAAATGCAATCAAAGCTGCAATAAGATACCACCTCACTCCTGTTAGAATGGCTATTGTCAACAAGATAAGTAATAACAAATGTTAGAGAGGTTATGGAAAAAAAGTAAGTCTCATTGACTGCTGGTTGTGGTACAGCCACTATGGAAAACAGTATGGAGACTCCTAAAAATATTAAGGATAGAGTTACCATATGACCCAGCAACCCCTCTTCTGGGTATCTACCACAAAATTTTGAAAACTTTTATTTGCAAAGATATATGCACCCCTATGTTCATTGCAGCATTATTTACAGTGACCAAGACATGGAGGCAACTGAAGTGTCCTTTGCTAAAGGACTGGATAAAGAAGATGTGGTACATGTAAACAATGGAATACCATTCAGCCATAAGAAAAGATGAAATACTGTGGATGAAATACAGGGGCTTTACTTAAAAGATGAAATGATGTGGATGGACCTTGATAATATTATGCTAAGCAAATTTAGTCAGAAAAAGCTAAGAACTATATGATTTCAGTCACATGTGGGATCTGAAACTCATAGACACCAACAACAGTATGGTGCTGACCAGGGGAAGGGCCCACTGATGGGTAGTAAAGGAGGCTACATATTTGATGACGGAAGATTATTTGATTGGGTAGTTAGCACAATGCAATTACAGGTCATGTTTCATAGAAATGTACACCTGAAACCTCTATGCTCTTATTAACCAATGTCGCCTCAATAAATTTAAAAAGAGAGAGAGAAAAGAAAATAGCTTCTAGAATACTTAGTTCCATTAAAGTTTTTTTTCAGTTCTCAAAAATCACCTTTTCTCCTATTTTATCAAAATGCTTTCCCTTTCTCATAATTTTTACTGCTAAGAACATTGGTTAGACATAAATTTAACAGATTCCGTTGCTATGAACTCACCACATGTCTAAAATTGATTCATTTAGACAACTCCCATGTGTTTGGGGTGAACTAGCCCTGTATTCTCAGTCCCCATGAAATGTCTATGTTAATCATTAGGCAGTGGGCCTATTCATCAGTATGATGAAGTTTTTAGGAAGCTAGTTCACCCTAGAACACAATAGTTTTGAGTCAAAATACTTTTGAGAATAACACAACTTTATCCTGTTTGGACAAAAAAAGCACCTTCCCAAAAAATAATAATAACTCTACTTACGTGTGAAAATATACTAAAATTCTAAATAATAAATAATATTTTATTTCTTCTTACTATACTTTTTCCAAAATAAATGTGAATAGCACATGAATCTTTCAGATTATTTCTATGGAATAGAAACAGCTCTTTTTAGTTAGAGTCTGAGTAGCACAAAAGCCATTGAACTCAGTTTTTAACCAAATACCTGGTTAAAATTATGTTTCTTGTATTTTCAGAAACTTTTAACTTGCAATAAATACCAAATCTTTAATGATCTATATTTTTAATGATCATTTTACCCAAAAGATTGGGTTACTGAGAATAACAGGCTTATCAAAAGTTTAGAAACAAAATGTACAATATCTTGTCACTTTTATTATTTAAGATTTAGCACCTATATTTTTTGAAAAGCAATTAAAGAATGTTTTTAAGTTTTAATAATAATACTAGAGGCCCAGTGCACAAAATTTCGTGCACAGGGGAGATGGAGGTGTCCTTCAGCCCAGCCTGCTCCCTCTCTAATCTGGGATCCCTTGAGGGGTGCCCAACTGCCCGTTTAAGCCCAATTCTACAGACAGTTGGACATCCCTCTCACAATCCAGGACTGCTGACTCCAAACTGCTCACCTGCCTGCCTTCCTGATTGCCCCTAACCACTTCTGCCTGTCTGCCTGATTACCCTCTAACCACTCCCCTGCCAGCCTGATTGATGCCTGACTGCTCCCTGCCAGCCTGTTTGCCCATACCTGCCCTACCCTGTGGGCCTGGTCACCCCTAACTGCCCTCCCCTACAGGCCTGGGTCACCCCCCCCCGCCCCCAACTGCCCTTCCCTGTAGGCCCAGTGACCCTCAATTTGCCTCCCTTGCAGGCCTAATTCCTGCCAGCTTCCCTCCCCTGCTGGCCATCTTGTGGTGGCCATCTTGTGTCCACATGGGGGCAGGATCTTTTGACTACATGAGGGCAGTCATCTTGGGTGTTGGAGTGGTGGTCAATTTTTATATTACTCTTTTATTAGATAGGATAGAGGCCTGCTGCATGGGTGGGGGCCAGCTGATTTGCCCTGAAGAGTATCCTAGATCAGGGTGGCTTTTCCCTTGAGGTGTGGGGTGGCCTGGGCGAGGGGCCTGTGGTGTTTTGCAGGCTGGCCACGCCCCCCAGTGACCCAAGCAGAGGCCTGATATCTGGGATTTATCTTCTACAATTGAAACTTTGTAGCCTGGAGCGGAGCCAAGCCTTCTGCTAGCTCAGCCATTGAAACTTTGTTGCCTTAGGGTGTGCAGAAAGCTTGGCTTTCTCCATCGCCAGGGGCAACCCAAGCCTCCCTCCTGCTCTCTCTGTGGCCATAGCCATCTTGTTTGGGTTAATTTGCATACTCGCTCTGATTGGCTGGTGGGCATGGCTGGTGGGTGTGGGTTGTGGGTATAGTGGAGGTATGCTCAATTTGCATATTACTCTTTTATTGGATAGGATTTTTCCCCTCTGGAAAACATAACATTTTTTCATATATTTTATTGATTTTTTTTTTTTTTTTTTTTTTTTTTTTTTAGACAGAAAGGAAGGGAGAGGGATAGAGAGTTAGAAACATCGAGAGAGAAACATCGATCAGTTGCCTTCTGGTGAGGATGTGCCCGCAACCAAGGTACAGCTGCCCTTGACTGGAATCAAACCTGGGACCCTTCAGTCCACAGGCTGACACTCTATCCACTGAGCCAAACCAGCCAGGGCTGGAAAACATAACATTTGAAGTTAAGTACTTATCTCAAGAAGTGTTTGTATTTCATTTCTAATTCAGTTCACATTTACTGAGCTCCCACTGCTTAAGAAGACTTAATCAGTCAATCAGTCCACAGATGTTGACTGCGTGCCTGCTCTGTGCCTGGCACTGTTCCAGGCACTGGGATGATTTCCGGCAACAGACATAGCAAAGTTCCTGCCTAGAAGGAGCTTACTTTGTAGTCAGAGCAGAAGGATAGTAAACACATAAACCCTTCCACAAAAAAAGTTAGTAAATAAAGAAACAAACATTATTTCAAATGCTACTAAGTGTAATTGTTACAACAAACATTTAACAGTATAATGGGTTGGAGAGTGATGGGCAGGATGTGAGGGAGTGGTAATACTCTTTTAGCTCATTTTTTCACACTTTGAGGCTGCTACTCCTGCTATTGCTACTGCTTGCCCTTCATTGAACTACTTGAAATCATCATGCTCCCTTTGTCCCACAGACCTGTAATATAACATCACTGACTGAGTTGTTTTCTCCAGAAGTGATGAAAATACATCAGTCTAACTACATTTTTTTGTCTTCTCCCTCTGCATTATTAAGTGATTGTAAATGGTAAAACTTCTCATCTGTTTTCCACCACAACTTACATTCTGTAATATGGAAGATGCTGAGCAGCAGAAAAAAAATCCACAAATGTCCACTATACTCATTAAACAGAATATTTGAAGGTGATACCAGGTTTAAAGACTCAAATTCATTCTAAGTATTAGAAATACATTCTAAGAGTTACTCAACATAGTGAGAAAAGTGAGGAAAATGGATGGATATATGGCAAAGCATTCCATTTGCTATTATTGGTATAACCATAAAGCTGTCCTATAAATTGGTTCAATCCAGTTTTCAATATATATACATATATATGCAAATGATAATAACAAAAAACAAGCTCTTGGAGGGGATGTATCTAGAGAATGAATAACACTGGCCATTAATATTTACATGTGGATGGTACTTTAGAATGCATAAAGTACTGTCACATGTATTATCTCATAGGCTCCTCAAAACAAAGATGTGAAATAGATGCTGTTATTATCTCCATTTTATACATAAAGAAACTGAGACTCAGCCAGAAGATTTGCACAGAAGCTTTAAGCTAGAGAGTGTTAGAACTGGACATCTCACCCACAGGCTGTATCTGCAAGTCCAGTGTGCTCTCTACTGCACCATAGCTACAAACAGATGTTTTCAAGAGGAGGCAGACACAAAGAGAAGTCGAGAGATGATAGGAATGTGAATCTGAAGCCATGGCTAACATGCCAGTGAGAAAGGAAGTAACAGTGTCTTTTAGCAACAGAAAGCTGCCAGCATAAGAACAGAAAAAAAATGGATCTCACATTCAGTCAGAAAACTACTCAATGGTTTTAAGAAGGAAAGTTTTTAAACAGGAAAGTAGTGAGAAAGTTTTGCTGTTATCAAGGGAGGATTTGATTTTTTTCTTTTAATGGAGGGTTCTTATGCCGGGAGTATGTTCAAGTAATTCTATGAATAGACAGACATTAACAGCTCAATAGGCGGTCAAGATAAGTAATAAATGTGAGGAAGCATGAGCATGCTAAAAGGAACTGGGACAATGCAATAGAAATACATTGATATCAAAGAAAGGAAAATGCATTTTATGTGATGTTCTCACAGCTAGGCATTCTATGTTAGAAAGTACATATCTGTGATCTGTTAAGAAAGAAGTATAGACACAAGAAGGGAGGGTGTTTCAACCTGAGGAGGTACAGAAGCCATAACAAATGCCTCCACATCATTCTCCATTACTATGTGGTATAATGCATGGACGTAGAAAGGACCACAGGCTTCACCATAGAGGTCAAGTACTTTTTGAACCAACTCAAATAAAAAATACATTATCCCCTTTTACTCTTAGAAAACACTAGGCTCATTGCCTGTTTTGTTACTTCATTGTCATATATTTTGTTTAAATGTCATAGAATTTAAATTATTATTATGTGCTCATTAGTTCTGCTGCCTTGGGATGTAATGACTCATATTAGTAGTCTTCACAATAAAAAGGGTTGGTGAATTTTTACTGAACTGTCCTTTTGGGACTATAATTTTTAATATTCTTTGGAAGCTTTGCCAATTCTTTGGTAATAAAGTACTCTTACACTGTCTTTATCATTGACAAGTTCATAAGGAACAGAGCTGGCTCTGTTACCTGTGACTATTGAGTGCCCTTTTGATCCGGTAAGCTCCTTACTTGGAAGAGTCACCAAGGACACATGATTAATATGCAACCATCTTGTAAGCAACAAGGATGATTTTGTAACCTTTCAGCAATAATTTTAGGCTGGTCTCTGCAATCCCCAGTGTGGGTCATGCAGGACACAGCCGATCAATGATTCTCTCTAATCATTGATGCTTCTATCTCTTTTTCTCTTCCTCTCTCTGAAATCAATACCAAAAATAAATAAATAAATAAATAAATAAATAAATAAATAAATTTTTAAAAGATAAGAAACAAGATTTTTACATCCTTCAGTATATTTCACTGAGGCCAATACTGCCCTTATTTATTTATTTATTTATTTATTTATTTATTTATTTATTTATTTTGGCTATTCTTTCATGTCAAGAAGAGATGTGAGTTATATAAACATGAAAATGTTGCTTTCCTTGTTTAAATTACTGGAAGCTTAATGTGCTGTGTTGAGAAAAATTGTCCTTTTTTTGAAAAATACTTGTCCTCATGTTTAGGAAATGACCTATTGATTGACCATCTCAGGTTAGGAGCATTGACCTTGAGGCTCTTTTCTCCAACAGGTTTGCATTCATGGTTTATGAAAGATTGCTATCAGTAGTCAGCTAAGAGTAAATGCTCATCTTCTTTACTCAAGATACACTCACGGTGATGTTTTAGCAGAAAAAGATAATGATACAGATAGAAAAACAGAATACAGAGATATCTTAGCAGTATTGTGCTGACCTATGCCATTTATAGTAACACTCTGTATTGCATTAACTGCTTCCTTATCATATCACTGTGGGTCATCATTTTTATTTGGTGGCATGACTGCTCCACTAACTTGTGTGTTTAGTGTCCACCTTTAAAAGCATTATCAGAAAACTGTATCTTACAAGAAGTTTTTTAAAAGATGAAATTAATGAGTGAATAAAGAGAATAAATGAATGACTACAGAAATTAAATGGAAAAATGCATTAATGTTTGTATGAGTTTTTATCTTTGGTATAGTGTTGACCCATCTGTAAGAACAAAACTCTCCAGTTGGGGCTATTCTTTTATTGGGCCATTCATGTGTTCCAGTTTTACTCCTCTTTGGTAAACAGGAAGTAATTATGAACTTTCCTGAAACCCTTAAATGAATCAGTCTACACACACACATACACACACACCATTTGTATATGAAATCACAAATAATATATATTTATCCTTATAAAATTAAATGAATTATTTATTATTTAAACCCAGTCTTTGATACAGTTAAGCTAACCAGTTCAGGAAAAGAATATGAAAATGAAAAAAATCTTAGTTGCACCAAAATGTCTTCTAGAAGTCCACATAGGTACACCAAAGATAGCTATCATTTTTCCATTTACTGTACCAACACAAGTTGATGCAGTATGTCTCATTACTTTAAGAAAAAAAGAAGCAGTCATCTGCTTTAAACTGAAACTATCGATAGGCTTATATTCTCGTAGCCTGTACAATAGAGTTTAAGAGGCTGGCATTTGGCCGAGACTGGTTTGGCTCAGTGGATAGAGCGTCGGCCTGCAGACTGAAAAATCCCAGGTTCGATTCCGGTCGGGAGCATGTACCTTGCTTGCGGGCACATCGCCAGTGTGGGGTGTGCAGGAGGCGGCTGATCAATGTCTCTCTCTCATTGATGTTTCTGACTTTCTATCACTCTCTCTTCCTATCTGTCAATAAAATATATTTAAAAAAAAAAGAGGCTGGCATTTGGACTCAATGACTTCAACAAATATTTGTCAGGAGCCTCTATATGTGTCGAGCACTACTATAGGGCAATAGGAATAAAGGTTGAACCAAACAAAGTCCCACATTTTATGGATTTAAGTTCATACTTACTAGCACCATTATTGTTAGAAAGCTCCATAACCTCACCAGAATCCAGTTTCGTCATCAATAAAGTAAAAGTAATACCACCTTGGTAATATCATTCTTAGGTTTATATTTATTAGTGTATTAAAGTGATTAATGTTATGCCAGGAACATACTAAGTATTTGATTTTAACTTTCATTTCTTGATGATGATAATTACTATGATTCAACTTCAATCAGCTTGCTTAAAATTGAATTTTACAAATTCTCCATATGCTATGGGCTGTTGATGGATAATGATTTGTGGCTGGAGTATCATACATAGGCTGAAAGTTTTACAGATGTGCTACCCAGTTTGGGGCCTCTGTCATCTATTTATGCACATATCGGAGTAAAGTCAACACAATTTTTTTTTTATCTTGGCCCTTCCTCCCAGACATTCCTTTAGGCATCTCACCCTACCGCATACCTTTTTTAAATAGAAGAGTCATCTATTTGGGCACATATTTTGTTAGCCTTCATAATTCAAATGGATACTAAAACATATTAATGATCCTAAAATGTCAAAAATAATCTGTCACCCAAGTTTTTGCCATGGAATATAAACTCAGACTTTCTATTGCTCAATTCTCATTGGGCAAAAATAAAAATAATAGTTATCTTAAAAAATACAGTTGTCTCTCTAACCGGTTTGGCTCAGAGGATAGAGCATCAGCCTGCCCAGACCAGAGGGTTCCAGGTTCAATATCAGTCAAGGGTGCATACCTAGTTGTGAGCTCGATCCCCAGTAGGGGGTGTGCAAGAGGCAGCCGATCCGTGATTCTCTCTCATTATAGATGTTTCTATCTCTTCCTCTCCCTATCTATCTGAAACCAATAAACATATATAATTTAAAAAATAATAAATAAATAAATACAATTGTCTAAAGGAGAAACAATCCATCCATTTCTTTAGATGTGCTTAATTTTTTTATCTCTTGAGGAAGCCAGGTTATCAAAAACTTATTAGGTCACCTGAAACACACTATCTTTGTGTCCTTTGAGTTACTTCTCCCAACTTTCTCTGTAGTATTATGTCATGAGTTCACATGAAGGATATAAGCAAAAAAAGCATCTGTTCTCTACAATTGGCTTGCATTTATCACCTCAATACAGTGACTCATAATCCTATATAACCTTTCTAATATGACCACTCTTTAATACAGTTCCCCATGTTGTGGTGACCCCCAATCATAACATTTTTGTTACTACTTCATAACTGTAATTTTGCTACTGTTAATGAATCGTAATGTAAATATCTATGTTTTTCAATGGTCTTCGGCGACCCTGCTAGTGGTTCTCAACCCACAGGTGATGCGAACTGACCACCAGGGGAAGACACTCAACTCAGGAGCTGGCCCCTGGTGGCCCCTGACAGGCAGACATCCCCCGAGGAGTCCTGGACTGTGAGAGGGCACAGGCTGGGCTGAGGGATGCACGCCCTGCCCTCCCCCCACCACCACCACACACACACACACACAGTGCACAAATGTCATGTACCAGGCCTCTAGTCAATTATATTCAATTATATTAATTTCTTTGTATTTGTCAGAAGGAAGCTCAGCCAAAATTTAGGCTTCATGTGGCAATTGTACAGGTCTTTTTTATTATTAATCCTTATGTGTCATTCTTACCTTATCCCTGCCTTTATCCTATTTCTCCACTCCTTTTACTCTTTCCCCTTTTCCTTTTCTCCTCCTATAATGGATATGTAAGTCATCTCAATAAAGGATTTGAATAAATAGCTACTAAACAAACAAGCAAAAAGTCACTCTACTACTCTTTTCTTAGATATTAAAATTTTCACTGTTAAATGGTTGTAAAAGTGTGTAATTTTTACCCTTTTTTTACAATATTTAAATATTTTTTCTAGTAAATAGATTATAGCATCCTGTAGTACATTATAAAGTACTTTTGTCTTGATACTATAGGTTTTTCTAAATTTACAACTTCTCTTAGGAAAGTTTTTCACAATCCATGTTTCTATTGATAGAAATAAATTGTAGGCTCAAAGTCATTAAAGTCTGATCAACTAAAAGACATCTTATTTTCAGTAATTGCCATCTTTTTAACCCTCCACTCAATAGGTGCCATTCACCTATAGTGATAACCAAATTACATATGTGTGTGTGTGTGTGTGTGTGTGTGTACATACATATACACACACATACATATATATATATATATAATTCCCATCCATTGTTACTTTAACAAGACCCAAATAATAATTCCTATCCTGATTTTAAAACACTTGGGGGAAAAGGCCTTTATGGCCCTATAATTAAATTTAAAATGTTGCTTAGAGCCAATATACAAAGCCAAAAAAGTGTGAATAATATGTACTTGCCATTTTATAATACATTTGCATCCTGGGGTTTGAGATATTGTTATGGATGTAAAGTATATTTTACATCCATTACAATATCTCAAACCTCAGGATTTCAGATATTTACAAACCCAGAAATAAATTTAATTCCAGGGAAGAAAATTTACTTTTTTTACAATAATGAAAGATTTCAGCCTGTGAGTCTTCTGGACAGTTATAGAAAAGCCCATATGGAAAGCTCAATTAGAGATTTGAACTGTCTTTTTTAGAATGAAGTTCAATATGGATACAGTAAGAATAACTAATTATAAATTTTTTACTTTTAACTAATTATTTAGCCATATCTGGTTCTATCCAATTTTTATCATAAGTCAGTCCTTACTGGAACTTATTGTTAATTTAAGTGCTCATGAGTTTTCTCTATCCTCATACTCTGAAATATTATTTGGTATTAAAGTAATCAGTCCTATCTAATATGTTATCATGTCATTTTCTAAATTAATAAATGGTAAGAATTCATTTTTACATGACATATTTGTGAATATATGTATCAATTTAAAATCAGTTTATTTTTTTCTTGAAGATGTTATTCTATATATATTAATGGTATGTGTAAATAAGTTCATAATCCTTTAAGGGTTCTTGCCATAGAGAAAGCAATTGCATTATAAGAGGTTTTTTAAAATACATTCAGAGAAGAAATGCTTTGGGGGAAGATATCTGGAAATGAAATTTTAACAGTATCAGAGAGCGTGAGAAAGCTCTAGACTTGGAGGTTGAAGATAACAAAAGTAGTTTATTTCGACATTACCATAACCAGGATGAAAAGAAATCACAGTTCTAGGAGCATAACTGACACTCCAGAAGCTCCCAGTGTTCATCATCAGGTGACAGGGAGCCTTTATGACCATGGTCAGCAGGTAGATGATATTACCTGAAAGCTAGATTTTCTTCAAGTGCGTCATTGAAAATGTAATTTTATGCAAGTTTTTTGTTATTTGTAATCTGTTTTATGTGATATTTTACTCACCTCAAATGAATACATTTGAGACTGTTATGTGTATAATTTAAAGTTTTCTTAAATATATGGCTAGAAGAAATAAAATGGTTGACCACCTGCTTGTTGTGAGGGTTAAGGAGGAATTTGGAAAGGAAACTTTAATCTCTGAATCCTCCAGAGTTCAAGCTGGTGATACCTTTTGGGGCAAGATCAGTAGATCTAGACAAGATTGTTCTCAAATTTATTTAGAAAGCCAAAAGAACTAGAATACCTTTTAGAATACAATTTTAAAGAAGATTAAGGTGGGAGGAATTAGTCTATCCAATTTTAATACATTACTGGCAAATATACAAAGAAACTGGATCACTTGAACATTACGGGAAGGAATGTAAAGTGGTTTAATGACTCGAAACAATGTGGCAGTTTCTTGGAAAACTAAAGATGCAATTAATACACAGCTCAGCAGTTGCATTTTTGGGCATTTATCCCAGAAAAATGAAAATTATTTCACACAAAAATTTGTACATGAATGTTTATAGCAGCTTTATTTATAATAGCCAAAATAAACTGGAAACAACCCAGATGCCCTTCAACAGGGCAACAGTCAAATAAACTGTGGTACATCCATATGCAGGGAATACTACTCAGCAATAAAAAGAAACAACTTCTTGATACACACAACAACCTAGGAAAACCTCCAGTGAATTAAGCTAAATTTTTTGGAAAGCCAATCTCAAAGGTTACTGTATGGTTGCATTTAAATGATACTAGAGGTACGATGCAAAAAATTTGTGCAAGGGGCTCGGCCCCTGCAGCCCCAGCTTCATCTGGAAGGTCATCCAGACCGTCATCCGTATGCTAATTAGACCAAACGGTTCTGCTGTTTGGCCTAATTAGCATATTAGCTCCTTATTATATAGGATTCTTGAAATGACAAAATTATGGAAATAAAGAACAGATTAGCCCTGGCTGGTTTGGCTCAGTAGATAGAGCATTAGCCTGCGGACTCAAGGCCCCAGGTTTGATTCCAATCAAGGGCACATTGCCCAGGTTGTGGGCTCAATCCCCAATAGGGGGCATCCAAGGGGCAGCCGATCAGTGATTCTCTCTCATCATTGATGTTTCTATCTTTCTCTCCCTCTCCCTTCCTCTTTTAAATCAATAAAAATATATTTTTAAAAAACTGGCTAGTGGTTGTGAGGGTTAAGGAGGGATTTAGAAAGGAAATGGGTGTGGCTATAAAAAGGCAATGTGAGTAATCTTTGTGCTGATGGAAATGTTCTAGAGCGTTGTCACCATCCTGGATGTCATAGTTTACTATGGGTTTTTTTAAATATATATTTATTGACTTTTATAGAGAGAGGAAAGGAGAGAAAGAAAGAGAAACATTGATGTGAGAGTGAAACATCAATTGGTTGCCTCCTGCACTTCCCTACCAGGGATCAAGCCCAAAACCTTGGTATGTGGCATGACCAGGAATCAAACCTGTAATCTTTTAGTGCACGAATGACACTCCAACCCACTGAGCCACACCAGCCAAGGCTTTACTAAGGTTTTTTTACAAGGTGTTACTACCATTGAGGGCAATTATAACACAGAAGATCAATCTGTGTTATTTCTTACAACTGAATATAATCTATAATTATCTCAGAATAAAAATGTAATTAGGAATTAATGCAGCTAAAAAATGAAGTACAAAGTATCAATTTAGAAAAATATGATAAAACTTTATTAAGAGGCATAAAAAATCTATACTAATAAAAGGATAATATGCTAATTAGACCGGGAGACCTTCCGGATGTCCTTCTGGACAAAGCCATAGTGGCAGGGCCGAGGCAGAGGCAGTGAGGGGCGATCAGGTTGGCAGTGAAGGGCATTTGGAGGTGATCAGGCCTGCAGGGGAGGGCAGTTGAGGGTGATCAGGCCATCAGGGTAGCATTTGGGGGCGAGCAAGTCGGCAGAGGGGTCAGTTGGAGGCCATTAGGCCGGCCAAGGAGGGCAGTTGGGGACAAGCAGGCCAGCAGGGCGAGGACCAGTTGGGGATGAGCAGGCCGACAGGGGGCGTTCAGGCCAGCAGGCAGAGTGGTTAGGGGTGATTAGGCAGGCAGGCAAGTGAGTGGTTAAGAACCAGCAGAACCATTTGCAGCAACCTGGTTGGAACTGAAGAGCCTTATGCTTAGTGAAATAAGCCAGTCAATGAAGGAGAAGCATCACATGATCGCACTCATTGGGGGATAATAAAGAACATTATAAACTGATGAACAAAAGGATAGATACAGAGACAGTAAAGCTTCAAACAGACTGAAATTACAGCAGGAAGATTAAAGTTAGGTGAGGTAGATAAGAGATCAATCAAAGGACTTGTATCTATGCATATAATCATAACCAATGAACATAGACACTGGGGGATTGGGGTATGCCTGGGAGGGAGGGGGGGCAATGGGGAGATATGTATAAAAAAATTAATAAAATAAAAAAAAAAAAAGAACCAGCGGTCCTGGATTGCAAGAGGATCGGGCCTAAACCAGCAGTTGGACATCCCCCTAAGAGTCCCAGATTGGTAAGGGTGCAGGCCAGGCTGAGGGACAACTCCCCCCTCATGAAATTCATGCACGGGAACACTAGTTATTCAAATAAATGGCAGGATATAGCATGTTTGTTGATTGGAAGACCCAGTATTGTAAATATATTAGTTGTCCCCATATTGTCCTACAAGCTTTAGTACAATTTTAAATCATTAAGTGACTGGGATAATCTATAATGGCTAATTTACAACCTCCTCCTTTCTCTATTTCCTTCTTCCTGTTGGCTACAAAGTAAAGAGCGGTGATTTTGAAAATCTGACAAAACAATACAAAATATTGTCTGCAAAATACCAGCAGCATTTTGCTTTGCAAATTCACAAGTTTTTTATTTTCATGATCTTCTGTATGCATCTTCATTTCCTTAATTTCAAAATGGAAATCATCATCAAAATAGTGTAAAAGCCATAGAAATTTTCTGTGATTTTATGTTTTGTTATATGTTTAATAACATTTAATAAGCATCAGTTTTCTGATGAATTCTGTCCCAGACATTTGTTTACACAACAAACATGTATTAAACCTCAATCGTGATTTCTGAAATAAAAAGTTTTAAGGGATTACCTCCAAAGGATTTAGATATAAAGCGAGGTATCGGTAATACCTGAAATGATTAACTAAGCAAAGAAAGTATGTGGTAATCTAATATACACCATATACAAAATACTGAAACATAAAGAAAGGGAGTAGTTGGTGTGAAGTAAAGATGATTTATTAGAGGAAATAAATATTGAAATGGAGCTTAAAGCAATTAGATGTTCATCTTCTGAAAATTATTTTCATTTTCAGTGCTTAACTGATTTATAAATATTGACTATATTACAGCAAAATATCTGTGTAACTTTGGCCTATCACAACCTCTCTAAACTTTACATTTTACCTGTAAAATGAAACTGTCATAAGAAGTTTTATCTACGGTCCTTTCCACATCTTTTTATTTTTATTCAATATGTTTCTGTCTACATCTAAATTTGGACCAGGTCAACTCCATCTTGTGAGCTCTTGAACAGTTAAAGTTTGACTCCCTGTGAATTCTCAGTTTTGACACTTTCTTAACCTCTTTTGATTCTAAACCATATTTACATTTTAGCAGCTAAACAGATCTAGAAGAAACTTTCAGTATTTGTCAGTGTTATCAACTAGTTGCTAATAGACTGTGGATCTTCTCATCAGTTCATTGGAGAGGCAAGAAAAACACTCTACTTCCTTCAGCTTTAATTATAGAATATCCAACAGCCATTACATAAAAATTTTAGGGGAATTTATTGCTTAACTCTGAAAACCAGCATATACTTCAACATAAGGTATATTTTATCAATCTATGTTGAACATGAATCAAATTTGATCTTTGCCTTCTCTGGTTGGACTTCAGAATCACCAGAATCAGAGATGCCTAGTTTCTCAGATTTTGAAAAGGTTTATCAATATCAATTGAGTTGAGCCTAGGAGAAAAGGGAATACTTATAGAAGAGTGAAAGGATGAACCCAGAAAAGAAGACTGGAACCAGAGAATGGAGAACTTTAAGCCTAATTAATTTCTACTTAATTTGAGAGCCATTGGATATTTTTGAGTAAGAAGAGATATAAGACAAATTATACTTTAAAATTTTCATCTGGTAGATAATGTATGCGATAGAGAAGGAGAGACTGAAGGCATTGAAATTAGGAGGATGTTTCTGGATTCTAAATGATAGGTCATTAAGTCTAGAGTGATAACTGGGTGTGAAAAGGAAGAAAGAGACTAAAAAACTTTGCTGAGGTGCACTTGTCAGGATTTGGTAACTGACTGGATCGGGAGGCAGTTAACAAGGGAGGGAAAAAAGCAAAGATGACTGAGAGGCTTTGAGCTCAAGTAAAGAGAATGTTGTGTTCATTCAGAGAAATGGAAAAGCCTTCCTGGAAAATAAGCCCAACAGTTTGGACTGCATGCATTTAGTCTCCATCCCAATTCTTTCCCACTGTAGTCCTTCTAAGGGCTGAGAAACCAGGCATATCAGCTCAAATAACAAAAGCAGAATTGTTGAGGAAAACTCTTCTTCTATTTCAACTCCATTTTTTTACCCACTACTTTGAAATATTATTGTACTAGAGGCCTGATGCACGAAATTTGTGCAAGATAGGCCTTCCTTTTCCAGGCTGCTGGCATCGGCTCCCCTCTGGCACCTAGCACTCGGCTTCCCTCCATCCACAGGAAAGCACCTGAGACCTGGGTTTCCCTCACATCCCTGGCTTTTGTCCAGAAGGTCATCCAGTCTAATTAACATATTATGCTTTTATTATTATAGATTAGACTCTCACCTCTTACTGAATATCACTATTACTGTGTCATTCATTCATTCAGGTAAACTAGCAGTATGTGAGTTTATATTCTGAAGTGTATAGTAGAAGAGTGAGCCCCAGAGAACATTGTATCTGTGGGAGGAGTTGTAAATGCAGTCAGAAAGGGTTAAATCTATCATCCTAACTCCTCACAATCCACTCACCACATGCCAACCAGTGTACTTTTTAAAATACCTGAAACTACAAACAGACCATTGCACTTGGAATATAATTGAAACTTGTCACTATGGCCTGTGAGCCCTCACAGGTGGCTTGGAGGCTGCTCACCTCTCTGAATCATCTAATACTTCACTTTCCCCTTCACCTGCCATGCTCCAGTCACTCTGACTTTTCCATTTCTCCACTGTAACAAGCTCTGCCTCATAGCCTCTACTTTTTGTTCTTCCAGATTTCTGCCTGTAGCACTCACTCCAGATGTCCATCTGCCTTCTTGCCATTCAGGTCTCAGGTCACAACTCTTCTCCATCCAGTCTAAATTGAGGACCTGAGAAATAACTCCTTGTCCCTCCTTCTCATCCTCTTTATCCTCCTTCTTCATCTATTCACAGCCCCCTATTGTGTTTTCTTCACAGTGCTCTAACTCTTCACCTGTCATCCCTACTAACATGTGCTACCGAGCAGAGCCATTATATATCTTGCTCAGAGCAGAGCCATTATATATCTGTATCTCAGCTCCAGAAATAGTACCTGGTATACAGTAAATACATGTATGTAAATTAACCAGTCACAGGACCTCCAGAAAAAGTATCTGCTCAAAATATAGAGTAGAATCCACAATTGAGAGAGGAGAACAACAAAAAATTTAGATTGAATTAGTAAAGGTTTTTTTTTATTTAGAAATAAGGAAAGTATTTTATAGTTTATTCTCTCTCTCTCTCTCTCACACACACACACAACACACACACACACATATCACACACAAACTAACAGCCATAAGCCACACCTACCTACCTAGGAACAAATAGTCCTTTTGTTGTTATTGTTAATCCTCACCTGAAGATTTCTTTTTCCATTTATTTTTAGAGAGAGTGAAAGGGCAAGGGAGAGACAGGGAGAGGGAAACAGTGATGTGAGAGAGACACATCCATTGGTTGCCTCCCATGCATTCGCCCTGGCCAGGGACCGAGCCTGAAACTGGAATCGAACCCAGGACCCTTCAATCAGAAAGCTGACACTCTGTCCACTGAGCCAAACCAGTTAGGGCCAGTCCTTTCTGACAGTTTTATTTTAGAATGAGGCCCAATTCAGCTCTATACTGATTGTATTGGGAATAATCAGAAGCCTGTACTTACCAAATAACTATTGTTTGGTTCTTCGCATTACCTTATTTAGTACTCTGTGTTCTTACAATCCTTTGTTAAAGTTACTTTTGAAAATGACAAAGGGAAATGGGGAAAAGAGAGCTCAGATTTTAAAGAGAAACAATATCCCTGGAGGCCGAGCTTGTGGCAACAGTAAGAGTACTGTGTGAGACAAGAATTAAAACCAAAGAAAGCACTTCTACCCCAACTTTCTGGGTTTAATAGGTCATTGAAGCAATAAAAATGTGTCAATTTTTTATTAGCTAGAAAATGGTTTATTAGAGGAGTCTATCAGATTCCATGAGAGAGAAATTGATAAGAAGCTGAAGGAGCCCTACCCGGTTTGGCTCAGTGGATAGAGCATCAGCCTGCAGACTGAGGAGTCCCAGGTTCGATTCCCGTCAGGGGCACATGCCTGGGTTGTGGGCTTGATCCCCAGTGGGGTGGTGCAGGAGGCAGCCAGTCAATGACTCTCTCTCATCATTGATGTTTCTATCTTTCTCTCCCTCTTCCTTCTTCTCTGAAATCAATAAAAATATATTCTAAAATAAAAAAGAAGAAGAAGCTGAACGAAAGAACAGACTGCTCCAGAAGCTGCAAATGACTTAAAAGTTTCTACCATTGATTTTATGTTTGTTTCAGCCTACCTCTTATCTCTGGTCAAGCTTGATGATTTTCTTTTAGGGTCTCAACATAGTCTCAGTATTAAAGGGCTTGCAACAGTGGTTAGCAGTGATAAGGGACTTACCTGTATCTTACACAAGTAATTTAACAAGGCAATGCAACATGTTTCCTGCCCCCAATGTGGCTGAGTCCACACTAGTGCCTTCTAACTGGGAGCCTCCTTTAGGTACCCTTCACTGTTCAGATATTGGGAAGTTTGGATTTTTTAATGATGTTCTCCTTAGAAGCTCTAGAATTCATTTTAAAATGAATTTTAATAGTCATATTTTATATCTTTTTAGAAGGCACATTATTTTTCAGTGCTCTGGTATTTCTCTAATTCTTTATAACTTTCTAAAAATAACTGCTGGCGAGCTCATAAATTCATTAGCTAATCCCGCTGGGACTCAGTAATGCATATTATAGACCTCCTGATTTTTATATATTAGATTTTCTCAAGAATTCCCTTACCTGTTATTATCAACATAGCTATATTGACAGGATCTTCATTATTTCCTAATTGCCCATATTTCTTTTTCTTGTTAAAGATCAATTTTTAAAATCAAGCCTTGTCATTTTGAAAATATCATAGACAAGTTATCCTGTTAATGTTTCATATCTTTCTAGTTTTTTTTCTCTCACCTTTTATCATAGGAAACATAAAATGTATTCATCATCTTTTGCTTTAAAAACCAATTCTTTTGATGTGATGGGAGAGGGGAGAGGGAGCATCAGTGACAGGGTAAGGGCACATGGTAGCTTTTCCATCCTGAAACGAAGATATAAAAATGATACTTCACATTCACTGATGACTTTATAAACAGTTTTATTCCCTATTCTAAGCCATACCCTCAAATGTGAATTATGAATAGACTACAGAAATTATTCCATGATTGTTTGGTCTAGGACAGTGGTCGGCAAACTCATTAGTCAACAGCCAAATATCAACAGTACAACGATGGAAATTTCTTTTGAGAGCCAAATTTTTTAAATTTAAAATTTTTCTAACGCCACTTCTTCAAAATAGCCTCACCCAAGCCGTGGTATTTTGTAGAAGAGCCACACTCAAGGGACCAAAGAGCCGCAGTTTGCCAACCACAGGTCTAGGACCATGTAAAAATAGGGTGACTAGCAATAATTAGAATAATAAATGGCTAACCAAGGAATTCTTCCAAATTATCTTTTTGGGGAGAATTTACTTTTAGACCATCCATCCAATTGTACTAGTAAGCCTCATTTCTAGCAAATCTTATTTGTGTGTGTGTCTGTGTGAATAATATCATTTAAAGAATGATTGATTATTTACTTTCCCAGAGAATTCTTCAATTTATTAAAAGATTCGTTTTTGAAGAGTAAATAACCTACTTCTTCCAATATAAGTACTAAGACCAAGTGAAGAGGAATGTGGACAAAGCAGACTTGTAAGAAACAATTAGATTGAAGCCATCCCAAGAAGTAAGGCAATAGACCAGACAGAAGATACAGCAATGTTTCCTTCTCTCTTAGCTTGTTCTTTGAGAATTCCACTCTCAGTGCTATTTCCACCCATTTTTCTTTAATTTCTAAATGCTATTACATAAATAGCAGTAGTCTAGTAGTCTCCCTCTTTCTCAGCTCCATTATAAGACACTTTTTCTTAAATATATAGTCTTTGGGGAAAACAAATGAAACATTTTAGCAATTTGATCTTTCTTATATGATTCATGGTCTCATCCTTCATACTTAAAGTTCCTAATCCTTTCGACCATTCATTCTATCTTACAGTTTTGAAAATTGCTGCAGTTAGTATTTTAAAACAAGTGATAGATAAAGAGTAAATATTCAGTGTAGTATTTTAATTGGAAGGTCCCCTCTCCTCTACCTTTTGATTATTTCACACTGAACAACATCATTGACAATATTTTTAGAAGAAACATAAAGAGAAATAAAAGACATATTCTTGTCTGTATAAGCATAAAAGAAATAGCCTAGGGTTCAGATTATAAGGAAAATTAATCTCTAATGTGATTTTTTAAAAAAAGAATTAACTATTCATTTTTATTTAAGCTGACCCTTGATCATCTAAATACCTTCTATTATAATAAACATTATGCATTGCTTTTACTATTCTGAAATAAAATCTACTGAAATAAAATCTAACCCATCTACTATTATAATGTACTAGTTAACATATAAAAAGAATAAAAGAAAAGAAACAAAAATAATGTGCATATCAATATTTAAAGTGCTGAGAAAAATCTACATGAGAAGGCCTGATATGGTAGTCAGATACATGGCCCAGTGTATAGCATCACCACTAATTTGACAGCTACAAAGAAAGGTGTGTTTGTTGGCAACTCAGGTGCAGTGAATAATGATGCCACGGGCGATGATATTTTCTCATGTGGTAAACCACTCTTGGTAATATTCTGGACAACATAAAGTACAAAATCCCTTCAGTTTACATGATATTTGGGTTCCTGGGAAATTCTATGTATGATAAAAATCATGCCAAAAGTACTTGGAGATTGTTTGTCAAACAGATCTAAATTCTAAGCCCATCTAATTATAAATAAGTTTTTCAGCTACATGTACATATTTAAAATATTTAAAATCCATGTAGAGTGCAGAACAGTTCATAGTACTATACTGCCTTGCAAACTGCAGGATGTCCACCACTCCAGGCCTTCTCCCAGTAAATGCTAATAGCTCCTTCCAATCATCTTGACCACCAAAAATATCACTGAAAATTTCCAAAATGCCCCAGAGGGCACTACTGTGCCCACTGAGAACCACTGATTGAGACTGAGCAAAGCACTTTTTCATAATAAAGCACAGAGGTCCTGTACATTTTCTTTTAATACTGATTTGATTTTATGGATTGGGAGGCTAAATATACCCCAAAGGTGACTTATCCAATAAGAACAAGCCTCCCAATCCAAAGGATTAAAAAAATCATTCCATGAGAATATGGCAGGCATTTAAATATGAGAAAACTCTTTATTCCCTACATTGTGGAAACCTCTCTATATTAAGAAAATGGTGTTTGGCCCAACCGGCATGGCTCAGTGGTTGAGCATTGTCCTATGAACCAGGAGATCACAGTTTGACTCCCAGTCAGGGCATATGACCAGGCTGTGGACTCATTTGAACCCTAGTATTCTCTCTCATCATTCATGTTTCTATATCTCTATTCCTCTCCCTTCTTCTCTGGAGTCAATAAAAATATATTTTAAAAAGAAAAGAAAATGGTGGTTTGAAAAGTGGAAAGATTCACAATCCTAAAAAGAGGAGCTTTTTGATCAGCGTAAAGCTGTGATAGAGAAAACACCAGGCCCTGACTATTAAACTATGTCTCCTTTAAATAGCATGGTTAATGCTAAATGGACTAGTTTCCATGTTACTTACACATCATTGCAGCTTATTAATAAACTAGAGGCCCAGTGCACGAAATTTGTGCATGGAGAGGCGGTGTCCTTCAGCCCAGCCTGCTCCCTCTCCAATCTGGAACCCCTTGATGGATGTCCGACTGCCCGTTTAGGCCCGATCCTACCTGGATCGGGCCTAAACGGGCAGTCGGACATCCCTCTCATAATCCAGGACTGCTAGCTACCAACTGCTCACCTGCCTGTCTTCCTGATTGTCCCTAACCACTTCTGCCTGTCTTCCTGATTGTCCCTAACCACTTCTGCCTGCCAGCCTGATCACCCCCTAACCACTCTCCTGCCAACCTGAATGATGCCTAACTGCTCCCCTGCCAGCCTGTTTGTCCCTAACTGCCCTACCCTGTGGGCTTGGTCACTCCTAACTGCCCTCTCCTGCAGGCCTGGGTCCCCCCCAACTGCCCTTCCCTGTAGGCCCAGTCACCCCCAACTTCCCTCCTCTGCCAGCCTGGTCACCCCTAACTGCCCACCCCTGCAGGCTTGATCACCCCCAACTGCCCTCCCTTGCAGGTTTGGTCCCTCCCAACTGCCCTCCCCTGCTGGCCATCTTGTGGTGGCCACCTTGTGTCCACATGGGGGCAGGATCTTTTGACCACATGGGGACAGTCATCTTATGTGTTGGAGTGATGGTCAATCTGCATATTACTCTCTTATTAGATAGGTTAGAGGTCTGCTACATAGATGGGGGCCAGCTGGTTTGCCCTAAAGGGCGTCCTGGATTGGGGTGGGTGTTCCCTTGGGGTGTGGGGTGGCCTGGGTGAGGGGCCTGAGGTGGTTTGCAGGCCAGCCCACTACCTGGCAACCCAAGCGGAGGCCCTGGTATCTGGGATTTATTTATCTTCTATAATTGAAACTTTGTGGCCTGGAGCGGAACCAAGCCTTCTGCTGGCACAGCCATTGAAACTTTTTTCCTTAGGGTGTGCAGAAAGCTTGGCTTCCTCCATTGCCAGGGCAACCCAAGCCTTCCTCCTGCTCTCTCTGTAGCCATCTTGGTTGGGTTAATTTGCATACTCACTCTAATTGGCTGGTGGGCGTGGCTGGTAGGTATAGCCACAGTACAGTCAATTTGCATATTACTCTTTTATTAGATAGGATGGCTGCTTTTTTTATTGGCCTAAACTTTTCTCTTTTTTATCCTTTTATGAAAAATTTAATGGCCTAATGTTTCTGTCCTAATAGGATAATTTCCTCTTAAGTGTTGTATGTTTTAAATACTAGAAAGCTGCTCTTAAAAGTTTCTATTGTCTAAGCATTGCCATGGGTAGATCATCATATAAATTTGTAAATATTTTCATTGAACTTTGGTCCTGAATTTTTTAACTGGCCTTAAAACATGTTCTTGAAATGTGTATATGCAGTTCCAGATGGACATGCATTTACCTAATGTAGAAATGCTATTTTTAAATTATTAAAAATCTACTTTCAAAAATATAAAAAAAACATTTCTATAAAATATTTCATCATTTAGGGAGAATTCTCCCTCCCCCACACCATTCACTGTAATTCAGTTTCTAACCCACCTTGCTTATTACTTTTATTCTTAGCAATTTCCCTTCCTCTGACAAAGTACACATTCTCATTATTTATACTCTTAAATTACAAGAGTCAATGTCAAGAGCCAGTGCAGATACTTGGTTATCTCAGGGACTTTGGTCTTTTCAGCCAAGGACTAATCAAGCAGAGAGTAATCATAAGCTAAAACTAAAAAGCCTTTGTAGTGATTTTATCACCAGGGAAATTTGTTCATCCTTCAGAAAGATTGTCACTAGAAAAAAAAAAAACAGAAAGAAAGAAGTTAAAATTGCTTCAGACCATTGACTCCGCAGGTCCCTCTAGATTCATAGATTGAATTGGTTTTCAGGGGGTGGAAGGAATTATGAGAAGAGCTCCCTGAGATAGCTTACAAATTGATCCTAGTCTTGGTAACACTAGTAAGTGTAAGTGTGATCACTATGGAGGAAATGCCAAGTGAGCCTGGAAGCATGGGAAATGAGAAGGAAAAGAGACAATTAACACCTTTTTTTTTTCTTACTGTGTTTGGGGATAGCCATGAAGTATGCATCTGAGAATAGACTTTCAAAAAGAAGAAATACAATTGATTTTAAAATATTTTATCATAAGTGTAATTAGTAGTTATTGTTGAAATGAAACTAGAGTTGCAAGCACTATAGAAATAGGAACAGGTATTTCATAAATCTTTCCAGGAACTGGGCCTCCTTCTAGATATACTCACAAAATATTATTTAAAGTTAATATGTCTGACCATGTGTAGAACTGCTTAGTTGGGTTCAGAGAATATAAATGCCTCCAAATTCAAAATTATAATTATTAATATCTGGATGTTACATATACTTTAAAGAATTTGAAATTTTACACACCTATTGATGCAGATAGGCATATGTGTAATTTCTTTCCCCAAGAATTATGTTAAGACTTGTCAAAATCCAGTCAGTCAGTCACTTTAGGATTTGCCAGGGTATATCCAAAATGAGTAAGCACCTACAGAAATGACTTTTTTTTTTGTCTGAATACAGTAGTGTTGGGAGATACTTCTCAAGAATATGGCTTTAGTACTGGATCCTAGTTTCAAATGCTGGCTTATAATGTGGATCTGTAAAGGAGAAGAGGATAGAGAGCATCCTTGTGAGGGTACCTATAGAGAGAGAGGTTCTCGCCTAGGGCCAGCTCCCACAGCTGAGTGACATGCAGAGATTGTAGCTTTCTGCTCTCTGGTCAACCGCAGCCATAGCATCCTTATTGTTGTAACTCTGAGATTGTGATACTGTCACAAAACTGTTGCTAGGCAACAAATGTGGTTACCAGGTCTCAGCAAATAGCTGAAGGGGAAAGCAAAGTGTTGCACCATTGTAGAGTAACCATAGCAATGACCTACTATTACAGACTAAAGAATTATCATTAACAATGTTAAAGTATCAGACAGAGGCCCTGAATCTGGAGACTTCCAGGCAGTATTTCTCTGCATAATTGAGTGATCCAAGAAGAGATTTCAACTACTGTATCTTAAAGCTACTCATTCATTATTTCTATGGGAGAGTCTTACAATTACTATTTTTATATTTTTAATTTAAAAATCGTTCAATTGTGAATCTACTGGTGAAATGATAGGAACTATCACAAGGAGTCAAAAACAGATTAATGACCTCACCCGTAATGTCTATCTGCATCTGTTATTGTTTGCTTGTTAAACTGTAGGTAGATTTGACTTGAAGAATATTATACATTACTATTACATTGAAGCCACAGAGAGGAGCTGTAGTAAAATAAAATTACCCCATAAGTTGGCAAGCGTGTGTTTTGTAAGTTGGATTTCTCCTGAAAAAAAAAAAAATAGATCTAGATACTCTTTTAGTAGTCACTGCCTTGGAACATTATTTTTCTGAGCTTTTCAAAAACTGCTCTCTAAGATCTGTAAAAAAAAAAAAAAAAAAAGGAGCCCTCTAGGATACTTCTAGGCAAAGGGTCTTTTGCATCTGGTCCTTCATTAAGCATCCCACACAATTTGGTCTAGTGACCTCGCTGAGGCGAGCCTAACAGCATGCTTCCTGGAGAGGCAAGAAAAATCCGATTTGATTTTTTTTCTACTGGGAAGCAGGGAAAAGTGGGTGCCCTGGGGTGGGTGCAGAAGCCGGATTTCACGCCCAGGGGGAACCAGTCCCCGCGCGCGCGCGCGCTCAGAGCCTGGGGAAGTGGGTGGTTTCGAGGCGAGAGAGGGAGTGGCCCTTCCCGCCGCGCGCCTCGATTGGCCCTGAGGGGCTGAGGCCCGGGGGCGCCTGGCCGCGCCTCGGGCGGCCCCCGGGGAAGTCCGGGCCGCGTCCCCGCGCCTGGGGCACAAGCGGGCGGAGGCCGGAGGCGGCGGAGGTCTGGGGATCGCCGCCCCGGGCGCCGCCTGGGGAGAAACGGCTTCGGCAGACGTCAGCTCCCCTCGGAGCGAGGGGCCGAGGGGACCCGCAGGTAAAGGTGTGACCTGGGGGCTGGGGGGAGTTGGAGCGCGCGCCGCGGGACACGGGGTTCGGACTGCGCTCCGGGCGGAGGACCCGCCGCCTGCGCCTCGGCTCAGAACGAGGCCCCTCGTAACCGAGTCTGTGTTTTTTTTTTTTGCAGGCACGGACCGTCACGAGCTCACTTCCTGGAAGAGCTTCCCGTCTATTTTCAAATTCTTTGCCGAAGCCTCTGAGGCCAAGAGCAGTTCTCTTAAGCCGGCGCTGACGCGGCGCTCGCACCGCATCAAGCACGAAGAGCTGTGAGAGCGGCGCGAGCGCGACGGGGCGGGACGCCAGGACCCACGCTCGAGCTGGCCTCCGCCGGCTCCTCGCTGCTCGTCGCCAGCGCGCCGACCCCCAGTCCCTCATTAGATTGTTTTCTTCCCAGAGCACAGGGTCGTGATATATACATCTAAATAGCGTTTTGCATTATTTCTAGATGAGTGCAACTGTCAAAGCAATATGGGTTCACTGGTCGTGCTTCCTGCGGGCCGAGCTCGGCTTCGCGCCGCCCGTCAGCGCGCAGATGAAGGCTGACAGCGCCTGCCCCGCGCGCCGGCGCGCCTCTAATTGCCCCGACCCGGCCCGCGCGGGGCTGGGGGGTGAGCGGCGTCTGCGCGGTCCTACCACCCGCTGCTGCGCAGCCGCCGCTCCCCCTCCCCACCCGGCCCGGCCCGGCCCCCCTTAATCACGTTTATTTTTTTTTTTTTTCCCTTCTCCCAACAGAAGCAAACTTTTATTCTAGACTTCAGGCTTTCCTTTTCAGTAGGTTTTTCACTGAGGGCGTCTTATGCCTTTTTTTTTTTTTTTTAAGAATTTCTCCCCTCACTGAACCCAGAAAAGCCAAATTTAAATTCAGAGCATGACTGTACTGTAGTTTGGGGAGCGCAAATTGTTCTCCTCCTAACGATGTATTTTCATTTCCAGACCAGAAGAAACACTTTGCATAAAAAAAAAATCTATCAAGTTCTGAATGCAGATTACCGCCGAAAATCTTTGCCAGTTGAATATGACATTTTTTACACAAGTCTCTAATTTCACAAGAGACCATTTAAACTGAAACATACCGAGGAACAAATCTTTTAAGTATATGTGGGAAGGCCCCCTTTTCAATGGAATTTACAACTTTATCATTAGAATTGACTTTACTTTTTAAAATATAATGTATATTGAGTGGCATTGTGATTTAGATAGCATACTTAAGTTTTGCTTTTTTAATCTTAAAGTGGATAAAGTTTGTTTTGTTGTTAATCCTAACTAGTATGATCTGATCTTTCATGGAGTTAGACCTTTTTAGGAACAGAATTTTTACTGTCATCAGGAAAATGTACCTGTGCACTCTTGAGCCTTTCCTTCTGAAAGGCTAAGTGGGCTAAAATGATTCTTTTAGTTTTCTGCTCCAACAGAAAGGGAAAGACCTGATGTGAAAGATTTTCTCCTCTCAACCCAGTGATACAACTTTTAGCAGTCCACTTCCTCTGTAGGGTTTTGCCCTACAGTTTCAACTATTAACTATTTTAATCCAGCTAAGATCTGGCCAACACTGTGAAATATAAGAGGTAAAATAAGATTTTGCTGACTTTTACATTCACATATTAAATCTTAACATTACCATTTTAATTACTTGAATTGAATTACCTAGTGAGGATTCTGTTTCTAATAGATGAGAATCTGAATTTAATCTTCATTTGTTTGTGAAGTGTATGCAACAATATGACTGCCTTACTTGAGGACATGATAAAATATATCCAAAATATTTAGAATTGTCTGCCTCCTCAGAAAATAAATAAATAAATAACCACCTCATGAGTAAAATGATTTTATATTATGAACTGATTTCAGCAACGTCTTAAAATTGATAACATCTTTGTTTGGTATAGTTATTAGTTCCTGTAGTTTTAGGAATGGCAAATTAAAGTGATATTATTCAGTGATCATATATGCATATACTTTCCGTGCTATTTTAGCAGAAACAACATAGGAAAAATCAAAACATCATATTATCCAGCTTCTGGATAACTTCAAATGTGTAAACCCAACAATGCCAAGTCCTTTGGTCTGCAGTGTTTTCTATTTTAAAAGTAATAGTGAACTGTATGAAAGAGTGGTAATTTCCATTGAGAGGATTTGAGAATTGATGTACATTGAATATATTTTTCAAAGTGCTATAAATTGTGTTTTCAAAACATGAAAATATTAATGGGAAACTAATTCTGTTGCCTTTTTTTAAATCAGCACTTATGCAATGCTAAATGTGTGATGCTTCTGCAGCTGAATTAGAGCAAAGTAAATATACTCAGCTTATAAACCAAATCATTCCTGTTTCTTCTCTTAGATTTTCTCACCTCTTTTCTTAAAAAAAAAAATCTTACTTTTAACTAGAGTAAATCACTGTTAAATTGCCTTTAATAGTTTAAAACTACTGGGTTGTTAGGCCTTATTTAACTATCTATAGAGCTATTTGCAATCTTATACTGTGTAAATGTAATTTCTACTTACGAATCTGAGCTGTGGCCACCGGAAGAGAGCTAGGCAAACTATCCCAGACCTCCAACTGATAACTGAGAAGGTTCTTTGCAATGTAGGCTTTTTTTAACCTGTTGATTATGGGTCTGTTGGTATAAATGTAATAATACCTTCACCTCCATTTTCCTGGATTAATAGTGATCATTTGGTAGTAGTTCTGCTTCGAGGCGACAAGTGTTAATATTTTTGTTCTGATCTCCCCAATTTGGTTTCTTTAGACAGGGTTTGTTTTGTGTGTGTGTGTGTGTTTTTTTTTTTTTTTTTGGAGAGTAGAGGTTTAAATTTAGAATGTGGATTTTCTTTTTAATTATATACTTGGTTCTTAGAGAAAGTGGAATGGGGAGCAGAGCTGTTGATAAATCTGAGATTCAAAATCATCGTGTTAAAACTTAAAAAGCTAGATATTACAGTGCTTTGGAGCTTTCTAAAGGTACCTAACCAGGCAGCCATTAAAAGTTTTTATGATATTTGAAGGGGGTAGGGGGAGTCTACTTGTAATAATTGTTCTTTTCTCAAATTTCCACCTTGTGCTTCAACCTGAATTACATTATTGTGTATACCAAAAGTAAAGCACAGGAGTTTCCTATATATTATATATTTCTGTTTGCCATTTTAAAATAAAAACAATTTTCCCAACAAGCAGTGGTGTTATTCTTGTTCAAAAGTTCATTTATTCATGTGTAGATGTTAATAAAAGCAGAAACTTGCATGATGGGATACCATTCATCAATATTTTAAACCTTATAGCTGCTTAGTATTACTATTATTGTTGCTGCAAGGTATTATCCTAACTCTGATTGAGTCACTATTTGGCTTGGACCTTCCTTTCACAAAGCTACCATTTTTTAATATGTTTGTTTTTAATATCTAAAATATCTCTTAGCTACAAGGAAATTTGAGCCCATTGTTAAACTATCATTTTATAAAATACACTTTAGTATACAGTAAACAGCTATATTTTCCAAAAGGAGTCTGGCGAGATTAAATTGTTCCCAAATCCCAATATAAATCACTGATGTATTATAAAGTCTAATCTGAAAATACCTTATTTACATTTATTTTACAGTTTTTCCTTCTTCAAAATCTATAACTCCTTTGAGAGAGTGTGGGTGACAAAATATGTTAACTACATTATCAGTGCTAATAAATTAGTGGGGTCTTTTTTCATGTTTCTTGGATTATCTGAGTTTCAATCCAAATGTGTGCCTCCTCATAATCATTGTCTGTAACTGTAAATTGGCAGGTTCATTTTGGTGTCTGTAATCCTGATTCATTAAGAAAAATTACAGATGTCTAAAAATTTCTCCAAAACTTTCCCTAATGCCACTCTAGAGAAAAAAAAGAAAGTATTTAAATAAATGTGAGATATTCTCATCTTTGAAATATGGGTGGCCAGAAAAGGGAGGGACAATAGTGGTGGTTATTTTATGATTATTTATTAGGGGCTGTAATAATATAAAATAAAAGACTCCAGGAGGTACTCCCTTTCAAAAATTGAATACTTTCCTTCCTTCCTTGTATGGAGTGACTGAGTGGGAGTCTCTTGAATTGTTCGTCTTCCTTTTATCTAATATTCTATTAATCTCCAAAAAGATCAGTTTGAGTCTGGGAAAGGGTTTTTAATCAACACTTCACAGAGCTTAAAGCTACCCTACCTAAAGTGTCAGCTTTGTTAGATGGTTTTAGATTTAAAGCATTGCAACTGTCATGCACTGTACTAAAAGTAAAGAATATACACCAAGTGGAAGATGTTGAAAAGAGGGGAAATAGCACAAAGTCGATTAACGGAGATTCAAGAATAGAAGTAACCATCAAAGCATTCCAGCGCTTATCTCGAAATCTATGTAGGGTTATAAAAAAAAGCAACAATGATAGTTTTAAACCTCACACTTAGGAGGGATGAATGTTGATTTAATTGATTCATTTGGATCGATGTTTTTAAAGTTTCACATCAGTGATCTTTCATGTAGTGATGTCTTTAGCAGTCAGTGGTCTGACATGAGCCTTCTCAGATTTCATCAGTGGGACTCTCCATGACATCTGAAATTATGCAACCGCCTGTGCGATGGTAACTTTGGAATTGGGAGACCTCAATGCCAAAGAACATGGTTAGATTGAAGAACTCTTGTTAATTCTTAGCACAAAGGTTTTAGAGGAGTAATTGCAAATGAACCATAAAGGTTAAAGTCACCAAATATTATATAGTGGGCTTTAATTGCAAGGTAGGAGAAAATCATCCTCAAAGATTGACCATTAAGTGGATATCATGCAGTGACCAGAATTTTCCTCTTGAATGTAAAAATCTTGAACATGGAAATTTGACTTAATTCATGAGGCCTTCTCTGAAACTTTTCCCATCCCTTTGTCTTGAGATTTGTCAAAAACCTTTCACTATATTTTTGTGTTGTTGGAGTTGAGTTCTATTTAAAACAGACATGAAACATGTTTCCAGGAAAAAAAATCAAGGGAGGCCCTGCATCTTTCTTTCCAAATCATTCAGCTTTTTCTTTCTTGGCTATTATATCTGGTAATATGAGAGACTGTCATAGGTAAAATAATGTTGAACTGTACTTTGCAGCCAGACTGCAGTACCAATACAAAGAATCTGAAATGAAAAGACAACCAACACCCTAAGAATGATATGTCTCTTTTAAAGTTTACAATTTGAATAATGAACTTGGATAGAAACTTGGCAGGAAAACAAATCATGGCACCATCACATCACCAACCATTTTCACTTTTCTGTCCAATTTCAGAGTGCATGTGTTTGTGAGTATTTCACTAGATCAGTGACAGCTCTTTATTTGCATAATTATATGCTCTGGTCTGAAGAGAAAACTAACCCCCAAATTTCATGGGTCACCAAACTGCAACAATCAATGTTTTATCACGTATGCTAAGCAAAATCTAAGAAGCTATATGAAGTTTCTTGGGGAGTTTTTACTCCTCAGAAAATTAAAGAGTTTTCCTCTCCTGAATAGATTCAAAATCTTTCCAAGTTCTTTGTAACTGAATTCTGTTTGAAGGCAAAACTAGAGATTAACATGTAGATCTGGATCTTAGACTCACTAGCATTACTTCAAAGTACTTAAGAAGAGCAGCATTTTGGGAGCTCTAAACTTAAATTCTAAATATTGTTCTTTAAAATTATTGGTCAAATTATGGTTAGCCAAAATAAAGTCTGAATTAACTACAATTGAATATAAAGTTCATTTCTTTCTTTGAAATAACTCAGGGTTATTTTAAAGACTTAATAGAAAAATATGTATATATGCCACATACATATACATATTCAGCCATGAAATGCATATGCCCATTTCACCAGTAATAGACAATATATATAGTATGTATTTTCAGTGTCTATAACATAGTTTGTACTCAATGTATGTTAGTCATCAGGATTGTTTGTAAACTTATTTTCTTTTGAATACATTTTTCATGTTCAAATTCTGCAAGGCATTGAAATAAATTTTAATGCCTCAAGTTCATTTGTATCTGTAGATTCTCTTTGTATCTAATATATGTTTGTATATAAAGTGGCTTTATCATTAAAGAAAAGTTGATTTAAATTGTTGGTGTCTTTAGTTTGTAGGCAACCTGCCAGACTTGAACTACAATGGAGCACAGAGAAACATGCAGAGAGTGATTGTTTGTTATGAAGTCATTAAAATCCTGGAAAATACAACTTTACCTAGGCTCTTCAGGAATACACTAGGTGCATGATTTAATTCTTCTGCACAAGGGCTTAGATATGAGTTTCATTTAAGAGCATATAATAAAAATGCCTTTTACTTGAAGTGATTTGGTTGTATAATAACAGTTTATCAGGCACTGACCTATCATCAAGGAAAATGTTAGGAAAAAGAAACATTGAGGGGGAAAAGTTTAAGAATTGCATAGTTTTGAAATATTTTATTCTCTACCTTGAAGAAGGATGAGAGGTCTTTAGGTCAGGTATAAGAAGTTTCCTAAAATATTTCAAGTGAAAAAAATCAATTTCTCCCAAGTTTTTCATAAAAGTTGAATTACAAATGAAACACTTTTTTTTAGTCTAAAAGTTTAAAAATCTGCTTATCAGGAAGTCTACCCACAGCCACCACATCTCACCTTACTGAAATGTTCACCTAGTTATATTCCCTCTTGGGCTTCCCCCATCTTCTACCTCCCCAGAAATTGCTGTTTGTACTGAAGATCTTGGATTCTTCTTGGTGGAAATTCCTCAAAATCGAGTCTGTAAAAACAAATAAATACATATGAGGTTAGCATTTTTATCAAACAAAATGAATTGGTAAGCAAATGCTACTGTCTAAGAAATAAAGACAAAGATAAAAGTGAAACCCTCCTAGATGATTGTTTAAAGGTTTATAGGTTGAGGACCTACGTGCCTCTGTGTTAGATGAATTTGCATTCCATTTTAAGGTATAAATTCTTGAAAGTAATAGGCAACGTGTATACCTAATTACTTTTTTCTTCTTCTTTATTTGACCTTTGTGGGATCCTGGCTGTGAGTTTCACGGAAGGCTCTCAGTTTTACACTCTGCCTGGGACACAGCGAAATCTGTTATTTCCCACTGAATTCCACACATGAAGGGATTGACCCTAGAGCTGAAAGACCTAGGTTTTCTGTTTTTATCATTTTTCATTTCTTTTGGCTCAAGTGCCACCTAATCCCATTGTGTCTGAGAAAGGTATCTCTGATCCAGTTCATCTTCATGTACCTCCAAATAATTTTTCCAAAGGTTTATTTTTTGTTTTTTAATCATAAATGTTTTCCCAAAAAACGTTTATAACTTTTCTGGGTACTTACATAATCAGGATTTATCAACTAAAAAATATTAATGTTTTGTTATGGTGTTGTGGGTTTGCGGGGGAGTATTTGTGAGTTTTTGTAAATTTTATTGTTGAAAATATTACATATGTTCCCCCCTACACACACACTGACCCGTTTAGCCTGCCTATGAGTGTTTTTTAACTTCTTTTTTGCTTTTGCTTTGCCTCAGTAAATTACTTAATATCATCCCCTGGAATAACCAGCTCTAAAAATAACCCTAGCACAGAGTGTCACAATTTGGCTTTCATACAGTTTTGAAAGAAAACCATTAAAATTGCATTGATCTCACAAATATTGATCTAGTGCTTGATATCAAATATCATATGAGATGCTGTCATGCTGCTGATCATTGTGTCAGCTGTTTGAATTCCTGTCCTTTCCCTTCCTCATTGTCACGTGGATTCAAGTTACTGAGACTAAAATTTTCATGATTAACACAATTAACATAAATTTTATTCTGTTTTTTTTTCATATTTCTAGTTTGACCAAACATAGTATTCTACCTGCAGTTTTGTCAAATGATTATATATGTATGTGTATACACACACTTTTGTAAAAATGTGTGTTTTACACCTGTGTAAAAACATTTTAAAGTGATTCATCTACTAGGTAGCCTATGTTTCTATTTAGTTCTTTATGAAAATTTGAAATAATTTGTATGTGTATCCTGCTTTATTTCTGGTCACCTGTCTTAAGAAATCACAATTTCTTAATAGATTGCATTTGTTTAGAACTTAGAATAAAGTCTTAGCCATTTCAAATTTACACACATACACTACAACAGGTATATCACTACTTGTATTCTTGCTGAAAAAATATAAATGCAGCAATTGGCCAACATGGCTTTTAGAGAATTATTTACATGAAATTGGATCTATATTTTTTAAATACTTTCTCAATAAGCTCATGTCAAGTCGTGTTGTGCTTTTGTATCCTATCAGATCTGGAAATAGCCAGGTGCCTTTGGATATGTTTAAAAATCTCAAATCACCCTTTTCCTTTCCTCCTTCCTCTTCACTTTTACATCAAGAATTGATGGTTATCTAGCCGGTTTGGTTGAGTGGGTAGAGCGTCGTCCTGGGATCTGAAAGGTCCCAGGTTCAATTCCGGTCAAGGGCATACGCCTGGGTTGTGGGCTGGATCCCAGTGGGAGACTTGCAGGAGGCAGCCGATCCATGATTCCCTCTCATCATGGATGTTTCCATCTCTCTCTCCCTCTTCCTTACTCTCTGAAATCAATAAAAATACATTTTTTTAAAAAGAATTGAAGGTTGCATTACTTTGAGAAACGGAACACTCCAAGGACACCATCCCATAAATGACCAGCTAACACTGCTGTCTGCCTATAAGCACTGCAGGCTGCGGAAGGACGGAGAGCTCTCCCAGAGAACTGTTGGAATCGTACCTCCACATGCGTACTGTCCACATTCGCGGGGAGAAAAAAAAACACAACAACAACAATTCTCAGCCGCTCAAGTGCACCTGAGGTCTGTTTGGGAGCAGTGAAAGGAAGCCGCGGTCTTCCCAGCACCATGGACAGCGCTCGGCGCGCCCCTTCCCCCTTCCCTCCCCCAGGACCCCCGCATCTGCCCCTGCTGGCTCTCTCCCACCACGGCCTCACCACAGGAACCTAGCTCTTAAACCCTCAGGACCTGAGCCCCAAGCGACCACAGTTCTCTTAAGTGGGCACTGTACGGGTGGTGAGTCTTGCTTGCTCCGAGCCTGGCGGTAACTGTGCCCCGGAGTTGACAGGCCATTTGCCAGCTCCCCGAATTTGCATCTACTTCATAATGAAAGCAGCGCCACTCTCCGTCATTTTCGCGGTAGAAGTCTTACCCCGCAACTTTCTTGGGCCAACTTTTCATTCCCACCCCGTAGCTGGCCAAATCTGGGCCGCCCCGTGTGGGAAGTCTGCGCTGCCTCCCTGGGCTGAGCGGAGACGCCGCCCAGACCCCGACCCCAGGTCCCCAGGCGCCGCCCGGTCAGAGCTGCGGGTGGGGCCGGCGCACCCAGGTACCGGCTAATCACCTCCCCGAGGCTGGTAGCTAAGCCCGCCGAGGAGCCTGAGAGCCATTCCTTTGACAGCACTAAAAAGGGGGCGCGTCCGGCTCCGTACCCACCACCACCTCTGCTCCTGGTGCAGACCACCCCAACCTGCACATGTCAGCGCTCTCCCTGTCGGCTTTCCTCTTAACTGCCGAGCTCAGAGAAGTATGGCAAAGGAAGATCACTTCCGTGAGGTCTCGTCTTCATTTCATGTCTCCCGGGAAACACTCCAGTCACCACTCCTAAGACAAGGCTAGATTTTAAAGATACTTTGCCTGATTGAAACGCATCTCACTTTTTTGGCTTGGAGTGAAATATCTTCCCTCCCACTGCCACCCTCTTCTAGTCATCTACTCCCTTGACCTGACTTTGAGGACGAAAATATTACATTTAGAGCAGGTGAGATGGCCAGAAACATGTTTTTATTTAAATATCAATTGTACAAAAATAGTTCCAAACCAACTTACTCCAAACTTCATAAGAGCAGGGCTGGGGAAGTGAAAAATAGAGAGAACTCCAGGATCTTAAATTAAGGGGTTTCTTTCCTATAAAATAGGCTTATAACCCGATTTCAAACTTGTTTTTTAAATAGTAACATGTACTACAATAGTTTCAGGATAAAATTATTCTCTACCTGACACATTATTACAATAAAATATTTCATGCTTCCTCCACGTAACAAGTTAGCTTCAAAACACTGTAATTTTATGTCCTTTAAGACACACATTTTACTAAATACTTCACGGGTTAACAATTTAATCTTTCTCATACAGCGCTGCTTACACAGTTTCCCCCCCTGTTTTAGATTTTAGTGTGCAAAGTCACTGCTGAGTTTTCCCCAAAGATAATTTCTTCTTCCTAGTTTGGTCCTTCTTAGGTCACAAGAGTCGTTTTACTCAAAGACTAAGACAAGTCCGTGCCACTAGAGAAACTGGGCCACTGTGGGAGCTGTTTAAACTAGCGGCATGATCCTCCTACGAAAGATTGTGGAGAACTCTTGTTGAGGCAGTTTGGCAGCTGCAGTGTACAGGATAGCAAAGGGGACCTGTTGAATAATAGTTAACTTGGAGACTGGGGTGCACCTCCCAAGATCCGAACCAGCAACTGAAATCTCTCCCTAATGTTTGCATGTCTTTTGCTGGTGTGATTTTCGGGAGCTTGGTTCATGAACTGAGCTTCCATCTTCGGATAAATAATATATTTCATTCTCACCTTCCAGAGGTTCAGGAGCAAAAGCAGGGCACCAGGTGTGGGGAAGGGCATAGCGCTTTGCTTTCGTGGTGCAGGGCAATTGTGGAGATGGGGGTAGAAGAGCTAGCACTTAACTGAACTCCTGGGTGCCTAGCATTTGTTCCTTCAATCTGGGTTTTGGGGAATCTCTTTCCTTCACTGGGAATTTTCCTTATGAACTAAGGGATCCGGTAGCTAAGGTCTACCGTATTTAAATAATCAGGAATGTCTTACTTTTAGGAAAAGTGCATTGTTGACACAGAATGGCTTTTCTGGGTTATTCAAAGTAAATCAGAAACTCCCAGACCTGCGTGGATATTTCAGGACCACTTTGTCAGAGAGGAAAAAAAAATATATGTGGGGGAAAAAGTACAAGAAGTTCTTTTTTGAAAAAATAAAACATTGAGTCATACTGACTAGGTCCCCTCCCCTAAAAGAAGTGTCTCCAAGGATGTTTGCTCACCACCTGTTTGTGTTCAATGAACTTTAAAACATTTTACCGGGTAGATAGCATCCACCTCCCCTTTTATCAAGCTTTCCCTTTAATTTCAACTTTAGTTTTCTAGGGGATTGCAGCTGCTTTATCCACTTTTCCCCCCTTCACAGTCTTTTAAAATAAGTTTCCTTGTCTCTTGCTCATTTGTCAATGTCAAATATACACTGCCTATTTAAAGAAAAGTGTGTATTTCATATGTTATAAAAGAACAGGCTTCTTTATTTGGTTTCTTGGAAATCAATAATCTCTTAAACACTTGCCAAGACCCCTTGGGAAAGGGAGAAATGTAAACAATAACTACCAAACTTCAACATGACAGTGTTGGTTAAAATCTGCAGGACCACACGGGGAGGTAGGAGAGGGAACTACGGGAGACTCCGAGACTAAATAGAAAGGGACCAGAGGTGTCTGTTGCTTGCTCCGCCCTCTGCAACTCGCCCAGGGAGCTAGCTGTCCTGGGAAGTCCAGAGTTTATGCTAAGCTTCCTTATAAGACATCTTAGTAGCCACTTTGGTCTTCAAATTATTGAGCTGGGAAATGGTTGGATGACCACAGTGAGGTTGCAAAGGACAGTTACCCCCATAAAAAAAAAACACACACACACACACCATAATTCCTTTCCTCCACATAATTAAAGGCTTTTGGGAACACTGTTTTATTTTATATCATGCTGTTAAAAAAAAATCATCTACTCCTCTGGCAAACCAAACTTTAAAGTAACTTTAAAATAAACTCAACAGTTTAAGTTCTGCTTTTTAAAGTTAGTGTGTCTGGGAGGAAATAGACAAAGCATTAGAGCCACTCAGTTACACATTAGCAGCTTAACATTAGAGGGAAGAGCACACCCAGTTTTTAGTCACTTTTAAAATTATATGTGTTCCTAGAAAGTAATACCTGATTGAATTAAGTTGGCAGGAGATTCTAAACTAGGCTCTCAAGAAGGTAATAACGTATATGAAGTTTCTTGAATTAAGAGTTGGGAGGGATTTATAAGCCTTTGAGGATCCGTTGATCCACTGGAAGCACAATTTATTCAAATTTGAATTTTCATGATCAACTTTCAACCCTGAGAAAAGGAGAGCCATTTGCTTAACTTAATCTGGAACATATGTTTGCACCAGTAGCAGGTTTTTTGGTGTGTGGCTGGGGCTGATCAAGTTGTAAATTTTCCGCTTTAGGTTTTCAGCGCCTGCTAGTTTCAGCCTAACACCTAGAGAGAGACTTTGCGGGGTTCCTCACCAAAGCAGTCAAGTTTTGACAAAAGGTTTCCAAACCGCTAGGCTTTGATTGTTATTGATTTTCCCAAAGGTGGAACATATCTATACAAATGGGTTCTCTAAATCCTAAAAGCAAGTAACAAGTTAAACTCTCTTTTGTTAAAGGGTTTGTAAAATAGTCTGCATAGAGGTTTTCTTTCTTTTTTCCTTTCATTTGCCTTCCTCACCTGCAACCTTTTCTTTAAGGGACGCACAATAGTAGGAGAGGGGTGAGTGCTGTGTAAGTGACATCTTCATTGGATAAAACAATACAGAGGTCCCTTTGCTCGTCTTAATTTTTTCCATCAGAAACTTAGGACTATTGATTTTCTGTCTCATTGTGCTCCAACACAAAGGAGTTCCCCCCAAAAGTGTTTTTGAATAATCACCTAGTGATTAAAGTAAATATACATTAGAATCTACAAATCACCCTTTTGGCAGCTTGTATGACTAATATTAAAACATACCTCTCTATGGACATAAATTTTAGTATCTGGGCTTTAAACAAATTATAATAATTTTGGAATCAATTAATCATATACCATAATGATAAATGAAAGCAATAAGTTCCCTATGATCAGCTTAATTCATCCTGAAATAGGAGTGGGCAGTAGTGGTGGGAGCCAGAGGAGGACATTGGTGGTAAACCTCAAGGATTGTAAATACCCATCTGGACCTGCTGATTTATCTTCTTCCTGAACACCTCAATCAGATGACTTAAAGAAAAGTTACTAAAGTGCTTTAAAATGTATCAGAATGAGCTACTGCGCTATAAATGTGCCCTAAATTCAGGTGCACAGTTTCACTCAGTTTTATTATACAGATGAAGATGGGCAACTCCCACTTGGATGCTACCCTCATCATAAAATGAACAAGAGTGACAAACACAAGGGCAATAATACCATTACCAGCACTGTGCTAATCAAATGCCCAAGAGTAGTTGAGAACAACGGTGCTAAAAAGCAGCTTTAATTCTGAAATGGAAGGTCCTGAGACACCGAGCGCCATCTAGCAAGCAAAGTTAGAATCAAAATGCGCCGAGTCCAGCCGAGTACAGACAGACCAGGGAATTGGGAGGCAAAGGGAGGACTTCAAGATGCACCTGCTGCGACTTAACCACCGGCACAGGCCCAGTTTCACCTGAGCCCAGCGATATCTGCAGGTTTCTGCTTGCCACCCCAGCAGCCAGCTCAAACTAACTACTGAGGTGAGACAGACCCTTTCTGCCTCAAGCTAAGGCTAAAGGACAGCTCCTCACAGGGTTGCTTATTGTCTTTAATTAGAGTAAGAGGCCTTCCCGTTTCCAGCACCCCCAACCCCCAAACCAGCCTAGTGTCTAACTCTGCACCTTCCTCTCCATCTGGGGACAAAGAGCAGTGCCTGAAAGGCTCACCTTGGACTGACATGACTCCCAGGGCTTCAGCGCAGAGGAAAGCACATCGCAGGGCAGACCCAGCAGGGTTTGAGAAGTCATTCTGAGTTTACAAGGCTGCCCAATGGCCTCCTGACAGGCAATTCCAGCTATCTCCGAGTTCCTGAATAAGCCATGGATGGCCATGGGACCTGAATGCTGCCTGCTAAACATGAACTTATAACTTTATTTTTCCACAGGCAACTACATCGTAGATATTTCCTTGGGCTGAAGAAAATTAAGGGTAGCTAGAATGCTACCAAATACTCCTGTTGGTTTGTGGCTTTAGGAGGGGGTGGGGGGGAGCGGTAAAACAGCACCTTTTTTATTTTTTTAGATTTTAATGAATATACCTAATTACATGAATATTCTGAGGAAATGGGTTAACAAGACAATGCTTCTGGGATTGTGATATGAAGAAAGTAAAGAGTAATTTGCTGGTTTCTGTATAAGCAAGAAACCCATATTCTTCATTTAAACAGTCAATCTAAATTCAAAAGACTAAGAGAGTTCATCTCAAAATTTGTCTGCTTTTAAAAGTACTTCTTTGAATCTTCTTTGGAATTTCATTTTAAGATTGGGGTTGGGGGGGATCCAGTGTACACACATGCTAGCCTTAAACTACTCCTAATTTCCTGCTATTGAATATTGCCTTTGTAATAACTCATTGATTCACATTGCTCTTAAGACTACCGAGCCAGAGCTTGGGTTTTCTATTGTTCTGCCCTGCCTCCACCCCACACATACAATTTTCCCAGTGAAGTATTTTGTTTAGAAAACACACACATACACACACACATACAAACACACAAAAACCCCACAAACGTTTGAAAATAAATATGAAACCATTACAGTTGAGCTGTAAATGCTACTCAGTCTCAGGTTTGCTTCTCTATGAAAACAGGAATAATAGATATGGAATAACAGATCTTTCTTCTATGCTATTTACTGTGTAAAACATCTGCATTGAGAATAAAGGACACATTAGATAAGAAAGTGCTCAAAGTGCTTATTAAAATATCTCCACAGCTTATAGTATTTTACAGAAAGAATCCTACAAAAATCCCAACCCACCCAACAAACTTAAGCCAATACAGAGGGAATGTCAGAGCTTAATCAACAATTTACAAAACATCTAAAGGGGTTCTATGAAACCTCCTTGTCTCCTTATGGCTGAAAACATGTGTAAAGACCTGAGGGTGGGAAGTAGATTCAATTCACGCTGCCTCTTCTTTCCCTCTCCCTCTCTGAACTTCAGACAAGTCCCCAGGCCAGTCTTCCCTCAGATAACAATAAAAATTTAACTTTTTTTTTTTTGGTGTCTTGTTAAAGAGCATGTTTCTCCCATCAAGGTCTTCTTAAACACGGGACCTTCCCCTAGACAGGGTGCCCAGCTGTTTAATTTAACATTGATTTATTGCTTTTAAAAGTAAATTTACACACATGCCAGCAGCGCTCCGTTTGTTTCCCCAGACTCTGAGATTTATTTTCTACTTAGCGCTTGTCTGACAAAACAATGTCCTTTAACTTTATTACACATCGATGAGGAAATCCGTCTTATTTTTGTTCGGATTTATTGCTGTGTTGCTTGTGGGGACTTTTGTGATCCAGAAAGGCTGAGGTCCGAGAATAAATAGAAAATTAAACAGAGTTGATCACAAAATAATAGTCAAAACCTAGAATATGGCCCAGTCCATCCCAGCCAACTGGGAGTGGGATAGGACCGAGGATGAAATGCCCTCGATGTGGTGAGTGCGGTGGCTGAGAAAGAAAAATTACTTTGAATGGTAAGGTAGCATTTGAGAGCACAGTGGCCAGTGCTGGGTTCTGTAAGGTCTCCAGATTCTTGGTGAAACTGTGTTGGGAATTATAGGGCGGGAAGGGAGGCGCATCTGCATACCCCCCACCCCCCACCCCGTGGCCGCCCGTACCTCCGTGCAGAACTCCCAATTATCACATGTTCGCGATGGCTGAGCCCAAGGGAATTAGGATAGACTTTGAAGCAGCTTTTACGGTACACTTCATCTACATCTGAGTTTTCTTTAGTTCTCATTAAAAGGGCCACTTTCTTCTTTTCATTAATATACTGTCTTTGTGTCCTTCATTTCACACTCTTTAAAAAAGTTCTCTCATCAGATCAAGTGCAAAAAGGAGGGGATGACATAATAACCATCATAATCATGGTAACAACAACAAACAACTGGAACTGTGGGTTTAAACCTATTTTGGAGGGAGGTTTTCTGCTCCAGAAGGCAGGGTCCTTCAATGACTAAAGAAAACAAGGGAGGGCTGAGCATGGAGATAATAAAAGTGTTTCTAAGGTTGCATTATGAAGACAGGCAGGCTTTCAACAATCTGTGTGTGAGAGACGAGGATTCCTCTCCCAAGCTGCTTTCTCACAGAGCCACCTGATAATCACCTTGGAGGTGGTTTGAAGGAGGACCCATCTCCTTGGTGGGAAGTAAGGAGGTGACAGGTTTGTGGGGGGTTCGGGAGGACTTGGTCAGAGAGCCCTTTGTTTGCCTCACAGACGTGCCACCCAGACTCCTCTGCTGCCACAGGCACGCTGGTCAGGGAGTCACAGAACCACGGTACAGGTTCCAGTCATTTTTTATCAACCAGGGAGGTTTTTCCAAGTTAATGGTTCATCCTTTATCCTGAAACACACAAGACACGTTTGCACAGGCATTTCCTACCTTAATGAAGAGAAGAAAAGGAGGGAGGAGAAGGAAGGGAGAGAAGGAAGGGAGAGAAAGAAGGAAGGAAGAAAGGAAGGGAGGGAGGGAGGAAGGGAGGAAGAGAGGAAGAGACGAAGGAAGGAAGGAAGGAAGGAAGGAAGGAAGGAAGGAAGGGAGGGAGGGAAGGGAGGAAGGAAGGAAGGGAAGGGAAGAAGGAAGAAGGGAAGGAGGAAGGGAGGGAAGGAGGAAGGGAGGGAGGGAGGAAGGAAGGAAGGGGAAAAGAAAAGAAAAGAAAAGAAAAAAGAAAAAAGAAAAAAAAGAGATCTGTCCTAAAAAGGGGGAGGGGAGTAACTCTTCGGAACCTTGAAAATCCCCATTCCTATTAGGGGCTGTTTCACCCGCTCCCGTTTGCCCTTTGAAAGGAGTCCTGTCACTCAGAGCGCCCGCTCTCCCGCCGCCCGTCCTCCCCCGCCCGCCTGCAGCTCCTCCGAGCGCCGCTCCGGTGGGAGCCGGGAGGGGCGCGGGCGGCCTCCTCCGCGCGGAGCCCCGCACTCCTCCCGTGAGCGCGGCCGCAGCGCCCCTTCGGCCCCGAACCCCGGGCACCCCGACTGGCGGCCCCTCCCGGCGGCGGCCCGCGCGGCGCTGGGGCCCGTCACGTGCCCGCGCCCCACGGAGCCCTTTGTTACGCCCGCGGTCCCCACGCGCGGCCGCCGCAGCTGGGGCGGTGCTGCCCGCGGCGGCCCGGCTTCGCCCCCCTCTCCGGGGCAGATCGCGACCCCCACCACTTGGGGGGAACCAGACCGGGGCCACCCCCCTCGTTTCCACCAAAGGCACAAAGGGGGGCGAGGGGCCCGGGGAGGGCGCGCCTCCGCTCAGGGGTGTAACCACTGCGCGGCTTCCCGCCTCCTTGCCATTCCGCCTCGCCAGTTTCTGGTCTTTTTTCCTCCTCCTCTACCCGCGGCCGCGCTCAGAGCTCAGTGGGTGGGAGTGGGAGTGTGTGTGAACGTGTTTGTGTGTGTGTGTGTGTGTGTGCGCGCAGCTAGGTGGAAATTTCATAAGAATAGGGTCCCCACTCAGAGGCTCGCCAGGATGGGGAGCAGGCTCTGGAGTGCGCGCACCGGTGGGAGAGTTTAAGCGACTTATGGGGAAGGAAATAGGGGGTCAGATTTGGTCTAAGTGGAACATCTGCAAAACATTCAAGCAGCTTATTCAACAAAGAATCTAGCCATTTATTGTAGAAATAATAAAAAGCCACTAATGATTATGGTTCCCACCCCTTCCCCCAAAAGGCCAAACCCTAATGAAATAATTCAAAGGTAGGCCTCATTTCCTAATAGTGGAATTAAACAACAACAAGAAGGGAGCCCGCTCCGCTCCCCAGCGCTGCCTCCTCAGGGGCCTGGGAACCTTGCTGAGAAAGTCGGTAAATAAAAGGCGAGCTGGAAGCTCGGCGGCGCGCAGGCTGCAGGGCCCTGACTGGCACCCAGCTCTGCCTGGATCTGCAATTACATTACAGCAAATTCCTCTTTAAATAATAAAATTTGGAAGACTCCTCAGGATTCGAAGATGTCTGGGGTTAAGTAGCTTTTAAACCGTCAGTTTTCAAATGGCTTGTGCAATGAATAGCTACCTTTAACTCCTAAACCCATTATAAATATGCTATACATCTGGGTGCCAGTTTATCTCTCCATATTTCTTTTTAAAACGAGGAAAGCATTCATAAAAAGCTACTTGGCACACTTTATTTTAGGAAAGCAGATGTTAATTTTTTCACGTATCATTTTATGACCAAGTACATGTGTAGCGTTGGAAAGCATCCAGAACGCCTCTATTATTTGCTAAATGACTGTTAGTTGAGGCATATTATTCTCCGCCTCACCGTGGTATAGGTTATACCAATAAAGTAAACATCTGTGATTTCTTTCTTTCTTTTTTTTTTTTTTAACCAGGGGAAGGGAGTATAAAGAGTTACTATAAACGAGGAGGGAGGAGTTTAGGTAAGAAGAGCACACACCTGCGTCGCAGCCAAGACGATATTTACATTGTTCTGTGCAAAACAAAGTCCCTCCGTGGGGCACTCGGGGGTATTTACATGGCGGGAGATAAAGTGGAAAGCCTTTCCCTGTGTGCCAAATGGGATTCTCCCCGTGGCCTTCTGCGTGGCGAGATAACAGGTACTGAGCGCTCCCGGTGGCCGCGGGCTTCCCCGCCGCACCCCGCCCTGGCCCTGCACCCGCAGGCCCGGCGAGGTGAGCCCGGCGCGGGGCTCCAGGAATCCCCAGGCTCCGGGGACATTTCTGCGGGGTTCCCAGCCCAGAAACGCGCGCGGGTCGCGTCCTCATTTGCCCTGCGTCGCTCGAGGATGCCGGCGCCCAGGATCAGCCAGTGGCGTGATAATTAATGGAATACAATATTTATGGTCCGATGTATTGACTCTGAGGCCAGCGCGCCGGGTAGACAGTCCGTGGGGGTCTGACAAACAGGGGGGCGAGTGAACAAACATAATGACCGGACTACTTATGTCTATCCGGTTTACTTACTTAAACCCGAGGTAGGTAACATCGTGATAAATATTCATAGCCACCTAGACAGCCCCTCCGTCCTCCCAAGCTCTCCCTCCTCCAGCGCTGCCCTTTACAAAAAGGCCAGAGAGGTGGTCTGGGTGTTTTGTGTTGTTGTTTAAAAAAAAAAAACATAAAATGCTGCAAATATGAAAAATAGGTCACCAATAAAATTGGTCTCAGCATGGAGCGTAATTGCAACAAAGTGCCGCCGAGTAAAATCGAGGAGTGTAGCTGGCTGAGGCGGCACAGTCGCGAACCATCTGGTGTGTATTAAAAGTGGTGCTGTAAATATTGCTGAGAGCTAATGCATTATCGGCTCCTATAAGTGCACAGGGCCTGTAAGCTTTCCATATGTTAGAATATGTAGATCGGGTGAGGGTAGAGAAAGGTGTCCTATCAATCACCAGCTTCTAAAGCATTGTTTTGCCCACTCTTTGTGGAATTTTGGCCCCAACGTGTGGGATATTCATTCTTGTTCTCTCCTCCCCACCCCTCCCTCCATCCATCCTCTCCTCTCTGCCTAGAGCTTTCTCTTTTTCTGTGGCCCCTTTCTCTCAGTTCCTTCCCTCCATCCCCTCCTCCTCACTCCCTTCTCTCCAAGGGGATAGGGCAGGCGTGCTGACGTCACTTCACATCAGTAAAGGAGAGTAACTGTTTCAGAGAGAGGGAGAAAAAATTCATCTGTTTTTCATCAGTGCTAAAGTTTTGCCTTTTTAATAGAAATGAGCTGCCCTGGCTGAGTACTCCTTCTGTTTTGAAGCCTTTTTTTTTGGGGGGGGGGTCTGAAGAGATTGGGAGGTGTTCTTCATCCTGTGAGTCCAATCATCCTACACCTGTATCTAATGCCAGAATCAGCTCAAATAGGTAAACATAATTAAAGTAAGAGGCAAACCTGATGTCTTCTAGAGAAGATTTCACACCCAACACTTACTAGGCAACTTTTGCCAAGGATGGTGGAGGGTTCCTGGCTCCATAACAGTTTTGTTTTGAGTCCCGAAACTTCTTCCCTTCTCTGCAGTTCCTCTAGTTATAACTCCACCCCCCACACACCAAAACCGCCACACACTGCAACAGCTCATAATTTTCCTGCTGCCCCACTACTTTTCTAGGGAAAACAGTCAGAGTCTTCCTTTTCCTGATGATACCCCACATTTAAGAATTAACTATAATTATCCCCTCATCTCCTCTTGAGTTCCCCATCCCCCATATTTCTCAGCTACAAGTTTTTACTCAAATCTGCAAATCTTGGTGTTAGGAAATTTCCTACATTGCATTGTTCACAGAGATCATTTTCTCTCTCCCAAAGTTGTCCTTGTCTCTTTCATTCTGCCTATTCCACGTCATTCTCTCTTCCCCTTTCTTCCCTCCCCACCTCTCCCTCTTGTGCACACACAGTACAAACCTCCAGCACTTCCAGTGTGGATAAACCTGCTGGTTATGACAAACCAAGTTCAATCAGCAAATAAATAAAACTCTTACTTTTTTTGGCTGCCGGCTGCATTCCCCCTCTGGCCGTTGCCTCCTTTAATTATAGGAGCTATATTTCTTCCCTGGGAGACATTCGAGGGGATTTTTGGTTGGAAACTTGTTTCTGCTGAGTTATTTTGGAGCCAGGGCCAGTGAGTGAGTGGCCAGTACCCAGAGGCTTTGAGTGAAGTGCAGATTGAGACATATCGAGTTCCCTCTAAAAGGATCATTTCATGTGGGAGGTTGGACACAAAGTTTGCACTCGTGACTGGCATTCCAGTGAGAGACATGCATATTTTAAAACAACAAAGCAAGCTAGAAAGAAGGCGTAGGGGAGGGGGAAAACTTGGAAAGAAGTTACTAAGTGACAAACATCTGTCAACATGGGATAATTTGTACACTCTGATGTAAAACTATCTGCCTCCTTAGAAGAAGTTCAAGGCACAGGATCCAGGAGAGCAAAGTGGATACATATTTATTCCTGTGTGATATGGTAAAAAGACACTTTCCCCAAAATAGGTATAAGGTGATTAAAACTTCATAAATGAGTGTAATTTTACAATGTTTCTTAAAATAGTGGAGGCCTCTGAAATTGCTTCTTTCTAATAGTTAATACAAAATTAGATCCATTTAATTTTGAATGATGTACTTTATTTAAACGAGAGTGAGAAATAAGTAGGACATTTATTGTAGAAAATAAAATGAACTTTATCATGACCAAAAAAAAAAAAAAAGCAGAAAAAAAAAGAGAAACAAAAAAGCTCAAACAATCCCTGGTTGCTATGCTCTAGAAGTCTCTAACTAAAAGTACCAACTTTACATGTGCATGTGAGCCTAACATACAAACATCCACCTCTCGGCAGTGTCAACTAGGAGAAATGGCAAAACATTTTCAGAGGACATCTTCTCTCTCGTTTAAGTTTGAAGTTTCCACAGCACGGAACACTTTGAGAGAGAAAAAGCAAAATAGTTCCTTCTTTAGGAAGGAAGTTTTTTTTTTTTTTTTTTTTAAAGCTGAGTGAAGGATCAGGCAAAGATCCTGGAACCTCTTTTTTTTTTTTTAATAGCCTGAATTTCCAACAGCCACATGGAAGTTCAGGCTCCAGCTTCCACCGAGAAATTTTTTTCTCCTCCAGATCTGAAGACAAAAGGAGAGGAGGCCTGGTGGTGAGCGGGATATCTCTGTTAGTTGTCAGCGCAGGTCCATGGGTTGGGAATGCTAATGAGCCTCTTGGCCAGCTGAAGACGTGGTTCTCTCTGGCAGACCCTGCCGCTCACACACACACTCGGGCTCCTGCCTGCCGACTGACAAGCACACAGACAGAGCCTCGTGCTCGACCCTGTCTCTCTCCTTTTTCCTCTGAGCCCAGAGATCGATCGCTGACCCCACCATTGGGCCAACGCTTTATTTATCTGGCTGCGCAATGATATTATCAGCCTTAAACGTTATATACAGCAAATGTCTTCGTAAATCAACACAATAGGAGAGCCTGCAGAGACCAGCCTGGTCTGCCTTAAAGAAATCCCTCGCTATCTCTCTCTCCTTCTCCCTCTCCCCTCCCTTCCAGACACCCCTTCTCCTTTCCATCTTTACCACCGGGAACATTTAAGGCGCTGGGCTTGGGGATTTGATCCCTTGCGTTCAGCCTGGTTGGAGAAGGCCTTAGCAGACTAGGAGATGGAGAGACACCATTATCCACCCATCACTGTGAGCTCCATCAGAGGTTCCCTTATCAGCCGGATCCAACTGCCTAGACCTACTCTATTGACAAGATCCGGATTTCTCAAAATTGGGGTAGGAGAGAAGGCGAGGGTTGGAGTGTGCCACCTTGCACCGTGTTAATTGTTTTCTTTCCTCTCAATTACATTCATAAACCTCTTTTCTGCATTGCATGTTATTTCTTTGTGCTTTAAAATTGAAACCACGTGCAGCCTTCTCCCCTCCGCACACACAATAAATGCACTGCCCCCTCCCCCAACCCATCACACAACTATTTACATCTTGGTTACTCACTCAAGCTCCGGCCCGAAGAGGAAATTGGCCCCTTGGGACTAGGTGAGGCTTTGTGAAAGCATATCTCAAATCCGTATCCTGGGCCCCCAACTCCCGGGCCTCCCTTCCATTCTCTCCTTGCACAGGTGGTTGAGGCTTACTTTGGGGAGAGCTAGCAGGGGGGGCATCCAGGGAGAAAGGCAGCTGTGTCTGGCCAGGCCCATCCGCACGCCGGCGGGGGGCCAGCGGGGGCGCCGAGTGGGCCTCTGCCGCACCCTGTCCCAGCTCTGGGCGCAGCGCAAGCCGCTGGCAGCGGTCGGACCCAGGGAGCACTCCTCACCAGGTCCTCCCAGGCAAAGAAGTCCCACCACAAGTGAGTAAGTCAGTAAATAAATAGGCAAATAAATAAATAATCTCCGAGGGGGGAGGGGAGCTGGAAATGGGTCCGCTGACAGGGAGAGATAATAAATGAGAGGCGCTTTCAGATAGATATCTCAGACGTGAAATTGCGCCCAGCTGGTTGTGTAAGCAAACAAATAGTTTCATGTTCGGAACTCTCAACTTGTGGCTTGATGAATAGAACACGACAGAGGTAAATGGCTCTTTAACTCATTTAGGAATACAACTCTTTGGCTTTCCAAGTTAAAGGCGCAGTGACGCGGCGGATGCTGAGCAGGCCCTCTAACAAGAGTTTTATTAGTTGCCACTTGTGTCTCCCTGCACACCCACCCCACGTTCCTCCGTGCTTTCCCATTTGCAGGCATCCAGGCGATTTGTTCTGAGGGATCAAGGAGCTTCTGGAGGTGGCCTACACTGTGGGAGATATAAGGACTGCATAGGAGAGGAGAGGGAGGAGGAGGGGAAGGAGGAAGAGGAGGAGGAGGAAGAGGAGGAGGAGGAGAGGGAAGAGAAGGAGGAGGAGGAGGAGGAGGAAGAAGAGGAGGAGAGGGAAGAGAAGGAGGAGGGGGAGGCAGAGGAGAAGAGGAAGGAGGAAGAGAAAGAGGAGGAGGGGAGGAAGGGGAGGGAAGAAGAAGGAAGAGGAGGAGGGGTAGGACAGGAGGAGGAAGAGGAAGAGGAGGAGAGGGAGGAGGAGGAGGAAGAGAACGATTAAAAAAAATAAACTTTTTGCACGCTCCAAGCAGACAAGCTCAGGTGGATCCCCAGGGCCCCTGAATGCACAGCCAGCCGGGCGTGGGGGCGGTGGGGCCTCAGGGACCTGATCGCCAGAGACAGCTCACCTGCCCCAGCCTGAGGGGCAGAGGCCTGGAAACGCCCCACTCCCACCCCGCCCTGGGGACCCACCTCATCCCACGCTTCTGCCACGCCTGGGGGCAGGTTGGGGTGTGCACGTCGGGGCAAAGGTCGAATTTGAACTCCAGTTCCTCGGAGGAGGCGCGGCCGCACTCCCCAGAGATTCCCGAGGAAAGCGCGTCCGAGGTGGCCCTTTTGATGTTTTGAGCAAAGCTTGTAGTTTAAACCGACTTCAAAGCCCTCCAAGTTCTGGTGGCTCCGAGAGTGTCTCGGTTGGAAAGGGGGCGCGTGGCTTTCCTACGTCTCAGGTAATTTCCAGGAGAGCCATCCTGTGTGGCCGCGCTGCTGGGCACGGGGCCTGCCCCTCCCGGCACCCCCGCCGCCCCCCCCCCCCCCCCCCGGCCCGGCCTGGGCGAGGGGGCGGCTCTGGCCTCGCTGTTTGCCTGCGGCCTCCCCGTCCCGCTCCCCCTGGCGCTCAGTGCACCGCCCCAGGGACCCCAGGCGGCCACCCAGGCAGAGGCTCCCACGTGCGCCGAGTCCCTTCTGCCCGGTGGCTGCCAGGGGCCCGGAGGCCGGCACCTGAGCGGGCAGCCGCTGCGGCTGGAGTTGCCTGGGCACTGCCCGGGCCGCACCTTGGCCGCTGCTCGCCCGCCCCGCAGCGGACGTTCCTGGTGGTCAGCAGGCTCCGATGCTGAGATCTGGGCTCCTAAACCTCCCCTGAACTCGGGCACATTCACGAGGGAGGTGACCGCTAGAGAAAGCCGCTGGCCTGCCCCGCGGGAGGCCCTGTCTCTCTGACTGAGACACACAGAGATCTCTGAAGGCGACTGTCTCTGTGTGCAATGCAAGAGGGATGCCCCAGCCGCCCCCCCAGAGGAGGACAGCTGGCCGGCAGCCCCCAGCCTGCCCGCCCACCCCAGGAGCAGAGGTCCCTTCATCTTCCCGGTGGCCCAGCCTCCCAACTTCTAGACTGAGCCTGTGGGGGACTCTGTGAGGCCTAGGATGTGCTGTTCCCCTTCTTACGCTGCTGCTGCTTCCTGGGGCCAGGTCCCAGGGACTCCCAGGCAGTGGGCAGTGGGTGCCGGTCCCTCCTGCCTGGCACAGCCAAGTTAGGTCTGACACCTCTGGACCCTGGAGCCAGTGCCTCCTACAATCCAGGCCCCGGTTTCCGCCCTGCCACCCTGGGTGCCTTGTGCTGGTGCCTCCATATTGAAATTAATTGAAAAATACGTTGCTGACCTATGAAAATGTTTATCTGTTTTCATCAGAGGGATCACACTGTAATGAATATATTTACATCTCATTTGGAGAAAAGCAGGAAAGATGGGGAGCTCTTGGTGACACAGCTTGGCCTCCCCTCTCCCGCTCCCCTGCGCCCTGGCTGCAGCCCACCCCACCCCAATCCCCACGGCTCCACCATCAGCCTGGAGACTTCTTGGGAGGCCGGCAGTGGTTAAATCTGAGATCTCCCCATGATCCACTGCCTTGGGTATCCTAGGTACAAAGACAGTGCTCCAGAGTGGGCTGTGAAGGGTGAGGGACATTTCTGAGTGGGACCAGGTGGAGGGACTCCACACCCCCACCACACAGCCTGTGGTAGTTCTCCGGCAGCCTGCAGGCGGGGAGGAGAGGGGGTGCTGGCTGGGATCCTGAGCCTGCGGGGCTTCTCAGAGAGCGTGGCATTGCCTGACTGGTGCTGTGCCCGGAGTACCCAAACTGCAAGCTGGTTGGAGTGTAGGAGCTCGTTAATGCCTGTTTAAAGGAGTGGGGTGGGGACCCGGAGATTTCTAGATAGCAAATTGAAAGCAAAACTTTGTCAATTACTTCTAAAAGTGAGGTGCCAGCCCGAAAAGGGCCTGTTTGGGGCTGGGGAAGGTGGGGCGGGTGAGAGGTGTTATTTTAAAAGATCTGGCTGTATTAATAAGCTCTGTTGGCAGTATGTGTTCTCCAAGTGCCACCTCTGGTCCTATAAAACATCCCTGCTCTGAAAGCTGTGTGAGAGAGCAGCAATGCCCACCCCAAGCACACCCAAGGAGAGGCCTGGCACGAGGTTTCTGCCCTGATGGGCCACTAGGACCCAGACACCCCTTCTGAAAAGGACCTGCTCCAGCCTAGTCCCCCCACTTCCAGGTCCCAGGCCCACACCCTTAAGGCCACAGCAAGGCCCTTCCATCCACCCAACAGACCTGGAGGGCCCTGCATGGAACCCATCACAGGGTATGGAAATGGGCAAACCCTTGCCACCTCTTCAGTGGGCCCTAGAGGCAGCAAAGCCAGGGCTCCCAGCACGGAGGCCCCACCTCTCTCCCAGGGCTAGGGAGAGGCCAGACCCTCCCATCACTGAGGGGCCTGAGCAAACCTTTCCCTCCCACGACCCACCTCTTCTAGGGCTTCACACCCCTACAGCCAGGCAAGTTCCCATGTGCAGTCCCAGAAGCAAGTGGTGCCTGAGCCTGGACCAGCCACATGACCAGGCTGAGGCCCGGCTGCATGAAGGACCTCTGGCAGCACACCCCCCCGCCCCCTCCCCGCCACACACACACACACACACACACAGGACACATGGGATGCTTACAACCACGGCTCCCTGTCGTCCCTGACCACAGAAGCCCACAGAGCCTGGCCCTCTAAATATGCAAAACAAAGCAGTGACTTGGTTTAGGAAATAAACCTAGCCAACTTGGTACTAGACCTTAAAAGTTTCCCCCTCTTAACCCCACCCCCTTCTAATAAGAATTGGAGTGGAGATGAATTGGAGTGTTCTTTTGCACTTTTGACATCTGTCAAACAACCAGACGCGTGGGTTTTGCTAAATTCTTTTATTTTTGTTTAAATTTTCACTTCAATTTTAATTCTTGAAGAACAGCCTCGACAACATATATCGCACTCATTATAAGAAGCAAAGGGTTATATCAAAAATTATTAGTATAGAATCACAGGAAATCTGGTTTGGAACCAGAAAAAAATACAAAACAGATATAGATACATAGACACAGGACAATTTTTTTATAATTATTTTGGAAAATGTTATTTTCCCCTAATTCTTGTTTCCTTTTTTTATGTGCATACGATGTTTAAATTTTACAAAAAAATGAAAATAAAGACTAGTATCTTACAAAATGAATAACAATGTTTGGGGGTGCGTGTGTGTTTCTACATAGGATTCAGTCCACTTCCATGTGTTGTTTTCTGTACAGACTATATCCACATCCGTCCACAATAAATCCTGGAAGGTCCATTAGTCTCCTTCTGTTTTATTAAAATTCTCAGAGTCCTCTCTTCCAAAGATTTTCTTTTTCTCACCAGACACAAGGTCCTTTTCCTTCCCTTTCCAATGGGTTCACAGATCTGATCCTAAAAGAGTCTCCTTTTCTCCTGGATTGTAGCTTGGGTTGCATTTCTGTAGGGTGGGCTGCTCCTGCCTTCCCGGCCCTCCTCCCCCCTGCCCAGCCTGCCCAGCACGCTGCACCCTGCATCAGCTGCCCGGTGTCCCCCAGGCTTTGGAGTCCATGGCCCCCGCAGGTCCTCTGAGTCTCTAAGGAGGTGGGGGCAGGTGGGAAGTGCCCAAGGATTAGGAACACTGGATGGACATGTAAGGCCAGTTGAAGCTGCTCCCAGACAGTAACATATCGCGGATGAGAGTTTCGATGGGGGTTTTACCTACCAAACGGACGAAGAACAGCTGCTCGATGACAGAGGAGGACACTGTGCGCAGGGAGGGCAGGCGCAGCAGCAGTTTGCCAAAGCGGCTGGGCTGGTTGGGGTACTGGCTCCTCACGTACTCCTCCAGCGCACACTGCGACTTCTCCTGCAGGCTCTCAATGTGGGCGGCATCCGACAGGCCACAGGCATCTGCCCGAGCGGCCACAGCAAGGAAAGAGAAGGGGAGCGGGCACATGGTTAGGTCGGTGAACAGCAAAGGCACACACAACAAGCCATTAAAAGAATCTTTTTTTTTTTTTTTAGGAAAAAAGGAAAAAAAAAAGAAATAGGAGAGAACATGAAAGAAACCACCCCTCCACACTTCCCCACTCCTCCACCAGCCCCAAAACGAATCAATAAACCAAACCCCCACCAAGTCTAGGGGAGCTGGAGAGAGCAGCACGCACATGCAGAGGCAGCAACCTCTCTCGTCCCTTTGTTTTTCCTCTTTCACCTTTGGATTAAGTCATGTGCGATGCTGGAGCCATGTTTGCTGTGCGGAGCAACCTGTCCTCTGCCTGCAGGGGAGCATCCTTGCACTGTGCTCATTAAAGGGAGGACTTTCGCCCCACTTCCCCCTGCTTTCTGGGTGTGCGGGGGCCCTGAAGAAATGTGCAGCCTGATGGCAGTTCTTAAAGGCTTCGTGGAGTTCCCTCTCTCGACAAATGACCCCAACCAGAAACCTCAAGGAGAACCTAGATTGTGTAGTGAACAAACACATAAGAGCAGGCAGGGAATCATGGGCTGGCAGTGCCTGGAATCAGATCAAGCCCAGGCTTTAGCAAGAGAGGATTTGAGATCCCACTATCCATGCAAGCGAGGACTCTGCAGCAAAGCCTTGGTGAGAGTGTACACTTCTATCTGTGCCTTAGATCAAGTAATTGAAAATTGGTCACATCTCTGTAAACTGTATAATAATCAGGAAGAAGGTGGCTCAGTTACTCCAGGCTGCAAAAAGGAGACATCTTTAGTGATCAGACACAAAGCTGGGTTGGAGGTAGCAGCAGCTGCTGCTGCTTCAAACTAGAAGATGGGGAGTTGAGGGGGATTTGGGGAGATAGGCTTCCTTTACAGGACCAACGGGGGTGGGGGAAGACATTTACAGGCAAGGACAGCATCTCAAAACCTGCGTGTTTATCTCATCGATAAACCAAGGCTCCTCTTGGTCTCCTAAAAATATTTCAAAACAGCATTTTATACTCTATCAACTAACTGCAAGCAAATGGAGGGGATGGTGGAGTCAGCGGAATGAGATGAAGGCATCCTCTCCTAGTTAAATGCCTGTGTTGTTTCTTATATTAATAATGAATATTTCAAAAACAGGGAGATCACAGAGGAACCCTTAGCCAGTCAGGAGGTTGACCAGAGATCAAAGGCAGAGTTTGCTAATATATAGATCTGGGAAGAAATCCATGCATGGCGATGCCCCTAAAAGGACATTATATATTTGTGAATGGTCAAGTGTGACCCTACAAAGACAGAGCAAATGATTCAAAAATGAAACCTGTGTCTGCTAGGTTTCTGAGCTTTATGTCTTTATATTTTAAGAACGGAGGCTGACCAAACATCCACCTTCATTTACAAGGCTATGGCCTTGAGCAAAAATACAAATACAACTAGTGATGATGATTCAAGAACTTCTGAGGCAAGTGTCCTTTGACCCCAGACCCAGACCCGGTTCCTGTCAGATGTCTAATTACTCCAGCCAGCTGCCAGGGTGCATCCACACCCGCCTGCCTTGGGAAATCAGTCAGGTTTTATGGCTAGCAGGGCGAGGGCAGGAGTACTTTGGGGCTTTGCTCCTTAGAGAGGGGACCCTGAGCTCTGCCCTTGGCCCTGCTTGCTAACCTGGCTCTGCTGAATAGCCACCATGCAGACTCATATTTACATATATCTTGCTTTACATGCATTATCTGCCCATTATACATCAAGATCCCTTTCAGCCTCAGACAATGCAAAATGAAAAGGACTCACTGATACCCCAGCAGATTTTTTTTTTTTAAAAAAGACCCATATGGCATCCCCTCCGGTCCGTAAAATATTTATCTGATATTTATGATGAGGGACCCCAGAGTGCAAGGTCACTACCCTTCTCCCAACTAGGCCACACCAAGGGAGAGAAGCCCAGGAAAGTCTTGCTTGGGCCCTGTGCTGGCTGCTTTGATATCTTTCCTCCTTTGAAGGCAGAATGCCTGTAGCTCAGTGGCCTACCAGGTGCCAGGCAGCAAGCCCTATGGCCCTAGTTTGGGCCTGGCTTCCCCGTGTAAATAGTCATCCCCACTCTGGATATTCCTGCAACAGGATTCCCCCAACTGTGGACAGACGGTATGAGCCCTTAGATGGATTGGGTGGTTGTGGCAGCAAAGCGAGGTGAGCAGGGGGTGTAATGCAGTCCATATTTATACGCCATGAGTTATATATATATACCCCAGATCAGAAAAGGAGTCAGCATGTGCAAAACCCATGTCTCACTTTTTATATGGCAGTGTCAATGTGGGAAACCTCAATATTTCTTCTATAGTATATGGAAAAGAAATTATGTAAATAAATAACCATTACTGTTCAGGCCCTCCTGGCTTAGCCTTTGTAGTGCAGAGAATGTATTTCATGTTGTGCATTCAGAAGAGTTTAGTGTTCAGGAAATATAGATGTAATCAGCTGCCATAACTAGAAATCAAAGTTATTATTGTACTGAAAATGGATTTATTGTATTTATGTTAACTAGATGGTTCCTTTCAGGGAAGGTCTCATTTATTTGAGGGAATATTTAGGTGTGTGAATTAATGAATTTTAGAAAAAAAGTAAGTTCAGGTCATGACCTAGTCTTTGGATGCTGTCCAGAATATTAAGGATTAAGCATACCATCCGGAGGCCAAATGTGAAAACCACCACAGGGAACCCCTGTGCCAGCTTCAAATACTTAACCGGAGCAAACCTCATTGGACAATATGTCTAAAACTGTCTTTTCCATCATTCAAAGTTTGCTCAAAAGTTGGATGACTTTGAGAAGGCTTCCCATGAATTCCCTTCTGGCTGGCAATCAAAACAAGTTTAGTCAAAAGTGGAAATGTGTTGTATGAAAGAGGGGGGTGAATTACTACTGACAGCTCTATTTCCATTTTCAGATATTCTGCTTGCAAATTCCCAGCAAAATAATGTTATTGTTCACTTCTTGCCTCCCCCTTGCACCTTGAAGACTTGAAGAAACTTTTTTGGGCCTTTTTTGTTGTTGTTGTTGTTATTGTTTTTAAAGAAACACGTTTCACAGGGATGCTTTAGGAGGAAAGTTGAAAGAAAAGCTAAATAATTACACAGTCTACTCTGCAGCCCGCACAGTCCTCGCCTCTCTCTGGGAAAGGGCAGGAGATAAGAAAAGTCAAGGGAGTTCAAAGCACCGTAGGAAGGAAGAGGACAAGGGAGGGGAGACCTTTCTTGAGAAGACCTCTGTCCAGCTTCGAGTCACATCTCTGCTTCGAGACACCTCACTGGATGAGATTGTAAAACCCCAGCCTCTCACGGACACTGGCTCGCTTCCTGATTAATTTGGCTAAAGAGCCGGGTAGCTAGCGGAGAGAGCCAGCCAGACCCAGGCCTGCCAGAACCAACGCAGTCTGGTCATTGCCTCCTAGGCTCTTTGTCACTCGTGAAAAACACGTTTCTATCAGGAAGACTTATTAAGAAGAAATGCATTCAAACACCAAGGAGGCTATTCGATAAATCTTCCATCTGTTTTAAGGCCCTCACTTGATCCTCTTGCGAAGAATAACTCCCTCTCCCACTAGCAGTCCTGTCTTTGCCCTGAAAGTAAAAGGGGGGCAGTCCAAGTCCACAGCCCTGGCCGCCCTGCATACAAATGAGATGCTCTTGTCTAAATAAATTATCTGCTGCTCAGATCGATATTAATACTACATTTGCTACATTACAATATTGTGCAAATTTAAGAGCCATTTTAGTACAACGTAAATACGATTCTTCACGCATGAAGGCCAAGACATACTGATAGATTATACCACTGCTGACTGTTCAGCAAGGCCTTGGGAAAGGGGCTTCACCATCTCTGCTCCGGAATGGTTTTAATTTGGCCTCTGGGTGTCCTGGTTCTAGGCTAGATTTATTAGGATAGTTTATTTGTTCTCTGAACGGAGGAATTTAAAAACAATAGTGCCAATACTGGAGGTAAAAATCGCAGCTAACCCTCCTCACAGTGGGTGAGGCGGAGACCCAAGGCTGGGCAGCTCTGTTCTCCACCAGCGTCCCTTCTGGCTTTGTTTATATTTCCCCCATTACCTGCTGTCCCCGGTGTTTATATGTTTCCCTCTTGCAGGTTACAATAATAAAAAAAGGCGGGCAGTGTTCTCAGAGGCTCAGACCAGAGCCTTCAAAGGCAACGTTAATGCACTTTCCTGGAAGTTAATTTGAACCATCTATCATAAGAGAAATTGTTAACATGCATGTTACCACCGCCTACATTTAATTTGATATTTTTAAGGCACTCTGTTAAATTTCCGATGTTCCAAGTGTTTTGCATGGCGACGAGATTTACCTCCGGGGCGGGGAGCCTACCGTACTTTTGGATGCCACCGTATTGCTTTTGTTTTTATCTTTTCTTGTTTAGATCGAATCCGTTTTTTACGACCCTCAATAACCTCAGCAACTGCAAACATGAATGGTTTCCGATCAGGGAAAATCAGGCGGCAATAAAACGGGATTATTTATGATTTACTTGTGCGTATTCTTCTCTTTCCACCTGTGTGTGTGTGTGTGTGTGTGTGTGTGTGTGTGTGCACGCGCGCGCGCGCGCGCCCCTCTGTCGGGAAACTCACCCAGGGAGCGTGCCACACCGAGGAGAAAGCCGCATTCCCACGTTCTTTCCTCCCTTCCCCTCCCCCAGACACACACACACACACACACACACACGCACACGCAAGCACACCGCACACACGCGCCGCCAGACGATCCACAACACCGCCTCCCCACCCCCCCACGAGACACGCGCCCGCCGCCGCCGCCCCGCGCGGGGGTCCAGGCCGCTAGGCCCGCTGCCGCCTCCGCTGCCTCCTCTCCCGCACCGCCACGCTCTCAAGATGGCAGCGCCGCCACCGGCCGCGTCTCTCCGCGGGGGGCCGGGGGGATCCCCCCCCCTCGCAGGTCCGGGCCAGGCCCCAGGTCCGGCGAGGCCCGGCCGGCGCGGCGGCAGGGCAGAAGGCCGGCCCCGCGCGGCCGAGAGGAGCCGGCGGTGGCTCCCCGCGCGGCCTGCCCTCCGAGCGACCGCAGCCTCACCTGACGTGAACAGCACGATGGCTTTGAGGCAGCTGTACTCGGCCGAGTCGACGTGCAGCGCCTTGAGCTTCTCCACCTGCTCCTGGAATATGCGGATGTGGTCCATGAAGGCCACGACGCGGTCGGCGGACATGGGCGAGGCGTGCAGGCCGGCGGCGGCCAGCAGCGGCGCCACGTGCAGCGGCATGGAGCACTGCGCCGCGTTGAGCACGAACAGCTCGCTCCAGGTGAGGCGCAGCAGGGACACCTGGTCAGTGATCTGCAGATCCGGGAAGAAGGGGATGTTGCGGGCCCACTCGACGGCGCTGAAGAGCAGGCGCGCGGCCAGCTCGCAGATGTTCTCGATGCCCATGATGTTGTTGGGCTGCATGCACTGGCTGCCGTAGCGCGATGTGGGGTAGGGCTCCGCGCGCAGCAGCAGAGAGATGTAGCCCGACAGGTAACAGTGGCCGTTCAGGGGGTCCCCGTTGGTGAGGGCGTACTGGCCTGGATTGGGTTGGGTTGGAGGCATTCTTCCTCGCTGAACCGCTGACAAAAAGAGAGAGAGAGAAAAGAGGCAATGTGCATCCAGGGGGCTTGCGGACATAGCTGCGCTGCAGAGCGCCCGACACAATGCGGAGGCTCTTCCCACAGTCACCCGCTCGCTCCCCGCGCCTTTTCTCTGGCGGCGCTCGCTCTTAAGGCCTGCACCGGGAGGAAACCTGGGGTGAGGCCCTCTGGCTCCGCTGCCGGTTCGGTCCGTCGCCTGCGCACCTGGTCGCGCAGCCCTGCCAGAACTAGGCCTGACTTCAGGGCCCCCAGGCCCAGCCTGCCCAAGAAAGTCCCACCCAACCCCTCTACCACCAAGGAGTAACACGCAGATCAATGAAATCCCACTCACCCCTTCCAGAGTGAAACAAACCAGGATAGAAAATAAACAGGAGAAACCAGAGAACGGTTGTGGTTCTAGGCAAATGCCTAGCTGCCTCTTCATTCGCGAGCAAGCAACATTTTGCTAAAAAAAAATGCTCCCATATTCTCTAAAAATGCCATGGAATTACCCTTAAAATAGATACAAGTTACATATGCTACTAATCACTTACAACTTTTCAATAGAAAACAAGTATCCTTCTTCCCTCCCCTCTCCTCTCCTCCCCATCGCCCCACACAAAGTTCTCGCTGTTAAAAGCAACAGAAAATTGAAGAATTTCAAGAAAAAAGTTGAACTTACAGTAGCCAAACATTATGGGGAAAAGTAGGAACTATAATTAATGTCTGTCCTGCGTGGTGCCACTGCAACCTGCAGCCAGCTTTTGCCCAGTGAATGCACGAGCTTGCAACTGCAAAAACACTGGATTCATTAACCATCTGAATGCAAAACGTAAGCATGCTTTGAGTTCTTAAAGCTGACCAAAGTTTTTTTTTTTAATGTGTATGTTTTACTTCAACAGTGCCAGCGTTTTAAATTGCCATGTAAACAAAGACAACTCTAGGAAAAGTTAGGGCTACTGAACTCTTCCCCCCAACAAATTAAAGTAGATATGTCCATGTCCATGTAGCTGTCTTATTTCAGGTTGTGCACTGTTTTCTTAAGTTGGCTTTGATTCCATTTGTAATGCAAGCCCCAATGCAATTTCAGCTCTTGAAACATAATGGCTAGAATACTTTTTTTTCTAATTATAGTTTTGAACTTGGCAGTTATTTTTCAATTAAATGAGAGCACAATTCAAAGTTGTTGTTTTTTTCTCTCCTCCCCCCACCCCCAGATGCCTACAAAATCTTCCTGGAGCTAGAAATGAAGTCGTCATATTTGCCTGCTCTTTGAGATCTGAAGGAATTCAATTGCTTTTCCGGTGGCATATAAAATATAATTTTAAAGTCAATTACAAGAAGGAGTAATCTGCATTCTGCAAAATTGACTGGTTCGCTAATTTGACTATAAGACATCTTTAATGATTGTCAGGAGATAAACTTTAACTGTAAATGGCTAAATATATTTATAAGAAAAGTGCTGCCTCTCTTGCCACATGAACATGAAGCATATCTAAATACAACATCAAAAGTTGCGTTAAAGGAAACCAAAGCCATACAACACAGGGATTAAATGATGTGGAAGCTCATGCCAGCTGCAGTCTCTCGATGCATTATAGCCAAATCAGAAGGTTCGGTAAATGCCGTTGTAAATCGTAATTTGTATGCAGTATTTAAGCAGAGGGTGGAGTTTGATGAAGAAATAAAATGAGTATCATGCTTTTTAAAAAATGACACAACTATGAAAGCAAGGCTCAGTCACAAACTTTCCTTTCAAAGTAGAGGGGTGAACACAAGGCCACAGCTCCGGAGGAGGCGGCCCCAGCTCCATGAAGAGGAGAGGGAACCAGTGAACAGGCCAGAAGCCCCCTCCCACCCCTAATTAGACCTACAAGTGCAATAAATCTCACTCCTCTTTTTCCGTGCTAAGCTTCCAAAAGGATGATGCAGCAATGAATCTACTCAGGGTACTCCAGTCCCCCCTGCCCTCCCCCATTTCAAAGAAAGGGAAGGAGAAGGTGGAGGGGAGAGTGAGATGCAAAAACACAGAAACAAGAGTTTTCTGGGGGGGAAGGAAGCACACCCCTCCCCAAGTTCATGCCAGCACAGCCCCAAGCATCCTCACGCACACGCAGGAAAGAGACACATCGAGCACATCCAAGACAGAGGCAGAAGGGGGTTTGAAGCCACAGCTCACGATCCCAGGGACACAATCCTGAGCAGGCAGCGAGAGGGATGGAGGAGCCAGGGAGACGAGCGCAGGCCGGGAGGGGGAGGCAGCGGCAACGAGCTGGAGGAGGCAGAGGGGGGGGGGGGCCCCGCCGGGGGAGGAAGGCAGCGGGGACAGGGGAAGCTGGGACGGGCCAGGACGGCAGGAGCCCCAGCCCCATCCAGCAGCCACCTCTGGGAGACAGAGAAAGAAAAGAGGGCCGGGGGAAGGCGGGCGAAGCTCAGGGAGAGAAGCAGAGAAGAAATATTCACCTTCCCGCCTCATGCCCACTTTGAGGCACTTCTTGAGGCGGCAGTATTGGCACTGGTTGCGGTGGTGCTGGTCGATGGGACAGTTCCTGTTGGCACGGCATGTGTAAGTTAAGTTCCTGCGGACGCTCCTCTTGAAGAAACTTTTGCAGCCCTCGCAGGTGAATTGGCCGTAGTGCTTGCCGCTCGACTTGTCCCCGCACACCACGCACTCGATGTGCTGCTGGCTCTGGCCTGAGCCGGGCGGGCCCTGGCCCTTGTCCCCTGCGGTGCCGGGGGTGGCGGGCGCTCCGGGCTGGCCCGGGGTCTGCGGAGTGTGAGGCGCGCCCGAGCCTGCTTGCTGCTGCTGCTCCCCGGCGCCGCCGCCGCCGCGGGCCGCCTGCGCTGCGGGGTTGGGGCCGCCGGGGTTGCCCCCGGCCACGTCGTCCTGCGGATCTCGCCAGCTGCTAACTACCATTGCCATATCTTTGGGCCCGGGGAGCGCTGGGGGGAGCCGAGCTGCTCGCCGAGGGCCGCGGGGCGCGCGGGCGCGCTGGGAGGGGAAGGGGAAGGGGAAGGGGGGAGGGGGAGGGGGTGGGGGGCCCACCGGGCGCCCCGGGGTCGCGGGAGCCGAGCCCCAGCCGCGCACCGGCCGCCGCCGCTGCCGCCGCCGCCGCCGCCGCCGCCGCCGCTCCTGCCTCGGCCGCCCCGCTGCTGCTTCGCGCCCGCCCGCCCTGCTGGCGTTTTGTTGTGGTTCCTGCTGTTTTCTTTCTCTCTTTTTGCAGCCCCCCCCAGGCTCTCAGGATCCCCCCCCCGCAACACCCCTGCTCCCCTCGCCCGCTCCCCCCCGCGCTCCGATCCTGGGGGGGCCACGCTCTCCTTACCCCCCCTTCCCCCCCCCCCCCCCCGGAGAGCAAGCTCCCTTCTCTCGCTTTTTTCTTCTTCCCCAAGTTGCAAAATCAGAAATGGCACAGGCGGCAGCCGGGAGCGGCGCGGGGCGCAGCGCCGGGGGCGGCGGGCATGGGCCACGGCGCGCGCACACACTCGCCCTCCGCCTCGCCCGCACCCCCGCGCGCACACACACACACACACACACACACGCACACACGCACACACACACACACACTCGCACACACACACTCGCTCACCCGCGCCAGGCGCCGGCCCGCCCGCCGGCCGCTCGGGCTCCGCGCTGAGCGCGGGCTGAGCCGACACAGAGCAAGACCGCGAGGGCGGCAGCGGCGGCGGCGGCGGCGGTAGCGGCGGCGGCGGCGGCGGCGGCGGAGAAGGAGGTCGGGGCTGCAGGCGCCGCTGGAGCCGCCGCCTCAGCTGCAGCGACGAGCGCCGCTGGAGGAGCCGGGCCCGGGCCGGAGTCCGAGCTGGAGTCGGGGCCGCCGCCGGAGCGCGAGCCCGGGTCGGGGGCCGCCCGCGCCGCCGCCGCCGCCGCTGTCCCGGCAGGAGCCCTGGCTGGGCTCGAGATGGAGGGGAGTTCGGTGAGCCGAGCGGGGCGCGGGGCAAGGCTGCAGGCGGAGATCAGGGCGCGCTGGTGTCGGGGGGCCAGGTCCAGGGCCGGACGCTGCCAGCCATTCAGGAAGGCAGAGCTGGAAAGCGGGAGGCAGCGGGCGAGGAGGATCACACACTTTGCTCTTTTTATTGTGCCGGCGCCGGGCTCTCGCTGCCTTCTTCTTTGGGGAGGTGATAGGAAAGAAGAAAAATAGGAGATAATTCACGCCGGCGACGAATTCACAGCGAAATAGAAAAAATAAAATTCAGAAGAAAAAAAGAATTGCAAAAAAAAAAAAAAAAAGCGAGAGAGACATCCAAAGTAGGTCGAATAAATAATCCTCTTCTTTTCCTCTTTCTTGCTCCTTCTTCTGCTTCTTCTGCTATAACACACAGAGCTAGTTAAAAAAACCCTGGAGATCGCCCAAAAATGTTCTTTTTTTAGTATTTTAAATAAGTGCTCTTCAGCCGGGAACCAACACCCTCCCTCCAAAAAAAATCATATATGTATAAAATAACGATAAGAAGAATACGAAGGGGTGTCTCCTCCTCCTCCTTTTTTTTTTTTTAAGTTTGGCCCTCTCTCTTCTGCAGGAATGGAGTAAAAAAAGACAAGAAAGAGAGAGAAAAAGGAGAGAAAGAAGAATACGGGGGAAACAACTAAGAGGATATGTAAGAAAAGAGAAAAAGGAGAGAAGAGAGCGAGGGAAAGAAGAGAGAGAGATTGAGAGACTGAGAAAGAGAGAGGCAGAAGAGGAGGAGAAGGAGGAGGAGGAGGAGAAGAGAGAAGAGAGAGAGAGAGAGAGAGAGAGAGAGAGAGAGAGAGAGAGATCCCAAAATTGAATGCGTTTAATCGGGAGGACTCGCAGAGCAATGTTTCCGAAAGGGGGATCTGCGCGAATGTCTGTATATAGTGAACTTTGACACTACTATTGAAACTGACACGTTTCTATGGAGATCGCTGCCTTATATGGAGCTCGTGTCAAGGAGCCAGGAGAAGGGCTGCTGGCAACTGATAATCAAAGGAGACTGACTGGTCAGAGCCCTGAATGGGAGGGGGGAGGGAGGAGAAAATGGGAGGCTAAGGTTAGCCATGCCTCCTGCACGCCATTGGTTGGAGAGTCCCTCCCCCTCCTCTTTGGCTCCCCCCCGCCCCAGCTACCTACTGACGGGGATGGTGAGGGGAGGAGGAGAGAAAGTGAGGGAGGGGGGTGTGCTTCTGACAAGCGCAATTTACATTGAGATCGCCCTGCTCTGCTATTTACTCTGAGACCTGATTAGTATGGGTCGTCTATGGTCACACACACACACACACACACACACACACACACTCACAAACGTGAACGCCAGAGGGGGGAAGGGATGGCGAGGGGGAGAATGCCTTGCAACGTGCAAATGAGAAGGAAATAATGTTGATTTCTTATGAAAAGTTTTTTAAATTAGGTTTCATGAGCTTGAAGAGAGTGTCATCGAAAATGTTAGGGATTTTTTTATATGGGAATTTAACTCTCACCATTTTAATGAATCGAGAAATACGCTGGGTTTAGATTGTTTTCTTCTCTCACATAGAAGCACAACCCAAGTGTGGACTACGTTTATTTCATATCCTTTTAAGAAACGAGGCAGAGACTCCTTTTTTTTGTTGTTGTTGGCCCCTGAGTAGAACTGGGTTTTAAAAGGTTTAATTACGACAGGACACTCGTGGAATTTGCAGCTATTGCCACAAAATCAATCAGAATTCAACGGTTCCTATTGAACCCAGAGATGATTTTTTAAAAAATAAACTTTCCAATCAATTTGATTTTTTTCTTCTTTCTCTCTCTCTCTCGCCCCCCCCTCCACCCTGCTTTGGTATCCTCAGGCTTGTCCCAAACTCCAAACAACGCTTCAATAATTATTAAGGAAACAGTAATAAGCCTTCATATTGTTGGGGGTAGGGTGGGGAGTTAGTGCGGCCGAGTCAGAAAAAGAGAAAAGGGGCGAGTGAAAGAGGGGGAGAAGATGGGAGAAGTGGGGGGAGAGGGGAAGGAAGAGGGGCGGGGGTGGGAGGGAGAGAGAAAGAGGGGAGAGGGAAGAAGAGGGAGGGAGGGGTGGGGGAGGGAAGAGAGAGAGAGAGAGAGAGAGAGAGAGAGAGAGAGAGAGAGAG